>OX422218.1:66128371-67328371 GCA_949130495.1 Sambucus nigra | reverse complement strand
ATTTTAGGGCATTCCAAAACTGTGCAAACCGAGATTTAAAATCATACCAGAAGTTCAAACCCAAAAAACAGAATTCACACTCAAAAATATAAACCTACAGTTTCAGGAACCAAATTAAAAAGGAACACTAAAAGTCAGTGTGGGGGGTGGGGGTGTAATGATCACATTACTTTTGGCATTTGGGATCGTAACTCGGTATGTTTTTTTTAATACAGCTACAATAGTCATCAAGGTTCTTCATTCAAGGATCTAACAAAACATAAGAAAATTTCAAATACCAAATGAGATGTGATTGGCTGTATTTGTTGAATAAGAGGCCCTCACCAATCGAACTTTAATTGGGCATTTGCTCGGATCTTCTTTTTCGTCTCTTACTTCACATCCGTTTAAGCATTCCTTCTCTTTCTAACTGGGGGAGGCGCTCACGGTAAAAACAACCTTTACTTCGGTAGTTACTATTTTTATGTTACAAAACTCGGAGTCTTTGCGGAGTCTTTTTTTATCCCATGTATGCGACTCTCTCGGAATCATATATTATCTTTCCTCAACAAAAATATTGAACTGATGCTTAGGGTGGTGGTAATAATGAAGGCAACATTGCAATTGGAAAACCTTAATTTCCTTCGCTAAATGCTCAGCAACTAGTGTTAGAGCATGAGGATACATATAAGAGGAGGTTGTTGGATTAATTTGTTAGCATTTTTTAAATATAGAAATGGGTTTAAATGGTAAAAGTTCTTAGTTTCTTGGCAAATAGCTTAAAGCATGAGAAGAGGCGATTGAAACATATGGTCCATTACCGGGAAATCGAAAAGCACCCAAGAAATTTGAATTTCAACAGATGAACTGATTGGTGCCTTATTGGCAACCTCAAATTTTGGCTGATTAGTTTAAACAAATTAACATGTTCCAGCAGCCTTGTTCATTTGTATTAACATGTTCATTTGTATCTTGAACTCATCTTTTCAATTCATTTGTATCAGCTTGTTCAGTTCCTTCTTTAGCATTTTTACCTGCTTTTAACTGAAGATAAATCTCCTGCAAATATAATTGTACTTTTTCATTTTCTATCATGTTTGGTTCTTCCACGTCAACCTAAAAATAGAGCAAGTGCAATCCACACTACAACCTAAAAACAGAGCAAGTGAAATTCATATGTTTTTAATCACCTATATGAATTAAATGAACATGATAGCCAATTAAGGCAGCAAATAAGCATGCTTCAGATCCAAAATAAACCTCAATAAAACATATGAATTGAAGATGAAAATGTCATTAGAAATCCTCAATAGGTAAAAAGGTATAAAAAATTCAAAAGTCATTTTATAAAAACACACTTACGAGAGATATAGGAAGGAGACTTTTAGAGCTATGCACTGATTCAATTAAACAACTATATCAACCTAATACAAAATAGAAAATACTCAAGAGACTAACCCCGGGGAAATAAACGGTACCAAAGATACCCAAAAATACACCCAAAAACAAAGTAGATTGATATTACTTTTACCGTACACCCAACAACATAGCAAGATGAAAAGACATAAAAAATGTATTACTTTTACCATACCATAAAAAATGTAGTAACCAAGATTGAATTTGTTTCCAGACCTTCCCAAGTTGAACTTATTCTTCTGGCAGCCATGGAACCTGTTTTAATTGGCATAGATTGATATTTATGTCTCGTAAATACAGACAAAATAGATCTTCCTGATTTGAAATTCCAAGCCATCTTTAAATTTGAAGCTTGAACCATAGAGTCCAAAGATCTTATTCTTAGACCTCCTTTTTATTTAGAACCCTGTTGAGCAAATAAACAAATAAACAAAACGTAACGCTGAGCAAATAAACAAAAACAAACCTCGAGAATAAAAAACGTAATGATTTGTACACAAAAGGTAAACAACTGAGAACTCCGTAATATGGAAGTTTTAAGTAAAACAAACGCTGACATATTTGGGTTTTAAGCAAAACAATAACATAATGAACAATAAGAAATTTTAAACACTTACACAGGTACTCGTTCGTTGACAGATATGTAATAGAAAAAAATCAAGAAAACCCTCAAACAATCATGATTTGGAGGTTTGAAATTAGAAAAAAACCATGAAAACCCTCGTTGACAGATCTGTTCACTCCGATGGACAATTCTCTGGCCGCATCTGGCCGACAATCGTTACTCTGGTCAATCTCTGAACACAAACGACGCTATTGTAGAGCAGAAAATAGTTGAGAACCTTAACACGCACAAATCAACAATCTAACAAATTATTATATTGATGATGAGATCTTGTGTGACACCCCGCCTAATTAAATACCGGGCGATCACTCCTTTATTAAATTAAAATCAAGGTGAACAGTTGGTTCATTCTTAGCATCACTGTCGTAAAAATAAACTTTTCCAAATTAACACCCTAATTAATTAAGCTAAGTGTCAAAACCATTTTTCAACATTTCTGACCAATTTTATTTTTAAAGGAAAATTATTTATTTAATTAGTAACAACATTTCCAATAAATAAGAATCATACGCCAAATATCCTGGAACATAATCCAAATAATTTAAACATTCAACATTCAAAGTCCCAACATTTAAAACTTAAAGTAAAACATCCATACTGAAATAAATCCCATAGTAATAGTACTAGAAATAACTGAAATACAAATGTCCCAATAAAACAGATAAATAGTGGAAAGGGTGACACATGCCCAATAAATGAGTATGATAGATGTGGAATCAAGTAAACGAAGTCGTCTATGCAAGTGGCCTGCAACTCCCACCTAAGCTGCAGCACGTTCCTTTCAAGGGATCCTAAGCAAGACGCCCCTGTGGCTGGGCACCTGTAATACATACATATATATACAAGAGAGAGAAAGAGAAAAAGAAACGGGTCAGAGCCCGATAGTGTGTCTGATTTAAAATACGTTTAGCAAGTATTTAAATTGATACAGGCCAATGCAACAACATATTAGTGCGACACTCTCTTGAGAAATTCTCACCTCTCTTCTAATGTGCACATCTATCGCACTAACCTTCTCAACGGTTTGTCTTATAATTTATCGCACTAATCTTCCCAATGATTTAACTTATCTTATATTACTCGTAAGATTCAAAATTTCACGATTCAATTTTTTGAAAAGAATATTTCAATTAGTAACCAAAGTTCTCATTTTGACTTTATTAATCAATAAAGTTTTCCAATTTCATATTATATTTTCTCAAAACAAGTATTTACAATTTGAGTCATCAACCATGTCCTACATATCAAATCACAGTAGGCAGTTTCAAATTTCAGAATTTCATATATATATATATATTAACTACTCGAAAATATATATATCATAACAGCACCCCAAATAATAACTATGGTGCGGGCATACTCTACTATCCAAACCCCATATCACTCACATTAAGGGGAATACAAATTCGGAATCACTCTCGAATTGTATTAACACATACTCCAACAATATTGAGACGAAGTATAGGTTCCAAGTCTCTTAGGACCGTCTGAACTATCACTGCGATAGCCTGTACCAAGGATACCTATACACAAACAATATGAGGCGAAGCATAGATTCCAAGTCTCTAAGAGGAAAGCACATACCCGCATCTCTTAGGACCGTCTGAACTATCATTTCGATAGCCTGTACCAAGGATATCTATCTTCTAGGGTACAAGTCAATATCCCCCATAAAGGTCCCATCGAGATAAGACTGTCCCAGCGTGGAAACCTCAGGGATAGCAAGTAGCGTGGGCATGATTTTCACACATAGATAGTATATGCATACACAATCATATAACTATACTAATATTACCATATCAATAATGGGTAAATTCTCAATTCCCATAATTACGTCATTCGCATTTATTTCACATTATATAGTTATCACGTATAACCATTCACATCTTACTTTAATTTGAGGAACTTTTTCACTTACTACATAACGCTTCATGGTTTCTATCCTCCTAATTATAAAATTCAGTAGGTATACACATTTGTCCCAAAGTAACTCTCTTACGTGTCTCTCTCTTTAAATCATAAATTCACCGACCCTTATGTAATTATCCCAAAATACAATCTTTGCCCGACATCAAGGGTCCCAAAATCTATTCACATGTCCTATTGGTCTTCCCTATCTCCCAAAACATTTTATTAAGGATGCCCAAGAATTATCTCACAATAAATTGAATTTAACTCACTTAAAAAGGAAATAGGAGTATGCCAGGAGGGGTCAATCGATCGAGGTCTGGGGCTCGATCGATCGAACCTTCGATCGATCGAAGCTCTGGTCTCGATCGATCGATCAAGCAGGTCTACGAAATCTGCAGAATTGCAGTTACGGGTTTCATCTTCTAACTTACACCAAATCCATATTTTATAATCCCAAACGTCTCAAAATTTGTACTACTAACATCCTAACATGATATCATTCATTTCCTACGTAAAGCATGTCAATTTACGTCCCTAAACATGGATTAATCATGCCATAATTCATTTAAATATTCAAGAACCCTAGAAATCTCTAAATCATGGTTCCAATATGTTTTTCCAGAAATTTCTTCTTACAAACATCATAATTTCGTGGGTAAATTCCTCTACATGGCAAGGGTTTCCATAATTATCATTTAAACCATAACTACATGCGATTCCTATCTCAAATCTTAGGTTTTCTTCCATAAAACTCATCCTAATCATTCCTACACTAATATGAAAGATGCATCAACGAAATAAGCAAGATAAACACTGGCTTGGGATTTTCGACGTTCTGGTTTGCAGATGATTTCGGTGTGGTTGCGTAGTCCGTTGCGCGATCTACGCGTTTGTGGTGGTGGCGGTGCAAACGGATGACTTTTTGGGCGTTGGATTGCCTTGGCAGCTCTCTCCTTCCTCTCCTATGGACGTTCTTGTGTTTGAGCTTTCTAACCCTATCTGACTAACCTAAATGGCTGATATAGATTACTGATTTTCGTGGGTTTAATTACCCAAAAGGGTGAAATGTCCAAAAAGCCCTCCCGGGGTACCAATTAGGCCTAAAAACGCCTCGAGACCCAAACTAAACCCCCGGGTACACTTTTCTGACTATCTCGACCCTTCCGGATGCGTTGGCGCACTCAAAACGACCATACAAACAACTTATAAAATATTCACTTTTATTTATCAATAATTAGTCCCGACACTCAAATTTCCAAAATTGTCATTTTATTCTCTCGTGACATTCAATATAACCAATATTACATATTACTTTGCTCATTAGTAATATTCAACAAATTTCCCATAATTACTAACTCTCGTCACGTTAATAATTATAACATAATTAATTTCCGGATTTTTATTAAATAATTAACTCACATTAAATTTAATAAATCCCCAAATTAATATAGCATAAAAATACGGGGTATTACATACTTCCCCCCTAATAACGGAATTTCTTCCCGAAATTCGAAAAACAAGGCATACCTGGTAAGAAAAAATCTTGATATCTCTCGCGCATATCGGCCTCGCCTCCCAAGTGGATTCCTCCACATTGTGGTGCTCCCACTGGACCCGTACAAGTGGAACTATGTTTGACCTCAATCTCCTCTCACTGTAGTCTAGGATAGCCACCGGTCTCTCCTCGTAAGAGCTGTCAGGCTGTAAGTCTATCTCATCTATCGCAATGTGAGTATGGTCCATATCATCCCGAAGATACCGTCTCAACGACGAGATGTGGAATACATCGTGAATGTGATGTAAATGTTCTGGCAGTCCCAATCTGTATGCTATCGGCCCAATCCTCTCGATGATGGGAAATGATCCCACGTACCTCGGGGCCAATTTCCCCTTCTTCCCGAACCTCATCACTCCTTTCATAGGAGATACACGTAGTAACACTTGGTCCCCCACATTAAACTCCCGGAAGAACCGTTTCGCATCGGCGTAGCTCTTCTGCCTGTCCTGGGCTACTCGAATGTGATTCCTAATCATCTCAATCCTCGTGGAGGTTTCCTGAATCACCTCTGGTCCTAGCAACTTGTTATCCCCCACCTCGAGCCAACTGTAATACCCCGCATTTTTATCGATATTTATTTATGGGATTAATTAAATTAAATGTGAATTAATTGAGAATTAATCCGAATAAAATACTAACGAGATGTGAGTTGGTATTTTATTATAATGTGTATATATGGCAATATATGAATATTGAAAATATTGAAATTGTCGCGAGGCTGAAGTACGGCAATTTGGAAAATTTAGTTGGGACGCACGTGACAGTCGCGTCAGGAATGTAATTATTTGAATTAAAAAGTGAATTTTATTTTTATCAACCGTATGGTCATTTTGAGTGCGCCAACGAGTCCGAAAGGGTCGAAATAGTCAGAAAACACTACCCTGGGGTTTAGTTTGGGTCATGGGGCATTTTTAGGCCATACCGGCAACCCAAAAGGGTAGTTTGGTAATTTCGGAATTTTGGGAATTAAAACCCACGAAAATTAGAAGTTAAAATCTGATTTAGTCATTACCCACTAAACCCACTAACAACACTAAATGACATAATGGGCTACGGGAGTTATTGGAAGAAATTTTAAGAGGTTCCTAAGGCAACCTCTAAACCACCATTGTCATCTTGGAGAAGAACTTGTAGAGAGAGAAAGAGAGAGGAGAATTCTGCAGAGAGAGAGAAAGCAATTCAACCTCCTTCAACCAACAATAAAAATCTAAAGAACATAAGGCAAGTGGTTTAATTACATTAATTTCAAGCGAATGTTTCCTCCATGCTTTGAAATTTATATAATCGCATTGTTTTGGGAGATTGATATGAACCCATGAATTTGAGGATTAAAACTATAAACCATGTTAGGAATTACATGTAGACATATTCTGGACGAATTATGAATTGAAAATATAACCCTTGATGATCTAAAAATGGATTTAAGAAGAGAATTATTATTGTTCTTGAAAGAAATAGAAAACTAGGGTTCTTGATGAAGTTTTGATCCAAATAAAGCCCTTGGTGGATGATTTATTGGTTTTAGAACGTTAACAATGTTGTAGGATGGTTGTATGATGATATTATAACGTTAGATTAGAGTTTCATACGTATAATGGAGTTTTGGGGCAAAACTTGGACTGCAAAACGAAGCAGTCCTCAGCCTAACTGGTGCGCTTGATCGATCGACATTCATAGGTCGATCGATCGATCACCATCGATCGATCGAACATACAAGGTCGATCGATAGACCTTCCCTGAATGAGTAAAATCTTCCCATTTAAAATTTTAAGGATGTTAACCCTAGAAAATTATTGATGGAGACTTTGTGAGTATTCTTAGACTTAAGGAAGACCACTAGGTATGGTTGTGAAATCGGACCTTAATTAGAATTTAATTTGGGATAGTTGTAAAAAATCCAATAAAGCTCGACGAGTGAGATAATATTAGGATTAAAAGAGTAAATTCGAATTATTTAATGAAATGAGGTTTGTGGCAGAAATAATGACCTTAAGAATAATGGAATTAAATGTGGAAATAATAGGAGACTTAGTAACCTCTTTGAGATAGGTTTTAAGTATAAGAAACTAGGATGTGAGATGTGTCGATAGTCTACATTATATATTATCGGAAGACTTAAAATGCATAAAATTGGAATAATGGTATAGGGATGTAGAATATACCTTTATTAATATTAAGATATCTAAGACGTGTGAATGCTTAGTATATGACTTATGTGTATGACATACCTACCATACTTGCTATCATGGAGATCGTCGTTCGTGTTGGGCCAACTAATCTTTGTGTGCCTACGGAGGGATTTATATTGGTTCCTTAAGAACATAATACTAGAATGACTTATTTGTGAGTTAATAATTCAGCTGACTATGGAGCGTAGGTATGTACGTGACCCATGGATATGTTGAATTATGTTCGCCTCCATTTTTGTGTGTTGTGTTTATTCTAACAATTCCTGAGAGATTCGGAATTTGTAATCCTTATGTACGTGATGTACCGGGATGAGATAGCAGAGTATGTTCACCGTAGCCTAGACTAGGGGTGCCTATAATGTATATGTATGATGTGAATAATATACAAATAATGTTCAATGAAATACTTAGTAAAGTAACGATGTGCATACTTGTACTATTTTAATAGAGATTAAAATGAGAACTCCACATAATAAAAGGTTGTTAATAGGGAAGTTAGGCACATACATGGTATACTTTAATGACATGAATAAACCCCTAAACCTACAAAGTGAAGTCAGGTTTTGTATTAGAATAGTTAGTTAGTAGCATAACTAGTACGGGCTATGGATGCGTTAGGAGTGCACATTAGTTGAGAGGTGAGGAGCTCATGTGAGTGCAAGTCCTAACATGTATTTTGCATTCATTGTTTTAATGTTATTAAAGCACTTTCTGTTTTTAAAATACTCTCCACTTTCGGGCTCTGACCCGTTTGCTTTCAAATCTATTTTTTTGTAAAAACCTTTTAGGTGCCCAGCCACAAGGACACCATGCATAGGATTTCCATTCAGGTGCCGAGTTGTAGCTGTTGTGGAAGTTACAGGGCCTTGCTAGTAGACGCTTCCTTTGGTTTTGACTCCATATTCAGTTCCATCATTTGTAGGGCATGTTGCCCATTTCTATTAGAGATATTTTATATTTCAGTTATTCAGATTGTGGATTGTAATTAATTCAGGATTCAGACTTGTTTTATTATTTCAGTTGTGGGATTGTTGTGAGGAGTATTTCCTCCAGACTCTTTATTACTAGTTGATTACACTATTGGGACTTTATTATGTATGGTTATGTTATTCTTTTATTCTTCACTTACTTCATGTTAATCAGATTTAATTTAAAATTGGCAACTCGATTTTTAAATACTAGGTGGTTAGTAATCATTAAAACAATTTTCGACAGTGATGCTATTAACTGAACCAACTTGGCATTTTATATTAATTTTAATAAAGGAGTAGCTACCCGGTATTTAATTCGTCGGGGTGTCACACCAACAAGTTGGAGAACGACAAGGCCTGCTATATAAAGCCTCAAATGGAGCCATACCAATCGTAAACTGATAAGAGTTATTATAAGAAAACTCTACCAGTGGAAGATATGGCTCCCAACCTCCTCCAACATCAAGAACACACATGCACAGCATATCCTCTAACATCTGATTAGTACGCTCTATCTGTCCATCTGTCTGTGGGTGGTAAGCTGAACTCAACCTCAACTCAGTACCCATAGCCTCCTGAAAGCTTTCCCAGAAACGTGACACGAAAATCTTGTCCCTATCCGACATAATATTCAGGGGCACCCCATGTAATTTGACAACCTCAGCAATGAACAACTGAGCATACTGACCCCTGGTATAGTCTGTCCGCACCGGCAGAAAATGAGCCACCTTGGTCAAACGGTCTACTATCACCCAGATAGAATCGTGGCCCCGCTGTGATGTAGGAAATCCTGTAATAAAATCCATGGAAATACTCTCCCACTTCCACGCGGGTACTTCCAATGGCTGAAGCAATCCTGTCGATTTCTGGTGGTCCACCTTCACCAACTGGCAGGTAGAACACTTGGACACGAACTCAGCAATGTCCTTCTTCATCCCACTCCACTAGTATTGCCTCCTCATATCCTGGTACATCTTATCTCCTCCAGGATGTACTGCAAATCGGGACCCATGAGACTGGGTCATCACTGCATGACATAATTCTGGTCCTTCTGGAACCACCAATCTCCCATTAAACCTCAAACCCCCATCAGAACTAACAGAATAGGACTCAGCATCCTTAGCTAAAAGTCGTACAATCTGCTCCTGGCAAAACGGATCTGTAGTCTGGGCTTGTATTACCCTCATAACAATCTCGGGTGTAACTGTCAAAACAGATATGAAGGAACGGGCTACTGCGTCCTGGTGGCCTAACTCCTTCCACTTTGATTTCCAAACATCCGCTACCTCGTCTACCGATCTACGACTCAATGCATCAGCAACTACGTTGGCCTTCCCCGGATGATACTGTATGTCAAACTGATAGTCCTTCACGAACTCTAACCATCTGCGCTGTCGCATATTCAGCTCTCGCTGAGTGAATAGGTACTGCAGTGACTTGTGGTCTGTGAACAAACGGAACTTTTCCCCCAATAAGTAGTGCCTCCATATCCTCAATGCTAAAACGACCGCTGCTAACTCGAGGTCATGGGTGGGGTAATTCTTCTCATGCGGCTTAAGCTTGCGGGAGGCAAAAGCTATAGCCTTCTCCTCCTGCTGAAGTACTCCCCCAAGTCCCTGTAAAGAGGCATCGGTGTAAACCAGGTACTCCGTACCCGACTTTGGTAAAGAAAGGACTGGCGCTGAAGTAAGCTTGTCTTTCAGCTCGTCAAAAGCCAACTGACAAGCGTCATCCCAAACATATGGTACCCCCTTGCGAGTCAGATTCGTCAATGAACCCGCTATTTTGGAGAATCCCCGAATGAATCTCCTGTAGTATTCGTCTAACCCCAAGAAACTACGCACTTCCGTCGGTGTCGTGGGCTGTCCCCATTCCCTCACCGCTGACACTTTACTCGGGTCAACTGCTATCCCCTGCTCAGAAACAACATGGCCTAAGAACTGTACTTCTCGTAACTAGAATACACACTTCTCGTACTTAGCATACAACTGATGTTCTCGTAGAGTCTGAAGAACCTGCCTCAAATGCTCGGCGTGCTCCTCCTCGGAGTGTGAATATATCAAAATGTCATCTATAAAGACGATGACAAACTGATCCAAGAACTCTCTGAATACTCGGTTCATTAAGTCCATGAATACGGATGGAGAATTTGTGAGACCAAATGGCATCACTCTGAACACGTAAGACCCATATCTCGTCAAGAAGGCAGTCTTTGAAACATCCTGCTCTCTAATACGTAGCTGATGGTACCCCGACCTCAGATTTATCTTCAAAAAGAAAGTTTCTCCCCTCAGTTGGTCGAACAGATCATCGATTCGAGGCAACGGATAGTTATTCCGTATCGTGACCTTGTTCAACTCTCGGTAGTCCACACACAACCTCAGTGAACCATCTCTCTTCTTCACAAATAGAACTGGAGCGCCCCAAGGTGAGGTACTCCTGCGAATGAAGCCCTGACCTAACAGCCGCTCTATCTGATCTCGTAACTCTCGCATCTCCGTCGGAGCCATACGGTATGGAGCGCGTGCTATAGGTCTGGTATCTGGCAATAAATCTATAATAAAGTCTATCTCTCGACTGGGGGGTAGGCCTGGTATTTCCTAAAACACATCGGAATACTCACGAATAACTGGAATCGAGTCTAACGGAATCACAACCTCCTTAGAGGTATCCTCCTCTATATAATACAAATGAGCGGTCAAACCTCCCTCTGGGCGAGGCATCGCCACTACAAACATCTCTTGTCCCGGTATGGCAAAAACAATGCTCCCACCGAAGCAATCAATCATGGCTCTATAAGCTGCTAGCCAATCCATACCGATAATAACATCATGCTCATGCATATCTAAGACTAACATGTCTGCAGGTAATACCAAACTACCAATCTCTACCACCACTCCTCGGCATATAAAGAAGATAAGTGACCCACTCCCCAGTGGTGAGTCTACACACGTCACTGTGCTCTCTGTTGTGGCTAACAACCTTAAGGCCTTCGCAAAATTCGTAGCTATAAAACAATGAGTCGCCCCAGTATCAAACAAAACCCAACCCATAGTACCATGGATAGGAAACATACCCTCAATCGCGGGTGGTGCTTGTGGAGCTGCTACCTGGTGGACATTATAGACATGTCCATACTGTAACTGCCCCTCCTGCACTGGAGCTGCTGGAACGGATGGTAGGGCTGGCACCTGGGCTGGAGCTGGGAGTGAAGCCGGAAAAAGTGGTCTCTGTGGCTCATTATGGGCACCCTTCTGCTGTGGGGCCCTATCTCCCTTCGGACAATCCTGGCGCCTATGGCCGTGTCTACCACATCCAAAACATCGGCCCTTGAAGTTAACTCCCCTCTGTCCCTGCTGACCACGGGCCTGCTGGCCGTTACCTCCCCGCCACTGGCCCTGTTGGCCCTGATTAGCATGCTGCTGGCCCAGCTGCTGTTCCTGCTGTCGGTATTGGCCCTGCTGGACCTACTTATAGCCCCCATATCCCTGCCTAGAATCACCTGAACGTAATCGCTTAGCAGGGTCCCCCTGATGGGAACTCTGCTCGTGCTGACGAGTCTGTCCATGAGATGGTGCCCCACTGGCACTATATCAACTATATCAACCTAATACAAAATAGAAAATACTCAAGAGACTAACCCTGGGGAAACAAACGGTACCGAAGATACCCAAAAATACACCCAAAAACAAAGTAGATTGATATTACTTTTACCATACACCCAACAACATAGCAAGATGAAAAGACATAAAAATGTATTACTTTTACCATACCATAAAAAATGTAGTACCCAAGATTGAATTTGTTTCCAGACCTTCCCAAGCTGAACTTATTCTTCTGGCAGCCATGGAACCTGTTTTAATTGGCATAGATTGATATTTATGTCTCGTAAATACTGACAAAATAGATCTTCCTGATTTGAAATTCCAAGCCATCTTTAAATTTGAAGCTTGAACCATAGAGTCCAAAGATCTTATTCTTAGACCTCCTTTTTATTTAGAACCCTGCTAAGCAAATAAACAAATAAACAAAACGTAACGCTGAGCAAATAAACAAAAACAAACCTCGAGAATAAAAAACGTAATGATTTGTACACAAAAGGTAAACAACTGAGAACTCTGTAATATGGAAGTTTTAAATAAAACAAATGCTGACATATTTGGGTTTTGAGCAAAACAATAACATAATGAACAATAAGAAATTTTAAACACTTACACAGGTACTCGTTCGTTGACAGATATCTAATAAAAAAAATCAAGAAAACCCTCAAACAATCATGATTTGGGGGTTTGAAATTAGAAAAAAACCATGAAAACCCTCGTTGACAGATCTGTTCACTCCGATGGACGATTCTCTGGCCGCATCTGGCTGCCAATCGTTACTCTGGTCAATCTCTGAACACAAACGACGCTATTGGAGAGCAGACAATAGTTGAGAACCTTAACACGCACAAATCAACAATCTAACAAATTATTATATTGATGATGAGATCTTGTGTGACACCCCGCCTAATTAAATACCGGGCGATCACTCCTTTATTAAATTAAAATCAAGGTGAACAGTTGGTTCATTCTTAGCATCACTGTCGTAAAAATAAACTTTTCCAAATTAACACCCTAATTAATTAAGCTAAGTGTCAAAACCATTTGTCAACATTTCTGACCAATTTTATTTTTAAAGGAAAATTATTTATTTAATTAGTAACAACATTTCCAATAAATAAGAATCATACGCCAAATATCCTGGAACAAAATCCAAATAATTTAAACATTCAACATTCAAAGTCCCAACATTTATAACTTAAAGTAAAACATCCATACTGAAATAAATCCCATTGTAACAGTACTAGAAATAACTGAAATACAAATGTCCCAATAAAACAGATAAATAGTGGAAAGGGCGACACATGCCCAATAAATGAGTATGATAGATGTGGAATCAAGTAAACGAAGTCGTCTATGCAAGTGTCCTGCAACTCCCACCTAAGCTGCAGCACGTTCCTTTCAAGGGATCCTAAGCAAGACGCCCCTGTGGTTGGGCACCTGTAATACATACATATATATACAAGAGAGAGAAAGAGAAAAAGAAACGGGTCAGAGCCCGATAGTGTGTTTGATTTAAAATACGTTTAGCAAGTATTTAAATTGATACAGGCCAATGCAACAACATATTAGTGCGACACTCTCTTGAGAAATTCTCACCTCTCTTCTAATGTGCACACCTATCGCACTAACCTTCTCAACGGTTTGTCTTATCATTTATCGCACTAATCTTCCCAATGATTTAACTTATCTTATATTACTCGTAAGATTCAAAATTTCACGATTCAATTGTTTGAAAAGAATATTTCAATTAGTAACCAAAGTTCTCATTTTGACTTTATTAATCAATAAAGTTTTCCAATTTCATATTATACTTTCTCAAAACAAGTATTTACAATTTGAGTCATCAACCATGTCCTACATATCAAATCACAGCAGGCAGTTCCAGATTTCAGAATTTCATATATATATATATATTAACTACTCGAAAATATATATATCATAACAGCACCCCAAATAATAACTATGGTGCGGGCATACTCTACTATACAAACCCCATATCACTCACATTAAGGAGAATACAAATTCGGAATCACTCTCGAATTGTATTAACACATACTCAAACAATATTGAGGCGAAGTATAGGTTCCAAGTCTCTTAGGACCGTCTGAACTATCACTGCGATAGCCTGTACCAAGGATACCTATACACAAACAATATGAGGCGAAGCAAAGATTCCAAGTCTCTAAGAGGAAAGCACATACCCGCATCTCTTAGGACCGTCTGAACTATCATTTCGATAGCCTCTACCAAGGATATCTATCTTCTAGGGTACACGTCAATATCCCCCATAAAGGTCCCATCGAGATAAGACTGTCCCAGCGCGGCAACCTCAGGGATAGCAAGTAGCGTGGGCATGATTTTCACACATAGATAGTATATGCATACACAATCATATAACTATACTAATATTACCATATCAATAATGGATAAATTCTCAATTCCCATAATTACGTCATTCGCATTTATTTCACATTATATAGTTATCACGTATAACCATTCACATCTTACTTTAATTAGAGGAACTTTTCCACTTACTACATAACGCTTCATGGATTCTATCCTCCCAATTATAAAATTCAGTAGGTATACACATTTGTCCCAAAGTAACTCTCTTACGTGTCTCTCTCTTTAAATCATAAATTCACCGACCCTTATGTAATTATCCCAAAATACAATCTTTGCCCGACATCAAGGGTCCCAAAATCTATTCACATGTCCTACTGGTCTTCCCTATCTCCCAAAACATTTTATTAAGGATGCCCAAGAATTATCTCACAATAAATAGAATTTAACTCACTTAAAAAGGAAATAGGAGTATGCCAGGAGGGGTCGATCGATCGAGGTCTGGGGCTCGATCGATCGAACCTTCGATCGATCGAAGCTCTGGTCTCGATCGATCGATCAAGCAGGTCTACGAAATCTGCAGAATTACAGTTACGGGTTTCATCTTCTAACTTACACCAAATCCATATTTTATAATCCCAAACGTCTCAAAATTTGTACTACTAACATCCTAACATGATATCATACATTTCCTACGTAAAGCATGTCAATTTACGTCACTAAACATGGATTAATCATGCCATAATTCATTTAAATATTAAAGAACCCTAGAAATCTCTAAATCATGGTTCCAATCTATTTTTCCAGAAATTTCTTCTTACAAACATCATAATTTCGTGGGTAAATTCCTCTACATGGCAAGGGTTTCCAGAATTATCATTTAAACCATAACTACATGCGATTCCTATCTCAAATCTTAGGTTTTCTTCCATAAAACTCATCATAATCATTCCTACACTAATATGAAAGATGCATCAACGAAATAAGCAAGATAAACACTTGCCTGGGATTTTCAACGTTCTGGTTTGCAGATGATTTCGGTGTGGTTGCGTAGTCCGTTGCGCGATCTACGCGTTTGTGGTGGTGGCGGTGCAAACGGATGACTTTTGGGGCGTTGGATTGCCTTGGGAGCTCTCTCCTTCCTCTCCTATGGCCGTTCTTGTGTTTGAGCTTTCTAACCCTATCTGACTAACCTAAATGGCTGATATAGATTACTGATTTTCGTGGGTTTAATTACCCAAAAAGGTGAAATGTCCAAAAAGCCCTCCCGGGGTACCAATTAGGCCTAAAAACGCCCCGAGACCCAAACTAAACCCCCGGGTACACTTTTCTGACTATCTCGACCCTTTCGGACGCGTTGGCGCACTCAAAACGACCATACGAATAACTTATAAAATATTCACTTTTATTTATCAATAATTAGTCCCGACGTGACACGGGCGCGTCCCGACTCAAATTTCCAAAATTGTCATTTTATTCTCTCGTGATATTCAATATAACCAATATTACATATTACTTTGCTCATTAGTAATATTCAACAAATTTCCCATAATTACTAACTCTCGTCACGTTAATAATTATAACATAATTAATTTCTGGATTTTTATTAAATAATTAACTCACATTAAATTTAATAAATCCTCAAATTAATATAGCATAAAAATCCGGGGTATTACATCTTGAATGTGTTTTAGTAGTGAAAAAAAGGTACACTTAAACCTCACATCCTTAAAACGCAACTCTCGCCAATGGCGTCTTCCGGATTTCGTCTCCTCTTCAGTTTTCTTGGCAGTTGTACTCTTCTTCGTCTTAGTCTTCACTCCGCTAGGCGATTCCCTAGCAGCATCTGGGCGTCAATCTTTGCTCCGATTGATCTCCGGTCCCAAACAACGCCAACGATTAGTTGATCTAGTGGAGAGCGGACAACAATCGAGTGTGGAATAGTCAGTTGAGTAGGGAGATGCCGTGTGAGGATCCGAGGCGAAACAGTCAGTTGCGTAGGGAGATAAATTTTTATAGAGAGAGGCATGGGTAAAGATTGATCAAGCTGGATGGAAATGGGAGAAATGGTGGTGGATCGTTGCAAAAGAGAGAGAGAGAGAGAGAGAGGGTATGACAAAGGGGGTAGAATAAGCTTTGAGAGAGAGAAAAAAGGGGTAAATCGATATGTCCAAATAGTAAAATACTATAGTACCCATGTTTTTGAATTTTAAAGAGGAGGAGGAAAAATTAGAGAGAATAAAAAGAGCGGGAACCCAAATTTTTTAAGGGCAAAATAGGCATTGCAGGAAAAAATTCATTCGATGACATCATCAATTAATCTTATGACATACATAAGTTTTCTACTTTATTATATATATATATATATATATATATATAATAAAGTTGGAAACTTATGTATGTCATAAGATGGAAAGATGATATCATCAATATGATTTTATCCTGTAATGCCTCTTTTGCCCCTCAAATATTTGATTTCTCCCTCTTTTTTACTTACCAAATTTGCACTACGATTCAAAATTGGGGGTAATTTGGTAAAACCCATTTTATCAACATTCTCACGCACTCTCTTCTCCCCCACTGATTCATCCGTTGTCGTACCTGCCTCCATGTTGCTGCTCATCTCTCCATGCTACCACTTTTTTAGGTAAGTTTCAAATGGTTTCGATTGGTTTCAAATGGTTTCGATTGGTTTTGATTTTAGGTTTTTATTGTTTTGTTTTTGGTAATAACTTTGGATTTATAGACTCTATTTTGATTCGCACCTGGGCATTCGGGTTCCTTTGATATTCTTTGTTGCAAGATTATTCATCATGTATTTTATCACTTTCTTATATAGGTTTCTTCCTTTTATCTTAAAGAGTTTTGGTTAACATATTTCGTAATATGTATTTGCATTTTACAATTATTTTTGTGAACAGAGAACATATGGATTAGATTTAAGATTTGGACATCACCTATTTGTTTAATGTCCCCAATAAAATTCCCAAAAAAAGCGAATGAAATTATTTATCCCAAAATTTATAGATGCATAGCCTGTCATGGGTTGAAGTATTACACAACTAAAACGTTTCATTCTGATTTTTTCTTGGGTATGTATATACATGTGTTTGGTTTAAACCTCTGGTCAGGTGGAGGTTGGCTTCACTAAAATATTTGGAAATAATGATTTCCTCATATACAATAACTCCAATCAGTTCGGAGGTTTCCCTCAGTGATTCCCTTAGACCGCGAGTTTTTGAACTTGATTCTTTGAACTAATTTGATGTTTTCTATTTCGAAGGTCTATATTATCATATATCAGAATGTGCAGCAGACATTTTTGTGGTCTGAATAATATTTTTAACAGTTTCAATCAACGATTTTGGTTTTTAGGTTATAAAAAATTATTTCTACCAAACTTAGCATTGGTAGTTCATCGTCCGATAATAATCAGAGTAGGTCCATTCCTATGGCGCTGAAGTAATTGGAAACAGAGGGTACAAATCCACAACGAAAGTCGATAATAATTCGTTCCAGTTATTTGGCAAGACAATTCGATGAAAGATCCCTCTGAAGGTTGTTTTGATGATGTGGGGTCCATAGAGGATGAAGGCAGCTATTGAAGTAGTGGTCGCATCCTTATTATCAAGTTGGAAGCTGTACAGGTAATGGAGGCAGAAAACTAACCAGTGCTTTGATCATTTTCAGTAGTAATATTCAATTGTGTTGGATGTTTACAGATTGTTCCATTGCTGTATTATATATTTAATTGACTATGTAATGCATTTTTTGTGAAATTGTAGTAAACTGAGGCTAGAAGTTATGAACCATGCCCAATTGATCCACCCAAGATAAATGTTCAGTCATTTTGTAATATTTTAGGATCATTTCATACAAACACATAATTAGGTTTCTCTTTTATTCTTCGAAAACATGCCAATGAATGCCTACCTCCATTGGTAAATCTGATTACCGTATTATAAATTTGATATATTGCTACTGCCAAGTCTGATCATCTCATTTATAAATCTGATTTAGAGCATAGAGCACATGTGTTGCCCAATCATAATCACACTCTTACATGCTTTTTACTTGCATTTGTAAATATTTGTGCGTGAGTTGTTATTTTTGAACTTTTAGTGCATTTTATCCCAAATAGTGTTTCTAAAGTCAAATTGAATGATTTTTATGTATTTACATTCGTTCATACTTTTGAGTTTATGAGAGTTAGTATTCCAAGGGTTCTTTCAGTTCTTGTTGTATTTTTTAGATTTTTTAAACATGTGCTCTATGCTCTATCACACAACATGAAAGTGAGAAGCTCGCACGACGCGTACGCACGGTCAAGAAAATATATTCAAAATTTTGTCAAGAAATATAAATCTTCTTTAGGTTCTCTAGTTCCTTATCTCGAATCAATGCCTCACTAGATCTATAAACTTAATAAAAAAGTCTCCTTAAAACATTTTGTACCGTCGCATGTCAAATTGATCGAGTTTTAGAGGTTCGATTCTTTACGTGTTGGAATAAAGCTCTAGTTTTGACAAACTTGATTTTTCATTCAAATACTCTTGTGTTGGTCATTATTCCTCTATGATTTCTTTTATTTATAGTACTCTTGGCATTATTAGGTTTATTTAATCATCTTAGGATTTACTAGATGGGGCAAATCCTAATATTCAATTGGATTAGCTGAATAAATGAATAAGAAGCTGTGAATTTAAAAATTATTCATATAAAGCATAAAAACTATAACAAATTATGTACAAGTAATGAAGTAAATGAAATCAATGTGTAAAACAATGAAGCGATAATCACATAATAAGATATGAAATCTCATGAAATAGTAAAAATCAATGTCAATGAATTCGAGTTATTTAAAATGTAAAATGCAAAGGAAGAGATAAATTGTTTATGGAAGAACTAAGATAATAACAAAGTGTAATGATAAAATATTAAAATATAATCGTCAAACAAATATGTTGCTTTTGACATTTGTTAGAATTCGATGTGTCTTATTCATCTTCAATTTTATGAGCGACAAAATGTGCAGGCTTTCGATTAGAATCTCTAAGCAATTTTCCTTTAATGTAGAATCTGCTAATTTTGCCAATGCACGTATATAACTTTCAAATATAGTCCGAGTGCACAATCCCCTGTGGAATAAATTAGCATAAAAAAATAAGTATATGAAATTAGTATAGAACGTTTGAAATGTATGCATGAATTTTAAGTTTTAATAAGAATGATATTACCTTTTCTTTAGAAACGATGAAAGTTTGAATGTTGCAGGCAATGAAAGACTATGTTTCCTTGAACAGTGTGACTGTTGCTCTTTCATTGTCATCTTGAACCATTAATTGAAGTAAGTACCTTGTGTTTGGTTGAACAATGAGTTAATATCCAATAATGGTAATATAGCGTGCCCAAATTATGAACAACAAAAATTGAGCTTATAGATATTTGTTAAAAATGTAAGACAAACTTACCTGAAAAGTTGGAACAGTGAGCTTGTAACATATGTCAAGGTCTAATCCTAAGATTAAAAAATATATTTTTTAGGATTTCATATTTTTTTTTAAAACGGTAAATTTTAAAAACATATTATTTTATAAAACTATATATATATATATATATATATATATATATATATATATATATATATATATATATATATAAAGACACTTTTTTTTTAATAAAAATTGTAATTTTTTTAATAAAAAAACTCTTGTGTATAAAAGTTGTATTACTAAAAAAATTAATTTTTAAAACAAACTGTATTGTTAAAATTTGTATTCATAAAAAATACAATTTAAAAATGCATTTATAAAAATACTGTTTTTTATAAAAAAATAAAATACTATTTTTTTTATAAAAACAAAAAAAATTTATTGTTTTTTATATAAAAAAGTAACGTTTTTAAAAAATACAATTTATATAAAAAATACAATTTTTTTTCTATATATTTTTGTTTTTTTCTTTACATATTTTTAAGAATACAATTTTTTCTTATAAGAAATGAAGTTTTTAATTAAAAAATAAGGTTTTTATAAACAATATAATTTTCATAAAAAAATTATACCATTAAAGAGGAAATCATCTCTTTTTATGTATAAGAGATAGAGATAGAGGTGTATTTTCAGAGATGCAGAGATCATGAAACCCCAGAAAATAATTAATATGAAATCTAAAGAGCTCCATCCGTGTTTTTTTTTTACAATTATACTCTCTCGAGTTAATAATAATGATTAAATGTCATAATTTTAAATAAGAACATAGTCAGATGAAACAGATTCTCTCCATACGTGTCTTTTTACTGTCAAAATGAAAAAAATACAATGGTCGGTAATACTGACAAAGGGAGTATACACACAAAGAAATAAATAAAGATAATGCAGATGAACCGGAGTCTTGATTAAAAATCGAATAACGTCTTCACCTGTGTAAATTTCGTACCAAATATGTTCCAAGTGGATTCATGTTCAGGTATTATTTAAAAAGTATCAAGATCAAAATCCTTATTTTAACAGTCTCAAGATCAAAATTCAACATACTAAATTACAGTCTCAAGTTTTAAAAACTCAATAAATTGTTAAAACATCCATTTTCAAACAGTTTTTGTTCTTAAAACTGTTAAAACCTATGCACATGAATTAAACCTATATACATCACTACACCAATTATATAATGTAAACTCATAAAAAAAAAGATAAATTAATGTGTTCAAATTTGGGGGCTTTAAACATGTTATTATGTAACATGAAACATATTAATCTCTAAAATAAAATAAACAACGTGATAAACAGATCTACACAAAATGATCACAAATTTAAATGTAAATTCGAACCTCATATTTGAGTTACATTCCACAATGGCATATATGTTTGGGACGGTTTAGTGTTGCTAAGATTATTTCTAGTCCACCTGCTTTTTTTGTGATTAGTTAGAGGATGGTTTAGTGAGAGAGATGAGATATTTTGAGAAGTGGGTTTCACTTGGGAAGTCTTCATAGCAAAAATTGGGCTTTTTCGTGTATTGAGTTGGAAGTTGTGCATAGGAGATCGTGGTCAGTGTACAAATTAAAGTGCAGTGTATGTGGGTGGGATGAAAATACAATGTATAATATATTGGGTCAATTATTAAATAGTCCCTACTATAAATATATATTTTTTAAAAAGGACACATATTCTTAGTTTAATCCATTTAGTCCCTCAAGCACTCAATATCCTCTTATTTTTAGAGGTCCGCGCCAGCGGCACTCCCTCTCCAAAATATGTGGCAAAGGACTTTTTGAGGCAAAATAAAAAAGTTTGGACTAAATGGGTATTAAAAAATGTCCGAGGGACTATTTGGTATATGTCCCTAATATATTCTTGAATGAAAGAGAAAGATAGAAGGGTATTGATGGGTTTTTAAATTGTATGAGGGTAAAATAGTCTTTATATCATTAAAGAGAAACTCTCCTCTTTTAAAGTAGCAGAGATAGAGATTTGAGTGGTTCATTTGAGGATTCAGTGATTTTGGGAACTATTTTTCGATTTTGGTGATTATATTATTTGTTCATCCCTAGGTCCTTATTTTTTTTATTCTATCCCTTAGAATATTCTTTGGTTTATCATTATTCTTCATCATTCCTAGAGATATGATAAATGATAGGAAGAATACCCATCCTCCGAGTGGACCCTGTCAGAGTTCGACCCCTACACTGATTAGGAGGTCACCAAATGTCTCTATATTTATTCCTAACCCACATCAGGTGTCTCTAGGATTGGTTTTACTAGATATGGTTCTGAAAAGTCATCAACATTTATGATTCTTTCTATCATTACCAAGAAAGACCTTAATTTCACTTACTTAAAAAGGTGGGACGACGGTATATATCATTTTTCATTAATTTCTGTTATCTGGCAGACACCACTGGTCTGACCCTATGTTCTGACCAAGTGTTTTATGGTTCATGTTTCCTTTGCTAATATGGTGCTTCCCGAGGATACTCATACGGTTCACTCTTTTGAGAGAGGAGTTGTGATAGAGCTTTTAATTGATCTTCTAGATACTATTTTGGATTTAGAAGCTAGGTTGGTTAGTTAGGTTTATCATCCTTATGTTATGGATATTGTTTCCCGCACTAATCTTGCATCTTTTCTTGCCGCCCGTCCATGAGTCTATGTGGATGCAACCTTTGAATCCTCAATATGAGATTGATCTCTACTTTATTTCTTGGTTATGTACAACCAAATGTCGTGCCGTCGCACCACTAATTTCTCATATCACCATGAGTGATTGATGTCTGTCTTAGCCCATGGTAATCTCGACGACTACTTCAGACTCTATCATTTTTACAATACGGGGAGCTTGCACAAATTCCTCTGATATCGCATTGCCATATGGTAGCATAATTATCAGTTTTATCTACTCACTGGGAGTACCAAGATTACTGACTAGCGTTGAAGTTTGTATTATGAGTGTTATATTAAGTGAAAGTTCTTTTTGTTCAGTCGGTCTGTATGCACGTCGTCCTGATAAGAAACCCATTTACCCAGATGATGCCATCCCTACACCTGCACCTTCACCTTCACCTGAGATTTCTAGAGACCCGAGGATGACACAGTCAGCATTATATCATCACATTTCAATTTAGGTATATTCATGTTGAGTTGTCCATTGAGATACAATTCATGAAGCATATTGATTAGAAATAACATAATTTATGCACCGGCATATTTTCATTACTGAGACTTGTGAATATCTCATCTAGTTAAGGATTTTGTTACTGAGGTTCCTCCATAAATTTTTACTCCACCTCATCATCCATCTGCTACAGATATGGATCATATTTATGAAGGAGATGTTGATGCTGACCAGGGAGATGTTATCAATGATGAGGATGAGATGGATGATGGAATTGATGATGATGATTCATTTTTATAGTACTATTTGTACTACGTTTTACACATTGGTTTGTGTGTATTTTTGGTAATTTTATTAGTTGTGCTATGTTATATATGGATGGTACTCTTGGATGGTTAGATAGTGTTATTGGTTTTACGGATTCTATCTTTATGGGTATTATGTTGTAATCCATATCTTTTGGAGTATATTGTCATATTCTTAATTGATCCTTGTTTTCTATCCATGTATTTATTATGTGATCTCATGTTTTACTTGTTTGATATTATGATTATGTCATATTCCATCTTTTGTACTCATTAATTAGATATCATTCATCTTCAAGTTTTTTATGGTTATGAGATTCATGTTGTGATATTATGATTCGCATGTATATATTCTAGTCTTTGTTGCTTTTATGACTTTGTGTACCTATCTATACCCGTCGTCTATGCTATTTCTTCTCTTTGACTTTTCTATGTAAAAAACTGGGGAGAAAATTTGTGCCTTGAAATAAACGGGGAGAACATTTTATTTTCTTTCTTTATCACCTGTGTCAAAATGGGGAAATGATTTTTTCTTTTGACTTATTAAGGGAAAGAAAGTTGTTTTTCACTTTGTTTAAAAATTGGGTGAAATATCTATGATAGGGGAGGTTGTTACTTTACTTGGAATTTGATATATATTGAGAGAATTTGTTGTTAAATTGTGTTATTCACATTCTTTATTACTTTGTTGATATTGTTTAGTATCTTGATATTAGATGATTGTTATTCACATGCTCATATTCTTTATCACGTTTTATTTCATCTATATTGCTTGATACTTATTGAAGGATTCCTAAGTATGGGGGTTCTTTTTGTGCATGTTATGGCCTGCATCATGCTCTTTGATGTTTCATGTTATTTCATGCTTAGTATTGATGATTCCAACTCCAGACCATGTTCAGACATATCTTTTTCGTTGTTGTTTGGTCTTATAGATTTTTTATATTACTTCCTACTACATTTACTATATGGCTAGTGGAGTGTATGTCTTATAGAGGTAATAAGTGGTTTTTGGTGTTTTGGGAATTTTTTTCACGGAATAGCCAAAGGGGGAGATTGAAAATATAAATTTTGTATTAATATATAAATTGACTATATTTTCGTGACAAAACATTGAGTTTTTTAGTCCATCAAGTCAAGTAGACATGATTCGTTATGAGTGAGACGCAATCTAGTTTAGGTTATATGAACCTTGAAGATTGAAGATCATACATCGCCGCTCATTTAAGACTTTTGTTGCTATACATCATTATTGAAATTTGAAGATGATATACTTTTTAATAGATTGTGAATTGAGTACGGCTAAACATAAACATGTGAAATAAACATTTCTAAAAATGTGTGAGGTCTTTGAAAATTGTTGGAACAAGTGGTTAATGTTTTTTAAAAATTCTATCCGAACATTTAAGAATAAAATATTCAGGATTGGTCAAACTGTGGTTGACTTTTTAAAGCTTTTTAGTGTCGTAGGGCAGAAACCCATTAGAACATCCCTATTTTGCGACCGTTCACGTGGACCATTCGAAGGGAATTTTTTTTTTCCCATTCACATAGCTGGCCCACGACGCCTGTACTGGACAAAATCGTGCGTATGGTTAGAACTGACCATTCGCACAGATCGGCCAAATTTTGTTATAAATAATATTTAAAGGCCTACTATCCTTAATTTATCAACGTTCTAAAAACCATATAACTAAAAAACCTTTATGAGAATATTTTCGAGGTTCAGAGCATTTTACATTTGCTTATCTTTCCAATTTCACTTGTTCCCTCTAAAATTAACAAAAATTTGATCTACACTTGATTTATGCTTTTGAGACAGAATTAAGAGTGTTTCAATTCATATCTACACTGTATCCTTTATTAATTAAATATACTTTTCTGAATTACTATGATTGATCCCTCCTAGATCTAAAAGAGAAGGCACTTTGAATCATTCGAGAATTTGGAGTGTGTTGCGTTTCTAAGGAAGAGAATGAACTTCTTTATTGACAAGGTGGAGCTCGTTGTGGATTTTCATTATCTATGGGGAAGAGTTCAAAGGTTCATAGGTGAATTCACGATATGGATTATGTGAGAGGTACTTTATTGCCTTTTATGAAATATCTTTTCAAGCAGAAATGATAATTAAAGTGCATCGAGGATGTTTACCCCTATGTGTGTGTGTGTGTGTGAGGGGGGGGGGGTACTCATAAATCTATCCAGCGTGATTTTGTGATTGTCTTATACTCATATGCACACATTTTTTCACACACATCATTTAAATCTAATTTTAATATAGTTAATTGAACTAAAATTGACTTAGGTATGTTAGATCAAGTTTTCCATAACTAAATTCACCTATTTACATAATTTTGTGTGTTAACCTTGTCAATTATCAACCAAATTGATAAAATGTTTGTTAAGTAACTTAAATGTTCAAACTAAATCTATTGAAATCAAAAATTGGTCATAAGTTATCTTCAAACCTTTTCACCCCTCCTAAGCTTATTGTTCATGTTTACTTAGTGCACATAACACACTTTCTTGAAGTAAATAGATTATGTTAGCTTGTGAAAAACCATTTAATTTTCATATTTGGGTCCATCCTTAGTATAAATGTTTCTCCTTTATTGGTGTTTTACAAGGAACTACTACTCGTGTGACAATTTCATATTCATTTTCAAACATTTTTTCTAATCCTGGACATTCTAGTTACAACATCTAATTGATACGAATATGAGGTACTTTTAACTATTAATTATTAATCTATATCATTAGTTTTTTTAAACGTGATTTGTAGTGTTGACATGAAGTTAAGTGAGATCCAATTGAAAACCTAGATTGTTTTGAAGTGGTAATAGGCGGTTGAGGGTGAGATAATCAAAAACCAGGATTCCCAATTGGTTGTTGTAGTATAGTTTTCAGATTAATTTATGTGATTATTTGTTTACGATTTTGTGTGAATTTTAGTTACAAGTATTTATATGTTTACTTGTAATTAATCATATAATTTATGTCTTTAGTAAGGAGGTATGCCATTAGTTTGATTTAGTATTTGACTGCGATTTTATTTTGTGGTATATGTGATGGACCAAATTAATACCCACATGCATCACCATTGAAAAAGTCACCATTTTTATCTAACACCATATTAAATGCTAAATCTTAACATTCAAATAATTTATTGTTGGGATACAAACTCAAAAATATGAGGGCGTACCTTAAACCAATAAATAAAAAGACAAAAGAATTAGTTTGAATCCTATGATTTTTAGTCGGAAGGAAAGATCAAATCAATTGACAACTCAATTTGATAAGAATGTGTTGAAATATTATCATTCTCAGGATAAATCAAAATCTATTAACTTTGACTTTGATAAACGTGCTGAAATTGAAAATACCAAAATATCGAGTCAAAACACACAGTCTTTGAATGTTCAACTTCTTTAAATAAAAAAAGATGAATGGTTAATCATGTCCAACTATATGAACAAGAAAAGGAAGCTATTAAAGAGCTTGAAATGACTAGTCAATTTATAAGTGAAAAGTTAACACTGATTGAAAAAGAGAAGAGTGAGTTGCTATAATTGAATTATGATTTGAAAGAAGATAACTAAGATTTGAGAGAACAAAATTCTCATTTGATAAGGTTAACAAGTGCTAAAAATGTTGTTTTATAAAAATTCAAAGTGTTTGAACAAGAGAAAGGTATTTGACTCTTTAAACTGAAAAAGTGAATGCAAAACTTCTTATTTGTGAAAGTTCAAAAAGTTAACTTGAAAATATTTTTGAGTCTGTGCACAATGAATTTAACTTATTTAAAATTTTTAAAAACAAGTCATATTCTTCTCAAATTGATTTTTTAAGTGAATTTTCATCACATGATTGAAAGGAAATCGATTCCTTGGTTTTGAAGGAAAATGGAACAAGTTTGCTTTCACGGTGAAGAGAGTTGATAACGTCTCTTTACAGTGTGGTGAAAATGATAGGACAAAAGATTCTAGGATTAAGATGATTAGTGATTCTTTGTCTTGTAGTAGTGAGTTTTCATACAATTCTATCCCTAGATCACGAGATGATAGTAATGATAAGAGTTATCTTCAAAAATTATTTAAGAATAATTATCAAGAATCTATAAAGTTTAACGAATCAAACATCGAGTTTTTTGAAAAATGAAAGTTCTACAAAATGAACTTGATGAGAAATAAGAAAATCTTTAAAAGGTTCAATAAAAGTTTTTTGATTATGGAATTTTTTTTTGAGATTTTGTAAAACCAATGCGAGTCTTTGAAATCACAAAATGCAACTATTTTGAAAGCAAAAGAAGAGATTGAACTTGAAAATTTAGTTTTGAAAATTGACATTAAAAAGTTGCACCTTGAACCTGAGCATGAAAATGATATAAAAATCAAAGTGCTGTAAAATAAAGGATCATAGAGAGAATAGAGAGAAGTATATAGAGAGAGGAAGTGTTCTCATTTATTGGTATATTAAAAATAAGGGGGTAACCCCCTATTTATAACACAAGGTAAGCCTACCCAAAACCCCACTCTTCCAATGTGGGATAGTGAACATACATATTTTATAACACCCCTTTGGATGTACACTATATCCACCATTTAATGATTGTTGCCTCATTAAAACCTTACTAAGAAAAAACCAGTGGAAAAAAACCAAAGTGAAGGAAAAAGAGTACAACTTTTATGATCATTGAATCGGTGTTGGACGCGCTTAGTGTTGCCTCATTAAAACCTTTAACTGGAAAACCCAATGGGAAAAAACCTAGTCAAAGGAAAAAGAGTACAACGCGCATATGTCCAAAATATCATGGTCTTCGATTCTCCCCCTGATCAAATGCTCCCCCTGATTGGATACTCCCCCTAATTATGATATTTCTCTGATGGTTGAGTCGATGCATATCAGTTTCATATACAGTCTTCTGAAATGTTGCTTTAACATGGTGAACAAATTTGATCCGCTATTACTTCAATTTCATGTTTTTTCATAAGATCGACTTCCATAAGACACGGGTGAAGAGGGATGAACATGTCACTAATAGCATAACTCTTCCGAATTTTGTGTGTTGCATAACTCTTCTTCATAAGAAGTAGTAGGAACATATATTATTTGAGGCAAGTCATAAGTTCTTTGACTATTCCTTGTGAGGATACTAGAGATAACCTGCATCAATATAGCTAACTGGACATAGATGGTTAGATAAAAATATCATATGATATGATTGATATTAGTCCCATGCAAGTCAATGATTGCTATTTCTTCCTAAGATATTGACTGTAATTATAATATCTAATATCATGTATGGTGTTATATATATCAATATACCAATAATGTACAAGTATGATACTTCTGGATCAAATACTGTAATAAATTGCTCATATGGTACATCGGGACCAAATTTATTTTTTTCATCCTATTTAGGATGATATGAATAATATAATATCCAAATACCAGAGACCATGGGTATACTAAAATTATATTCTTTAAAGCATTTGCAGGACTTTTCAATCCATTTGACTAATGGATATGAGTTTAACATAAAATGTGCTCGATCTGTAGGCCGAGACAAAGACTTGTTACCCCAAGGTCATTCATTTTGAATTTCTTATTTGGATATTTTGCATTTTAATTTAGCTCTTCAAGAGCATATCCATTTAAGGATTTCATTTCAATTGAGCTATTCAGGAGCACATCTATTAAAGATATTTTATAATGACACATTTTTATATATGATTGTTTTTATACTCTTCCTTAGACAAATATTTACTAAGACGGTTGTACCTATATCCATTTGGATTGCTTGTTGTACAATGAATGTCTTACTGCATTTGAGTACGTACTTCTTATCTTTGCTTCAGGCAAAGAAAATCCTTTTAGGATTATTATATATATTCTTTGTCTAAGTCCCATATATATGAGCAGTTATAATATTCACGAGTCTCACATAATATAAAAAAAACTGCTAAGCTTGTCAGATATCTGAAAGTACTTACGGTCGAAATGGGATGGTATGTTCTTATATAGTCAAATTTATTCCTTCAAGAAACCTTGTTCCATAAATTATGCACTTTTGGTGAGTTTTAACACTTCACATTCTTATAAACACCCATTCGTAACCTTCAGGGTTAACATATTTTGGAGTTTCTACTATAGGTCCATATATACCACATATATCAAGAGACTCGAATTATGCCACCATGGCATTTTCATAATTTGGTCAATATATTATTTATCGACATTCATTCATAGTACGTGGATTTTTAGTATCATTTCCCTTTGATTTTTCTGTAGCTACAACATATATAATTATATCATCGATGATCATCTTTGTTTATCCCACTTTTCTCTTGTATATCTATAAAATATAGAAATCTCATTTAATATTAGGTACCTTTGTCAACTTCAAGGGATTTATTGTCACTTCAGGGACTTGTGTCTTTTCATAGATAATAACCTCTTTTGGAGTTTTTGAGAAAGTGAATATTTTGTTCATAAACTCTTTTTGGAGCATTACGTATAACCTCTTCTAGAGAATTATTTAGGCATGTTTTTATTTAACCTCCACTTCCTTGGAGTCAAATAGTTAGAACCTATAGTTTGTCACGCTTGTGGTGTGTAATGGATTCATTTGTTGCTGATGTCGATGTTTGTCCCACTTGTACATCAAGTTTTGCAGGCACATTTGTAGCGGGTACATGAGACTTGGTTACTTTTGTAGCATCATTGAATGCATCAGGTAATTTATTTGCAATTTCCTGAAATGCAATATCCTTACCACTTCATGCTCACATTGAGTAGTATGGGGTCTAGATGAGACAAAGTGAAAGTGTTCCGTGTGAATTCTCACCGTTCTTCAGGAACATACCATACTTCTGGTACGTTCTTTCCTCCCCCTAACGGCGGAAAGAGTGTCTCATCAAAATGACAATTCGCAAATCTAGCGATAAATCTATCACCTGTCGGTGGCTCAATATAACGAATAATTGATGATGAATCATAACCAACATATATTCCCAAATGACGTTGGGGACCCAAATGAGTTATTTATGATTCGACGCAACATGTTTGATGAAGGGTGACCCAATCGGTCATGCCATAATATTTATAAGGATCATTAGGCTTCTAGCGTATGACACTATGTGATTCTACAACATTAATAGTTGTATGGTATAACCCCATGTATAAAGCTGGCAATTTTTCTAGTGTGAGCTTTTGGCTTCCAACACTAGAAGTAATGCAAAGGAACTATTTATTACCTTTATTACATGTTTCAATATGATACCCGTTCACTCTTATGTCCTTAAAATTCAATAAATTTCTTCTGAAATTTCTTGACTATATAGCTTTATTTATAAATAAGTGGGTACCATTAGGCAACACAACGTGGACTCTTTCAAAGCCTTCAATAATCTTAGCAGGACCAGCTATAGTGGAGACATTCTCTTTATTGTATACCAAGTCTGATAAAAACTTATTATTTTTCAAACTAGTGTGGGTTCTCCCACTGTCTACCAGGCAAGTATCATCGCTTGCGTTCAATTTTATTTACAAAGGCTTAACATTGACATTCATTGGATGTTTACCTTTCTCTAAATAATCAAAAATTTCGCTTTTGATTTTGAGAATGTGCATATGGGAGCTTCAGGTCCCAAATTTTTAAGAACTACGGGTCTCAAATTTTTTATAAGTATAAGGACTTTCTCTACCCTTTAGTGTCACAACTTTAGGTTTGATCAGATTTAAAAATGTTAGAGAATCTTCCAAACAAGTGACAAATATTTTAATTAACTCCGCCTAATAATAATCCAACCTCTTTAAAAAAAAATTAGTGACTTAATATTTTTTTTCACAATCTCTACACATTTCCAAGGCCCAAATGTATATTAAATAATTAGAATGTGAAAAAGGAGTTAAAATTAAATACCATTAAAAGTAAGTTAACACTGGAATGAAGCCAAAAAGGTCAAGAGATAAGAAATTTAATGGTAAAACCTTTAATGTGATAGTTAAAGGGACACTTAATTGATTTTGAAACCAATCCCAATAAAAATAATATATTTGGCTCAAACCCTATGAATAATCCAAACCTCGAGTTTTAATTATTGGCGCATTTTAGTTGGATCTGTAAGTCCAAACAACCATAAATAGCATGAGAGTGACCAATTTAATATTTTATATCCCACTTCAAAAAAATATTTTGTGAACTTCTCGTCACAATATTGAATATGAATCTTCATATCACAAATCAATGATAAATGGGGGAATCTTGGTCTATAACCTTTTAATTTGATAATCAAAACTTCAGGTTTGATTGTGATGTATTTTCTTTTGTCACTTTAGGCCCAAATAATTTATGTACTCAACGTCCCAAAATTTGAACAGAGAAATTCAATTTCCATATTTGAATAATTATTAGAGAACTTCAGGCCCCAATTATAAATAATGACGACTTCATATCATAATATTAAATATTTAGAGATGTTAAACAACCGCCCAATTATATTAAAACTTCAAGTTTGATAAGAGGTAAAATTGTTTGGAACTTCAGGTTCAAAAATATAAATAATCCTTATGGAACATGTAATATACTTACCCTTATTATATAAGTAATCAAAATTTCATGTTTGATTACAAAATTATTGGATCTTCGGGTCCAAGTTATAAATAATTATAATTGGACTTTTATTATTCCTTACCCTGTTAGAAAAATAATCAAAAATTCAAATTTGATTTTAGGGCATATTTCTTTGCCATGTTCAATAATTTGAACAATAATTAAGGACTTTTAGTCCCAATATAAAATAATTTGGAAACTTCGGGTCCCAAATGAAAAAATTGACATGGGAACTTCAGGTCCTAAATTAAACAGCAATTTGGAGCTTCAGGTCCGAAATCTAAATGTAAATTAGGAACTTCGGCCCCTAATTTTTAATTAATTCTTGGGAAGCATATTTTATCTGGAACTTCGGGTCCAAAAATTTAAATAATTTGAGCTTTAGGTCATCACTATTTATTTGTGAGAACTTCAGGTTCTACACATAAAATTATTGAACTTCAAGTTCAATATTATTAATATCTTGGGATTTGAGAATCCCCACCCCATTGTGTCAAAGCTTCAGTTTTGATCACAAATATATATTTGGAGCTTCAGGTCCAAATTAAATTATTTGAGTAAGTCTAATGTCCCAAAAATAATAAAAACTTTAATTCATGATTTGGAACTTCAGGCCCAAGAATCATCAAAACTCTTCCAAGATGCAACACCAAAAGAGCCCCAAATAACTCCTCCAAAAACTATGGTTGAACACATAATTATAAGGGTCTAAGGTATATATAAAATGAGAGCAATTAAAATATGTTGGCTACCAAATATTGTGCCGAAAGATGCTTCAAAAATGGTAAAAAGGGATTGCCCACCATCCCTTTAAATAAGGTAACAAAATGATTAAAGTTTAGAAAAAAAAATCTGACCGAATCGAAAAATGGCCTAAATCGGGTATAAATGATGCTTTTCGAAAATGTCAAAGAAGGAAAAGTTGCTCAAAATTAAATTTTGGGTCTGTATGATGATTTTCAGAATTTTCTGAGTAAAATTTTGTTTTTTAAATAATATAATAATATTATATTTATTTATTAATTTTTTGACTTTTGACCCCATGGCACTCTTAGGCCTATTTTTAGCATCCATTAAAAATGGTCAAATTATTTTTAACCCCAACAAAACATCTTACAAAAATCACGCAAGTTCGCGACACTAACAAAAGTTTCACCCTAAAATTATTGAAACTTCTCGTTCAAAATTGAATATCATGTAAGAACTTCAGGTCCTAATTAGTTAGATCTTCAGGTCCTCAAAATCAAAACTTCTATTTTGATTTTACGAGGCATTTTATCATGTTCAAAAATTGAACATCAATTGCGAACTTTAGTCCGCAAAAATTCAAATAAGAATTGGGAACTTCAGGGCCAAATTATTGAGGTCTTCAGGTCCTCAAAATCAAAACTTCTAGTTTGATTTTATGAGACATTTTATCATGTTCAAAAATTGAACATCAATTGCGAACTTCACGGCGCAAAAATTTAAATAAGAATTGGGAACTTTAGGGCCAAATTATTGAGATCTTCATGTCCTCAAAATCAAAACTTCTAGTTTGATTTTACGAGACATTTTATCATGTTTAAAAATTGAACATCAATTGCGAACTTTAGTCCGCAAAAATTTAAATAAGAATTGGTGATTTCGGGTCCAAATTATTGAGATCTTCAAGTCTGATTTTATGGTACATGTTATTATCATGTCGAAAAAAAATGTCCAAAGGTTAAATCCAATATTAGTCAAATATTTAAATGGAGTTGATCCGAGTTAACACACTGAGTTGAGTCCGAGTTAAATTATTGAGTTAAGTCTAAGATAAATCAACGAGTTAAGGACAAGATAAATCAATGAGTTAAGGCCAAGTGAATAACTCACACAAAAAAAATGTAGCCACTGATTAAACACTAAAACACACACTGAGTTAACACCAAATCTGTTTTGATTATGCAAATAAAAATAATTCTCAAAACCTTAAAGCAAGAAACGGTGGCCAAACAAAACTTTAGCCCATTTTTTTTGTTAAAAAAACGAAACCCGAGAAAAAGATTACCTCCGAAAAAACCACTAGAGACTGATAATGACGGCTACGAGCTTGTCCGTGCTGATAACGTGTTGTAAAATAAAGGAGCATAGAGAGAATAAAGAGAAGTATATAGATAGAGGAAGTGTTCTCATTTATTGGAATATTAACAATGAGGGAGTAACCCCCTATTTATAACATAAGGTAAGCCTACCCAAAACCCCACTCTTCCGATGTGGGATAGTGAACATACATATTTTATAACGCAAAGTTTATTATAAAATAAGTAAAATTGATCGCATTTTATTGAGTAATTCTCGACCAAAACCAAACAATTGTGGGATAAGTTTTAATGATTCAAATTTTGAGGAAAAAAATAGAAAAATAAATTTAATGTTGAAAGTTCAAATTCTCAAAAAGTGGATAAAGTACAAACTCCTATGATTCAAAAGAAGGAGGTTGTACCCAAATTCGATATTTGTAAAAAGGCTTTTGGTCTTTGTTTTTGTGGTAAGTCAAACAATGTTGCACACATTTTGTTTAAAAGGAAAAGGCTTGAAAAAGTTATCTTGAAAGTTCAACATGAGAAAAAGGCTGTAAGAAAGAATGTGAAAATGTTAGGTCTTAGTTAGGTTTAGTTTTCAAATTTATAATTTTGAATTGTTAGGTTTAGTTTGCAATATTAATTCTTAATTGATGTGTTGAATTTTTGGGTTATATTAGTATTTTATTTTAGTCTAAGATTGAATTTCTTGAATTGATATGTTAATATCTTAAAAAATATTGTGTTTGTCATTATTAACCTCTTCATCTTTCATTATCTTACGCGCACATTATAAATATTTTTCGCTTATTTTTATTATGAATTATAAATATGCTAACATGCATTTTCTTTTTAAATCAAATCTTTTTATCATCCATAAGAATTGGATAGATTTACATAATCAGAGTTCAAAAGAATACATTAATGGGATTGAAGGATTTCTTAACAATGCATATGAAATAAAAACATCAAGACAATAGATATCTATTTCCCGTGTAAGAGATGCATAAATCCATTATACCTCACCTGCCAAATTTTGAGAAATAACGTTAATATGCTTGGTTTTGAAAAGACTTATAAGCTTTGGATTTTCCATGGAGAGGTTATCGCAGTGTAAGTAGTAATATAAATATTTCATAGGATGAGATGCTAGTTGACGATATACCTATTGATATGAATGCTTGAGATAACATGGTTATAATGATTAAAGAGGGAAAGGGTATTCCCCACCCATGACAATATGAGTAATGATGAGGAATGTAGCACCTAAGATGTCTTCAAATCTAACAAAAATGTTCCAGAGTATTATAGACTTGGTGAAATTTGATTGTATGAAAATCGTCTTAAAGGAGTTACTAAGTAGTCATTTGATGATGAACTCTTGCACATGAAGCAAGTTAATGGATGAAAAAATAGTTATTTCACTATGTTGTTGGAGTTGTTGAATAGAATATTTATGAGTGCTATAATTCCCAAGTCTTTACTACAAAGCCAAGAAGCTAACGGATGCCATGGGATTCAAGTATGAGATGTGTCATGCATGCCCAACAAACTGTATAATGTTTTAAAACTAAGCCGAGAATCTTGAAAAGTGTGACATATTTAAAAATTAATATGGAATTCAAGTGTGGGTGTCAAAGGCTCGAATGACTCCCTAAAGAAATCAAGGTATTTCGATTTGAAACCAAGATTACAAAAATTATTATGCATGTTTTCCTTTCATTTAAATTTAAAATTACTCAGGGATATATGTAAAATTACCGAGGGATATATGTAAAAAATTCAAAATATAACACATATTTATCATTATGAGATATATGTACTTATTATGTATAAAGAGAGATATTATACTAATAACATATGTATTTTACCTTATTACATAGTTATTTATTTCTATATGTGTATGTAAGAGAGTTAGGAAGGATACATGTATTGATATTTTCTACCCCTAGGATATATTGTAAATGTTTTAACATTTTTTGGGGTGGTAAAATCTCCATTTTCAAGTTACTTATTTAATTAAGTAAGAAATGGTTTTTAGGATAAAAAATGAATATAGAAACGAAGTGACTCGAAAAGAGACTAAAGCATTCTAAGAAGCACAAAATAAACTTTTGGGTAGTGCCGTGTCCTAATCAGACATAAGATTTTTAAAATTGACTGGTATACGCTTGTTTTGGATTTAAAATGAGTTTTAGTGGACAAAAACTTGAAAAAGAACATGATAATGAATATATAATTAATAACTAAGATAATAAATGGGTATTTTGATTGGCCATTAATACCTAAGGTGGTGTCATTGTATGTGCAGGTGTATGTTGACTGGTTATATTGTATTTGTGACACTTACACTATGTTGACTACTTTCGATTTTCTATTGGCGTCATAAGTATGTTCAGTGTCTGTTGTTGACTACCCATTATGATGTGTGTGGGACCTAGGCTAACTGTATATAGTGACGTGTCTTGGGTGTGAAGCATCAAGGTATGTGCAAGATGATAATTTAGGACCATGGGCTATTGTGGTATGTGTGGATTTGATGTGATGAAATGTTAGTCATGCCATGAATATGTGTACGGCCAATTGAAAGGAAAGATGACTATAATGGTGTTGCTTCGACAATATATTAATATTGAGCAAGATAAGTGAAAGTTTAGAAATTTAATGGAAAAAGAATAAATTAGCATTGAAAGAAATGTAATTGGACTTGGGTACTTGAGTTGGTTTACTCTATGTAGGTAGTTGTTATAATTTTACATTACTCACATCGTTATTATATTGCATCACTAATTACAATATCCTATTGTGATATTTATCTCCTATAATGCTTATGACTAAATTCATGGATCCTATTTGGGAATATTCTTATGATAGGCCTTGATTCCTCGTTGTTGATTGACCTTTCAAGACATGTTATTGTGTAGATAGTATTTGCGAATGTAAAGAAATATACAATAAAAAAGTAAAATTAGTTTAAATGTGAAGAAAACGGGACTTTCCATAAAATATAAATAGAATTACAACAAATCTACCCTACAAACTACTTCAAAGAAGAAGAAAAAATGGTAAAAAAGGAAAATGATCTAAAAGGAAAAATTGTTTAAACCAGTCAATGTAATTTCTATTGAGGGAGTCCTCTTTTACTTCATCCTTTAGTTTCTTATTATTTATAGAGTCCTTTTTCATGCAACTACTATTGTACCTACTGGGTAATTACCCATTTAAATGTTCCCACCTCGGTCCACTCACGCCCCTACATCCGCTATCTAAGTGTTCATTCCACGTTCAAGGTTTTGACAAATGTCAACTTTTTGTGTAGCCATATGTATTAAACCATTATGCTTCTCATCTATGATTTTAGGTATTTCCAAATGGCTACATTCTATGGGTCTGTAATAATGCGGCATAAGTATACCCCCCCCTCCACCTCCACACACACACACACTAATTGATTTTTTTGGGGGAAATTAATTAGTGGAATGTTGATCTTCACACGCTTCATTGCCATTCTTAGTTATCATCATTTTTATAGTAAATGGTTCTTAAATAGATGCCTTTTGGTGGTGAAGACATTTTCAACATCAATCCACTAATCGTTTGGTCTTTCAAGTGAGTTTCCTATCTTTTTCCCTCCCGGTATCTCATTAAGAACAATAGCTTCCAAAGAAAATAATATTTCCCCTTTTAGGAGCAATTTTAAGTGTGGATCCCATCAAAGGATAGTGTGGATCCTTGGGCATTTGTTTTTGCCTCTCTTGACCAGTTTTGTGGTGATAAACAGGATTCAATTGGTGACTGGCACGTTCAGGACAAATTTGATGTTTACTGACCGTGATCTGATTTTGTATTCGAACCTCCTCGGTCCATCTATCTTAGGTGAAATTTATTCTTATACTGCTAGAAAAGCGTTTGTTGCAATTGAAGCACCTCAAATTGGGGATGAAGAAAAATTCAATTATGACATGTGTCTTGGGGTTTAAGACGATTATGTGGCATAAGTAAGTGAATACAAACCCAGCTACAACATGTGTAGTGAGTCAAATGACTACAACCATCATCACATTATTATTCATAGTGTCCCTGTACCGACTCCTCCTTATTAACTTTCGTGGGAAGCGCCGATTTAATAAACCCTTGACAAAATGGTCATTAATGTTGATCGTACTCTCACTCTTCCCCATTTTCAACTTGAGTATCATACTCAAGTTATTCCACTTTTACTTGTCAATCTAAGGGAGATTATGATTGGCCAATTTTAGATCGAACTTTCTTACAATATAATACTGGTAAGAGCGCGTATTTGAACCGCTTGGACACGTGGTATTTTACAACTTATAAAATTAAAACATATGGCACTGCTAACTGCAGCTCTCCCTACCACACCTTTGTGTATTGTACACTTTATTTCATCACCAATGGCCTCTACACCACCTATGTATCATCCGAGGATAGCTTCGTTTAGAATGCCTTCTAAGCTTTGGTGACTAAGTTAAACTTATCTAACACTCCTCTCTCTGATATGATTGTCTTCACATGCATGTTGTCTAGCGATCCAATTTATTACTTAGATAAGTAAATCTAATATGGCTTAGACATCGGTTACCTATCACTTCCCCACCCTTCCACCTCCACTAATGTTGGCAAAATGTTGGCAAGATTTGGAAGTTATTCATATCCCCACCAACTCTCTTAGGTCTTGTTGAAACTTCATGCTAAAAATAACTTTGTTTAGGATTATTTGGTCATTCAAAACTTAGAATACTCTCCTCCAAATCCTAACGCTCAAGTAACCTTTTTCTTTAAGACTTATCCTATTTTTATTACGAGGTTGAGACAAAATATTACCGAGTTTAAAGATTATGACGCTCGAGTGGCCTTTTATGATGATCTTTACACTACATCCAGCAATGCCTTCGAGGATTGGAAAGAGTTCACTTATGATTATGTACATGCACAAGGAGACACGAAATATTATTACCTCGAATCTGTTTCAAGAGATGGGACTACCTTAGATCCTATGGGCTAAAGAAGAAAACTGAAGAGGTAGTCTAGATCTTTCAGCTCCGCAAGGCGTTCCTTTTTATGCTAGCTCAAGATTACTCCTATTTGGATTCAAAGCACAAGCATATTGTTTACTTGTGGAATGCATTCCATAAATTTGTCGCTCATGGATTTTTGCAGTACTAGTTTCTCTAAACAAAGTAATGTCACATTTTTTCAATTTTTGCAATATCCAATTCCCGTGTTAGTGGAAAAATTACTCTGGTTTTGAATCATTGTCGAAGTTTTGTGTATGTGCCAATGTGTTGTGTCTTGCCTCTCTATTTGGGATATTTCTTTATCTTTATTGTGGTTATTAATTTTAATCAAACCAACTCTCCTACACTGGCATAATGTTTATTTTAGCCACTTGTTGGGCATTTTATGCTATAACCAAATTGATTATGTCATATGTACTTTGTAATTTTTTTCCCATTTTTAGACCTAAAAATATTTCAATTTTGGTATATTCTACATGCATGTTTTTATTGGTAGTGGTCCCATCAAATCCAATTGCACGTGCAAATGTATCCAAATGATAACTTTTTGTTTCTTATTGGAATAATTAATTCCCATAGATGGACACCTTTTGCTATTACCTCAAACAATATATATGACTACCATGGAACTCAAAACACTTGATTTTGATTTCTTGGGCCACTAACAAAACGCAAATACAATCATGAGGAAGTTCTCATTAATTATTCCCATAAAGGCTCTTTTTGTCTCTCCACTTCCCCGCAACTTTATCTTTTCTAGGCAAAACCTTTTCAAACACGTGTTGACTTTTTATTGGTATTATCCATTCATTTCAAACGCTGCATTTGAATTATTTAAACTTGTCTCTTTGTTTTTCTTAATTTTTTACTCTTTACTTTCGCTCTGCAAGCATATTTTTAGCTCTTTGGTTTATTTTCTATCTCTTCCCTCAACAGACTTATTATCAATGGCTTCTAGATCAGAAACTACAAATATTTACACCTAATTTGAAAGAAATTTTTGGAAACTCATGGCTAAAGGCTCCATGGATAATAGGGAAAATATTTTCCATATTCATCTGCCATATGGGGCCTCTCCTATAAGTCCCTTTTTTCAGGTTTTACTTCCCTTGAATCTCTCTATTTTTACACTTTGTTTGGGGAACAAACCTTTACCATCCAAGATTCTTCCTTCACCAAAGCACCCTCTTCTTTTAGGTTTAGTTTTTGACCCAAATAATTAGATAATATTGGGTGGCTAAGGTGGGGGAACTTAATGCTCATAGCTAAGGCAAGAGAAATGAAGAAGTCTAGCATATTGGATGATGTTAGACTTAACTTAATTAGGATTAAGTATGATCCATTCTTTATCTCTAGTTACATTCAATTTTTGAACCAAATATATAATTTTTACGTGTTTAATTTTTGGATAAGTTGTTCCATTTTGTTGGATATCTCCCAATTAGTTATCAAAGCATGTCTTTAGTTTCATATCTCAACGGTTTATGTTGGAGTATTCTTTTTTGCTTCCATTTTTGTGAACGGGAAAGAAGTCGGAGTATTACTTTTAACTCTTGGGTTATATTTATAGCTCTGAGCTTCAAGACCATCCTTTCAACTCCAATCAAGGTGGGACAATGTAGGTCATCCAAATATGATTGCATGCATTCTTCCCTAAAACTAGGCAAGCCAAAAGTATCCTTGATTTTTGTCATATCGGTGCCTTCTACCACACCAAGCCTTGTAACAAGAGTTTTGAAGATCTTACACGCATGTTTAAATCTCTCAAACCTATTTGTCTAAGGGTCCTCCTTCGACCATTGCTGAAGTTTGATCATGCCCCTTATTGGATTGTTTCCATTCTGAATAAATCCTCCTCGATTGAGGCAATAAATTCTTGTTAGTGAAATTTTTTAATTCCTAGAGATTTATTTTATGGCACCAAATCCCCCAAAGCCCGAACTCTAAATCTCGTGGTGGGATTTATTTTCCCGCCCAATTTTCAAGACAGTTTTCCTATATCATGTCATTATTTTTCAGAAAAGAGTGGAGCCAATCCATTTTTATTTGCGAGAAACTCCCACATCCCCAAAGAATCTGCTCTGAACAGGGTTTGCATGCTATGTTGAGGTTCAAAGAACTATTTTCATAGTGATTTTCTAGTTCAATGTTATAGTGACTGTGGCCTATTAAAAATGGTGATCATTTCATGTTGAGCTTCACTTAAAACCAAATCTTTCAACCACAAACCCCTGAGTTCCTTCTTCATCTGGAGAAGAGGAAGATGTTGTCTCTCTCTTTTCCTATAGTCAAGGAAGAAACCTTCCTTTGAGCTTCTAACTAATAGTTTACCAATCAGTCCTGAGCCCGTTGAACCTCCTCTAACAGTCATGTTCAATTTTCCAAAGAGGATAATAATGAAGTCCATAGTAAGGTAAACCATCCCATAAGGTTAAGTTATCAAGTATCATATGTCTTGTCATATGATGAAGTCTTTTGTGATTAAGGTATTATTATACCAATAATTCTAACTTCAAATTTCATTTTATAAATACAATTCATCTGAGGTGAGGTAAACTTTTCCAACTGATGACCTTAAATTGCCTCCTCTTACATCCCCACCTATTGTGCCAGTTGATATCTCTGTTCAAGGATTTAATTGTCACAACCGAGAATTTTTCAACCTTAAATTACATATGGCCATTATTTAAACCCTTATAATATGTGCAAAATCAAATGACTTCTAGAAGAAAGAAGATACACTTAGAAACCTACACTTTAGCTAAATTAACTTAGACACCTTAAAGTTTTAGTAAATTACAAAAGAGCCCATAAAAGTTTTAAAGTAAGATAACTTGATGTGTATTTAACCCCTAAACCCCCACTTAACATAAAATTAATCCTTTAGACCTTAATTAATATAAAATTATTATTTCAACCTAGAAAACTTTATGAAATTACAAAAATACCCATATACTTTACAAAAAGTGTACCTTTAAGGATATAAAAGTAATTATACAACCAACTAAGGACCAAATCTATAAATTTATTTAATTACAACTAAATCCCTATCCACCTAGTGCTACACAAGACCAATAGAGATTAAATTACACATGAACACACCATGTAAACATGTGCACTACACTTACCCATACTAAAAACTCTACATAAACTAGCTCAAATCCACCACTCAAAGGTACCTGTCAAATCTACTGGAGATGAAGTATAAATACCCCACGCACTCAGCAGTAAAAACACACCTTATGACCCTATTCAAAAACTCGAAAATTCCCCCAAATCAGATACCTTATGATTTTATGCTTAATTTATAGTTCTTTCAATTCCAATAGTTTTCTGAGTAGTTAATATAGTTATAAAAATCATAATATGCAAGATTTTACTTTTAAAATAGCTTAGGACAGAAAAAACAGGAAGAAATAACATTAAAGCTTGAGCGTTCATGGTGAATCTTGATACGATGTCCTAAACTTTGATTTGAAGCTACATATAACTTCACTATAACCTAAGGATCCCAAGTGTACTGGTTAAAAGACAGGAATGTGCATACATAACTCATATCGATCAAAAGTGTATTTTGAACTCAAAAACTAAAAAATTGAAGTTTTTCATGTATAATCCATCTTAATAATTGAAACCAAAATAAAACTACTCTCATATATAGCAAAAACCAACCTTGTTCAAAAAAAATCTTTCCATACTCTAGAAATCCATGAATATCAGGTCCAAATTTTAGCAAAACGCACAGTTTTGAATCTTCAACTATACTGAATGTCAATCCACAAAACTTATATATTCAAATTCCTCATGAAAAATTAGGCTATGTTGGTTAAGAAACCATCTCAAATGGTATAACAATGAAGGAGAAAATCAAGGGAAAAAAACTGAAACCCTAGAAGTCAAAATCGAGAGGTTGAAGGTGAAGACTTTTACCAGAAACTTTGACCATGCGCGTGACAAATCATGAATTTCTAATATTTTCCCCAAATTTTTTATTAAATATTATGTTTAAAATGGTATAAGGTCAGGCCATGCTTGGATATACCTAGCTTAAGTTATGAAAAATTAAGGTTTTAACTTAAGAATATTTTTTGAAATTTACAAATTGACCCCTCTTAACTTTTCGAACTTATGAATTTGATCCCCAGATTTTGTCTATGAATACTTCAAAATATTTTAAGACAAAAAGTCTCTTACACTAAAGTTCAACAATGATCTTAAGTTCAGTATTTTAAAGTCCCAAGATAATTATGAATAAACCCCTGAAACTTTGAAAGATACAGTTTTAGTACAAAAGTGACTCACAAAATCCCAAATACTTATATACCCAAACATTGTAAACAAAAAATCCATCACCATCTCTTCCTAATATCATGTTGTGATATAAAGCCGACTGAATACTGAGCAAGTAAGTTTTTCCTACCTTTTTAATAGTATACTTTGTGTATTTGATATACTGCTATTGATATCATTATATAATAGCTCCTATTTACTCTTATCGTATGCATGTTATTATACTTCCATATTATATATTTTGTTAACCATCATTTGTATTTGAATTATCACCAATATTTAAACTTAGACTAAGGATCAATTTTAACCCTTCTCGTGTAATAACTGGTGTTGATGTAAAAAACTACATGCGATCTAATTAATCAATCACAGATAAAAATGAATAAATAAGCCAATGGGTTTTTAAAGTGGTTCAGCTATGAAAATGGCCTACGTCCACTGTTGTTGTATTGCTGATTATTTGCCTTGAATCTCGATGATGGGTTTACAAAGAGATCCAAAAAGTCCCTCGTTATGATAGGGTTACAATATATTTATAGGCTTTAGGCTGTACTTATTAAAAGGTCATGTGCTGTCAATTAGTAGACATGTATATCTGTACAATAAGAATACGCATTAAATCTTAAGTTCAGTAAATGCGTAGTTGAATTTTGGTTTTCCTGGTTAGATGCTCTGCACGCTAAGTAGCTTGGACCGCTTGAGTTGCTTGGTGAGCTTAGTAGCTCAAACCGCCTGAGTTGTTTGGTGCGTGTGAGTTTCTCTGTATGCTAAGTATCTCGGACATCCTGAGTTGTTCGGTGAAAGTATGTATTTGCCATGTAGGTTGACATATGTCTCCATATAATTGATCCATGTCAGCTGATTAATTTTTGTATCAACATAAGCCCCCAATGTTTCACAATTGAAGTTAAATAAGAACGCGTGGAACATTTTGCCTAAAAGATGCTTAGATTACAGATCTCCAACACTTAGGACATTTTTTATATATTTCTTTCCATTTCAGTGCGTAATCGCAAACTTGTAAATATTTTGAATTTTTAGCAGCCGCTTCGACATTTGTGCCTTTCTCATGATTTAATCACCGAAAATGCAAATGTCTTTCCCGGTAATCATTTATTTTCTCTTTTCCCGACGCAAGGTATTTAAGAGCGACAGAAATCCCATCGTTTTCTACTTTTCACATCCATATTTTCTGAACTCTTTAATTTCTCTCTCTATTTCATACTGTCGTTCTTCCGTCGTCCGTCATTACCAGATTTCTTAGTTCTCTGTAAGATTTTCTTCCTTCATATTTCTTTGATTTAGTCATCATGGTTTACCTTGTTGAATCTTTAGATAAATTCCAGAATGATTTTTCAATTACCTCTTGGGTTATTTTGGAGGAGCCTTCTTGTCCTTCTGATTTGTTTTCTCTGGCGGAGGGACATTGGTTTCCCTCGCTTTTTGTAGCGGAGTGTGGCTTTTCTTTCCCGCCAAATCCCCTGTGTTTGGAGTTTTTTTCAATATTTTGATATTGTACCTGCAAGGGTAGCTCCAAATACATGGAGGGTAGTTAATGGCGTATATAGGTTGAATCAAATTCATCGAACTCATTTAGGAATTCCTGAAATTATGTATTATTATAAATGGGTTACCAGCGACACTACTTTTTATTTGAAAACTAAGTTTTCGAATATAGCTTTAGTTGTCAATCTTCCCGATGCCAATAGGGACTATTTTGATCATGGGGTTGTGATGAAAAATTGGCAACACCCCCCATTAAATGGAAATGATGTGTACTAAGGTCCCAGATGTCCACTTTATGGCAATGGGATAGGTTGTTTTTAGTTTTTGAATTTAGCTTTATTCATATTTGACAAAATGCGTCACTGACATTAATTTTGTTTGATACAGTTGACAGTAAAAGGAAGCCCTCAAAAGAGATAGACATTAGCATGAAAGATTTAAAACTTATCTGGAGTTTGAATCAATCAGTTACTGGGGAGCACATTAGAGCTGCTTCTTATTTGTTGAGGTATAAAAACACCACCTCGTCTTTCATTACTCGTGCTATTGCACCTCTTGTGGTAATCGATCTTAATAAACTGCCAACGTCTCGAGCAAGTGTGGGAGAGTGCTCCTCTGATTTGGATACTTCCATTGTCGATTTCATGACGAAGAAAAGGAGGATGCCTTAGTTCTTTGTCAAAGATGCCCTGGTGTTGATGGGTGCAAGAAAAGTAAAGCGGATGTCCCAGCTGATGTTCTATATAAGGGAATAACTACAACTGTGAAAGAGGTGGGTAAGAAGCCCCTGGTTGTTCCAAAAGAGGCAGCACCTCTGATTGAAGGTGTTATTACATAAGGAGAGGCAACACCTTTGAATGAAAGTTCTCCTGTAAAGTGATTAAGAAGAGGTCTCACTGAAAGACCTGTAGAAACTGCTACTCAACTTTTTGGTGTTGAGGGTCCTTTGAGAGCTACTGTTCCAGCTCTCGCCACTCGGAGCTCGGCCAAAGGTTTGATCAAATCTTGGGTCATTCCTGAATATCAAGTTGCTGAGGATTCCCTTTCTCGAGAGAAAATTACTGACTTAGCCACCCAACATATTGCCTCAGTAAGTATCATCATCCTTACTTCTTTGCTTCTAAATATATTGTATTCATATTCTGAGTTGAGCTCTTTTATTTTTCAGTTTATGATATGATTTAATAGCATCTTGAAGAAAGATGAAGCTATTAGGGCTTCAACTTCCTCATAAAGGGTGGAAGAAGCTTTTGCTAGTTTAACCCGCTCTTTGAATGAATCTCGTCTGAAGTATGAGGAAGATAAAGCTTCTTGGGAGAATGAACTTTGACCTGTCAAGACAACTCAAGATCAAGCTATAAATGACTCCCAAGAGTTTATGAACAAAATAAACGACATCGATAACAATCTTGAAGAAGCTGAACGACGTAAGAAAGAGCTTGAGGATAAGATGACATCTGCCGAGGAGGTTGAGGCGCTTAAAGATGCTGAACGACGTAAGAAAGAGCTGGAAGAAAAGGTGAAACTTACCGAGGAACGCGCTTCATTTGAGAAAGTGAAAAGAAAAACTGCTGTAAGGGAGTTTTTTAGCTCTGGCTGGGATAAAGGATGGAACAAGGCCTTAAGTGCCATTACTTTTCAGATGGAATATTCCATCCTGAAGTATTTTAGAGATTAATGGGTTGTAGCCTTGAAAGAATTAAAGGTTGCGGACGATTCTGAATTGTTTCATAAACATACTCATGGCCCTCCTCCTGTCATCAGCGAAGAAAAAGAAGATGAAGACCCATATGATGAGTCTTCTGTGATGGTAGCAGACCAAGTACCCGTTGATATCGTTCCCCAACCTTTTGAGCAAGTTCAATAAGCAATAACTTTTTTCGAGCAACCAACACTGCATTCTGAGCAACCTGCTCTTCCCTTCAAACTAACTAAAGATATTGTAGGGAATAAGGAGAAGGTTTAAAGTTGTTCGGTTCTTATGTTATTTTCTTTTCTCCTCAATTGTAACTTGGAATGTATTTTCCTTTTGTATGATAAATAAGAATAAACTTTTGTTATTTATCTCACGTCTTTCTTTGACCTGTCTTATATCATTGTGGAGGGATTTTATTTTCTCCTTGCTAGTTTGTGGCCAGGATGGAACTCTTATCATCTAATGATACAGATTTGATGAAGAAATGCAACGATTATTTCAAAGCTGATCATGCAAATTTTACTGAGGCCCAAATAATAGACATCCTCGGATTTGATGCCTCTAAACGAGCAATTGATACTTACCAGTACTTGAAGTGTCTACTTGATCGTGCTGTGGCCAACAATATGTCTTATTACGAAATGATTGAAGATCTTCAAGGAACGATCGAGGAACTTCAACAGCAGTACAAAGAATCCACCAAAATCCTACATTAAGGTTACGAGCAAAAATGCCAACAACTGAGCGCTGATCGGGATTATGATAAGTATCTCTTCGCTCATAAGAGAAAAGAAAGTGTTCTAAGTCATGAGGTCGAAGAACATAGGCACATTTCCAAGCTATTGTAAGAAGAGAATGTTACGTTGTAAGAAGAACTAAAATGACTTAAATATGTTGCCTCTTCTTCCTCGGGAGCTTTGATTCTGATCAACTATGAAGGCTATTCCTTTTTAGAGACTGAAAATGATGCCTTGAAAGAAGAGTTGGAGAATTTGAAACGAGCCAAACCGACATCCTCTTCAAGGGGTAGAGGTGGAGCTGTTTGAAGAAGTGTTGAAGAGACGAGGACTGACCAGACATTAACAAATCAGGCTGCTCAGATAAAAGCCAAAACTCAAGCCTTGGTCGAAATGTCTCAGAAAATGCAAGTTCTTACCGACCAACTCTCCATCCAAAATTCTGCATTGGAAAGTAAAAATCTTTTTGTCAAAAAGCTTCACGAGCAGCTTGAGAGATTAACTTATCAGTTTCATAAGCAGCCCAGAGAATTTTTTATGGATGGGTACAATGAAGGTCTATATCATATTGATGCTCATTTGCAGCAGTAGAACAATGAGGGATATAAGCATGGGTGGTTGAATGCTTTATGTGTGCTAAAACTGGAACAAGGTCATTTCTTATGGGATTATTATGAGCCCGGAGTGCTTGATTTTCCCGTGCCTCCTTTTAAAATTGATCTTTGTTGGATTCCTACTCGTGATATTCCTCGATACCTGATCTCCAAGTATCTTGGTGATTATAGTCGTCATTCGGATTTTGAGATATCTCGTCCGGAGCATTTGCTTGATCGACCATCCATAATTTACGTCAGAATGCTGCGAGATATGAATTTTATAAACTCTTCCTATGCATTAGAAGATCCTCCAGCTAGGGTGGAACCTGTTTCAAAAGCATAGGGAAAGAAACCCATAGAATAGGACATTTGTATATAATGAATCAAGTTTCATTTTGTATGTAATATGTTTGGTTTTAATAAAGAAAGATTTAGTCTCTGTGAAATTTCATTTCCTTGGAAATACTTTGTAAAATGACTTTATTATTCACTGGTGAATATATATATATATATATATATATATATGTTGAAGGACAAAATGTCCTGTTCTGTTTTAGACAATGGAACTTGTCCCATTTGTTTTCTGATTATTGTGACTTGTCACTCTTACCACAATTACCTTAATGTCGACCAACCGGAGTTGGTGGGTGTTGATTTACCGATCAACCGGAGTTGATGGTTATTTATTTACCGACCTACCAGAGTTGGTGGTTAATGATTTACCGACCAACCAAAGTTGATGGTTATTGATTTACCGACCAACCGGAGTTGGTGGTTATTGATTTACCGACCTACCAGAGTTGGTGGTGGTTATTGATTTACCGATCTACCGGAGTTGGTGGTTATTGATTTACCGTCCTACCGGAGTTGATGGTTATTGATTTACCGACCAACCGGAGTTGGTGGTTATTGATTTATCGACCTACAGGAGTTTGTCATGTTTCATATCATGTTAGGCTAAAACCCCTTTCAAGGGGTGGGGTAAAACCCTTAATTAATGTTATTTTATTTTAATTAGTTTAATTACTTGAAAAATCCCTTTGAATGTTAATTTTGACCCCTCACCCTTAGATTTACGCCTCGAGAGAGGTTAAATGATTTTCGAGAGAAAATCAAAATTCTAGTGATAATACCCATTTTAGATTCCAACTAGAGATAGGGGTTTCTTAAGTGGGGTATTATAACTTTAATTTCAACTCTAAATTTATTTTCTAAGATTGACATAAATTTTAATTGATCGATCCTAGCGGGTGATTAATTAAAAGGAGTGTAGATCTAATTTTCTAGAGTTGTGGGGTGTTAAACTTAATATTCTAAAAGATTACTATTATAATTACACTTGCAAAGAGAGTTGGTTTGTAATTTTGATGTTAATTTGGGAGAATTCAATTAATTAAATTAATTAATTAGAATAGCTAAAATTTGTGGTGTAATCCCACTCCTTGATTGTTCTCACAATTATTTACCTCACTTTATCTCTTATTTTAGTGTTAGACTTTATTTTCCATTTTAGTCACTTTTAGTTAGTTGTCATCATATCTCATTTAGTTTAATCTTATTTCACATCTTCACCCTTGAAAATTGTTTTAATATTGAAAAAGCTAAAAAAAATTGAAAAAGTGAAAAAGCACAAAAAAAAAAAAAAAATTAAATTACAATTGAATTTGTCTCTAGCTTACCCCCTTGGAAGTGGATTGATACCCTTACTTATCGCTACACTTGAGATTGCTATTATTTGTAGGTATTTGAGGTTTTGATTAGGAGGACTTTTCAAGCAACGACAAAAGAAAAAATACACCGAAAAGTCATTCCTATCAGACAGCTTCACTTCTGAAGGCTAACATGTATGGCGATTCCCAGTTTTTGTTCATGGCGTAGTGCGATAAGCCCATAACACAGAATGTAGCTCGTTAATCCAGTTTCCCTTTGCATCATCCAGTCGTTTTTTCAAACAATTAAGTAGGGTTCTATTCATCACTTCAGTTTGCCCATTGTTTTGGGGATGGCCCGGTGCAGAATGGATGTTCTGGACATGGGACTTGTGACAATATGCAGCAAACTCCTCGTTGTCAAATTGGGTACCATGGTCAGTGATGAATGCATGTGGGAGACCATATCTGCAAATGATGCTCTTCTATATAAATGGATAAAACCTGTCATATGACATGTCGATGAGGGGTTCAGCTTCCACCCATTTAGTAAAATAATCCACCACGATTACCAGATAATTAAATCTCCCTCTGGTTGTTGGAAGTGGTCCGACCAAGTCTATGCACTACACCAAATCTGCACTATTGTCATGGTCATTGACCTTGATAAATTGGACTTGTCAAGGTCAATGACCGTGATAATTCTGGGCGAGACAAATATTTTTATCATGGACGTGTCACGGTCATTGACCTTGACAAGTTCGTTAGAATTATCATGGTCGTGTCAAGGTCATGGACCGTGACAAGTTTAGTCACGGTTAACAACCGTGACCAACCCGTGACAATATTAAAAAAATTATTACGGTCAATGACCGTGACAATTCTGGGCAGAATTGAAAAAAAATTTGTTGGGCGGTATGGCCACTGCCACTGCCCAGCAGTATATTTGTACATGTTATAACAACGTTGGTTGTACCTATTCAAACATCATATATCCAAATATACCCAAGATAGTGCAAATATATATTCACGACGATATAATCCAAATATTCAAAATAGAAACAATATACATGACAATATAATCCAAATATAATTAAAATGTACAAACTTAAAAATAATGTTACTACATGTCTTAGGTAAATGTGAGGAGGTGAGTTGGCCACACGATATAAGAATTGACACACCCACTAATATACATCGTTCCGCATTGTTCGCGCAACCACAATAGGGAGTTCTCCTTCCCAGGTATCACATGCGTGACGAGCACTTTGGACTCGATCCCTTGAAGCGCACGTCCAGGAACTATTCCACCCTCGACGATATTCGGGTCCCTCAACCCCCGCCCTATTCGCTGGCCATCAAATACATCCAATATGAACACGCTTGGCCAACCAAGTGTCGACAATGGTTTGGGGAAGGCAGCCAAGTAAGGAAGTGGATCATCGAAATACGCACGTGACGGTGAAGAAGCAGCAAGGTCCACATCCTCGTCCTCCTACGTCTCGTTCTCCCGCACCTCCTCCTCCTCATCCGCCTTCTCCTTACATTTCCCTTTCCCCTTCCCCTTTCGGTCTCCGCCCAACGTACGCTTCATGAATGCATACATATCTTTGACTGTCGCCTCCAAATGGGAGATCTTCACGTCGTGTGAATCCACCATTCGAGCCAACCCGGTGTCACTCGTCTCCAATCCGATGATCCTAGATTTGGCCACCCGCGAGCTCACCCCCTTGTCCTCCCCTTGAGATCAGAGCCAAGCACTTGGCTGAGTGCGTCTGTGGATAAAGACGCCTTGTCGGCATCAGACTGCGACTCATGCACTTCCTTAAGCTTTGCCTGAAACGAAAAAAAGCACATGATTAGTAAATAAGTAAACTAAAAAATTATAACGTAATTAACAAAAATTAAACTGTCGGACTACTTACAATCATCGTCGTGATGCTCGGGGACACCTCCTTGTCCTTCCCCTTCTTCGTTCGAAGAGCCACATAACTATCGAGCCTATGTGGCTTACCCCCTGGCCCACCCCCTACCCCCTGAAATAAAATAAAGTAAAATTAGTATCGGCCCCGCAAAGTAAAATAATGAAGAATAATATATTTATGTAGTTATAGAAAAATTAAATCTTACCTTCATCCTATGCTCCACCTCGGCGTAAGAGGTCCGGCCGGAGTAGTGCACATCCATCTTTTTTGACCGATTTTCCCTCCCCGATTGGCGAGATGCCAATTGTCGATCCTCGATCTCATTATCAATGAACTTTTGCCATTGTGCCAATGAGATCGGCTCCTTGGGCGGGACGGATCCACGCCATTGTATAATGGACTCTCGTGTTTTCTCAAAGTACCGTGTCCGCATATTTTTCTTCCACGTCTTGTGTTGCTCCCTCAACTGCTCCAAGACGGAATCGCGTAGCTTTGGATCCAAGTTGAATTGTTCTTGTCCAACAAATTCAATGTTAGTTGCGAATACATATAAATATAAATATAAATATAAATATAAATATAAATATAAATATAAATATAAATATAAATATAAAATGAAATCGAAATCAAATTGAAATTGAAATTAAAATTGAAATTGAAATTAAAATTGAAATATTCATATAAATATAAATATATTACCTGTAGTGCCTTTAAACAGCTAACTTGAGCTCATATGGCACCTCCTTCCAACTCATAAACCCTGGGACGATGATCGTCTTTAGCAGCTCGAGGGATCTCACTAATAGCTCCGATTTGTTCTCGACGGTAATCCCAAATTTTCCATATTTGGGGAGCCTAGGGGCGGAGGAGCCCTCGTCGCCTCCGCTACCACCGAGCCCGGACGACATCATCATAAACAGCATCATCATCTTCGCCTTAATATCTGAAGGAGACATTTGCTATAAAAAATGTTATTAGTATAGATAAAAAAAATGTTAATAGTACACATACACACACCCCTACCCCACCCCCACCACACACATGCATACGTCATGCCACTTTTAAAACTAACCAACCCAACATTTCATCAATTAAACTAACAATTAAAGTATACAATTATTAATTTACAAATTTACAATGAGGGACAATCCTACTTTCATATGAAATTGGCACTAATTATTAATTTACTTTCATCTAAAACTATACAATTAAAATTACAATTAAAGCTATACAATTTTTAAAATTGCCCCCCTCCCCACCCCCACCACACCACAATTTCTTAATTAAAGTCTCTCATCCTCGTTATATTTTATCACAATATGCATATCTTATAAGAGAGTCGGGTTTGGCATGAATAATTTGTAATGAAGTCTAGAACGAATCTTACTAAATCAATTGGGGTATTTTCATATTTTTATTACTTTATTAATTTATTGTTTATCAATAAAATTATGACATGAGATAATTATAATTAGAGCATAAATTTCATTATCATAAAGGGATAAATCCAACCAAGTACAGAGATTCTACAAATTAAAGTGAGAATTAAATTTAAGACTTTCTAACAACATGCACGTGTATGGATTCTACATAGTTGGGCACGAAAGTAACTAATGATATTCCTAAAAACATACAATTGGCAACATTTTGTGAATTTACTAAACTTTATATAATATTATCAAATTCTGTTAAAAAAATATCTAGGGTTTTACCTAATTGAATTAATTTCATGAATAAAAATATTATCAAATTTAAATATTTATATAATTAAATTTAACATATGAATTCTAGAACTTTTCTAACATTTATACAAATCTAACTATCACTAACCTTGCATTCATACTAAGGTTTACATAGTTTTAACAAATTATAACAAAATATTATCATATTTTTAGTTAGAAAATTCCACCCCCACCACCCCACCCCCTCCCCCCCTCCCCCCACCCCCACTACCCCCTTCAACCCTCCCCCACCACACACCACCAAACACATATATACACACACATACACACACATATACACATAACCCACCCCCTCCTCCCACCACACCATATCCCCACCACACCTGCACCACCCCACCCCCATTACCCCCTTCCCCCACCACACACATATACACACATACATATACACACATATATATACACACATACACATACATACACATATAGAAATGAAAGAGAAAGAGAGGAAAAAAACATACCTTAGAGAGAGAGAGAGCAGAAATCGCTTAGAGAGAGAGAGAGGGGGCGAAACCAAAAAAGGTGGGAAAAAAAGAAGCCTAGGGCTTTTTTTACTGCAAAAGTTGTCACGGTCGTGTCAAGGTCATTGACCGTGATAATTATTTAAATAATTGTCACGGTCATTGACCTTGACAAGTTCATGACAACTAAATTTGTCACGGCCTTGTCACGGTCGTGTCAAGGTCAATGACCGTGATACAAAATGCGAGATTTGTGTCACGGTCAATGACCTTGGCAAGGGTGGCCGGCTGAAAGGTGAAAATTTTATCATTTTGGTGTAGTGATTCCCCATATAAAAAATGGCCAAGGAGAAGTAACGGGTGTTAGCAATGCTTGGGGAGTTCTCCGGATGGAAGAGAAACGTTGGCATTTGTCGCACTTCTTCGCGTAAGCTGTACAGTCAGCTCTCATTATTGGACAATAATACCCCTGCGTTGTTATCCTTAGTAAGAGCGTCCGACCTGCTACATTCCGTAAGAGCCTTCGTGAACCTCTTCAATCAAATCTTTAATTTCGGAAGGATGCACACATCTCTGTAGTCCTGCTATAATGCTATTCTATACAAAATGTCATTGGTCAGTATGTAACGAGTAGCCTTAAACTTCAGTTTCTTGGCTGCGAGTTTGCCAGTTGGCACAACCCCCTCTTCGATATAGGCCCTAACGGGGTCCATCCAGGATGGTACCAATTCAAGGGCAATGAAGTTAACATGAAATCTTCGTCTACGCTCCGATTTGCCAGAATTTCCATTGGGATTGTTCTTCGTAGCTCGGTGCGTGTTGCAGAAGCCAGCCGAGCTAGTGCGTCAGCTCTTGCATTCTCCAATCTCGGTATTATGATCAACTGAACTGCAGTAAAAGTTGATACAACCTCCATAGATTTAGCATGATACTTAAACATTAATTCTCCCTTCGCTACATAAAACCTGAGAATTTGATTTACAATTAATTTTGAATCACTGAATACGATGACCTGCTCTGCATTCATGATTTTGGACAAACTAAGACCCACTATCATAGCTTCATATTCAGCTTCATTGTTGGAAGCTTTAAACTGAAAGCGTAAGGCATATTCAATATCTGATCCATCCGGACTGTTGATAATTACTCCAGCTCCACTGCCTGTAGCACACGAAGATCCATCCACATATAAATTCCATATAGGTATATCATTGTCAAACTCTTGGTATGAAAAAGTTCCTTGATGGAATATTTGATACTTCCTTTTATCTTCCTCCATCACGGGGTTACTGCCCGATGCTTCTTGTTGCTCGTTGTCTATCCTCTTTGACTGATCTGCTAACGAAAGTTGATAGGGTATTGTTTTTTTATGATCTTGTAACATCCACGGGTTGCTCTGCATTAAACTCTTTCTTTTCGGGTGTGTCCAGGTAAGTAAACTCTGTAATGAAGTCTGCTACTACTTGCCCCTTAAGTGATGATCTAGGCTCATGAACAATATCGTATTCACCCAATTTTAGTGCCCAGTACATCAATCTTCCAGATTTCTCTGTTTTATGACGAGCTTGTCTTAATGGCACATCAGTATATACCACTATAGTGTGGGCTTGGAAGTATGGCCTTATCCTCTTGCTTGCTTCGATCAGTGTTAACGCTAACTTTTCCAACCTTGGATACCTAATCTCTACTCCTTAAAAGGCCTTTCTCGTGTAGTACACCGACTTTTGCACTCCGTCCTCCAGTCTTATCAACGCCGAGATGACTGCATTCTTTGAGACCTCCAGATACAAATATAGTCTTTCTCCCATCACTGGTCTGGATAACAATAGAGGTGTTCCCATATATTTCTTTAATTATTGAAAAGCTCCTTCGCATTCATCATTCCACTCAAAAGTCTTTCTAAGTGTTTTGAAGAATGGGAGACACTTATCAGTTGCTCATGACACAAATCTATTAAGTGCTCCAACACGTCCTGTGAGGCTTTGTACTTCCTTCTTCGTAGCAGGGGATCGCAATTCCAGCAAAGCTTTAATTTTCTCAGGGTTTGCTTCAATGCCTCGTTGATTAAGAATGTACCTGAGAAACATTCCTTCTCGTACACCAAATATGCGTTTGGTGGTATTCAACTTCATTTGATATTTCTCCAGCTGATCAAAAGTCTGGCCCAGGTCAGCTAGATGATCAGCAGCCTTCTTGCTCTTCGTCAACATATCATCAACATAAACCTCCATGTTATGGCCAATATGCTCCGTGAATACCTTATTCATCAGCCGTTGGTATGTCGCACCTGCATTTTTTAGTCCGAAAGGCATAACATTATAATAATAAGTCCGCCGTGGGGTAATAAAAGAGGTACTTGAAACACCCTAAATCTTTGACTTACTTGAGTCTACATTATTTAGGCGTTTCAACTAATTTGGATATTGTGTCAAAACATATTTTTTTTTAATTCGAGCCTTCTCCTTGGTACACCTTACGATGTTACTCGACGACTCAACATGCCTCGACTCTACTCAACGACATATTTGAGTAAAGGTATTCACGTATGTTGCACATTTGCACTTGACACATTAGGCACACATGCATAATTCTTGATCTATGATTTTAATTGTGTCTTATTAATTGTGAGCCTAAACAGTTTTTTTTTTCTAAAAAGAAATTATTTTTTTCTGAAAATAATCTTTTAATAAAATTGACATAAGACTGGTTTTAAATAAAGTTCTTATTTTTTAAAATAATTTTCGAAATTTATTAGTCAAATTAATTTTTCATTTTGAAAAATATTTTTTTTGAAAATTATAATACCTGTTAAACAATTTTTTGTTTAATAATTTTTTTGGTAGCTTGTTTCGTCCTCTTAGTTGTTGTGTCCGATTGGACATGCTAGGTCATTAAGTGCTAATACACCTTAGTATATATTTCATCCTATTATGCTTAGTATAGGTTTGTTGTTGTAGATATGAGCTTTACTTTTAGAATTAGTACATGTTAGGTGCTTTGGTGGCATAAAGCCTTAGGCAAGTACACCACTCATGTAGAAGCCTTATGTCTTTTCGTCCTTTGTGTCATTTGTTTAGCTGTCCGATTTTAGGAAGCTATAGTCTTAGGTTTATTTTTTTTAAACCATAGAAACTTTAGTGACTTGACTTGACTTTGTTTTAGATTTGTTATTAAGAGAAGCTGTGAACTGTTTGGAGCCTTAGCAACTTTTGGCGTTTTACCAGCGTTAGATCTCGTCCAGGACCTGCTAGAGATTTTCTTTTAATTTTCGGCCATAGCTTAGACCTGTTATAGTACATGCAACTTTAGTCCTTTGTAGCATTAGGCTATGATGTGTTAAAAATGAGCAGTACTCCTACTACTATGGAGTTGGATGTGCCATTTCTTTTAATCGTATTTTTAGCTTTCGGCCTTGGGGAGTTTTAGCCTTTAAAACATTAGTTACTAATTCGTCAGTTGTTGTATCTAAGATTTCTTATCTGACTAGTGTATACCGAAGCTTTAGGTTATACTGTGTACCTGCTACCTGGTGTACTGTGATAAACAAGAGATATTTGGTTTATAACTGGACCTTTTTAGAGATTTCGCAAGTGTTCTTAACCGCCGGTTATTTCTAAGATCTTATTGGGTGATTTTGATTTACATGCCAGCTGTCATTATTATATCCGTTGGAAGAGTTTGTTACAACTAAACCTTATACCATCCTGGATTTATTCTTTAGTGGTTTTAGGTTCTTGAATCTTTTATAACCGACAGAGTTTGTGGCATCAGTTTAAGTTGTTAAGGTGTTAAAATCTGTTTTAACTCGAATTAATCACAACCCTAGATTAATATCTTTTAATCTGAACCCTTGATTTTAGAGTTTCTAGAATATGGTTTTCTCACCTATATAAACCTCATTGTAGAGTTTATTGGAGTTAGATTTTTAGAGAGACTTTTTCAGTCATATCTTCTTGAGTGAGAAACACAAGAGGGTTTATGTAACAACCCTTGCTTTTGGGAGCCCATTTTATATTTATTTACTATGTTGAGTAGTTGCTTATATAAAATGCCGGATGTGGGTAAGTATTAATTTGATGAATTAAGTTAATATTTACAATTAAGTTGCATAATTACCATGTAGTGTTCTTTTTTGTCATGAAATTTTTTTAAAATGGCAATTTGAATTAAAATGGAACCGGAACTTAAATGGCTTATAAAATCTCCAAATGATAATTTGGAGGGTGTAATTAGTTCCGGGAGGTGCGTGACAGTCAAAATGTGTGCCATATTGTATTTTGAGATTTTGGGCACTTTTAACTGGTTTTGGCATATCGCGTATTAGAAATTAGCTATTGCGGTACTATTACTTAAAGGTTGGAGACTTATAATCTTAAGCCACGTTTTAGTCTTTCCCCAAGTCTTTCATTTCCTCTAATTTTCCCTAAGTGTTCTAGCCCTAAGAGTGAGAGTGAGAGTGGAAGATTGGAGAGAAAAGAGAGAGAGATCTTGAAGATTGGTGGTTTGATCTTGCTTTCTTCTTCAACCAAGTCTGAAATTGAAGCCCCAAGGCAAGTTTTCTACTTGCTATTATATGGTTTAAGATGAATAATTAGTGTGGGTAGATATGTATAGTTTTGATGTAAATAATTGTGGTTTTTGATTGGATTTATGGGTATCAACATCTTTGATAGAGGTAGATGGTTGATTGAGGTAGAATATGTTGTTGGGAGCATTTATGATATTTTAGTATCATTAATTATGGTGGGGTGATTTTGGTTGGTTATTAATTTTGGGTTTAGAAGGAAATAGGAGAGAAAGGTCTAGGTCTGTTATGGCCGGTCGACCGCGTCTCTCAGACCGGTCGACCGGGCCTTCGGAATAGGGCTTACTGCTTTCTTTCAAAGTCATGAATTTAAGGGTGCGGTCGACCGCGGTCCCTTACAGGTCGACCGGCCCATCCGAAATGAACCTTCTGCATTCTTTCAAAAGCTAAAACTTGAGACGCGGTCGACCGCGGTCTTGGGACCGGTCGACCGGTCCCCTGTTTTTCTTACCCAAATTTTCTACTTTTGTTTTAAATCCCCTTTCTTTCCCTAGGAACTTAGGACTCTTCTTGAATGAAGTAAACCTTGGATTTTAGAGTCCTAGTCGAGTTGGTTGTCACCCTAGTGTTGAATAGGTTTCACTTGGGGTTAAGTCCGGGGGAGGGGTTGTCCTAAGTGGTGTCAAGGCATCACTTTTCTTTGTGCATCCAAATAAATATGGATGGGTATTGTAGGCCCATACTTGGAGACTTTAGGGGCTTGAAATGAGGCATATAAGACCTTAAGCTCGGCAAACTAACATGATCCCTTGGAGTGTTATTCGAGGCATAACCTAGGATGAAAAGAAGAGAAATATCCTATGATTAATGTTTTAAACAAATGAAACATGTAAATGCTAATGAAAAGGAAAAACATGGTTTTTAATGTAAATGCTAATTTACTTAAACACACCTCTCTAAATGCTATCATAAGGGAAGCTCGCGCATGAGGTGATGTTCCTTGACTAGTGAATGTAGGGAGACTATAGTCCTCGGCCATATGCGGGTTTATTATATATATTTTTTCTGCGCTAGTGAAGTAATTCTGGGTGTGGTTATGACTCACTCGCAGGCATATGGCCACTTCCCGACGTGCGTTAGGTACCCAAGCTGCCTTGTTTGATGGGCCCCTGGAAGATGATAGTCATTTAGGGGCACGCCCAGTGGGGAAACTCGGAGGGGCGGTCTTAGAATCGTTATATGTATAAGAATATGACTTTTCTAAACTCAAGTGGGACTTGAGGGTTGTATATTTCCACTAAATGTTTATGACAATTACATTCCTGATAAGGGATGGGAATTGGAAAGAAATAAGAAAACGATGAGATAGTATTTTCTTGTTAAGAAAGCTAAACTGAATTAAAGTGGAAATTGGTGAATAGAAGCTTTTAATTTAATCTTTACACCATTTCACTTTCTTGCATAGTTTATTTTAGGCTTGCCATGTTAGTTGTTTTATTAAAATTCATGCTTAGGTTGTTAGATTTCCGTTTTCCATTATCATGATTAACTGTTCATATCTAGCATGCTTTTTGTTCATCTGGGAACTATATATAAACCGGGTCCTCACCCGTTCATTTTTCCTCTATGTTGTGCTTGTCATTGTATCCGCCTAGGTGCTCCTCCGCAAGGACGCCTGTGTTGATATTCCTACTCTTTTGCTTTTATGGAGCTGTATGAAATTGCGGATATTACAGGATTGTTTTGTTAGACGCCATCATTCTTTTGATATCTAGTTATGATCGGGTCTGTAACTCGGGCTAGTGGCCCGAACTTGTAATTGTATAATGAATGTATTATATAACACCTAACTGGTGTGATTACGTTTGTGTAACTGTGAATCGACAGCATATTCGGTTCTTCTCTTTGTATATATAGTGGTTTTAGATGTATATTAATTATGTTTCTTTGAATTCCACTATTGTTCTAGAATGGGTTGTTTAAATTGTTTTCTTAACTTAACTTTTAAATTGCAAATTGTTTTGACAACCCGTATTCTGAATTATTGGGTGGTTTTCTCGGTTACTCTCACTATATCTGTGGTGCTGAGAATGATTTTCGTCCATGATTACCGTATATGTCAGAGTATCGGTCTGGCCACCCCTTATTTCGAAGTGCGGGTTATCACAGATGGTATCAGAGCACTGGGTTCTAGAGTACTAGGATCTATGTGGACTTGTCACGATCTACCGTAGCGTTCTTTGATATAGAGCCTAATGATAAGACTGCTTTACTACTTATAATTGCGATCTTCTGTGAATTAGATTGTTGTGAATTGTATTCTAATACTATTGTCCCTTCATCTCAGATGCCGCCTAAGAGAGGTCGCGCTACGAGACGTAATAGATTTGTAGAAGAGGATGTTGGTCCTCCACCGCCCCAAGGAACTTTTAATGTTGCGGACGTAGCCAATATTGTAGCCCATGCAGTTAATGCTGCCATGACTGCAGTAGCTCAACAGATGCCACAAGCTCAACAGCGGGCACAGGATGTTCAAGCACCTATGGGACCTTCTCCGTGGGAAAGAGTAAGGGAGTCCTTTTTAAAGGGTCATCCTCCAGAGCTTGACGGAGGCTCTGATGTTGTTCGAGCAAATCAACGGAAGAAGGATATGCAACGCCATTTGCGAATGGTGGATTGTAGTGAGGAAAAGAAGCAAGTCCTTGCTACTTTCAAGTTGGTTGGGGCAGCGTTACATTGGTGGGAGTCGATGACTACGCCAGAACAGAGGGATACTATGTCCATTACTGATTTCTGGGTCTTGTACGACCGGAAATATTTTCCTCCCGCGATTCAGAGGGAGATGAGGAGGAAACTTCAAGATCTAGTTCAGGGAGAACGATCTGTTGTCGAATACGAGGAGGAGTTTACCCGGCTAGCTAGTTTTGTGCCGGAGGAGGTGACTCCGGAGGATAGAAAAGTCTCAAAATTCATGGGAGGTCTAAACTGGAGAATCCGGCAGCATTTGCTCGGTAATTCGGCTTTACAAAATTTTGGTGAAGTGATGAATTCGGCGTTGGTTCATTGTCAGGAGCATCGATTATTTATTCAGAATAGCAAGAAAGCTGCAGGAATGGGGCAAGTAGGGAAGCCCGGGGTGAGTGGGAATGGAGGAGGAGCCTTTCCTTTGTCCCAACCTGCGGGTAATAAGCAACGAGAAAGGGACCCCCACCAAGGGGATGGGTCGAAAAGGCAATGCTCTGGCGGGTTTAATGTTAGTGGAAATGCTAATAGGCAAGGTCAGGGTGCCGTACCACAGCAAGTGGGTCGAGGTGGCCAGGGAGGTAGGGGCCAATCGGGCCAAGGTTTCGGGCAGTTAAGAAATAACAGAGGTCGAGGTCAGGAGAATATGGTGGGGAAATGTTTCCAATGTGGAGAAGCTGGTCATTTTAAGAGAGATTGTCCTCAGGTGATTGGGGGACAGCCTCCCCGAGTTCCTCAACAGCCTTATGTGCAGTTCCCTCCACAAGCACCGAATCCAGTTGTCCCTCTGCAACAGGGTTAACTACAGTATGGGAGAGTCTACCACATTCAGGATGATATGCTTCCTCCTATTCAGCCAGTGCCGCCAGCTATAGAGGGTAAGTTCCTTATTCAGGGACACATGGGGTCGCGTTCTATTTGATACGGGTGCGACACATTCTTTTATTTCCAGAAGTTTTGCCCAGTCTACAGAGTTGATAAAATCTGCGGAGAGTACCTTTACTAGTGTGGAGTCCTCTATGGGTGACGGTTCCCTTATTTTCTTTGTTTGTAAATGCATAGGGATCACTCTTGGTAATTTGTGTTTTGAGGCCGACTTACTCGTCCATGACATGGTCGGGTATGATGTTATTTTGGGCATGGATTGGCTTGTTAAATATCATGCTATGGTTAATTGTTACGGGAAGAGTATAGTCTTCGCCATTCCGGGACAAGATATGTTCCTGGTGGTTATGCCTCGTTTAGAGGGAGATTCTAGTAGTTATTTATATTGTATTGCGGAAGAGAATTCTCGGGATGTAGTGGTTCCCTTAGATTCTATTCTTGTTGTTCGAGATTTTGAGGACGTTTTCCGGGAGATACCGGGTTTGCCTCCTAGTAGAGAGATTGAGTTTGTAATTGACTTAGCGCCGGGAGCTCGACCGATTGCGCGAACTCCTTATCGTATGGCTCCTGTGGAGATGAGGGAGCTAAGAGATCAGATTCAGCAGTTGTTGGAACAGGGATTTATCAGGCGTAGCACATCACCGTGGGGTGCTCCTGTGTTATTCGTGAAGAAAAGAGATGGTTCTCTCCGGTTGTGTGTGGACTATAGAGAGTTGAATAAAGTCACCATATGGAATAAGTACCCTTTGCCTCACATAGATGACTTGTTTGATCAGCTCAGGGGAGCGACCTACTTCTCTAAGATAGATTTGAGAATGGGGTATCACCAGTTGAGGATACGGGAGCAAGATGTATCCAAGACTACTTTTCTTACGAGGTACGGGTCTTATGAGTTTCTGGTTATGCCTTTTGGGCTAACCAATGCCCCTACAGTATTCATGGATCTTATGAATAGGGTATTTCGGGACTTCCTGGACCAATTTGTTATCGTGTTTATTGATGACATCCTTGTGTATTCTCAAACGGGAGATGACCATGCTACTCATTTGGGGTTGGTCCTGCAAAGGTTGAGGGATCACCAATTGTACGCTAAGTTTGAGAAGTGTGGTTTTTGGCTGCGGGAAGTGCAATTTTTGGGTCATGTTGTTACTTCTCAAGGTATATCGGTGGACCCAAGTAAAGTGGTTGCGGTGAGGGAGTGGGGTCAGCCCACGACGCCTACCGAGATACGCAGTTTTCTGGGTTTGGCGGGTTATTACTGTCAATTTATCAAGGGATTTTCTAAGATTGCTAGTCCTTTGATAAATTTAACCCAGAAAGGGGTTAGATTTGTGTGGGATGACGCCCGTCAAGTTGCGTTCGATGAGCTTAAAGATAGATTGACTACGGCTCCAGTCCTCGCTTTACCCAAGCCGGGGTGGGAATATTTAGTCTTCACCGATGCATCTCTTCAAGGTTTGGGGGGGTGCTTCAGCAGGAGCGACAAGCTATTGCATATGCTTCTAGAAAACTCAAACCTCATGAAAGAAATTACCCAGTGCATGACTTCGAATTAGCCGCTGTTGTCTTTGCCTTAAAGATTTGGAGGCACTATCTTCTTGGGGAAAAGTTTAGTCTTTTCACGGACCATAAGTCGTTGCAATATTTATTTTCTCAGAAAGATTTGAATATGCGGCAGGGAAGATGGTTGGAGTTCGTGAAAGATTATCAATTTGATATTCATTATCATCCAGGCAAGGCGAACGTGGTGGCGGATGCCTTGAGTGGGAAACCCATGGGAGAATTAGATGATGTGTGGAAAGCTAAATGGAAGGAACTCAGTCATGAGGATGCGGTTGCTAGGGCGTTTATGTCCGTGATGACCGTTACTCCGACGATTGTGGCAAGCGTTGTGGAAGCCCAAGGCAGAGATAAAGAATGTCAAGACCACATTCGCCAGTTATTGACTGGGGGAGCGGAGTCCTACTCGGTAAGTTCTGAGGGTGGGTTACACTTTCATGGAAGGCTTATTGTTCTAGAGGATGGATATTTGCGACGGGCTGTGATGGCGAAATCTCATGGTTCAAAATTTTCGGTGCATCCGGGAAATGATAAAATGTATCAAGATATACGCCGTCAATATTGGTGGCCGGGTATGAAACGAGATATTTCGGAGTTTGTATCTCGATGCACTACTTGTCAGTTAGTTAAGGTTTATCATCAGCTACCGGCAGGTTTGTTGCAACCGTTGGAAATTCCTGTTTGGAAATGGGAGAGAATTTCAATGGATTTTATCACCGGCTTGCCAACGTCACAAAAGGGTCACGATTCTATTTGGGTTATCGTGGATCTCTTGACAAAGTCGGCGCACTTCCTTCCCGTCCATACCGATTATAATACCGCTCGTTACGCTCGGTTATTCATTGAAGAGATTGTTAGATTGCATGGGGTTCCCTTGAATATTGTTTCCGACAGAGACAAGATCTTTGTTTCCCACTTTTGGCAAAGTTTCCAAGAGGCCATGGGAACCGAATTAAAATTAAGTACTTCTTATCATCCTCAAACGGATGGCCAGACCGAAAGGGTTAACCAAATGTTGGAGGATATGCTTCGTATGTGCATGCTTGATTTCAAGGGTAGTTGGGAACAATATCTCCCTTTGGATGAATTTGCTTATAATAATTCATACCAGTTCACTATTGGGATGGCGCCCTATGAAGCCTTGTGTGGTAGGCCTTGTAGATCCCCCACGTGTTGGTTAGAAGTGGGAGATAACAAGTTTCTCGAACCTGAAATGATTCGGGATACTTCTTCTAAGATCGAGCTTATTCGAGATCGTATTCGGATAGCCCAAGATAGACAAAAGAGCTATGCCGATGCGGGGAGAAGGCATGTGGAATTGGAAGTTGGAGACCAAGTGTTGGTACGGGTGTCACCTATGAAAGGCGTTAAGCGTTTCGGAAAGAAGGGGAAGCTTGCACCACGTTTCGTTGGGCCTTTTCCAGTACTTGCTAAGGTAGGCCCAGTGGCGTATCAAATTGCTCTACCGAAACCTTTGCAACAGATTCACGATGTGTTCCACATATCCTCTTTGAAGAAGTATAAGAGGTGTGATGGTGCCCTTTGGCACATTCCTTTTGAGGATATAGAATTACAACCCGATGTTTCTTATGAAGAGCAACCCGTGGCCATTTTGGAGCATGGGGAACGTAGATTGAGATCTCTTGTGGTGCCCTTGGTTAGAGTACAATGGAGTCATCACAGCGTCGAGGAATCTACTTTTGAGCATGAGGATGATGTGCGGGAGAAGTATCCGCATCTTTTTATCCAAGGTACGCTTGAATTTTGGGGGCAAAATTCCCTCATAAGGGGGGGAGTATGTAACAACCCTCGCTTTTGGGAGCCCATTTTATATTTATTTACTATGTTGAGTAGTTGCTTATATGAAATGCCGGACGTGGGTAAGTATTAATTTGATGAATTAAGTTAATATTTACAATTAAGTTGCATAATTACCATGTAGTGTTCTATTTTGTCATGAAAAAATTTTAAAATGGCAATTTGAATTAAAATGGAACCGAGACATAAATGGCTTATAAATCTCCAAATGATAATTTGGAGGGTGTAATTAGTTCCGGGAGGTGCGTGATAGTTAAAATGTGTGCCATATTGTATTTTGAGATTTTGGGCACTTTTGACTGGTTTTGGCATATCGCGTATTAGAAATTAGCTATTGCGGTACTATTACTTAAAGGTTGGAGACTTATAATCTTAAGCCACGTTTTAGTCTTTCCCCAAGTCTTTAATTTCCTCTAATTTTCTCTAAGTGTTCTAGCCCTAAGAGTGAGAGTGAGAGTGGAAGATTGGAGAGAAAAGAGAGAGAGATCTTGAAGATTGGTGGTTTGATCTTGCTTTCTTCTTCAACCAAGTCTGAAATTGAAGCCCCAAGGCAAGTTTTCTACTTGCTATTATATGGTTTAAGATGAATAATTAGTGTGGGTAGATATGTATAGTTTTGATGTAAATAATTGTGGTTTTTGATTGGATTTATGGGTATCAACATCTTTGATAGAGGTAGATGGTTGATTGAGGTAGAATATGTTGTTGGGAGCATTTATGATCTTTTAGTATCATTAATTGTGGTTGGGTGATTTTGGTTGGTTATTAATTTTGGGTTTAGAAGGAAATAGGAGAGAAAGGTCTAGGTCTGCTATGGCCGGTCGACCGGGCCTTCGGAAGAGGGCTTACTGCTTTCTTTCAAAGTCATGAATTCAAGGGCGCGGTCGACCGCGGTCCCTTACAGGTCGACCGGACCATCCGAAATGAACCTTCTGCTTTCTTTCAAAAGCTAAAACTTGAGACGCGATCGACCGCGGTCTTGGGACCGGTCGACCGGTCCCCTGTTTTTCTTATCCAAATTTTCTACTTTTGTTTTAAATCCCCTTTCTTTCCCTAGGAACTTAGGACTCTTCTTGAATGAAGTAAACCTTGGCTTTTAGAGTCCTAGTCGAGTTGGTTGTCACCCTAGTGTTGAATGGGTTTCACTTGAGGTTAAGTCCGGGAGAGGGGTTGTCCTAAGTGGTGTCAAGGCATCACTTTTCTTTGTGCATCCAAATAAATATGGATGGGTATTGTAGGCCCATACTTGGAGACTTTAGGGGCTTGAAATGAGGCATATAAGACCTTAATCTCGGGAAACTAACATGATCCCTTGGAGTGTTATTCGAGGCATAACCTAGGATGAAAAGAAGAGAAATATCCTATGATTAATGTTTCAAACAAATGAAACATGTAAATGCTAATGAAAAGGAAAAACATGGTTTTTAATGTAAATGTTAATTTACTTAAACACACCTCTCTAAATGCTATCATAAGGGAATCTCGCGCATGAGGTGATGTTCCTTGACTAGTGAATGCAGGGAGACTATAGTCCTCGGCCATATGCGGGTTTATTATATATATTTTTTCTGCGCTAGTGAAGTAATTCCGGGTGTGGTTATGACTCACTCATAGGCATATGGCCACTTCCCGACGTGCGTTAGGTACCCAGGCTGCCTTGTTTGATGGGCCCCTGGAAGATGATAGTCATTTAGGGGCATGCCCAGTGGGGAAACTCGGAGGGGCGGTCTTAGAATCGTTATATGTATAAGAATATGACTTTTCTAAACTCAAGTAGGACTTGAGGGTTGTATATTTCCACTAAATGTTTATGACAATTACATTCCTGATAAGGGATGGGAATTGGAAAGAAATAAGAAAACGATGAGATAGTATTTTCCCGTTAAGAAAGCTAAACTGAATTAAAGTGGAAATTGGTGAATAGAAGATTTTAATTTAATCTTTACATCATTTCACTTTCTTGCATAGTTTATTTTAGGCTTTCCATGTTAGTTGTCTTATTAAAATTCATGCTTAGGTTGTTAGATTTCTGTTTTCCATTATCATGATCAACTGTTCATATCTAGCATGCTTTTTGTTCATCTGGGAACTATATATAAATCGGGTCCTGACCCGTTCATTTTTCCTCTATGTTGTGCTTGTCATTGTATCCGCCCAGGTGCTCCTCTGCAAGGACGCCCGTGTTGATATTCCTACTCTTTTTCTTTTATGGAGCTATATGAAATTACGGATATTACAGGATTGTTTTGTTAGACGCCATCATTCTTTTGATATCTGGTTATGATCGGGTCTGTAACTCGGGCTAGTGGCCCGAACTTGTAATTGTATAATGAATGTATTATATAACACCTAATTGGTGTGATTACGTTTTTGTAACTGTGAACCGACAGCATATTCGGTTCTTCTCTTTGTATATATAGTGGTTTTAGATGTATATTAATTATGTTTCTTTGAATTCCACTATTTATCTAGAATGGGTTGTTTAAATTGTTTTCATAACTTAACTTTTAAATTGCAAATTGTTTTGACAACCCATTTTCTGAATTATTGGGTGGTTTTCTCGGTTACTCTTACTATATCTGTGGTACTGAGAATGATTTCCGTCCACGATTACCGTATATGTCGGAGTATCGGGCTGGCCACCCCTTATTTCGGAGTGCGGGTTGTCACAGTTTAATTTTTTTAGAGAAAAACATTGAGAATTAGAGAGAATGTATAAGAGAGAAGAAAGTATTATTTTACACACATTGTGTTCATTCTACTTCGTCTTTATTCTGTTTTTATTTTGGATTCTCAATGATCTTGCACATCATCTCATAACTTTAGAGATTGAAATATTGTGTTATTGTAGAGAGAATTTAAGTGCTTTCATGCTGAAATAATTTTTTACAAAAACTAGAATTTTAGATCTGAATTTTATTGAATATTTTTATGATCTAAATATTCTGATTTTGTGATTAGATGCTATATGATGTTTAAATCAGAATTTCTCCGGATCTTACAAGTTTATTGAAAATCTTTTTATAGATCTGTTTTCTCATATTTGTGAAATTATTTGAGAAACTCTTTCCTCATAAAATTGAATGTTATATTTTTGAGAGATTGAGAACACATGTTAGAATGATTATTTTATGTATACATGATTGTGATCATATGAGTGTTATTACATATTGATTATAAAAGAGTGTTTATAAGATTTTTTTGATTGAAAATTTATTTTGTAAGTTTTTATAGAAAACTTAATTGGTCTTAATTGAAAATGAATTTTTCTTAAGTTTTTATAGAAAACTTATTTGCTTGATTACAAATATATTTTTGTTAAGTTTTTGAAGAAAACTTATATGCTTGTGTTAAGAATTAAGTTCTTGCATGGTTTGCATTTAGAACATATTCACTTGCACGTTTTGCACAACTAGTATGATGTTGAGAGATCAGTTTTTGACTGAGTTGGAATTTGCTAAATAAGAATGACAGAGTTACGAAGTTGAGAGAACAACTACAACAATCAGAACTGCAGAGAAGTTAGAAGGATACGATACCAGAGGGTACATTCCTAAACTTGTATAGGTCTGTTTGTGTCTTTAGTTTGTTATATAGCTTGTAACCGATAATTCTTTTTAGTGAAATTTTTGTTTTACTCCGTAGAGGGAGTCGTGGATGTTTTCCCGAGTTTGGGTTTTTACCACGTTAAAAAAATCATACTTGTTATCTTCTTATCATCATCTTATTCTTTGTATGATTTAGAATTAAAATTGTTACATGATTTAATTTCTTGAATTGGAATAATTCTTCATATGAGATATATTGGATTGTAATGTAATAAATCAGATTGTTATTAATTTAACTTTTAATTAAATCAGATTTAATTGATTTTAATTTCCGCATGTATTAAAATCTGATTAGTTAGATAATAAAGTTTTTCTTGATTTGATTAGATATATGTTATTAGAAAAACTTGCATGAAATCAGAGTATGTTTATGTGTGCGTATGGAGATTGTTTCATGGGCGCATCTCAAGAAATTTTTTTTTCCTCATCCTCGAGAGGGGAAATTTTCAGTACTTTCCCTGTCTTCTGGTTTCATCTTGATCTGGTTGTAACCAGAATAAGCATCCATGAAACTCAACAGTTCATGCCCCGAGGTATCATCCACCAGCTGTTCAATTCGGGGTAAGGGAAAATAATCTTTTGGGAAGGCTTTATTAAGATCGATGAAGTCCACACACATCCTCCACTTATTGTTCTTCTTCTTCACCATCAAAATATTTGCTTGCCAATCAGGATACTTGAAATCTTCAATAAAAGAAGCTTTCTACATCTTCTCAACCTCTTCCTGTATGGCTTGGTTCTTTTCTGGGTTGAACAATCTTCTTCATTGCTTCACAGGCTTAACCTCCTTATTCACATTCAGCTCTTGGCATAGGAAAGTCGGGTCTATCCTTGGCATGTATTCATGACTCCATGCAAAAGTCTGCTTTCTGCGTATAAAAAATGCCACGAGTTCTTATTTTATTAACGAATCCAATGAAGCGCCAATTTGAGTTGTTCGTTCTGGGCGCTCATCGTCCCGAATGATGTTTTTTGTAGCTTCCAAGACTTGACCTTTTACCAGTTGAGATTCATCTCTAGGGTCCAAGGTTTCAATCTTTGCTTGTTCTGTTTTATCCACTTGATATGTGGTAGCCTTCTTCCTAGCTTCCTCCAGTTCTTCTTGTTCGGTAAACGAATAATAGCACTCCCGAGCTACTTTCTGATTGCCTTTCACAACTCCCACTCCAAAATTGGTTAGGAACTTCAAACATTAGTGCACCATAGATGGTACTGCTTCAAAAAATTTCAGACCTACTTTCCCTATGATGATGTTGTAGGCTGATTGGATGTTTTTATCCATTATAAAAAAATATACTTTTTGTGTTCGGTAGGCGGGCCACGTACTAATGAGCAAGTCTAAATTGATCATCCCAAGTGGAAAAACCTTCTCTCCAGTAAAACCGAGGAGGGGCCTATGATATGGATCCAATTGGGCTAGCTTCAAGTTCAAGCTGTCAAAGCATGGGTAGAACATGATATCTGCCGAGCTACCATTATCCACTAGTACTTGTGAAATCATCGCATCCTTCATTCTCATTTTTATCACCAAGGGGTAGTCCTGAGGATATAGTACACCTTCCAGATTGTTCTTAGACAAACCAATGACCATCTTGTCCTTGTTCACCTTCCTCAGGCGATCGTCTTCAGCTAAATTTATGCACTGCATGTAAGAACAAGATTGGGCCTCATTGATCTCCACCTCCTGCATCTCCACCTGTTATTACATTACATTCAAATGATCCAAAATGGATTAAAAATATCCTGCGTTCAGGCTTCTTGTGCTTTTTAGGTAGATCGGGATCATCTTCTGGATCATCTTCATGATACCTCTTCTTGTCATCTCTTGCTCGGCGAGCTGATTTAGATCTTTGATTGCCTCTGTCGTTGGTCTTTCCACCATTTTATCGATCAACATACTTAGTCAACTTTCCTCGTCTAATGAGCACTTCGATTTTGTTCTGGAGAGCTATGCAGCATTTGGTCGTATGGCCATGGTCTTTATGGAATTCACTATATTTTAATTTATCCTTTTTATCGGGGTCTGCATTCATTTTTTCTGGCCAAGCTAGCTCCTCACTGTTCTTGATTTCCTCTAGAATGTGATTTATGTCTACCTTCAAGGGAGTATAATTCCCATATCTTTTCATTTATTCCAATGTCAGCTTCTCCTTCGACTGCTTGTTGCCACCATTGTTCTTCTGATCCTTTTTCTGAGTTTTGCTACCCTCTGCCTTGGTTTTTTTAGTATTAGCATTCTTCTTCGCAGCAATGGCCTCCTAGGTGTTCATGATCTTTACTTCTTTTACCATCAATTCATCCATAGACCTGTCTTTAGCTAAAGTATAATATAACTTATTTGGTAATAGACCGCTCATCAGAGCAGTGATGGTTGTTTTCTCCTCGTAATAAATTACCTCAAGTTTCTCGTTATTAAAATGAGTGATGTAATACCTAGTGCTTTCCCCTGTGTTCTTCCTTACACTCAATAGATGTTCCACTCTCTTAACTGGTTTTGCTCTGAAATAGAAATTACCTATGAAGAGTTCTGCCAGTTGATGTAAAGTAGCGATCTACCCCCGAGGAAGGTTATTGTACCATATCTAGGTTGACCCAGTGATAGTTCCTGAGAATTCCCTACACCGCATTTCATTAGGGACCGCGTAGATATCAGCAGTGGCCTGATACTGCTCTATGTGTAGGACGAGGTCAGTTTTCCCATCATATTTAGGCATCACTACTGGAGCTTTGAATTTTGATGGTATGGGAAAATCCACAATTGCTTTCACAAAGGGCGATCCTTGGACAAAAGTTCTTTGTAGAGGGTTCTTGGATTTAGCCATTTCCCCTAACCTGTCTTCTAATATTTGAATGGAACCTTTCCATGCATCGTTCCCGGCCTCAGAATGATTTGTTCGTGCAGCTGATCGCGATGAATTATCCCCTTGGGATCTTTCATTGTGAGTTGTTGGTCGTGATTGGGCAGAACCTTCCCTTAGATATGTTGGTCGTTGAGAATTCCTCGACGCAATCCTAGGAGGGTTTTTATTCCTCCTAGGACCCAAACGATCAAAAGGAGAGACCCTACGCAATCTTTCCAAAGCGCTAGCTCGCTCTGGGGTTAAAGAGACATTTCGTTAAGAATCCTTAGCTCGTACCAAAGAAGTCTGACCAGGTTGATATGAAGGATAATCAGATCTCTCAGTATGATAAGAGCGAGTACTCCTAGATTGAGAAAAATCTGGGAACAGCGTACGTCTGGTTCTTAAAGATGGAAGATGGGTGTTTCTTTGAACGCTTCGTTTTCCTGATGGGGGCAGGCGTTCCATCACGGACAGTTTGTATAAACTAACGTATGGTTTCCTACATGGTTGTTTACCCTTGAGCCAAATTGGACATTATGCCAGCCAGATCTTGTATAGATGGGGGATTAGAGGGGTTTGGAGGGACCCCAGTGGCGTTTTGATTACTGTATTCCAGAATCTCAGCCATATATGATGAATATTTGGTGAAAATGCTAAATATAGTCATTTCCCATAGACGGCCCCAATCTGTTGATGTAAAAAACTAGATGCAATCTAATTAATCAATCACACATAACTATGAATAAATAAAACAATGGGTTTTTAAAGTGGTTCGGCTATGAAAATGGCCTACGTCCACTGTTGTTGTATTGCTGATTGTTTGCCTTAAATCTCGATGATGGGTTTACAAAGAGATCCAAAAAGTCCCTCGTTATGATAGGGTTACAATGTGTTTATAGCCTTGAGGCTGTACCTATGAAAAGGTCATGTGCTGTCAATTAGTAGACATGTATATCTATACAATAAGAATGCACATTAAATCTAGCGTTCAGTAAATGCCTAGTTGACTTTTGGTTCTTGGTTAGATGCTCTGCATGATAAGTAGCTCGGACCGCTTGAGTTCCTTTATGAGCTTAGTAGCTCGGATCGGCTGAGTTGTTTGGTGCGCTTGAGTTTCTCAGTATTCTAAGTATCTCGGATAGCCTGAGTTATTCGGTTAAAGTATGTATTTGACCATGTAGGTTGACACATGTCTTCATATAATTGATCCATGTCATTTGACTAATATTTGTATCAACAACTGGTATCATGTTCCATTTTGATTCAGTCAAATTTGCACTTTTGTACCATTTTACTATAAAGCACCAGAATTAACTAGGAATTAGACTAACGTGTTATCCGATGAAACTTTTTACTTAGCCTGTTGGTCTCATGTGATTGAGAGCCTTGATTATTGTTACATACGTATGAGTGACACTTTAATTGTGTGCATAAGAGATTACTTTTCCCCAAAAGTGTTGGGTTGATTACTTATTATTATGGTTTTACTGATGGCTTAACTGCTTCTATACCCTTAGTGAACTGGTGAGTATGGGATTATTAGTTCAAGACTCTTTGAATTTCTTTACATGATCCTCAATAAACTAATAATGAACCTCATTTTCTTAAACAAACTAGTAAGTATAGGATTATTAGTTCCAAAGCTTTTAATGTTCTTTTAAAAAACTAATAAGTATGGGATTATAAACTTATTATTGCTAGCGTTGCTAAACACTGATTCTATACACACTCTAACTATCATCTATACATATATACTTGTTATAGAACTAGTAGAAACTGATTTGCATAATTGTGTTAATTTTTTCCTTATCCATATGAACCTGAATAAAGAGGATAATATCTCTTCCCTACTAGAGACATAAACCATCACCTGTTTGGATATGTGATCGTGTGGGTTGAGAATAAGCCAGACGGGAAAGGAGTGGCACTTTCAATCTTCTATATTATAGTTTATACTAAAAACATGTAACTCGCCCATGCGATGGCACAACCCTATGTAACCCTACTTAATAATGAATAAAGTTATATTATTCCCCCTTAGCTTTGATTCATTGCCTTATGTGTACTTATTGTTCATTTATACCGAAAAGTAGGGTGTGAAAGTTAGTGTGAGAGCATGTTTTAAGTCCAAACATATCTCTTGGTTAGCATTCTATGCGGGAAACAAATAAGATATTATTTATTTTTTCTTTTTGTAACTTCTTTTATTACTATTATTATATGGTAATTCCATTTTGCAGCATGGACACATAGGACACATTTCTATTTTATATATACCTTAAACCAGACAATCGCTGGGAAACCCGAGTCAGAAGAGGCCGTAGAAAGATTAAGGGAAATAATTCCTATGGTTGAGGCGGATTGGGTAGGCTCAAGTAATGAGATTAAGAGGCTGGTACTAACCAACAGAGCTCTAGGTGAAATGCAAGTCATTCGAAAGGGGATGATTATACAAATGATCAGGTAATACTCCAAGAGGCTATAAATTTTGCACATGTAGGTGAGATGCCAACTCCACCGATGTACCCTGAGGACACATACAAAGGTGAAATTCACAGTAATTATTCTCCCGATACAAGAGACGACTCAATTGATGGCTCAGATCAGGGAGACTACTTAGTCAGCCCAGAGTCCACTTCCAGTGATGTAGCTGTCGTCCCCACTTAAAATAATCCAAAGTTAAAAGTTTTTTATTATGAGTCATATATAGTAGGATATTGTAGAAAGTATGTTAAATTATAACAACACAGGTCGTGATGTATAATACTATTGTACCGTATAACTCTTTATGTGAAACATAGTTTTTACTTAATTTTTTATAATTCTTATTATTTCAATTGTTCTACTTTTAGGATTGTTAGTACTCAAATTCCCTCTACTGGAACTCAATCTGAATAGACTCAAATTGAAGGAATAATGCGATGTATTCAGGAACTTACTGCTTTATCCCAACAATAACAAAAAAGTCGTTCTACCCTAGAGGATGTTTCTGAAGAAATTCGGAGAATGAATGCTCTTAAAGAATTTCTAGGGCAATAACCCCCATTTTTTCATGGAAAGTCAGGTGCTATTGAAGCTGAAAAATGGATGCGACAGATTGTGAAAATTATGAATGGATTATAACTACTGATATTCGAGTAACTTTAGTTGCTTATATGTTTGATGGTGAAGCTGATTTCTGGTGGAAAGAAGTGGCACGTAATCAAAATGTTGTTAATTTTGTGTGGGAGAAATTTGAGGAGACTTTCTCCAAAAAGTATTTTCTCGAGATTGAGCGAGATCAACGAACTATTTAATTCATAAAATTACAACAAACTAACCAATCAGTATCCCAATATGAATCTAGATTTACGGAATTGTCTCGCTATTCTTTGGAATATATAGATACCAAGAGAACGAAATGCAATAAGTTTGAAAGAGAATTACATCCGAGAGTTAAGAATTCAATTGCCAAATAACAAATCCGTGAGTATTTTGAATTGATTAATGTTGCATCCATTGTGGAACGCAATTATTCTACAATATTTCATTCTTCACCCTCAACTATCAGGAACAACCATGTTATTCAAACTCCATCTCATTCTAGACCTCACCCTTATGCAAACTCGAATGGAAAATATTATTCTCAGATTCATCATAACACAACAAGTTCAGAAATCCGTTGTCATGAGTGTCATGAAATAGGACATATTCGGCCCCAATGCCCTGAGATAAAGTTAGCTCCGATCCATCGTCAGCCAAATAAACCCTCACAAAATCCAAACTTCCGTTCTATCTAAAATCAATCCAAGCCAAACTTTATGAGGGGAATAAAGCCAGTTTCGAGTCATGGGATGAACTATGCTATACAACCTATGTGAAACACACCTGACGTGATAGAAGGTATGATCATTTTTTACATTTTCTTACACATATTTTATTTGATACATGATCTACACATTCTTTTATTAGCCTTACACTAGCTAAATTATTACAATTATCATCAATACCTTTTAACTACTCCATTGGATTTTGAGTTACCAACATGTGAAATCCCTACACAAATGCAAGGTTATAGAAATTATAAGATTCATCTCGGTCTAGGAACCCTCTTGAAGGGGTGTGCGTGCGTTCAAATAAAGAAATTATATAATTAAACTCAGTTTTAACCCAATTAAACCCTAAACATGCAACTAGGTGTGATTGAATAAGATATAGAACATGATAGTATGATCAAACACACACAATTGAGGAAAAATCCCCCAAAGGGGCAAAACCATTTATTTTTATTATAATATTGTAACATTACAATTTCTCGAATTATAATGAAAATACAAGGGTGACACAGAATTACCCGTAGGCGTCGGATCTGTAGTCAACGACTGGAAGTTTCCCTTTCCAGGAGGACAACAATGAAGAAGAAGGTCGGTCTTCTCCACAAGAGTATGAACAACAAAAAGAGTTTGTGTTCTAGGGTTTCAAAAATGATTCACAAAAGATTTAGAAATTTGTGTGAATCAAAACATGAGTTTGGTAATCTCACAAAGATGAAGACTTTGAGTTTATGAACTCTGAAAATCGTGTGTAGAAGTCTTGTGAAACCAACTCCCCGTAGTGGCTTTGTAAAAGAAGTCCTGGCCCTAAAAAATCTCTGCACGATCTGGCTGATTTTATCCCAGGTGGACCGGTCCGGGTCTGAGGCGGATCGATCTGAGGGGGCGGATCGGTTCTTTTTAAATTTGGCTTTATCGGTTCGCTACCGATCCGGGGTCTATTGGATTTTTAGTAAGCGGATCGGTCCGGATGAGGGGCGGACCGGTCCGAGGTCGGATCGGTTCTTTTATTCTGAGCGGATCGGTCCGGCTGTGCAGAATTCTGATTCCTCCTCTTCTTTGATATTCGAATCCATTGATGATGATATGAATCTTGAATTTCTTCGATGATGTAACGACGTATGACATGAGAAATTGATAATGGACAAAAATGACAAAAAATGTCCTTACAAATCTCCCCCTATGTCTATGCCGGTACATACATAAAAACCAACATCCGAAATATCAAATTACAAAGTGCCTATACAAATCTACCCTTGCATGAACCCAAAACTGGAACGATACAAATGAATAAGAATTCATCGTTTGCTCTTCGAATTTTCAAGAATCTCAACGCTTTTCTCATCAGGGTGTGAAATCCAATGATAATTCTTGTAGTACCTACACACATGAGACAAAGCAAATACCAAGTGACGTATCGAGTTTTAAAATTTCAAAACTCCCCCATAATAAGATAATTCTTTCTCCCCATTTTATGATGTCCCCAAATAGACAAATGAGAGAAATAAATCACAAATCAAAGCAAGGGTGTCACATGGACTAAATCACACCATGAATGAACACAAAACAACCAAGTCGATGATAGCGTAAATGAATGGGTGTATCAAATTCGATAGGAAAAACAAGGCATACAATCATGACAAATGTGCAAAATGAATATTTGATAATCCTAACGAATGAACTCAAATGCTTCCTTTGGTGTAAAATAATGGAAATATATGACATTGACTTAATCAAATCAACAAATCAAAGCTCAAAGTGATTTTCACACCAATAACGTCCAAAACAATTTCATGCTTTTTCAGGACTTTCAAGGAAGTGCAAACCCGTTTAAACATTTTCCAACCAAACTCCTTCAGATATATATTTTGAATAGAGGTAATCTAAATTCTCAAACTTTGGAGAATTGGTGAAAAACCTAAATGGCCCATAATTTGACATGAATTTCTTTTTATTGCCTTTAAATATTTTTGAGCTCTTTTAAACCTCTTTGGACCTCGGATAATAAAATTCCTCCATTTTAGGTCATTTTGAACGGTGGCTTTTGTGCAAAGAATAGATAATGACCTTTTGCAGCCCCTCCCCGTTCTTACACAAACACTTAGACTCACAAAAACGGTTTTTACATGCATTCCCATCTTGTCAACTTTTATCGCATGTTGAACGTTGTATAGACAAAATTGAGATGGAAACACTCAAGCCAATATGTGATAGACAAGCACAATAATCAAGTAAAGTTGTGCATGTGTGCAATAATGGATATAGGAGTCAAACGTGTAGGAAAATATCACTAATTACATCTCAAGGACCCATAAACAATGTAAAGCACATGGATGAAATGATGTAGTGTCTCAAATCTCTATCAAACAGTCACATGGATATATGAAATGAAGTTGTGACTTGGCTATCTTAAATGCTCATCCATAAAAGGTGAAAAACACAAACTTTTTGGATTTTTCAAAAATTTATCAAAAATAAAATATTTTTGTGCTTTTCTCAAAAAATTTCTTAAGACAAAATCTTTTTGTATTTTTCAAAAGAAATATAAAAAGAAAAAAGAATAAATACACAAGTGATACAATCTAGTAATAGGAATCAAAGGATATGATAATGACAATGCATCATATTATAGACACGGACCAACCCCTCAGTCAACTGTGCAAATCCCCAAAGACTTCCTAAGACTCTCAAATCTAAGGGCATCTAAAGGTTTCATGAAAATATCGGCTAACTGATGATCGGTGGGAACAAAACTCAGGGATACGACCTTCTCCTCAACTAACTGACGTAGGAAGTGCTCGCGTAACTTGATGTGCTTTGTGCACGAATGTTGGACGTGATTGCGGGATATGTGAATCGCACTCGTGTTATCACAGGAAATGATCATGGTGTCCTGTGAAATCCCATAATCCTCTAGCATTTGCTTCATCCACAAGAGTTGTGTGCAACAACTCCCTGCGGCTATGTACTCAGCCTCCGCAGTGGATAAAGAGATGGAGTTTTTCTTCTTGCTCAACCAGGAGACAAGAGAAGAACCAAAGTAGAAACACCCACCAGAAGTGCTCCTACAACCATCTGCATCCCTGGCCCAATCGGTATCCGAATAGGCGGACAAACGGTCATCGGTATCAAAGGAATACCAAATACCATATGAGAGAGTCCCACTCACGTATTTGATGATACGTTTTCGAGAGAGTAAGTGTGACTCTTTCGGAGATGCCTAATATCGCGCACAGACTCCAACACTAAAGGCTATGTCAGGATGACTGGCAGTCAAGTAGAGAATACTACCTATCATACTCCGATATAAGGTTTGGTCTATGTCCTTGCCTGAAGTGTCCTTACTAAGCTTGATAGAAGTACTCATAGTTGTACGTGCATGCTTAGCGGAGTCTAAACCAAATTTCTTCACAAGGTCTCTAGCATACTTGGATTGGGACATGAACATCCCATCCTCTAGCTGATGAACCTAGAGACCGAGGAAGAAAGTAAGCTCACCTACCATGCTCATCTCAAACTCACTTTTCATCTCCTCCTCAAAGTGGTTAGCATGCTGGGAGCATGTGGATCCAAAGATTATGTCGTCCACATAGACCTGGGAAACCAAAATGGCACTGTCATCTCTCCTGACGAACAACGTCATATCAACTCCCCCTCTCTTGAAGCCATGGGCTAATAGATAGGAAGTAAGCCTTTTGTACCAAGCACGGGGTGCTTGCTTCAAACCATACAAGGCTTTCCTCAGATAAAAAATGTGCTCAGGGTGCGTAGGGTCTTCAAACCCTTTTGGTTGTTCTACATAAACCTCCTCCTGTAGAATGCCATTAATGAAGGCACTCTTGACATCCATCTGATATAACTTAAAGCTTAGATGACATGCGATGGCAAGTAGTAAACGGACGGACTCAAGCCTCGCAACAGGAGCAAATGTCTCTCCAAAGTCTACACCCTCTATCTGTGTGTATCCTTGGGCAACCAACCTAGCCTTGTTTCTGATTATGGTACCATTTTCATCCATTTTATTCTTTAAAATCCACCGGGTACCGATCACATTAGTATCACTAGGTCGAGGGACAAGTTCCCAGACATTATTCTTTTTAAATTGAAGTAACTCATCCTGCATAGCAGATATCCAGTGTTCATCCTTTAGTGCTTCTTTATGATTCTCGGGATTGACTTTGGACGTGTAGCAAAAGTGGCTAACGACGTTCTCTAGCTGAGCACGAGTCTTGACCCCGAGAGTGGGATCGCCAACAATGGCAGAAGGGTCATGACTCTTGTGAACCCAAGCAGGTGTGTCCTCTAGCATAGGAGTGGGGTCCACAGAGTGTGGGTGAGGGACAAGTAGATCAGTGTCAGAATAGTTCTCATCCTCATACTGAAGGTTAGGATTAATAACCGTCGGAGGTTCATCAATGTTAAGGGGTGTGCGTGCGTTCAAATAAAGAAATTATATAATTAAACTCAGTTTTAACCCAATTAAACCCTAAACATGCAACTAGGTGTGATTGAATAAGATGTAGAACATGCTAGTATGATCAAACACACACAAATGAGGAAAAATCCCCCAAAGGGGCAAAACCATTTATTTTCACTATAATATTGTAACTTTACAATTTCTTGGATTACAATGAAAATACAAGGGTGACACAGAATTACCCACAGGCGTCGGATCTGTAGTCGATGGTTGGAAGTTTCCCTTTCTAGGAGGGCAGCAATGAAGAAGAAGGTCGTTCTTCTCCACAAGAGTATGAACAGCAAAAAGAGTTTGTGTTCTAGGGTTTCAAAAATGATTCACAAAAGATTTGGAAATTTATGTGAATCAAAACATAAGTTTGATAATCTCACAAAGATGAAGACTTTGAGTTTATGAACTTTGAAAATCGTGTGTAGAAGTCTTGTGAAACCAACTCCCCGTAGTGGGTTTATAAAAGAAGTCCTGGCCCTAAAAAATCTCTGCACGATCTGGCTGAGTTATCCCAGGCGGACCGGTCCGGGTCTGAGGCGGATCGGTCCGAGGGGGCGAATTGGTTCTTTTTAAATTTGGCTTTATCGGTTCGCTACCGGTCCGGGTTCTACTGGATTTTCAGCAAGTGGATCGGTCCGGATGAGGGGCGGACCGATCCGCGGTTGGATCGGTTCTTTTATTCTGGGCGGACAGGTCCGACTGTGCAAAATTTTGATTCCTCCTCTTCTATGATATTCTGATCCGTTAATGACGATATGAATCTCGAATTTCTTCAATGATGCAATGGCGTATGACATAACAAATTGATAATGGAAAAAAATGACAAAAAAATGTCCTTACACCTCGTTATTAACTTGATAATTGTATATATTTTTGGTCTCAACATTATTATTGAAATGGATGTTTTATCCAGACATCACACTTATATCGATTATCAAGCTAAGAAAAATCATTTTCAAAATGAAGATAATTGTTCTTTTATGTTTCAACGATCAGGTCCATCCGAACCCTCAAATTTCCAAATCCAAATTTCTTCTTTAATTCCAAATGTGTCGGAACAATTCAAAGATGTTTTCCCAAGGATTTCCATGATTACCCCCTTCTAGAGAAACTGAGTTTAGTATCAATCTTTATCCCAATACACTTCTTATTTCGATACTTCCATATTGAATGGATCCTTTAGAATTCCGAGAACTTCGTACCCAATTAGATGATCTTTTCGAGAATGGTTTTATTCGACTAAGTTCATCACCTTGGGGAGCTCCAGTATTATTTTTTAACAAACGTAATGGAAGATTTAAATTATGCATAGATTATTATAAACTGCACTCAGTAACTATTAAGAATAAGTATCCTTTACCCCGAATAGGAGATTTATTTGATCAACTTGGAGGAGCAATGGTCTTTTCTAAAATAGACTTACGATCTGATTATCATTAATTACACGTTAAAGAGAAAGACATTTCGAAAACTACTTTTCGAACTCGTTACTGACATTTTGAATTTCCCGTAATTTCATTTAATTTGACAAAGGCACCAGCAACCATTATGGATCTAATGCATAAAAATTTTAGACTTTTTCTTAACCAGTTTGTTATCGTTTTTATTGATAATATTCTCGTATATTCTATGAATTGGATAACATATGGCCAACATTTGAAAGCGGTCTTAAGTCCTCTTAGAAACTATCAGTTATATGAAAAAAAGAGCAAATGTGACTTCTTAATGAAGGAAATGAAATTTTAGGGACATGTGATTTCTAAAAGTGGAGTCCAAGTTAATCTGTCTAAAATTTCAACTATTTTGGAATGGAAAAATCCTAACAATAATACTGAAATAAAAAGTTTTATGGGATTAGCTGGATATTATTGTCGTTTTGTAGAAGGATTTTTGTGCATTGCTCTTACCCTTTTGAAACTAACTAGGAAAATAGTTCTGTTTGAATTGGCTGAAGAATGTAACCAATAATTCTAAGTGTTGATGGAAAAATTAATTACTGCTCCTATCATCACTATTCCTTCTAGTGACGTAAGTTACGATGTGTACATCGATGATTTGTTACAAGGACTAGGATGTGTGTTAATGCAAAATGAGAAAGTGGTAGAATATGGGTCACGATAACTCTAGACTCATGAACGTAACTATCCTATCCATGATCTTGAACTAGCAGCCATAGTTTTTGCATTAAAAATTTGGCATTGTTACCTTTATGGTGTAATTTTTCAAGTCTTTTCGGATCATAAAACTTTGAATTATATATTTACCTGAAGGGACCTAAATTTAAGACAATAACATTGGATAGAATTTTTGGAAGATTGCCGATTTAAGCTCAATTAGCATCTAGGTTAAGGTAATGTAATAGCTGACGCTTTAAGTTAAAATCTAGTAAGAAGACTCCATAACCTAATTCCCTATGATATTTCCCCTACCATAGAGCAATATGATCTACAGTTACTTACCCCTTGTGCGAAACTTTTTAATATGATCGCTTATCCTGAATTGAGGGAGAAAATCTTAGTTCAACAAATCCAAGATTCTTTTGTACAAAACGTTTTGAACATGAATCCTGATTTTTCATACGACAAAGAAATATAACTAAAATTTAGAAATAGATTGTAGATACCCAATAATGCCTCTCTTAGAGAAGAAGTATTGCAAGAAGCTCATCCTGAAAATTAAAAAATGTACCATGCTTTGAAGAAGCAATATTGGTGGCCAATATGAGAAATGATATCGAGAACTTTGTAAGGAAATGTCTTACTTGTCAAGAAGTAAAGATAGAACACCAACACCCTGGTGGACTTCTTCAACCCTTACCTATTCCCAAAAGGATATGGGATCATATTACCATGGATTTTGTCAGTGGACTACTTCGTACGTCCCAAAGATATAATTCAATTTGGGTAACAATAGATGAACTTACCAAATCTTCTCATTTTTTACCTTTAAAAACCACCGATTCATTCCAAAAGTTTAGCGAGCTTATATTCGAGAAATTATTTAATTACATGGAATTCCTTTATCCATTGTGTCAAATAGAGATTATCGTTTTACAGGGAAATTTTGGTAGGCATTTCAAGTTGCAATGGGTACTGAACTTCATTTAAGTACTGCATTCCACCCCCAAACGGATGGACAATCAGAACGTGAAATTCAAAAATAAGAAGATATGTTACGTGCTTATACATTAGATATGTATTACAACTAGAATTTATATTTAGCTCTTGTCAAATTTTCATATAATAATAGTTACCAAGCCAATATTAAAAATTATTCGTTTGAAGCTTTATACGGAAGATCCTGTAGATAACCTGCATGTTAGATAGAATCAGGAGATAGTAAATAATTTGGTCCTGAAATAATCCAAGAAACCACTGAAGTGATACAAAAAATTTGAGAGAAATTAAAGACGACCCAAGATCGATAGAAAAGTTATGTAGACCAACGCCGAAAACCTTATAATTTCAAGTGAACGATCAAGTGATTCTGAAAGTGTCTCCCCGAAAAAGAATTTTATGCTTCAAAAAGAAAGGAAAATTAGCCCCCACATATATTGGACCTTTCATAATTTCTAAATAAATTAGTTCCGTAGCCTATCAATTGGAATTACCTATGGAATTATCCAATATTCATAACGTATTTCATGTATCAGGATTACAGAGGTATTACATGGAAAAATGTTTCAGTCAAACTCAACCATGAGTTTGAAGTATGACCTATTCAAATTCTTGATGATGAAGTGAAGTATCTCAGAAATAAGGAATTTCCCTCAGTTATGTTCATTGTTTAAAACCTTATAATGTGTTTAAAATCAAAAGTATTCTAAAGAAGATAGAAGCTACACTTCGAAACCTATAATTTTGCTAAATTAATTTAGACCCCTTAAAGTTTTAATAAATAATAAAATAGCCCCTAGAAGTTTCAAATTAAGAGAACTTGATGTATATTTAACCCCATAAACCCTCAATTTACATCAAATTAATCCTTTAGATCTCAATTAACATAAAATTAAAATTTTAATCCTGAAAACTTTTTAAAATTACCAAAATAACCCTATATTTTACAATATACTTTTAAGGCTATAAAAGTAATTATACAACCAACTAAGGACCAACCCTGGAAATTTCTTTAATTGCAACTAAATCCCTATCCACCTAGTCATATACATCATCAGTAGAGGTTAAATTACACATGAACACAACATGTAAACATGTGCACTACATTTACCCATGATAAAAACTTTACATAAACTGACTCAAATCCACAACCTAAAGTCACCAATCAAATCTACAAAAGTTATAGTATAAATACCCTACGAACTTAGCAGTAAAACACACCTTACAACCCTGTTCAAAAACTTCAAAAATCCCCTCAAATTAGGTACCTTTTCATTTTATGCTTAATCTACAGTTCTTTCAATTCCAATACTTTTCTATGTAGATAATATAGTTAGAACAATCATAATATGCAAGCTTTTACATGTAGAATAACTTATGATAAAAAAATAGGAATAAACAACATCAAAGCTTGAGCTTTAATGGTGAATCTTGATACAATGTCTTAAACTTTTATTTGAAGCTACATATAACTTCATCACAACCTAAGTATCTCGAGTGTAATGGTTAAAAGCCATGAATGTTCATATAGAAGTCAAATAAATCAAAAGTGCAATTTGAACTCAAAAACTAAAAATTCAAAATTATTATTGTATAGTCCATCTTAATCTTTGTAACAAAAACAAAACTACTCTCATATATAGCAGAAACTAACCTAAGTCCATAAGAAACCTTTCCATACCTATAAATCCTCGAATATCGGGTCAAAAGTTTAGCAAAACAATCATTTTGAATCTTGAGCTATACTTAATGACGATCCACAAAACTTATAGATTCGTCCGTGGTTGAGCTGGTGGCGATTGCTGAGTCACTGCGGTCATGGCAGCATTGACCGCTTGAGCCACATTGTTCGCTACATCAGCGGCACTAAAAGTTCCTTGTGGTGGCGGTGGGGGACCAACATCATCGTCTATGGCTCTATTTCTTCGAGCGGGACGACCTCTCTTGGGTGGAATCTGAGATGGAGAAACAATAGAGTTAGGATACTATTTAAAATAATATATCTTGCAGAAGAATGCAAACATAAGTAGCAACGCAGTCCTAGCATTAGGCCTATATCAAAGAACGCTACGGTACAACGTGACAAGTCCGCATAGATCCTAAAGACTCTAGAACCTGATGCTCTGATACCATCTGCGACAACCCAGTATCCGAAATAAGGGGTGGCCAGCCCGATACTCCAAAAATATAGGAATCATTGATGGAATCATTCTCAGCATCGTGACAATATAAAGAGTATATGAGATAACCACTCAATAAATGAGACAACAGGTTGTCAAAAATTTTGTTTTATAATTTAAAGAAAGCATTTTAAACAACCCATACATGAAAAAGAAAGTGGAAACCCCCAAAACAATATACATTAATAACAAGTGTACAATAAAAGAACTGACTAAAATATCGCACAACAGAATTCATACAACGTACCATAAGTTCAATCAATTTTATTTTACATATTACATTCATTATACATTTACAAAAGTTGGGCCACACGCACGAATAAAAACCCGAACATAACTAGAAAACAACAAAGGAGGCGTCTACACAAAAATATCTCGTGAAATCCGCAAAAGGTCACGGCTCCTCAAAAGACATTGGAATGGGGAAGTCATTACGGGCGACCTTGCGGTGGCACACCTGAGCAATTATAATATATATATACATACACAACAAGAAAGAAGAACGGGTCAGGGCCCGATTTATGTGATCACCAGATAAATGACAGGTATGACAATAGTAAATGATTAAGCATGGATGATAAAGATGACATTCTAGCATGATAACATCATAAAATAAGCTAATACAGTTAAACGATTATAAAGTGAAATTCAGTTATATAAGAGAATAAGAATAATCATAAACCTTTTTCCACCTTTCACCATTTCATCTTATCTTTCTATTCGTTATCAGGAATACAATTATTATCATGTGCTCTTTGTGGCACTTATCTCAATTGTATGCTCTTTGTGGCATATATTGTGCTCTTTATGGCATTTATACCCATCAAGTCCAACTTGATGATTAGAATAGTTATAAGTATATATATATATAATGATTCTAAGACCGCCCGTCCAGGTTTCCCCACTGTGCGCGCCCCTAAATAACCATCATCTTCCAGGGCCTACCATAAGACAACCTGGGATCCTATCGAAAACGTCGGGAAGCGGCCATATGCCTGCGGGATAGTCAAGACCACACCCGGAATCTCCTACCCATCACAGAAAAATATAAAATAAACGCTCATATGTCCTAGGACTATATCCACCCTGCATTCATTAGTCAGGGGGCTTCACCTTATGCACAAACTTCCCTTAAGATGGTATTTAGAGAGGTGTGTTTAACCATTTCATTAATTTCCATTTCATGATTTAGTAAATTATCATTTACTTTGTCCATTTTACATTTTAGCAAATGCATTATGGTTATCCCGAACTATACGTGCTTAACATCATTATAATAACCTCGATGAATATTGAAACTCCCAAGTTATTTTCTCAAGTGTCTTTTTGGGCTTTATGATAAACCATCATACACCAAATAAATTTCTAAAGTCTTCAAATACGACTTAGTAACCTTCTAGACTCCTACTAATTAAAGAAAGAAAGTGATGCCTGAACATCACTTCGCACATCCTCGAAATAATCCCCAAGCAACCCAATTCTAGTCCAGGGTACTAAACTAATTCACCTAGAACTCTAGGACCCTAATTTTACTTCATTTAATAAGGTTCCTAAGCCCTAAGTCTAGAGAAAAGGGGTTGAAATTGAAAAAGAAAACAAACTTGAAAATGTAGGATTTCCGAATCGATTTGGCCAGAAAACTTGGGATTCTGCATAATTGTCGAATCGATTCGGACCATCCGAATGGATTTGGACAGGGAAATTGGGTTTCTGTATAAACGCCAAATCGTTTCGGACAGGCCGAATCGATTCGATTCACCTAGACCTCAAAACTGTCTCTGGGCGTATCGATTCGGACAGGTCGAATCGATTCGGCCCTGCAGATCTTGCCACTTTTGGCTATGGAGTCTTGGACTCCAAATCTATCCCCAACCCAAATCCTTTCAAACCAGACTCATTTATTTCACCCAATACACCATAAATACTACCAACTACTACTACAACCACAAAAAATCATCCAATTCATTCTTTAATGATTCAAAGCCCACAAATACACAAAAACCCTAAACTAATTAAACCATAATCAATACACCATTATCACTACAAATCATTTATCTTAAAACACATATAGCAAGTAGAAAACTTGCCTCAATATAGCAATTGCATAATTTCCTTGTGTAGAAGCAAGAATTCCTCCTCATGCTTCAATCTCTTCTTATTTTCTCTACTCTTTCTCTTCCTTTCTCTAGCTCTCTCTAAGTTTGGGAATACAATTAGGTGAATAGTGACTTAATCAAGACATAAATCGTGCCTTTAGTCAACAATACCAATTTAATTAATCAATACCACGATAAAATAATACGCAACTGCATATTTAAAGTATAATCAGTCAAAAGTGCCCAAAACCTCAAAATACAATATGGCACATATTTTTACTGTCTCGCATGTTCCGGAATCAACTACGGCCTCCAAATTATCATTCCAACATTTTATAATTCATTTTAAGTTCAAGTCCCATTTTAAATCATAATGTCATTTTTAATCTTATGACACTATAAAACTCACTATGAGGATATTTACATACTCATACAGTAAATATACAACAAGTTAGTAAATATTAACTTTTCTTCATCAAATTAATACTTACTCCATAGCCCAACATTGTATATATATATATATGTAATTACTTTACATAACAAGTAAATATAAAATAGGCTCTCATAAGCGGGGGTTATTATAGTGGCAAATCAGTCATTTCTGATTTTTCCCCCCAAATTTCTTATTAAATTTTTTTCTGGTAAAAATGGTATAAGGTAAGGCCATGTTTGGATATCCCTGGCTTGAGTTATGAAAACTAAGGTTTTAACTTTAAAATATTTTTTAAATTCACAAATTGACCCCTCTTAACTTTTCCAACTTATTAATTTGATCCCTAAATTTTGTCTACAAATACTTCAAAATATTTTAAGACAACAAGTCTCTTAAACCAAAGTTCAATAATGATCTTAAGTTCAATATTATGAAGTCCCGAGATAATTATGAATAAACCCCCAAAACTTTAAAAGATGTAATTTTAGTACAAAACTAACTGACTAAATCCCAAATACTTACATACCCAAACATTGTATATAGAAAATCAAGAACCAAGTCTTCCCAATATCCTAAGGTGATATAATGTCGTGAATACCGAGCAAGTAGGTTTTTCCTTCATTTTCAATAGTATACATTGTGTATTTGATATAATGTTATTGATATCATTATGTGATAGCTCCTATTTACTCTTACTGTGTGCATGTTATTATACTTCCATACTACAGATTTTTCTAACCATCATCGGTATTTGAATTTATCACCGATATTTAAACTTAAACTAAGGATCAATTTTAACCCTTCTCATCTAATAACTGGTATCACGTTTCGTATTGATTTAGTTACCTTTACACCTTTGTTCCATTTTACTATAATGCATCAGTATTAACTTGGAAGTAAACCGACGTGTTATCCCGTGAAACTTTCTACTTGATCTACTCGTCTCAGATGATTGAGAGCCATAGTTATTGTTACATACATATGAGTGTCACTTTAATTATGTGCATAACGGGTTAGTTTTCCCTAAAAGTTTTGGATTGACTACATATTATTATGGTTTTACCGATGTCTTAACTACTTTTATACCCTTAGTGAACTACTAAGTATGAGATTATTTGTTCAAGACTTTTTAACTTTCTTTACATGATCCTAAATAAACTGGCAATGAACCTGATTTTCTTAAACGGGCTAGTAAGTATGGTATTATTAGTTCCAAAACTTTTAACGTTATTTTAAAAAAGCTGATAAGTATGGGATACACACTCCAACTCTCATCTATACCTACATACTCATTATAGAACTGGTAGAACGTGCTTAGAATATTTATTCTAATTCCTTCCTTCTACAGATGCGATCAGAGAAAGAGGATAATAAATCTTCCCTACTAGAGACAGAAATCGATCACCAGTTTGCCTATATGACCATGTGGGCAGAGAATAAGCTGGACGGGATCAAGGAGCGGCACTTTTCAATTTTTTATTTTATAGTTTGTGCTAAAAGAATTTAACTCACCCATGTGGTGGTACAACCCTATGTAACCGTAGTTAATAATGAATAAAGTAATGTTATTCTTCCTTAGCTTTTATTCATTGATTTATGTGTACTTCTTATTCATAGTTATCAAAAAGTAGGGTGTGACATTAATCCAACCTTGAACCAAATTCCTGGAGTGGATCAACTCCAATAAATACTGATTCTCCTACTTCTACTCACATCCCTACAACAAATTTTGTGGAAGAGGAGCCCAATTGAGAGAAAAGCCTACTAATTTTACTCATAAGTCACATGTTCTTCCCAATTCTCTTGAGGTTTATCTAGAACCAAGGGTTTCACCCTTGAGGGAAACTCATCCACCTACTGAGGTTGTCCCGCTAACTATGACCCCTAGGTAAATTGATGCTTTCCTAGAAGAGCTTCAGCGGTTGATATCTAAAACCTCTGTTCCTACATAAAATATTTCTTCCTCTAATGTGGAATAACAATTGAAGAACCTTCTCCAAGCTCACAGATAACTCCTTATTATTAGCAATTAGAGACTTCTCAAGCTTTAAAGTTGCTTCAAAGATTTACTAAAGTGTATCTTTTGAAATTATCATTAAGTTATCATTTTTATCGGCCTAACAAAAATAGTTCGTATCTTTCTTAATTTGGTCGTCCCGAGGCAAATGTTCTCCAAAAGATGATAAGTAGTGTTTATTCTCTACCATTCTTCCTTAGGCTAATGTCATAGGTGGATTTAGAAGAAAATTATCTATATGTTGACCAAGAACAATTTTCTCAACATAAAATTAAGGCAGTTAGAGACCTACAGAAAATAAATACTCTCCGATATATAAGGAATTCGTTTTTTTGCAGAGAAGGAATAACTAGAGAGGAGGCTAGGTTAGGTTAATGATGAATTGGAAGTTATAACATTGAGAAGGTTCACCTCTAGTCAAAGGTGAACAAGTTATTAGAGGAATATCATGTACTCATTAGAAATGCAGCTTTGTTTGAGGAAAAACTGATACATATTAAAACAAAAAGGATCGCGTATCAAAGGTACCATATCAATTTTAGGTCCTTTGCATTTAGACATTTTAACAGCACGTAGCTTCTAATATATATCAGTACACTTTTTGTGCCTTTATTTTCTTGCTTTCCATATGGTTGGATAATATGACTTTTAGAATCTAGCATTTGTTTTCCTCATGTGTACATGGCCATTCATATCCCTTAACTGGTATGATCCACCTTCAAATGCTCTCTAAATTTAAAATGGTCCTCCCCACTTTGGAGACCTCTTTCCATAAGATAAATCCCTTGATCTAAGAGGTAAAATGATTTTTTATACAAATTTCTTTTATTAAAGTTCCTATTTTTTACCTTTTTGTTATAACTGTCAGCTATCCTTTTCTTTGGACCAATATGTTATTTAAGACTCCTAATCTATCTTCATCCATTTTTTTTAATTCCATGTGCATAGCTTGATCATAGCCTTCTATAATCAGTTAATTTTTTAATATCATTCTTAATGAATTTAGAGCGATTTCACTTGGAAGCACAACGTTATGCCCATAAGTTAGAGCATATGGAGTTAGTCCAGACTTGACATTTTAGAGGTCCTACAAGCGCATAATACTTTTGGCAACAAGTTGTGCCAATATCTTAAATTCTTATCAACCACTTTGTTAGGATTGTTTTTAATCACCTTATTTATAGACTCTGCCTACCCATTTGATTGAGCATAATAAGGTAATTCCTTAATCAAAATTATCCATAACCTTGAAGTAAATTTCAAACCCGTTTACGACTCAAAGATTCTTTCATTTTCCAAAGTTATGGTAATTGGGATCCTAAACCTATAAATAATATCTTATAAGAAGTCTATTAGCTCATTTTGGATAACTGGATTTAATGCCCTAACCCCACTTGGTAAAATAATATGTTGACACAAGTATAAAATTGTGCCAATTGGAAGATGGAGGATAAATTTCACCAATGACTTCAATTTTTCATCCACTAAATGGACAAGGTTTTGCTACATATTGCAAATAATTGGCAGGCATATGTTTTAGAGGACCATCTTATTGGCATTTTTTACACCCTTTTGCAAAGTTCATGCAATCATTTAAAATGGAAGGACAATTAAAATCACGCCTTATTAAAAACCATCTCATTTTTGGATTTTCTTGATAAGACCCACATATGTATTCATGGGCTTGGGAAAAGGTTGTTAAACATTCATCCTTATTTAAGCATTCTATGGTCATTATATCAATACTTATTTTGAACAACTTTCTAGCATGGATAACATAATTTGTTTCTCTTAACCTCACATCCCCGTCAGTCTTGATATTTGGGTCAATTAAATATATAGTCAATGGTTTTCTCAAAATTCTTAGGAACATTTATATTTTTAATTTTCTTCGAAGACCAAATTTTATGTAGGGGTAAGGGTCCTCATATGGAACTTAGTCTTAACTTTTTTTTAAACATTTCAATAGGCCGAAAACCTGAAATTTTTATACCTATTTCATTGACCTCATCATTGAAAAATCTGGAAACATAGTTTAAGGTAACTTCATCAAATTTGGAGAGTAAGTTTAAAGCCATAAGGTTATATAAAGTTAAACCATTATTTGTACACCTATATATACCAGTTAAATATCTTATGACTATATGATAATCCCTATAAATTTATATTATAGATGCATTACAGTTTCGAATGATATCTGGGCCCATTATAATAACTTCATACTCCACGTGTTTTTTCGAACACGTGTTTTCTTCGATCCTGTATCCATATTTAGTTTTAATATATCCGGGGAATCAATAATTACCCCTATTCCTGAACTTATTAAAGTCTTCTAACCATCAAACCATAACTAACCAAGGACTTAAATATATGCATCATATTTCGTATTCACCATATGGCTCATCCGCACATGGATAACCTTCTAAAAAATTATGAGTGCTTGGGCTTTTATATCCCTTTGAGGTACATAGTGTAGGCAAAACTAAAAGAGAGCTAACACCCATTTACTGGTCCCATTACGCAAAATAGGCCTTGTCATAATGTATTTAGTAAAATCACACTTTTAAATTACATACACCTCTCTAGGCAATAAGTGATATCCTAACTTCATTCCTGCAAAATACATGGTTGAACATAATTTTTTTTATTATAGAGTATCTACATTCACAATCATTCAGAAATCACTACACGAAAATAAGGAAATTGTAACGGATTTTTTTGTATTTGAAACGAATTCTGGTCGTTGCAAATTTGTAATGGACGAAGTCCATTACTATAGATAAAAATTATTGTAATATATTGGGGCCATATGCAAAAATCATTAAAATAAAAAAAAATGGGAAAAAAGGGTCATTTACTATTTAGGGTACGTTTGTTTATCATATTTTGTTCTTGAAGTACGTTTGTTTTCATTATAGTTATATGGGTGTTATTTTGAATGTTTCTGTTAACTTCCGTTTGTCAGCCAAACCCTTATTATCATTTACTATTATACTCTTATATATAAATACACTTATACCCTTATTTAAAACCTAAACCCTTATATACCCTGATTTTAGCCGAAATAAATATATTTCCAAAAAAAATATTACAGCCAAAACAATGTTAAAATAAAACAGATTTCAATTAAAAAAATATATCTCCCCAAAAAAAAAAAATCCAGCCAAAAAAATATTAAAATAAAATAGATTTCAGTTTAAAAAATTATTTTCAGGAATATATATATATATATATACACGCAGATAATCCCAAAATGGTGAAAATTTTTAAAGTATGTAATAGCAGGGCAAAAATTTCATTTGCCAAGAAAACAAAATGTAATTTAAAAAATTGGTCATAATTTCCTTTGTTTATATGACTATTGCCCTGCTTAACAAATAACAAATAGCCCAAGAACGTTCGAATAGTCTAAATTCGTCACTCGAATTCACATTGCATCTCAAATTGACAAAGTGTCAATTCTAAAAAAATGGGCATGGTCTCTTTTGTATATTGGACTATCCACTCTGGTTAAGGGGTAACAACCAATCGTACAATATTCGAAATATCCAAATTCATCAAAAAAATACTGGAACGAAGCGTATATCCGTTCCTGAAGGCACGACGATTTTTTTTTCAAAATACGTAATTGTGAAACAACGAAATGTTTTCAAAGTGCGTAATTAAAAAACGGCTAAAATTTCTTTCCCTAACAAAACAAGGTGTAATTTTTTAAAAAATTAGCCATAATATCCTTTATTTATAGGACTATTCTGCAAAACGGTAGTGTCTGTGATTGGTAATAAAATGTCATGTCGTGTCGTGTTTCTTTTGGTCAAGTTTGTTTTTGTTAAAAAAACATTGGGTCGTGTTCGAGATAGGTAAATATTAATATTTCATGTCGTGTCGTATTTAGTTTGGTTGGGGTCATTTTTAGTTTATAAAAAACATTTTGTATATTGTCTATACTTGTTAACACCACAACTTATTTTATTTACAAATATCAAAATAGAAAATAAAAATTATGTACAACACGACCTTGTTAAACACAACAAAAAATATCATTGATTTGTCATGGAATAAGTTTTTAACTAAATAAACTAAACATTATGCCAATTTTCGGGTAACTCTTATCACAATATCTGTATTTAGGCTCAAACCACAAAAAATCAATAAAAAAAATATCGCGTTTGATAAAAAAACTGGAATTTGATTCACCACATGTTGCTTTTATTTATGTCATGCGTGTTTGGTAAAAAAATATTATCATCGTGTTGTAATTAGATAACGTTCTTGTTTGGAAAAATTAAAAAAATTATGTTATGTCACTTTTTATTTGAGTCCTATATTTTAGGAAAAAATAAATTACTTCGGATTTTGATTGATTCGTTTTAAACAACAAAAATATTAATATAAATATCGACAAAACCAATTGTTAGATGCTAAATTATATAATTTTAATTTTATTTTGTAATGGTTTAATTTCATTAGTTGTTGCGTAAAGTAGGCGCTTGGGGGATTTCGTAAATCCGATTGCGCAGAGTATATGCGTGGGGAATCAGAAACCCACCATCTCATTAAATGGTACAATTATCTGCCATCATAGATTTATTTTTTCAAAATCTATGTTAGGCTCAAGAAGAAAACAATATTACCCATAGTGGAGAATTTTTAAAATGGGAACAATATTTGTATTAAAATGGGAAATTTTTTTAACATAAATATAATGGTGGAGAAACCCAACAGTAACACTTTAACTCTTCTCAAAAGGGTAAGCACAAAAAAAAAAAACAAATATGGACCCTTCCAGCTTGGGATCAACTTCAAAATGGGTTAACACCAAAATGAGTAAGCCATCTTCCTTCAACGGGTAAGCCATCTTCCTTTAATGGGTAAGCCATCTTTCTTGAGGGGTTTATCCGGCGACGAGTGTATGCGTGGCGGCGATGGTATTGTGGCTTCTCTGACGATGTATTTCTCCGACAGTGTTAGTTTCTCCGACGATGAATTCACTACACCAAATATGTCGAATTGTCACGATCATTGACCTTGACAAGTTCAACTTGTCAAGGTCAATGGCCGTGACAATTCTAGGCAAGATAACTTTTTTTTCACGGACTTATCACGATCATTGATCGTGACAACTTCATTAGACTTGTCATGGTGATGTCACGGTCTTTGACCGTGACAAGTTTTGTCATGGTTAAGGACCGTGACAAACCGGTCACATTTTATAAAAACTTATCACGGTCATTGACCGTGACAACTTTCTTTATCAAGGACTTGTCACAGTCAATGACCGTGACAATTCTAGGAAGAATTGAAAAAAATCTGCTGGGCAGTATAGCCATTGCCACTGCCCAGCAGTATATTTGTACCTATTATAGTAACGTTGTACCTGTTCAAACATCATATATCCAAATAAAATAGAGATAATTCAAATATACATTCAAAATAGAGAGAATATGCATCACCATATAATCCAAATATAATTCAAATGTAACAACTTAAAACAATGTCACTAAATGTATGGGGTATGGTTAACTCTGACGAGGTGAGTAGGCCAGACGATATAATAATTAGCACACCCACTAATATACACCGTGCCGCATTGTTCGCGTAACCACAATGGGGAGTTTTCCTTCCCGGGCATCACATGCGTGACGAGCACCCTGGACTCGATGTCTTGAAGCTCACGTCCGTGAACTAGTGCACCCTAGACGATATTCGGGTACCTTAACCCCCGCTCTATCCGCTAGCCATCAAATATGTCCATTATAAACACGCTCAACCAACCAAGTGTCGACATCGGTATATTGAATGGAGCCAAATAGGGATGTGGATCATCAAAGTCCGCACGTGTCAGCGATGAATCAACGAGGTCCATATCCTCGTATTTGTCTTCCCACACCTCCTCCTCCCGCAACTCCTCCCGCACCTTCTTCTCCTTCCCTTTACCCTTACATTTTCAGCCCAATGAACGCTTCATGAATGAGAACATATCCTAAACCATCGCCTCCAAATGGGACAGCTTCGCGTCATGTGAATCCACCGTTCGAGCCAACCCGGTGTCGCTCGTCTCCAATCCGATGATCCTAGATTTGGCCACCTGCGAGCTCAGCCCCCTTGTCCTCCCCTTGCGATCAGAGCCCAACACTTGAATGAGTGTGTCTATGGACAAAGATGCCTTGTCGACATCAGACTGCGACTCATGCACTTCCTTAAGCGTTGTCTGAAACGACAAAAAGCATATGATTAGTAAAATAAGTAAATTAAAAAATTATAATGTAATTAACAAAAAGTAAACTGTCGGATTACTTACAATCGTGGCCGCGACGCTTGGGGACACCTCCTTGTCCTTCACCTCCTTCGTCCAAAAAGCCACATAAGTATCGAGACTATGTAGCCTACCCCCAGGGCCACTCCCTGTCCCCTTAAATAAAATAAAGTAAAATTAGTATCGGCCCCGCAAAGTAAAATAATGGAGAATAATATATTTTATGTAGTTATACAAAAATTAAATCTTAGCATCATCCTATAATCCACCTCGGCATAAGACGTCCGGCCGGAGTAGTGCACGTCTGTCTTTTTTGCTTGGTTTTCCCTTCTCGATTAGCGAGATGCCAATTGTATCTCCCCGATCTCATTGTCAATGAACCTTTTCCATTGTGCCAATGAGCTCGGCTCCTTCGGCGGGACGGATTCACGCCTTTGGATAATGTACTCTCGTGTCTTCCCAAAGTACCGAGTCCGCATATTTTTCTTACACGTCTTGTGTTGCTTCCTCAACTGCTCCAAGATAGAATCACATAGCTTTGGATCTATGTTGAATTGTTCCTGTCCAACAAATACAATGTTAGTTGCAAATAAATATAAATATAAATATAAAATGAAATTGAAATTGAAATTGAAATTGAAATTGAAATATTTATTTTCATATAAATATAAATATAAATACATTACCTGTAGTGTCACCCAAACAGCTAACTTGAGCTCATATGGCACCTCCTTCCAACTAATGTACCCCGGGTCGATGATCGTCTTTACCATCTCGAGGGATCTCACAAATAGCCCCGACTTGTTCTCGATGGGCATCCCCAATTTGCCATATTTGGGGAGACTAGGGGCCAAGGAGCCCTCATCGCCTCCGCTACCACCAAGCCCAGACGACATCATCATAACCAGCATCATCATCCTCGCCTTAATACCTGAAGGAGACATTTGCTATAAAAAAATATTATTAGTACATATCAAAATGAATTAAAAGAAGACATGCAAATATGTACAATTACTACAAATAAAAATGAATTCTTACTGTTAAACACCTCAATTCTGAATTCCAAAACAACAGCATCTAGCTCATAATATGTATAAGAGTGAAACATCCACACCCCAACCCCTACTGGCCACACACATGAACACTACACAAGAGTGAAAATGATAAAGTGCAAATCAATTAAAATCATTAAAAATGGATGTTTCGATACAAATTGGAATATTTATTACAAATTGAAAAATGTTTGAAATTTGGGTTATCATAAAAAATGGATTGATATTCGGTAGGAGCATCCAAGTCATCCACACTACTATTTAGACACTTTGGCGCACGTTGGATAATTGACTACAGCTCGTTGTTGATATACTCCAATTAAAACACTTGGTTAACATTTTGAAATGCACAAATAAACGACTCATCACTCACGTGGTCATTGCTCTTCAACTTGGACAAGTCAACCATGATCAAATTGGTGATAGGATCAACTTTACAAGCATTTTTATCCTCAACTATTACCCAGTCACAATAAAATACAACCTCATTGAAGCTTATATAATCCAATTCAAATATATTTCGAATTACACCATAGTAATTCATTTCAGCTTCAACGAGGTTTTTATCTTTTGCACTCGCTCGAAAGAAAGTAAGAGCCTTGTATGAAATTCCCGAGTTCTGTACATTTGTACTTTCCTCGTACACTTTAGCGTCGAAAATGTGACCATTCAATCGATACTTTTTGTACTCTTGTGCCACGAACAAGGGTCCAGTGGCTAGAGATTTCATTACAGGGGTAATGACTCTCGAACGGATCTAAGGGCTATTGAATGCGTACTCATAAGAACTAGAAGGCTAGTATCTATGCTCACTATATGTATTTTCAAGTATGTTTAATTTAATTATCATACTATATATATATTGTTCAATATACAAAGTAATTTGCAAAAAAAGTTGAAAAATTCCACCCACATATGGATAATAATCCGGTGGTCATGCCACTTTTAAAATTAACCAACCCAACATCATTCCACTATAATCCAACAGCAATGTCAACAAAAAATGTGTATCCCGTACTCCTTATAATTCATCTACTCAATTAATTATTTTCATCAATTAAAGTATACAATTATTAATTTACTAATTTACAATGAGGGGCAATCCTACTTTCATAATTAATCATATATTAATTTACTAATTTACAATGAGGGACAATCATATATTAATTTACAAAAAAAATTAATAATCAATCAATTCATTTACAAGGAACATTACGTACAAACACGCACACTACACACACATATACACACATGTGCACACACACACACACACACACACACACATAGCCCCACACCCCTACCCCACCACCCACTCACCCATCCCTGCCCCCTACCCCCACCCTGCTCCACCCCCTCCCCACCCACCACCCACCACACACACGCACACAACAACCCCCCCACCCTACTCCTCCCCACCCCCACCCACCACATATGCACACACACATACACACACACACAACAGCCCCCCCACCCTGCCCCTCCCCTACCCCACCCCCCTTCCCACCCCCACCCACCACACATGCACACACATACACACAACAGCCCCCCACCCTGCCCTACCCCCAGCCACCACACATGTGCGCACACACGCACATATATACACACATATATATATATATATATATATATATATATATAAATGGGAGAGAGAGAGAGAGAGAGAGAGAGAGAGAGAGAGAAACTAACATGAAAGTAGAGAGAGAGCAGCGTAGAGAGAGAGAGATATAAAGGAGGGAAGAAACGACGGGGGAAAAAGAAGGGGAAAGGGTTTTTTTACTGCGACATTTGTCACGGTCATGTCACGGTGATTGACCGTGACAATATTATAAGGATTGTCACGGTCACTGACCGTGACAAGTCCGTGACAAGTAGAATTGTCACGGACTTGTCATGGTCAATGACCGTGACAATACTTTGTCATGGTCTTGTCACGGTCAAGGACCGTGATACAAAACTTGTGTTTTGTTGTCACGGTCAATGACCGTGACAAGACTAAGCGCTGGAAGGGTGCCAATTTACCCATTTTGGTGTAGTGATTTCTCAGACGGTGCTAGGTTGTGTTGTGGTGGTTTGGTGTTGATTTTTGGGTGTGGGATATGGTGCTGAAGATCCATCATCATCAACGACCTCTGTAACAGAATAAATATGAGGCATTAGATAACTAAACCCAACTTTGTAAAAATCCCAAATCAAAAGAAGTAAAAGAAAAATGGGGATGCGAACCTGGAATGTTCCCCGAATCTTGACTCAAGGATCGGTGGAATCATACACGACCCATGTTTCCAACTAAAACAGACACGCACACCATAGGAACAAATATGGTTGAGAGAGAGTAAACCCAAATCAAGCCCCATTTATGGAACCCTCAAAATTCAATTGTGATCCAAAACAATTTGTAAAGAGAGTTACAGCGTACCTTCAATGGCACTGAGATGGAGGTGGGAGAGATGTTACCTTCAATGACAAATCTAATACAAAAAATACCTTGTTCCACACCAAAAAAAAAGGCAACGTTTGTGAGAAGCCTAAACGAATCGTGAATAATAAATTTGTAAACAAAAAAAAAATATTACCAGCTCTTGCTTGTATAAATAACCTGCAAAAAATAAAATGAGACATAAATCAATAGTGCAAAATGTGTGAGAGAAGAGAGAGACTATCGATTAAAATGCGTAGCAACCCTTGATTATTATTATTATTAGAGCGTAATGGGATATAAAGAGGACCAGTAGGATCTAGGTAGACCCCGTTGAGTGAAATATAATGTAGGATAAAATTATGGATTAACGGGGAGTTATTCATACATAAAAAATCATGCGTACGTTTAATAAAAGATCGAGACTCGTAAGGGAGTTAGACCAGAAGGTAAGTGAGAGTATTCCTACTGAAATTATACTTAGGGAGATAGAATACTTCAAGAGATAAGAAGTAAGTATGAAGTAAATTACATATGAGAATAAAAGTGACAAATCCGTTATGCGAGATAATCGAGTAAAATGTGCTAAGAACGAATAATTATAATTAGGGGTCGTGGGCGCACCTAATTTAGAAAATGTGTGTGTGTGTGTATACAACTGTGTGATTGTGCATATATTATGTATCTGTGTAAAAATCATACCCGATCTACTTTCTATCACTGAGGTTTTCGCACCGGGACAGTCTTATCTTGATGGGGCCTTTTGGGGGGATAATGACTTGTACCCCTGAAGATAATATCCTTGATATAGGCTATTTGAGTGATAGTCAGATGGTCCTAAGAGAAGTGAGGGTATGTGTTGACCTTTTAATGACTTGGAACTATACTTCACCTTCATTTGTATGTCTTTTATATTAATACAGTTCGAGAGTGATTTCGAACTAGTATTTCCCTTAGTACGAGTGATACGGGGACTTGATAGCAGAGTATTCCAGCACCATAGATTTTATGTGGGGTGTCGTTAATATATATATATTATATGAGTGACTTATATATATACTTAAGTATGGGAACTTTCTACTGTGCATAAAAGTAGTTAAGTAATGAATAAATACTCTAACTTTATTATAAGCGTTTGGAAATTTTGTAACAATATTGAGTATTCTAAATAACCTAAGATAAATGAGAGAGTTTAATTTTCACAAGTTAATTATCTTAGACATAGTATTTTCTCGGGATGAAACCTTAGGGGAGAGTTAAGTTAAAATATACCTCTAAAATTCATAGTACGGTAGGCGTGCACAATAGATGAGAGGTGAGAATTCTCAAGGGAGTGTCGCGTACTAACATGGTTGTTACATTAGCCGGTAAGCATTTTAAATACTTATTAAACTATTTTTAAACTGTTTTACACTCGGGCTCTAACCCGTTTCCTATTATTTATTTTCTCTTGTATATATATGTATATATTACAAGTGCCCAGCCACAGGGGCGTCATGCTTAGATTCTTTTGACTGGATGTGCTGCAGCTTATGTCGGAGTTGCAGGCCCTTGCTTAGACGACCTCTTTGTTGATTCTACTCTTATTTTAGTTCTGATTAGTTAGGGCATGTGTCACCCGTTTCCCTATTCTGTTTGGATTTGTCAGAGATTTAGACTCTTTTATTTTCAGTATTTGGTATTCTTTGGAATTTAATTCTTATCAGGATGATTTCATTTGTTGTTTTTAAACTTGGTATTGGTTTATCTAAATGGTTAAATTCTTGTGTGGTATTGCCATCCTTAACATTTATGTGATTTTTGAACTTTTAACTATTAAAAAGGTTTTCGTAATGGAATTAAATAAAATAGAAATAAGTTTTAAATTGGTTTGACACTTAGCTTAATTATTTAGGGTGTTTAAACTGAAATTTTTTATTTTACGAAAGTGATGCTAAGAATGAACCAACCATTCACCTTGATTTTAATTTAATAAAGGACTAATCACCCGGTGTTTAATTAGGTGGGGTGTCACACACCTCCTGTGAGGTCTCCTCCTCTATATAATACAAGTGTGTGTGCGACCCTTCCTCAGGTAGAGGCATCGCTATTAGGAACATCTCCTGTCCAAGAATGGAGAACACGATTGTCCTTTTGTAACAATCCACAGTCGCCCGATAACCTTCCAACCAGTCTGTTGATATCAAATTTAGTCTGCTGACATGGACCAATCACATAAAGACACACGTCAATTTACATGGTAAATACGAATACTCTAGACGAGCAAACCAAGACCACCGAGCAACTCAAGAGCTCTGAGCAACTAATGGGTTTCGAGCAACTCAAGTGTGACAAGCAACTCAAGCGTGTCGAGCAGCTTAGGTGGTCCGAGAAGCTTAAGCGGTCTGAGCAACTTAAGCGGTCCGAGCTATATAAGTGTACAGCGTATCCAAATCAAGAGAATCCAGGATATAATTGCGCATTAAATGCTCATTAATATAGTACAGATGTACATATCTACTGGGTAACAACGCATTGTTCTTTCATTTGTACAGCCTCAAATCTATAAATACATTGTAACCTCCTCATTAGCAGGGGACTCGGAATTTCTTGGTAAACTCATTATCGAGAATTCTACAAACAGTCAACAATAACAAATACAGTGGACGTCGGCCATTCTTACAAGGCTGAACCACTTTAAAAATATTTTGTCTTATATTTATATATTCATTTTTATCTGTGATTAAATAATTAGATCAAATCTAGTTTTTTACATCAACAGATTGGCGCCGTTTATGGGAAACGACTGTGATTATCGTTTTTCATCAAAATAATTCATCACCAATGGCGGATCATCCAGAATCCAACAATCGAAACGCTGGAATCCCTCCAAATTCATCTGCTCCCCCAAATGTTCAAGATTTGTCTGGTATAATGGCTAATTTAGCCCAGGGCCAGACCGCCATGCAAGAAACCATGCGACAACTCATGCAAACTATCCAAGGTGGAGCGCAAGCCCAGTCAGGACAACGAAGCATTCAGAAAAATACCCGATTACCGTCTTCGCGAACTAGATGAACATTATTCCCATAGGAATCTCAGTCTAGACGCACTGATTCATATTGTACTGAGAGATCCAATGATCCTTCATATCATCCTGGATGAACTTCCTCGGTACGAGCTACAGACACTCAACAAAACATCACGTTATCTACAGAAAGGACGAGTGCTCTTGAAAGATTAAGTAGAGTCTTTCCCTTTGATCATTTAGGTCCTAGGAGGAATAGAAGCCCCCCCTGGGATTGTATCGAGGAACTCTCAATAACCCTCTGATTTAAAGGAAGGCTTTGCCCAATCACGACCAGCTGCTCGTCGTGAAAGATCCCAAAAGGCAAATTCAACACGGTCTGTAGCTCGAACCAATAGGATAGAAGAAGGAAATGATGCATGGAAGGGATCTATTCAGAGGTTGGAGGACAGGTTAGGGGAAATGGCTAAGGCCAAGAATCCTTTACAAATAACTTTTGTCCGAGGAACACCATTTGCATAAGAAATTATGGATTTTCCCACACCGTCAAAATTCAAAGCCCCGGTGGTAACACCAAAATATGATGGAAAAACTGATCATGTTCTCCATATAGAACAATATCATGCAGCTGATGATATCTATGATGTTCCTGACGAGATGCGATGCAGGGCATTTTCAGGAACTCTTACCGGATCTGCTCAAATATGGTACAACAATCTTCCTCGTGGGAAGATTACGACTTTCTTATAACTGGCCGAGCTCTTTATTGGGAACTTTTATTTTGGAGCAAAACCAGTTAAATGAGTAGCACACTTGTTAAGTGATAGACAAAAGACAGGTGAGAGTACCAGGGATTATATTACTCGTTTCAATAATGAGAAGCTCGAAGTTATTGATTACGAGGAGAAGACAACAATCACTGCTCTGATGAGTGGACTGTTGCCAATAAATTGTACTACACTCTAGCTAAAGATCCGCCCACAACCGTGGCAGAGTTAATAGAAAAGGCAGCCAAAATTATGAACACCGAGGAAGCTATGGCTGCGAAGAAGAATATGGACACCAAAGAGCCCAAGGTTGAGGGTGATAAGGCTGAGAAGAAGGAGCAGAAGAACAATACTGGTAACAGGAAGTCAAAAGCAAAGCAAACATTGGAATAATTGAAGAAATTTGGAAATTATACTCCTTTGAAAGTGGATATAAACCACGTTCTGGAAGAAATCAAGAAAAACGAGGAGCTAAACTGGCTTAAAAAAATGAAGACATATCCTGACAAGAGTAATAAGTCCAAATATTGCGAGTTCCATAAGGATCATGGTCATACGACCAAAAACTGCATATCTCTCCAGAATGAAATTAAAGAGCTCATCAGGCATGGAAAATTGAACAAATATGTGGATCGTCAAAATGGTGGAAAGAGAAATGACTGAGCAAGGTAGAGGTCTAGATCTCGTCATCGAGCAAAAGAAGATAAGAAGAGAAGTCATGAAGAAGACCTGGATGATGACCAAGATGACCCCGATCTCCCCAAAAGACCAAAACAACCAGAACTTGAGGTATTTTCTATCCATTTTGGATCATTTGAATGTAATGTCATTACAGGTGGAGATGCAGGAGGGGGAGATATGACTGTCGAGAGAAAAGCTTACCTCAATGAGGCTCAAGCTTGCTCGTACATTCAGCGAATAAATCTGGCTGAAGATGATCGCCCAAGGAAGGTGAATAAGGATAAACTGGTCATTGGTTTCTCTAAGAACGACCTGGCAGGAGTACTATATCCCCATGATGACCCATTGGTAATCAAGATGAGAATGAAAGAAGTAGTGATTTCACGAGTAGTAGTGGATAATGGTAGCTCGGTAGATATCATGTTCTATCCATGCTTTAACAGTTTGAATTTGAAGCTATCCCAGTTGGAACCATATCATAGACCCCTCCCTGGTTTCACTGGCGAGATGGTTTTTCCACTAGGGATGATCAAATTAGATATGCTTATTGGTACCTGGACTGCTTGTCGAACATAAATAGTACACTTTTTTGTCATGGATAAAAATGTTCAATCAGCTTACAATATCATCATGGTAAGAGTAGGACTAAAGAAATTCAAAGCAGTACCATCTACTGTGCATCAATGTTTAAAATTCCCAACTAAATTTGGAGTAGGACTGGTGAAAGGCGACCAAAAAGTAGCTCGGGAATGCTACTATTCATCTACCGAGTAGGAAGAGCATGAGGAATTTAGAAAGAAGACTACTACCTACCAAATAGATGATGCGGAGATTGAAACATTAGACCCTAGAGACGAATCCCAACTCGTGAAAGGTCATGTCATGGAGGCTACTGAAAATATCATTCTGGATGAAGAACATCCAGAACGAACAACTCAAATCGATGCGTCACTAGATGTACCAATAAAGCAAGAGCTAATAGCATTTCTAAGAAGCAGAAATCAGACTTTTTCATGGAGTCACGAAGTTATGCCAAGGATAGTCCCAAATTTTATATGTCACGAGCTCAATGTGAATAAGAAAATCAAGCCAGTGAAGCAGGGACGAAGAGTGTTCAGCCATGAAAAGAACCAAGCTATACAAGAAGAGGTCGAGAAACTTCAGAAAGCCTACTTTATTGAAGACGTCAAATATCCGGACTGGTTAGCAAATTTGGTGATGGTGAAGAAGAAGAACAACAAGTGGAGGATGTGTGTAGACTTCACCGACCTCAATAAGGCATGCCCAAAAGATCATTTTCCTTTGCCCCGAATTGATCAACTAGTGGATGCTACCTCGGGGCACGAACTATTAAGTTTCATGGATGCTTATTCAAGTTATAACCAGATTAAAATGAAGCCTGAAGATAGGGAGAGTACCTCTTTTATTACCCCGAGGGGAACTTATTGTTATAATGTTATGCCTTTTGGTTTGAAAAATGCAGATGCAACATATCAGCGGCTGATGAACAAGGTGTTTGCAGAGCAAATCAATCACAATATGGAGGTTTATGTTGATGATATGCTGACGAAGATCAAGAAAGCTGCTGATCATCTAATTGACTTAGGCCAGACCTTTGATCAATTAGATAAATATCAAATGAAGTTGAACCCTACCAAATGCATATTCGGAGTACGAGAAGGCATATTTCTCGGATATATCGTAAATCAACGAGGAATTGATGCGAACCCTGAAAAGATCAAAGCTCTATTGGATCTACGATCTCCAACGACGAAGAAGGAAGTACAAAGTCTCACAGGGCAAGTTGCAGCACTTAACAAATTTGTGTCACGAGCAACTGATAGATACCTCCCATTCTTCAAAACACTCCGAAAGACTTTTGAGTGGAACGACGAATGTGAGAAGGCCTTTCAAGAATTGAAGAAATACCTGGGAGCACCTCCATTATTATCTAGACCAGTGATGGGAGAAAGACTATACTTGTATCTGGCAGTCTCAGAAAATGCAGTAAGCTCAGCGCTGATAAGAGTGGAGGATGGAGTGCAAAACCCAATCTATTACACTAGCAAGGCCTTCCGAGGAGCAGAGATCAGATATCTAAGGTTGGAAAAGTTAGCATTGGCATTGATCGAAGCAAGTAGAAGAATGAGGCCATACTTCCAAGCTCATACTATAGTTGTGTATACAGACATGGCATTAAGGCAAGCTTTGCACAAACCAGAGAAATCAGGAAGATTGATGTATTGGGTTTTAGAATTGGGTGAATACGATATAATTTATGAGCCTAGGCCGTCACTTAAAGGGTAAGCAGTGGTAGATTTCATCGCAGAGTTCACCTATCCAAACACCTCCGAAGAGCATAAGTTGAATACCGACCAGCCTGTGGATGTTATGGGATAATCAAACTTAAACTCCGACCAACCTCAATCGATAGACGAGCAAGAGAAGATGGTTGACGAGCATCAAGAAGTGATGGAAGAGGATATAAGGAAGCATCAAATATTCCACCGAGGAATTTTTTCCGACCAAGAGTTTGATAATGAGATACTTGTGTGGAATTTTTATGTAGATGGTTCTTCGTACACTATAGGCAGTGGAGCAGGGATTGTTTTAAACAGCTCAGATGAGATCGATGTGGAATATGCTCTGCGTTTTCAAGTTAAAGCTTCTAACAATGGAGCTGAATATGAAGCAATGATTGTTGGTCTTAGTTTGGAAAAAACCATGAAGACTGAGTAGGTTATCGTATTCAGTGACTCACAATTGATCGTAAATCAAATGCTGGGGGTATATGAAGCCAAAGGAGAATTAATGATCAAGTATCATACAAAAGCAATGAAGATTGTATCAAGCCTGATCGCAGTACAGTTAATTAGAATACTAAGATTGGAGAATACAAGAGCAGATGCCTTAGCTCGGTTAGCCTCAGCAACACGCACTGAGCTAAGAAGAACAATCCCAATAGAAGTCTTGGCTAATCGGAGCATAGATGAAGATCTGACGATGAACTTCATTACCTTTGATTTAGGACCATCATGGATGGATCCTATCAGGGCTAGGCCTATCAATCGGGCACTATGAGCCGAGCCTATGGTTGATCAGGCTCGGCCCGATTTTGATTTACTTGGCTCAAGCTCAAGCTCGGCCCGACCGAGTTTGAGAGTGATTGGCTCAAGCTCAGCTCACAAAGTAAATCGGGCTTCGGGCCCAATTTGAGCAGGCCCAAATTTAATATTCTAATACATATTTATTTATTTATTTTAATAATTATTATTCATATTTCAGCAATAAAAAATACATTTTAGCAATAAAAAACATATTTCAGCACAAAAAAAATGGAATTCAGCACTAATATTGACATTTCAACATTAGTAAAACATAGTTCAACATTTTAAAATATAGATTTGAACACTAAAAAAATACATTTCAGCACTAAAAAAACAGATTTCAGCACTAATATTGACATTTTCGCATTAAAAAACCACATTTCAGCACTAAATTAACAGATTTCAGCGCTAAAAAAAATAGATTTCAGCACTAATATTGACAAGTAACAGAAGATTAAGTAAAGTAAATTAATAAATGACCCACCTTATTTTTGTTTCTTTAATATTAAGTCCAATAGTTTATTTGCATAAGGATAAAATAATATATATATATATATATATATATCGGGTCGAGCCTAGTTCGGGCTTGAAAATGATTCGCTCGCGCTCGGCTCAAATTGAATTCGGGCTTAATATCTCGCCTCAAACTCGGCTCGTCTCAAACTCAATAAATGCTCGGCCCAAATTTAGCGGGCCGAGCAAGCGAGCTTCGGGCCTCCTCGGCTCAATTGACAGGCCTAATCAGGGCCTATATTGAGGAGGGGGCTTTACCAACTGATAAACTCGCAGCCAAGAAACTAAAGTTTAAAGTTGCTCGTTACGTATTGACTAATGGCATTTTATATAGACGAGGAATTATAACAGGTTTGCAAAGATGTGTCCACCCCTCCAAGGTGAAAAATTTGATTGAATAGGTCCATGAAAGGTCTTGTGGAGCCCATGTAGTAGGTCGGGCGCTCTTGCAAAGAATGACAACGCAAGGGTATTACTGGCCGACGATGAGAGTTGATTGTATAGCCTATGCCAAGAGATGTGTTAAATGTCAACATTTCTCATCTATCCGAAGAACTCCCCAAGAACTGCTCACACCTATCACGTCTCATTGGCCATTCGCCATGTGGGGAATAGACTTGGTCAAGGCACTTCCAACGACCCGAGGAAGATTTAAATACCTTGTGTTCGCGGTGGATTATTTTACTAAATGGGTAGAAGCTGAGCCCCTTATTGATATGACATATGACAAAGTGTATCAATTTATTTGAAAGAATATCATCTGTAGATATGGTCTTCCCCATGCATTCATCAAGATCATGGAACTCAGTTTGACAACGAGGAGTTTGCAGCATATTGTCATCAATCAAACATATTAAAGACCCACTTTTCACCAGGCCATCCTCAGAGCAATGGACAAACTGAGGTGACGAATAGGATGCTGCTGAATGGTTTGAAAAAATGACTGGATGATGCAAAGGCGAATTGGATTAACGAGCTGCATTCTGTGCTATGGCCTTATCGTACTACATCGCGAGCAGCAACATGAGAATCTCCATACATGCTGGCATTTGGAAGTGAAGGAGTTATACCTGCTAAGTTGGGTCTTCCCACACACAGAGTGATGAATTTCAATTCTCCTATCAGTGACTTGATGAGAAGATTAGACTTGTATATGCTCGAGGAAGTTAAAGAAGAAGCAGCAATCAGGAATGATGAATACCAATAATGGACAGCTCTGTTCTACAACAAGAGGGTAAAGAAATGTGATTTGAAAGAAGGGGACTATGTGCTGAAGAAAGTAATTCAAAAGCACAACAAATTGGAAGCTAATTGGCATGGGCCCTACAGAGTAACCGAGGTCGTTCGTCCAGGGATATACAGGATAGAAACCTTGGAAGGAGAAGAATTTAAGAATGCATGGAATGTAGAACATCTATGCAAGTATTATCAGTAGTTGAGATTCCTATGTAAATGCAGTTTTCTTCAGAATGAATAAAGTGTTGAAATTTTTACCCAGTTCTCTCCTTTTGATGAATTTTTTTTCGGAGTATTAGTGCTACACACTACGCATCAAGTTCAACCCCGGTTGGTCGGTAAATAAAATCCACCAACCACGGTTGGTCGGTAAATAAAAATCCACCAACTACGGTTGGTCGGTAATTAAAAATCCACCAACTATGGTTGGTCGTTGAATAAAAATCCACCAACTACGGTTGGTCGGTAATTAAAAATCCACCAACGACGGTTGGTCGGTAAATAAAATCCACCAACCACCATAAAAATCCACCAACTATGGTTGGTCGGTAAATAAAATCCACCAACTACGGTTGGTCGGTAATTAAAAATCCACTAACTACGGTTGGTCGGTGAATAAAAATCCACCAACTACGGTTGGTCGATAATAAAATCCACCAACCACCGTTGGTCGGTAAATAAAAATCCACCAACTACGGTTGGTCGGTAAATAAAAATCCACCAACTACGGATGGTCGATGAATAAAAATCCACCAACTACGGATGGTCGGTGAATCAAAATCCACCAACTATGGTTGGTCGATAAATCAAAACCCGCCAACTACGGTTGGTCAGTAAATAAAATCTCCCAACTTCAGTTGGTTGGCAAAATCAATTTACAATCAACTCAGGTTGGTTAGATTAAGGAGGATCATGGGATATAAGTCATTTTACTGCTTAAGATCAAGGAAGTGATAAGTCACTATGGTAAAAACAAATAAAACAGAATGAACATATCAAAATATGCATATATTCACAAACAAAGATATTTTTCAAATTACTTTCAAACCAATGACAGTTAAAAGGCAAAGAAAGCTAAAAAAAAATTCCTCATTAAAACTAGAACAAATTACATGTGCTGTGAAAAGTACAAGTTATTACATCAAAATCCTACTCTATGGGTTTCTTTCCCTCTGCTTTTAAAATAGGTTCTACTCCAGCAGGAGGGTCATCTAAAGCATAAGGAGAATTTATAAAATTTACATCTTGAAGCATCCTAAGATTCATTATAGATGGCCGAGCAAGCAAATGCTCAGGACGAGATATGTCCATGTTGGAACGAAGACTATAGTCGCCGAGATACTTGGAGATTAAACACTGAGGAATTGCCCGAGCAGGAATCCAGCTCATATCAAGTTTAAAAGGTGGCACGGGCAACTCGAGTAATCCAGGATCGTAATAATCCCATAGATAGTGTCCCTGCTCCAACTGTAACACCCCCAGTGCATTCAACCATCCTTGCTTATAACCCTCATTATTTGACTGCTGGATTCGATCATCGAGATGATAAAGAGCTTCGTTGTATCCAGCCATCCAAAACTCTCTAGGCTGTTTGTGGAATTGGTAGGTCAACCTCTCCAGTTGATCGTGAAGGTTCTTTACGAAAATTTCCTTATTCTCCAAGGCCGAGCTTTGGGTAGAAAGATGCTCATCGAGGTTCAAAATCTTCTTGGACATCTCTGTTGAGGCTTGATTCTTCGCCATCAACTGGAATGCCTGATTCTCTAAGGCTGATGAGTCCTTGCCTCTTCAATTGAGATCCGAGCCGCTCTAGCACGTGGAAGATCTTGCTCGACTACGGGTAGAAGTAGAGGGTCCAACTCTTTTCAAAGTTTCCAACTCATCTCTTAAGTTGGCATTCTCTGCCTCTAAGAAAGAAAAACCTTCGTCATTGACAGGGACCAAGGCTCCTGAGGTAGATGCTGCAGATTTTAGTCAGGATATCTCCTCTTGCAAAACATTGTTCTCCTCCTCCAATAATTTAGCGATTTTGCCTATGCTCCTCAACCTCGATCTTTAGAATGCTCACTTTCTTCTCGTAGGCAGCGATGAATTTATCATATCCTTTGTCAGCATTTAGTTGCTGATATTTTTTCTCATACCCTTGATGCAAAAAAGTAGAAGACTCCTTATATTGTTGTTGGAGTTCCTCGATAATACCCTGAAGATATTCAATCATCTCGTAATATGCCACATTATTGGCAACTGCACGGTCGAGCAAACACTTCAGGTATTGGTAGGCCTCGTTTGCTCGTTCAGAAGTATCTGAACCAAGGATGTCGATGATTTGAGCCTCATTTAGGTCAGCATGGCTAGCCTTGAAGTAGTCATTGCATTTTTTTCATCAGTTCAGTATCGTGAGCTGACAAGAGCTCCATTCTGGCCATAAACTAGTAAAGAAAAGAGATAGAAAGAATTAATAAGAATACAGATAGAGCAAGAAGAAGAAAAAGTCAAGATAAACAACCAAAAGCTTGAATTTTCATTTCATCATAAAAGAAAATACAAAAGTTGAGGCTACATCCAATAAAGTGACAAATTAAACACCTAAACTACTCTACACCTTCTCTTTATTTCCTATAACTTCCTTGGGAGGTTTCGAGGAAGAAGCTGGTTGCTCGGTGTACACGAGTAGCTGCTCGGTAGGAGTAATAGTTGGTTGGGGTTTCTCAGAGCATGATTAAACAGCTAGAACAGTAAGGGCCTGATCTCCAATTACCATGGAGGATTCTTCTGAGGCAACTTCGTCCTCTTCTTCTTCTCCAGAAGAGGGAGGAGGGCCATGAGTGTGTTGCTGAAATAAGTCAGAAGCTTCAGCAACCTTCAGCTCTTGTAGAGCTGCCACCCACCCGTCCCTAAAGTATTTTAGGCTGACGTATTCCATTTGTGATGACATAAAAGACAAACAATTATTCCAACCCTTATCCCAACTACGCTGAATGATTTTTTAATAGCTTTCTTCCTTTTAATTTTCTCCGAGGAAGTCCTCTCAGTAAGAAGCTTCTCGGCAGTTTTCAGCTTCTCCTCCACCTCCTGCTTCTGGCGATCAACATCACGGAGTCTACCAATCTCCTCTTCAGCATCTTTGAGTTTATTCTCAAGCTCTGCAGCATTCTTGAGTTTCTCCTCAATCTCTTTATTATTCTTCTCAAATTCCCCCAATTTCTTCTCCAAATCCTTGGAGGCCTCCACAACTCGATCTCTCTCTTGCTCGAAAGACTTAACCTGCTTCTCCCAAGAAATTTTATTCTCCTCATACTTTTGCTGAGATTCTTTCAAAGACTGGGTTAATCCAGTAAAAGCTTCTTCTATACCTCCCGAGGAGATTGAAGCCTTGATAGCCTCATCCTTCTTCAGAATTGTGTTGAAACATGTTACCATCTGGAAAAATAAAATAACTCCAAGGTAGTGAACCTGTCACGAGAAAGATTATCCTCAATACCTTGGACTTCTGGGATATTCCAAGACTTCACCGAGCTCATAGCAGAGCTCGGAGGAACAAAAGGGGGAACACCACCTTCAACATTTAATGACTGAGAAACAGATTCTGCTGGTCTCTCAGAAGAACTTTTCCTTAATCTCCTCGTAGGAGCAGGAACATTCTCAACCAAAGATGTTGTCTTGGTTGGTGATATAACAATAACCTCGCTCGAAGGAGAAATAACAATAGCCTTAGTTGGAGCCACAGGGGGCTTTTCAACGATCTTGCTTGGAGCCACAGGGGGCTTCTCGCTAAACTTCTTGGTAGCATCCGAAGGGGGTACCTCTACAGTCTTTATCCCCTCTCCTGAGACATCTTTTTACTTCTCTTTGTCTCCACAGCAGAAGAATCAAACTTGTTGAAAAAGGAAGGAACTTTTCTTTTATTCATTATGTCACCAATAGGAATACTTGATTCAGAGGAAGAACCCTCCACACTAGAGTCAGTAGTTGGTATTTGGTCAAGATGAACCACCACTGGACGAGAAGTAAAGGATGAAGTGTAACTCTTATACTGCAACAAATAAGAGGCCGATCTAATGTGCTCCTCGGCCACAGTTTGGTGCAAACTCTAGATAAGTTTCAAATGCTTCAAATTAACCTCTGTCTCCTTTGGAGATTTTCTTTTACTATCAACTACAAATAGTAAAAATTAAATGTCAGTAATACATTTTGTCAAACACCAAGAAAACAATATTTCAAAAAATAAAAACAACTTATTCCATTGCCATAAGGGGGACACCTAGGACCCTGATATACATCATCTCCATTTAATGGAGCATGTTGCCAATTTTTCATAATAACACCATGCTCGAAGTAATCACTGTTGGCGTCTGGGAGAATGACAACTAAAGCCCTATTTAAAAACCTAGTTTTAAATAAAAAGTACTATCGCTGACAACCCATCTATAGAAAAACATAATTTCTGGAACTCCTAAATGGGTTCCGTGAATTTGGTTTAACCTATGGACTCCATTGACTATTCTCCAAGTATTGGGAGCTATTTTGCAGGTACAACATCAAAATATTGACAGAACTCCAAACATAGGAGATTTGGAGGAAAAGAAAAGCCACATTCGGCCACAAAGAGACTAGGGAACCAATGTCCCTCAGCCAAAGAGAAATAGTCAGAAGGTTCAGAAAGTTCCTCCAAAATGACCCATTAAGGAATCGAAAATTTGGAACGAAATTTGTCAAGTGATTCCACAACATAAACCATGATGATCAAAGAAAAATAAAAGAGAATGATGGATCTTATAGGGGAAGAGTGAACCAGTTGACAACGAACAAGGAAAGAAACGAACGCACAAGATAGAGAGAAAATGAAAAGTTCAGAGACACAGATTTGAAAAGTGAAAGACGATAGGATTTCTGCCGCGTTTAAATACTTTACCTCGAGAATAGAAAAAACAATGATTACCAAGATGGACGTTTGCGTATTCTGCGGCTAAAAAGAAGAAAAGGGACATACAAATGAAACGATTATGGAAATTCAAAATATTTAGGAGGTCTGATACTGTGCATTTAAAAAGGAACTACATAAAATGAATGCTTTCCTAAAAACCATACAAACTGAAAATCTAAGTAGCAGAATGTTCATTATTTTTCTTCAACATCAAACTATGAAACATTTGGGGCTTCTGTTGATACTAAATTTAGTCTGCTGACATGGACCAATCACATAAAGACACGCGTCAATTTACATGGTAAATACGAATACTCCAGATGAGAAAATCAAGACCACCGAGCAACTCAAGCTCTCTGAGCAACTAATGAGTTCCGAGCAACTCAAGTGTGATAAGAAACTCAAGCTCTCCGAGTAGCTCAAGCGTGTCGAGCAGCTTAGGCGGTTCGAGCAGCTTAAGAGGTCCGAGCTACCTAAGTGTACAGCGTATCCAAATCAAGAGAATCCAGGATAAAATTGCGCATTAAATGCTCATTAATATAGTACAGATGTACATGTCTACTGGGTAATAACACATTGTCCTTTCATTTGTACAACCTCAAGGCTATAAATACATTGTAACCTCCTCATTAGCACGGGACTCGGAATTTCTTGGTAAACCCATTATCTAGAATTCTGCAAACAGTCAACAATAACAAATACAGTGGACGTAGGCCATTCTTACAAGGCTGAACCACTTTATAAATCTTTTATCTTATATTTATATATTCATTTTTATCTGTGATTAAATAATTAGATCAAATCTAGTTTTTTACATCAACACAATCCATACCTAGGATGACATCGTACCCCTCCATATCTAACACTAAGAGGTCCGTCGCTAAACTAAGCCTCCCAATCAAAATGTCTACCCCCCGACAAAGCGAGTGAATTAATGCCCCGCTGCCTACTGGTGACTCTACATACATACGAAGACTAATCGCGGTCTCTAGTAACCCGACCATTTTAGCAAATTTAGATTTAATGAATGAATGAGATGTTCCCTTATCAAAAAGTATACTACCCTCATGACCATGGATGAGAAACATACCCTTAACCGCTGGCGGCTCCTACTGTGCTGGAGGATTGGGAACATCCCGAATGTTGTAAAACACGCCCGTAGTGCATTTTACCCTGCTGTTGTGGGGATGGTGGAGCCGTTGCTGTTGGTGGCATCTATCCTTGCTTCCCTTATTAGGAACCCTGCAGTAGGCCTCTGCCCCTCTACGGGCAATCGCTCTTGAAGTGTCCTGCCTGGCCATAAACAAAGCAGTGTCTCTGACCGCCCCCCTGTCGTTGGCCCTGTTGGCCTTAACATGGATGACCCTGCTGGCCTCCCGCATTGTTCCCTTGGCCCTGACGGCCTTAAGGAACCTGCTGTTGCTGATTTGGGCCTGGCTGGCCCTGCCTGAATCCTTGTCCTCCCAGTCAGAACCCACCAGGACTACATTTCTTAGCCTGATTCCCTTGTTTACTTCTAGTCTGCTGCTGAGCACCACTTGTGTCACTACCAACAACTGCCTTGCTCTACTGGCTCGGTTCCCCTTCCCTCTTTTCCCCCCTTCGTATGGAAGCGATGATCCTAGAAATGTACAAGAGCGGAATTAATAACATTTGTATATGTCACTAATGCCGAATTACCAATCAAGTGCTGCCTGATCCTCCAAGCCAGGCCATCCATGAACTTTGACTTCTTTCGCTCCTCATCGCTCACCTCATTTGGCAAAAAGTTTACCAAACGGGGTGAACTCCTCCTCATAATATGCCACTAAATGGTCAACCTGTACTAACTCGCCGAACTTCTTCCTCATTTCGGCCTCTACCGCTGGTGGGAAGTATTCGCGGTCGAATCGCACCCTAAATCGAATATCATCATCAAATCCCTCTCCTCAATGGTGATAACTGACTCCCACCACTGTAAAGGCTGCCCCCAATAGACGAAAGGTAGCAAGCATCTATTTCTGCACATCGGTGCACTCCAGCATGTGCAGATGATGTTGAATATTCTTCTTCCAGTCACAAGCCTCTACTACATCGGTACTACCCTGAAACTCGGGTGGGTAACCCTTTTGAAAGGTCTCCCTAACCCACTGCAAAGACGGTGGCCCCACTGGAGCCTAAACTGCTGGTGCCACTAAAGGTGGTGCTTGGGGATGAGAAAAATGGGTTGCCATAGCCCTCATTGCTGTCTCAACTTCCTTGGCCACTATCACGGCCACCTGAGTAGTGGAGATCAACTCGGGTGGGGGTGGGGGTGGTGGTACCTGTGGCTCCTGATGAGCCTCCCTTAACTCATCCCTAGACTTATCCCTCTCCGCTCTCTGCCTCTTCGGTGGCATCTGAAAATAGATCGAATCGTATAAGTACACAATTTATACAAAAATCTAATAGCAGAAATACGATATCTCAAAAGAGAAAAATGAATCAACAGTCCTAATAATACGGCTATATAAAAATTGAACGCTATGCTGAATCGTAGTAAGCCGCACAGATCCTAAGGACACTAGAACCGAATGTGCTGATACCATCTGGGACACCCCGCCTAATTAACCCCGGGTGATCAGTCCTAAATTAAATTAGAACAGGTTTCTTAGTTGGTTCATTCTTAGCATCACTGTCGCCTTTTTAATTACTATCCACCTAAGTGAGAAAATTGGACTCGTGCCAAATTTTATCGTTCATTAATTTAGTGAAATACTCATGTGGAAACAAAATAATCTAAACAATCGCAATTAACTGAAATCAACCATTCACAATTTAAATAAACTGACCGAATATACCAACTGTTCAAAACCAACAAAAATAAAGACAGATAAAGATAAATCTCAACAAGTCTTATATAAACTAAATAATGCTGTGAGCGACATGCTCGAGTAAATGATAGAAATTTTTACACTAGAAATGGAAAGTAATGAGTCACCTATCAAACTCCCGCAACATCCACATATGCTGCAGCAGTGAATCCCAAGAATGAATCAAGTCTGGCGTCCCTGTGGCTGGACTCTTAAAAGGTTTTTAAAATATTTATAGTAAGGGTTAGAACCCAAAACATTTGGAAAATATTTAGCAAATGATTAACTTGCAGTAATAAATAAGTATCCATGGTCTTTATATTATAGTTAGTGTCACACTCCCTTGAGAACATCCTCACCCCTCCTCTAATGTGCAATACTAACGTCTTAATTAATTCCCTTAGTTATTTATCCCATAACTAAATAATCGGAATAACCCCTTGCAACTACCCTACTCAAATTGAGTATGTCATAACTAAAATTTCTAAGTCAATATAAACATTAACTTAATTAAACATTTTCTCTTTTTAAATTCACATAACTTTCACACCCGTTATACACATAATACAATTCACTGCCTGTATTAATTAACCCGTATATAATTAATTATCTCATTATATACGTATAGTCATATTACAACATTCACACATATGTTGGAATAATAATTAATAATGAACATCCTCCCGAGTGATAGCTCATCGGATGTCTATTCTTTAACGTGCTATCCCACTAGGTGTATTCACATAACCTAGTTACCCCAAGTCAGAATCACTCACTAACTTGGTTAATAACATAAATATTGGAGGCGGTCATATTCCTTCCCTGAAAGTGAAATGCCCCTCACCCATATAATGAACGCTATGACCTGGGGATATACTCGCCCTACTCCTCAAGCTAGGGGGTTTACCCTCTACACGCAACCTCCCCTGATAGCACTAGAGTATATAAAATAATAATATCTACCCACTGATATTAATGCACACACCATATATGCATACTATCGCACACCGTATATATATATATATATATAGAGAGAGAGAGAGAGAGAGAAATAAAATACCCCGGCTATAATGTATACTAAGTCCGTAACACAAGCCTATACAAATTATAATGAGTTTATGTCCCAACTCTGATTATTAATTAATTTGTACATTAATTAATTAAATTACTTTTGGTGTCGCCCAAATCAATATACTCGGACTCGCCCTCGTGGCCCAAATAAAATGATACTCGAGTCAAAATCGCCGACTCCAAATTAATTAGCTTTCAATCTAAATTAATTTAATACATTGGTATCGCTCAACCAATATACCCGGACTCGCCCACTCAATCTGTATTTAATTATTTCAGAATATTTATCCCAAAATTTAACCATAATGTGTCACACATAAATTCTCTCAAATCCCAATTATTTGTCCCTCATAATTGATTAGAATGTATGTCCTATATTTATTACTCATAAATAAGGTATGGGAAAGAAATTTTAATTAAATTCCCTTTATATATTAAAATTAGCCGAACTGTAAAAAATCCCTAACCATCAATCGATCGAACAGGTCTTCGTCTTCTCCGAGACCCTATTCTGCCATGGATGAAAACCTAAATCCTCCAACTCCCTCTACAGTTCAACCCAGGTCTTAATCATAAAAATAACACATCAAGAACATCATTAGGAACCCCCATAAAGTCCCCATAACCCATTAATTTCCCGTTCTCTACTATTTTTCTGAATTGGGGAAACCCCGTGTTATTCGTTAGCCCGTCTCAACACCAGATTATTATCTCAATTTCGTTCATAATTCGTCTGGGCTTTCACATCTCACAAGTTATACACAAATCTCATATTATACATGAATCTCTACAAGAATTTCTAATCAGAAGATTGAATTACAAAAACCCCATTTTTGTACACTCTTTACCCCAAAACGAATTTTTGATTCCCACATCACATAAATATGAATCGAAATACAATTTAATGCTACAACAAGTTAACCACTTGCCTTATGGTTTCGTAGGGTCTGAGTCGAAACTGTGATTCTCAAGATTGATGACGAACTTCCCCCTTTTGGCTCTTTCCTTTGTCCCCCCAAATTGGTTCCTAGTGCCTTTAACTCCTACTTAGGGTTTTCTCTCCCACTATGTGTTTTCTAATCTCCAATCAGTCATTCCCCCTTTTCCTTATAATTAAGTAATTAGGCTTAATCCCGTTTTTTGCCTATGGGCCAAGCCCAAGTGACCCAAATGCCCCCGTGTGGGCCCGGCTATGCTTAAAAACGTCCTGTGACCCGTTTATTATCCCGAGTACACTTTTTTGACTATCTCGACCCATCCGGACTCAATCGTACACTCATAATTAGCATCTGAATTAATTTATAAAAATTCTTATCTCACACTAATACTCAAAATGAAGTAAATAAATTATTACTATTCACTTAGTAATTAAATTCCCTAAATATTAACCATTCACTCCCCGATTAATATTTATATAAATAATACCATAATTAATTCAATTAAAATTACAGCACAAAAGTAATTTAGAATTTTCGAATTAATTAAATATTAAATGCATAAAATTACGGGGTGTTACACAATTATTGTCATGTTTGAGTAGTTCATTAATGCGAGTCATGGCAGTTTCATAATATTCTGGAGCATGGTTCCTTCTATGTACTAGAACATTAATATTTTATTTAACCATGGCCTATAATATGGGTTGTCTTAATGTCCTCATAATGTCTTTTGAGAAATGACTATTTCTGACATACAATAGGTCTCATTCGCATGCATCCATACATTAAAGACATAAATTATAGAAATCTGAAATACTTTTATTAAATTTAAAATAATAGTGTCAAAAAACTAAACTAACAACAATCATAATCAAACTAATCGAGATCCATCTCTTCGATATGTTTCAAAAAGGTCTTTGGAGATAGTCCCTTCGTAAGAGGATTTGTTATCTTATCCCTCGTATTAATGTGATCAATTAACACTCGTTGTTTTAGAAGTTCTTCTTTCACTAACAGGTACTTCATCTCGATATGTTTAACCATCTTAGTATACTTGTAATTTAAAAAAAAGATTACTACAACATTATCACAGTAAATTTTCAGTGGTTTAGATATTAACCCAATTATTCTAAGTCATGAAATGAAATTTTACATCCATAATCCATGATTTGTAGCTTCGAAGTAAGCTACAAATTAAACCTTTGTAGTTGATGATGCAATAACACTCTCCTTAAGACTTTTCCAAGAGAAGAATCATCCAACAAGGAGGAAGACATAACCCTAAGTGCTTTTCTTCCTTTCAAGGAATTCTCTAAAATCTGAGTCTGAGTATCCAGCCACCTCAAGGTAATCAGTCTTCCTATATGTGAGCATGTATTCTTTAATCCCTTCTAGGTTCCTTAATACTTTGTTTGCATATTTCCAATAATGATTTCTTTGATTACTTTGATATTTGCCTAGCATCCTAATGACAAAACTGATATCCGGTTTAGTATAAATTTGCACATATAGTAAGCTCCCTATGAGTAAGGCATAAGGAACGCCTTTCATGTGATCCCTTTCTAATTCAATTCCAAGGCACTGTCTTAAGCTAAACTTAACCCTTTTTTAAAGTGTAATATGAATGGGATTGCAACATTTCATGTTGAACCTTTCTAACACTTTGTTAATGTAATATTTATAAGATAATCTTAACGTTCCACGTGATCTATCCCGAGATATCTCTATCCCAATCATGACGAAAACCTCACCCATATCTTTCATTTCAATAGTTTTAAAAATGCATTCCTTGGTTTAATATAATAAATCGGGTCACTGCTGGTGATAAACAAGTCGTGAACATATAACACTAAAAATATAAACTCATTCCCATTGATCTTTTGTATATATACTGATCAATGGTATTTTCTTTAAACTTAAAATAGACAATGGTATCATAAAACTTAAGGCAACACTGATGCAAAGCTTGCTTTAGGCCGTATATTGAATACTTTAACATACATACCATGTTTTTCTTTCATTCCTTTATAAAGAATTGTGGTTGTGTCGTGTACACTTATTCTTCTAAACTCCCAATAAGAAAATCTATTTTTACATCCGTTTAGTGAAACTCTAAATCATAATGAGCCACTAATGCTAATAAGATTCTCAAAGAGACCTTCTTTGAAATTGGAGAAAAGGTCTCATTATAATCGATGCCTTCTTGTTGATTAAAACATTTGGCAATTAGTCTAGCTATATATCGTTGGATATTGCCTTTTGAGTCATGTTTGGTCCTAAAAACCCATTTACACTCGACTCATTTTTGTCCTTCTAGAAACTTGACTAGCTTCTAGACTTTGTTGTCATTCATATATTTTATTTCCCCAGTCATAGCATCAATCCATTTATTGGAATCATTATTATCCGTATCTTGTTCATAAGAAAGTGGCTCGTTAATTTCCCCTATGCTAAATTCTGCCTCTTATAAATACACCACATAGTCATCAGGGATAGCCGATCTACTTTCTCTTTGAGATCTTCTTAATAGCATTTTCTGTGTTGTTTCCACAATAGTTCCGTTGATTGAAGCTTCATTATGTGGTTGTTTTGGTCAGTGATCATTCATTTATTGTTCATTTTCATTGATTGGTTCATTAACCGACTCAACTACTACATGAGGAATAGCATGTACATTATGAACTTAGGGTACGAAGGCTGGTATCCTAACTTCTTTAATAATCACTTCCCTTTCTTTTTCACTCCCACTGACTTTACCATCTTAAATGTATTTATCATTTCTAGTTTCTATTATTCTAGTAGCATGATTAGGGTAATAGAATTTATATCCCTTTGACTTTTTTGGATACCCAATAAAATGACAACTTATTGTCCTAGTGTCCAATTTCTTTTCTTGTGGGTTATAAATTTTAGCTTCCGCCAGGCAATCCAAAACACGTAAATATCTTAAAGTGGGTTTCCATCCTTTTCATAGTTCAAATGGGTCTTTGAAACTGACTTACTATGTACCTGATTTAAGATGTACATAATGGTCATAAGAGCATGTGTCCACAAAATATAAGTAATTTAGTCCTATTTATCATACTTATTACCATTTCTATAAGGATATGACTACGTCATTCAGCTACAACATTCTGTTAGTGTGATCCCATCAATCTGTATTAGGCAGATATACCTAACTTTTCTAAGCATTTAGTAAAAGGGCCATGGTGTGGCCTCGACTCATCATATCTTCCATAAAATTCACCACCTATATCGGACCTAATAATTTTCACCTTTTTACCCAATTGTCTCTCAACATTAGTTACTTATATTTCAACAGCATTTACAGATTGAGATTTATTGTGTGATAAGTATAATGTGCAAAAGTGTTAAAAATCATCGATCAAGGTAATATAATATTTTTTCCACGAGTAGATGGAACATAAAAAGGTCCACATATGTCTATATGGATTATCTCAAGTACCTGGGTACTTCTTATTGCTCTTTCTTTGTGTCTTTAGTTTATTTGACTTTAAAACAATCCACATATACATCATAATCGGCCCAATCCAAGTTATGGTAAATTCCATTTTTAATAAGCCTTTCAATTCTTGGCCTGGATATGTGCCCTAGGCGTTTGTGCCACAAGTAAGTTGAATTTTCATTATTTGACACACGTTTCATTTCAACATTAGGATGCAAGGATATTAGGGATTCAGAAAGTTTCTTTTTAAGATTATATTGATACAAACCATCCATTATAAATCCAAAACCAACATAGGATGAAATTTTAATCAAACTAAAACTGTTATTTTCTAATCCAACGATAAAATCATTAAGAGTGAGTTTAGATTAAAAAAAATCCTAGAAATTGAAGGAACGTAAAGAGTCTCTTGCGAATTTAAACAAAAACTAGAATTTAAAATTAAACGAAATACTCCTACAAATTCTATCTTATCCCTTTATTTATTACACATGTAGATAAATGGATCATTTTGGTTTGTTATGTGGGTTGAAAGGAATCCCTGCATCGAATTAGAAACATGACACATAAAACCAGAATCAATCCACTAATTATTGAAAGGAACATTAATAAGGTTTGAGTCATAACATACAAAAGTCATAGGCTTGCCCATTTCCCGGACCAAGCCCTACTTTCCTGACAATCTTTCTGGAAATGGACCTTGTTTTTACAGAATTGACACTTAATATTGTTTTCCTTCTTACGAGTTGATGTTTAAGGTCCTGCTTGATGAGACTGTCCAGGACTATGCTTAATTCCTTTTTCAGTCTTCTTCTTACATCCACCTCCTCTGACCATCACGTTAGCCACTTGCCCATTAGACACGTGACCTTTCAGTTGCTTTAGTATTCCTTTGTCCTGCACTAATACTCTTTGTAGATTATTTACACTCCACTTAACCTTTATAGTGTTGTAACTGATCTGGAAAGTACCATACTCAAGAGATAGGAAGTTTAGGACAAAATGGACAAAAAATGAGTCATCTATAGTCATGCCCAAACAGATTGGTCATTTTAATTATATGTTCATTCACAATTTGAGTGCCATCGAATCGCATGGTGGTGAGATCAGCCATTAATTTTTTGCCTAGGGACTTATTAGTAGTGCGAAAGCCTTCTTTTATATTGTTTAGGAAATCTTTTTCTTTCTTTATTTCAGGTAAGCATGTCTTATTTCAGGCAGTGACTAAAGAGAATCAGTCACTAGAATGGAGCGATAAGGGAATATCGTTCAGATGTAAGATGTCGTTAGTAGAGATAAAGTAAGAATAACAAAATGACAATGAGACAGTAAAATTTCATGGGGTACCAATTGATATTGTTTCTCACTAGGACAAGGTTTCATGCCTCGAGTTTTGGGAGAGTTTCCAAGAGGCTATGGGTGCTGAGTTGTGATTGAGTAGGCGTATCACCCGCAGACTGGTGGATAGATTAAGCGGACTAATCAGATTAAGCACAAAATCCGACAGACGGGGTGGCCATCCACCGCCGTCGAACTACGCCGGACGTGATCTAAATAAATACCATTCTTAGCATGAGACAGATATGAGACGTAAATAAATCATTCCATAAGATAAATAATTTATTCAAACTCAAATGATGATAAATAACTAAGCGATAAAAGATCCATCCCATGCTAACTCCAAAAAAATCCATCCTCCAATAATGATTCAATAAAAACTGAAATAATCCAAAAATAAATCTTCTAAACAACTTTGGAACCGAATGGCCCAATAAAACTCAAATGAAGTCTCACAATCAAATACTACTGAAAAGGAAAGTCTAACTAAACTATGCCATAAAAAGAATAACTCCAATTGCACCTCCAAGTGATAACTCCGATAAACTTATGCAACTTCTCCAATTCTAATCCTGAAAATGATTAGTCAACGCATGGGTCAGAGACAAAGCCCCGAGCAAGAATACACACTACTCCCCTTAAATAGGATCCTAGAATCCAGACAATAGCATTATACGCAATAAATATCATAATAGAATATTTTAAATTAAACGAAATAATTTAAATGCGATAAATATAAATTACTAATTACCCATAGGAATCCCCATTTAAAAGGCACACCAATATGATTTTAAAATTCCAAAGTCCCACGATGTTAATTTATTAAATTAACCAATTTTTATTATTGTTCTCACTTTTTATTAAAGTGTAACACTTCCCCTTGTCAATCGTCCGCTGACCCATTTAAATTGTCGGCCCCGACACAGAACAAAGTTCCACACACGACATAAATTGTCCTTTGACCCGTTAAAACTGCAGGCCCCGACACATTATGTCGCCACAAATTTTAACACCCGTTTTTATCTTAGGCATTAATTCTCAATTTCTCAATTTATAATCACCCAACCTTTTAATCAATGTGATATCCTCAAAATACCCCTTAGTCCCATAACTAAGGGTCCCAAAGTTATCAATATGTCCTAACCTATGTATAAGAAGATTTTCTAACATAAATCACAACCTAGTCTCGTACCTAGACTAGCGTAACGACGATAAAGTAATAAAAATTAGCCCACCCCCAACATGATAAAACCGTGATAATCTACTCTCACTAGTCCCATACCTAGAAAGCGTAAATCATCAAAAGGCCTCAGCACTAGTCCCATACCTAGAAGGCATCCAAAAATATAGGGAGAGAAAAAATTACCCAACGATCCGTCATCACAAAGGCAATATAATAATACCAAAAAGTCACACAAACAAGCACAATTGGTCAACGAATAAAACTACGCATGATATTCCAATTCAATTAAATTATCACAACATCAAAAATACCCAAATAATCTCATTTAATTATTTTAAATTAATTATACGAAGTTTTCATCATATATACCTCAAAAACCAAAGTTTATTATCTCTACATATATTACATGAGTTATACACACCCAAAAATCATTAATTTTAAAGCTAGGGTTTTTCTACATGCAGCCTACACCAATAAAACCCAAAATCATTCATGAATCCTACATACCCAATGGTTATGAATATTATTCAGATTAAAAGATTTAATAAAAATAGCCCCATAATTAGTGTCCACTTTTCCTAATTAAGTCACTACTTTATTTTAAGAAAACATGTAATTAAGTGTTTACGTGAAACTTAAAACACATAATACTAAAGGAAAAGAATAGAGTATTTATGCCTGTAAAGATCGTTTTAAAAATCTGATTAGAAATCTGGATTCCTTGCTAAAAATTAGCAAAAGAGTGTTCTTGAACAAACTTGATTAAACTCCAGCCTCCCAAAACTTGTGATAAAAACTTGATTATGAAGAAGGTTGATGATTATAAGTGAGAGGAAAAATATTTGGAAGTGTTTTCTGGAGAAAAACTGGAGAAAAAGTGATTATGAGAAGTCCCCCTACGGATTAACAAGGTTATAAAGTGATTAGGAGTCCTAATCCTACACAAACACTCGAAACAGGCTTGTTGTTCATGTTTTCTGGGATGGTCGATCGATCGACCCCCAGGCATCGATCGATCGATCATGCCTAAAATCTGGCAGTTCGCCTTGAAAAATTATAAGGGACAAAAATTTGTAAAATTAATATAAAATCCGTTTTAACTCCAATTTTAATTCCGCTTGAAGATCTTCTAAAATTATAACCAATATATTTAGCAATAAAGATTATTAAATTCAAATTTTTTTTCTCAAAAATTCCAATTAATCAATAAAAATAATTAATAAAAACACGGGGTGTTACAATCCTGCATATGTATGTCCTTGAATTTAAGGGAAATTGTAGCAGTACCTTTCACTAGTGGTGTTTTCATATAATAACTCCTACCGGATTACAATTGGCATGGACCCATTTGAGGCATTGTATAAGAGATCTTGTCTTTCTCCTGGATGTTGGTTAATAGTGTAGGAAAACAAGTTACTAGGGCCAGAGTTGATACAGGACACAATGGCCATGATAGAGATGATTCGGGGCGTATATGGGTAACTCGGGACAGACACAAAATTTACGCCGATGCTAAACGGTTCTTTCGTAAGTTTGTTGTGGGGGATCATGATTTACTTCATGTATCTCCTATAAAGGGGATAATGCGATATGGGAAAAAGGGGAAGTTGGAACCGAGGTATGTGGGGCTATTTCCCACCATCGAGAGGATTGGAATGGTGGCATATAAACTGGGATTGTTGGAACACTTGCCTCGTATACACGATGTGTTTAATATCTCTTCGCTTATGAGCTAGCTAATACTCATATTGCGCTGGAGAAGATTGATCTATAGCCTGATATGTCATATGAGGAGAGACCTGTGACTATCCTAGACCATAACGAGAGAAGATTGAGGTTGAAGGTAGTTCCACTTGTGCGTGTTCAGTGGGAGCACTATAACATAGAGGAGTCAACTTGGGAATGCGAGGATGAGATGCACGGGAAATATCCAAGGTTAGTTTTACTAGGGATACTTTTATTTTTCGAATTTCGGGACAAAATTCCATTGTAAGGGGGGAAGTATGTAACACCCCGTATTTTTTAATGATTTTTAAATATTGGATTAATTAAATTAAATATGGGAAATTAATTAATAATTATTCTAGATTAAAATAAATATTAACTAGCGAGATAAGGGTTTTTATTTATTGATGAGAATTATATTGAATATTAGTAAGCTAATAAAGTAATATATGATCGTGAATATGATTGGGAATTTATGAAAATTGTCACGAGTGAGAAATACGACAATTACGGTAATTAAGTTGGGATGCGCGTGTCAGGACTAAATTAATGGAATAAAAGTAAAATATTTATAAGTCACCCTAATGGTCATTTCGAGTGCTCCAATATGTATGGAAGGGTCGAGATAGTCAGAAAAGTCTACCCGGGGGTTTAGTTTAGGTCCTAAGATAGTTTTAGACCAAAACAGCATCCCGAGAGGGCCTTTTTGTAATTTATATTTTTGGAGTATAATTAGTGGTGAAAATTAAAGGAATAAAAGATTAGGTGCGAGGGTTAGATTAGGGCTATCAGTGTTAGACATAGAGAGTCCAAAAGGAGGAGGAGAGATTTCTGGGGCCCGAACCACCACGAGTGCACCTTTTACACCACCAAGACCACCACCATGTAGACCGAAGAGCAAGGATTGAAACCATACCAACTACATCAATGGATTAGACCTTATTTCGCGAGGAAAGTGTTTAATTCTTGCAAAACTGTATAAATAATCATGTTCATGTTAGTATAGGAGTATAGTACCCACGTATTGTTCATAATCTTGATGAAATTGGAGGTTTTAGATGATTAATTACAATCTGAAATCGCAATATGTTAAACCCTCATGTAGGTAGATTACAAGTCACGAATTTATGATGTATTGTGATGAACGAATCTGGGTTTAGTATGCTCTTGAATGATAAGGGAAGAACTAGGGTTTAGTTGATTTAAATTGGGAATTTCGAATTTAAGGTTGTTTATTAAGGATTAAATGATTGTAGGTTGTTAGAAATCAAATATGCATGTTAGAGTATCGATTAGAACTGATTAATTGGTGGTTGGGAATGATCTATAGAGGTTTTTGTGACACCCCACCTAATTAAATAACTGGTGATCAGTCCTCTATTAAATTAAATTAGAATATCCAGTTGGTTTAGTCTTAGGATCACTGTCAAAAAACAATTTCTTTATTATTTCACCTACTAATTAATTAAGATAAGTGTCAAAACTTTCCATTTTTAATTTAATTAAATCCATTCCACCATACGGAATAAATAAGTAACATCGCATCACAACTGAATTAAAAGTCAACAGGAATACATGTAACTAAAATAAACTCTCATGTTCAAATATCTCAATATCACTATCCAAAACAAAATGATAATAATAGTACCGACATAAAACCAATACAATATCCGAAATAGAAATGGAACTACTAGAGTCCGGGCGATATGCCCTAAACGATACAGATACAACATAAATAGGAATCAATCAAATGAAAGCGTTTAATCCAAGTCTGCATCTCCAAAAGCATGTCAAAATATCCATACTCTAAGTGGGGCGTCCCTGATGCTGGGCACCTGTTATAATAGATATAATAGAGAAGAGAATATGCAAGGAAATGGGTCAGAGCCTGATTGTAAAATATTTTTAAAAAAATCATGTGTTTAATAAGAGCAACTAATTAGGTATTATTTACATGTTAGTATCGGGCTCTTACTTAAGAATCTCACCTCTTATCTAGTGTCCACGCCTAAAGTACCTTATTATCTCCCTAATTAATGTTCTCAATTATCATTCTATCCCTTATCATTTCCCTGTATTTCCCACGCAATACGTATAATTATTAAATATGTTCATTTCTCTTTAAGATGAACTAGGCTTTCAAGGATTAAGTATTTACTTACTTAATTAAATTTATATTTCATTATTCATTTTTATCTACTAATTCACACAATAGATCACATAACTGTATATATATTCATCTAACTATTATTATACTACAATGGCACCTCCCAGACATAGCTTTGGTGCACGCATACTCTATTATCATGTCTAGTTACATCTCTCATTGTAAAAAGGACTATTGGCTCAGCGTCTCTCCCAAACCCTAAATAACATAACATACATATTTGGAGGCAAGCATACTCCCCAGCCGAATGTGTCACGTACATACCTACACTCCTATTCAACCGTCGAAAATATCATTCAAATGGGCTCGTCAAGATAAGATGGACCATAACGCGGAACCTCCACCCCGATAGCAAGCAACGTAGGTATGTCATACACAATACAAAATTTAATATAGGTATTCACCCCACCTACATACATATAATATCAATAATGTATTAGCACAACCCATATGATAATTTCATACGTAGTATATTTTTATCTTTAATATCCCACGTATTTATAGATTATGACTTTACTTTTTGTATAAATTCCCGAGCTTTCCCAACACGCAAAGTTTATCAATTTCTTCTCATATAAATTCCGTAGGTAGACCTCTACACCCTACTGGTCCATGTCATCCCAATTCACAAACTTTCACGAATTAATATTATCCTCATTTGTGTTTATTCTTTGATAATCTCTAATTCAATTTTTAACCCATTATTTCATTTTCAAGGATTAATCCAATACATTAATATTTTTCGGGGCTTAATCACCACCCTACTGACCTTTACTAAGTCCCATTATGCTCAAATTAATTAACACTAAGAATTATTAAAAGTTGAAATTTAATCAAACCTTAAAGAAAAACAAATCACATTTTCTGGGATCATCGATCGATCGATGATTTAGGTCGATCAAACACATATCAGCCTACGTTTTCTGCATATTTTGCCTACGGGTTTTTAACACATTCAATCCTCAAAACCACTAACAAATAATCCCAAACTTCTTATAATTCATCCCAAATGTTATATCAAGGTGTATAAACGATTTCTAACATTTAACCAATATAAAATCATCAAGAAGTTTGAATGAAAACATATTATTTCCCTTAAATTTCAGAAACATCATATTTTACCATTTCTCAAAGAACAACTTATAAATCTCAGATTTTCTTCACCAAATGATTCCAAATTTCATGGATTAAAATATATATTCAAAACGAGATTAATCCTACATATTTCTCATTTCAAGGAATCAATGAAAATCACCATAATTTTTTTTTGAATCATGCAACTTTTCAGAATTTCACAACTATCCTAACATGGACAATATACATGCTAAGTTTGCAAAGGTTAAATCATTTGCCTTTAGATTATAGGTCTGACCCGTTGGGGGTGATAATCCTACTGGTGTCTCTCCCTTTTTCGGCCAACTTCCGGTGGTGGTGGTGGTGAAGGATGGCTTTTGGCCTTTTGGGTTCCTAGAGAGTCTATTTCTTTCCCCAGAGAAGTCTCTCAATCTCCCCTAAGTCTTTCCTTCTAAGTTTGGTGAATGACTATGAATCTTACCACCTTTAGACTATTATAGTAACACTCAATTTTTGTGAGTACTATTCACCTTATTTGTAAAATGACCAAAATACTCCTCCGGGATGTCCATTTGGTTTCAAAATATCCTGAGACCCAAATAAAATCCCCAAGTAGACTTTTTTCACTATTTAAAACCTTTCGGACACTTCGCCACATTAAAAAAGAATATTTGGATGATGTATAAATAATTTATTTTTCATTCCTTTAAAATTAGTCCTGACACGACTTACATGCGCGTCCCAACATAATTACCATAATTATCGTATTCATCACTCGCGATAATTTTATTAAATTAAAATCGTATTTAAAGTCATAATAATATATTACTTGTAATAACTAAGTAATATTCAACATAAATCATATATCACTTTATTCTCGAGTAATATTTAAATTCGATTTGATTAATTATCCCACGATCAATTTTAATTAATCCCATTATAAAAAACATTAAAAATACGGGGTATTACAATTTTTAGGTTTGAAAATGGTAAAAAATGTTGCTGCCAGAGGTAGGGGACGATACTGTGCAATCTTATTCAAACGAGATCGGATCTCGTTCGAGCGAGATAGCATCTCGCTCGAAGAGGTCATTCAAAAGACATGTTATCTTGTTCAAATGAGATGCAGTTTCGTTTGAGCGACAAGGAAGGATTTCTGGAAAATTCTTTTTGCGTCCAATTTGTGTAACATAGTTAATTCGAGTGAGATTTATTAATGTGGAATTTATTTCGGTATAGGGCATAATTTTTAAAGTTATTTGGGAATAAAACTTTAAGGTGTTTGGAGTGATGAGTTATCCTTAAGAATTATGAAAGATAGTGTTAGTAATTAAATAAATATATCATAAGTAGTAATGAGAATAATACTACGTATGAACTAAAATATTTGGGTTATGTGTATACATAATGATCTTGATGGGTCGTGTGAATACCTATAGTAATATCTATTCTGTGTATAACATACCTACCATACTAGCTATCACAGGAGGTCATAAAGAGAGGACAATCTTATCTCCAGGAGCCTTCGAGGGGATGTTAGATTGGTACCTCGAAGCATAGAATATAGGAACGACTTATCTGTGAGTTGATAAGTTGGTGGTCATATGGATGAGTAGGTATGTGCGTAGCCCATAGGCTTGGAACTATGTTAGCCTCTAATATGTGTGACTCGTATATATACGGTTCGATAGTGATTTCGAACTGATTGTCCTTTTTAAGTACGAGATTTATCGGGACTCGATAACAGCGTATGCCCGCACCATAGTTGAGTCTAGGGGTGTTGTATTAGTATTTATTTATAACAGTGTGATGTAAAATAAATACTAGTGATTTAGTCTACCGTGTGAATATGTAGATGAGTATGTAAATGGAATCAAATCAATTATGTGAATTCTTAACCTTATTGTGGAATTTTACTGGGGATAGTAAATGCAGAAATTTTAATAATAATTACATGTGGGGAATACGATTTATTTCTACGAGTAAGGATTTGAAGATTTATGGTTATGACCTAACTAGGTGTGATAAAGATAATTAGGACGGACTAAAGGTACGTTAGGCATGCATAATAGTTGAGAGGTGAGAATCTTAAGTGAGTGCTCGAAAAGCTAACATGCACATAATATTTGCTTTATTGCAATTTTTAAATACTTGCCAAATTGTTTCAAAATGTTTTACACTCGGACTCTGACCCGTTTTTTGTAAAATCTCTTTTCTCTTGTTGTATTTTATTTTAGGTGTCCAGCTACAAGGATGCCAAGTTTATACTTTCGGACCATTTGACGTGCTGAAACTATTGTGAGAGTTTTAGGTCCTCATATTTAGATGCTTCCACTTCTATCATCTCAGCTTTATTATTTAGACCTTCCAGTTATGATAGGTGTCGTCCATTCTCATTTTTGCATATTAGAGAGGCACTGTACACATTTCATTTACATATTCAGTATTCAGTCGGAATTCGTATTATTACATTTTGATGGTTTGGATCTTTATGTAACTCGTACAATTATTCCAGTTTCTTTACATTCGGTCAGATAGTGTTGTATTCATTATTTATTTGTTCTAATGGTTTAAATTAAATAATGTTTACAAATGGGCAAATGTTTTGACACTAGCTTAATTAATTTTTATGTGATTAATAAGAAAATTACTTTTTGACAGTGATGGTAAGAATGAACCAAGTAGATACTTTGTTTTAAATTTTATAATGGGTTGGCCACTCGGTATTTAATTGGGCGTGGTATCATATAATGATAACCCGATCTCAAGTCAATCTTAGAGAAATACGCAACACCCCTCAGTTGGTCAAATAAATCATCAATGCGGGGAAACAGATATTTATTCCATATGGTGACCTTGTTTAACTCTCTGTAGGCGATACAAAGTCACAATGATCAGTCCTCATTTGACGAAAAAAGTTGAAGAACCCCACGACGAAGTACTCCTTATAGTAAACCATCATCCCAAAAACTTCTCAATCTGATCCTGAAGCTCCCTCATCTACAGAGGAGATATCTGATACGGTGTACGTGCAATGGCTCTTGTGCCTGAAACCAAATCGATCACGAAGTCTATCTCCCAACTAGGTGACAACCCTGAGATCTCCCTAAACACATTTGAAAACTCACTAACTACAGGGATGGAATTTAGCGACACAACGACCTCCAAAGAATTCTCCTCCTCAATATAATATAAATGCGTGCTCGACACACCCTTAGGGTGTGACATCGCAACTAGTTACATATCTTTACCTAAATGGTGAAGACGATGGACCTACTGTAACAGTCAACACATGCTCTATATGTAGTTAGCCAATCCGTCCCTAAGATAACATCATACTCATACATATCAAGTACTAGTAAGCTGGCTACAGAAATGAGTATCCCTATCTCAATCTCTATGCCCGACACACCAAGCGTATAGGTGCCCCTCTACCCATAGGTGAGTTTATGTGTAGTACGATATCGGAAGCAAAGTCTACCATCCCAGTCACACGTGAAAAACTCGTGATAACAAATTAGTGAGATGCCCCCGTGATAAATAAAATATGACCTACGTGTCCATAGATGGGGAACATACCCTCAACTGCCTGAGATAACACTAGCCCCTCTACAAGTGCAATGGGATAATCTTGTCCATACTATAGTTGTGGCGGTCATCTCTAAGGTAGGGCGATAGGTTCTGGAGTGGCTGGTGCAGCAACTCCCGAAGCTGGTAACGGTGGGTGCTGTCTTGGTGGCGCCTAATGTCCTATCTAACCTCCTTGCTCCTAAGCTTCCTGATTACCCCGAGGGCACTGCCTCAACGTATGGACCATATCTTTTAAAGTGTAATAATTCATGTGAACCGGCTGTCGCTCTGTTGGCCTCTGTGCTACGGGACTAACTGGCCTTATCCCTGTTGGTCCAGTCTCGAATTCCCCTGATGGTCTTGCCTATTATGATCATCGACCCCTAAATCTCTTATGATGATCCATGGATGAAGTACCCTAAAACTACTGGGTTCCGAATTCTCTACCCCCACTCGTCTTTCCCTATTGGCTCGATGAATCAAATCCATGTCGCTTCTCCCCCTTGTTCTTCTAGAATCCTCTGTGATCCTAACAGTGGAGAAGAGCGATGTTCACCATTTTATTATACATGGTGAAGGTCGGGTTCCCTAAAAGAGTTTTCCTAATGTGCCAATCTTACCCTGCAATGAATCTGTTCATCTTCCTTTGCTCAGTATTCATATCTTCTTTCGCAAAGTACAAAAAGGAAGTAAATTCCTCCTCGTACTCAGCTACGGTATGTCCCACGTGCTTGAGCTCCATAAGTCTTCTCCTCATCTCAGACTACATAGACTGGGGAGAATACTTTCCCTTAAATATCTCCCAAAACTCATCAATCATCAAGTTATCCCTCACTGCAATCGACGTGACTGACTCCCACCATTGGAACGCGAGCCCCACAAGTCAAAATGAATCTAATCTACTTTTTACCAGTGTACACTCCACCATCCATAAATGTCTCTATATATCCTTCTTCCACCTGCTTGCCATAAGAATATCTGGACTACCTGAGAACTCTGGAGGTTGTCCCTTTACGAAGGCCTCCCTTACCCTATCCCAAACCAACCCCGATGCTTGGGATGGTTCGGCCACTTGCTGTGGCCCTGGTGGTGGCTTATGAGCCTATGGGGTAGGGAAATGTTCGAGCATGGCCGTCGTGGCATCAGAAACCTTATGGGTCATAATAGTGGAGATCTCTGCTAAAGTAATAACTGTGATGCTGGTGGGACGTGCGGCTGCTGCTGTGGCTCCAACTCAACCTCTTCCTTCGTAGCAGGTGAGACTATGCGCCTAGGTGTACCTCTCCGTCCATTTGCCATCTGAAAGCAAATAGGGTTCAAGTTAGTATAAATCGTAAGAATACAATAAACCCTAAGCATAGGCTCTACATATTAAAGGACGCAACGTAGAACGTAATGCACGGAATACAGATCCTAAGGACACTGGAACATGGATGCTCTGATACAAACTGTAACAATCCCTATTTTCTCACGAAAAGGTTGGCCGGACACGCTACACCGAAGATGGGAGTTGTTTGTCAATTAATACCATTCTCAACATCAATATCATATAAAGCATATATTAATAGACCATAATTTAGTTTAAATCAATACTCCAATAATAATAAAATCCAATCTAGCATCAAGTGTATGATAAATCCAACATAAAAGTAAAGATCTGAAACTAACATGAAGTAAATAAATCCTGGGCTTATGCCCATAAAAATATCCCAAATGAAATAAATAAACTGAACCTGAATGGCACCTAAACTAGAATCAATAAGTCTGAATAGTCTAATGAGCAAAAAGGAGACTGTATGGATGATCAGTCGACATTCCTGCTATCCTTATATAAGAGCACCTAGGAGGAAAAATATTTAAATTTGGGTCAACACCCTGGAGTTGCAAGAATTAACTTATTTAATTTAAAGTGGAATAAATGCAGTGGATTCAAAGTAAATATCCCCCATCGTCACTCACATGTAATTAACATCTCACCCCTCAACTACGTATGATATTATCCGCATCCAAACAAGTCCTGAAACAATATATGATAGTCGTGACAATTGATATCAAATGCATTAACTATAGGCAGCATGCTAAAACATAACCATCTACATTCATATTATTAATTCCCAGCATATCCCAGTCTCATATATCTCGTGAAGTGACATAAACGCCTATTATGCACAACATAGTATGAGTTTATAATTTACTGTCTAAGTTCTAAGAAAAATTAATCAATCATATTTAATACGGGTAATTTATATATATGTACTTTCATATATGCGACACACAAAGGCCTCTAGCAATGGTTTCTCGTCCATGCTCTATCGGTAAGTCCGAAGGAAATATTTATCCAATCAGACATCACAAAACACACATAAGTGGAGCGGTCTCTACTCAGCATACCAGTTCACGACCCATACCCAGCTGTAACAAAGGATCCCAACATCTACACCTATCTCTTGCAAATGGTGCTGCTACGTAGTACCTATAAAAATGACCTACACAACACTTTTTCCACCTGTGGTGACGTGTGCAACGGTCCTGAACGCGCGAAATCCCAAATCGATAAAACCTTGCATGAACATTGGTATGCCTACACAAATAAATATAAATACATATTATTCTCATATAATATGTGTACGTAATTACTCTATAATTAACTCAAATATCCCACATGATATCCATAATTATTCACCCAATAATAATTTACCATCCAGTTAATTATAAATTCCTTCTTCCTTAAAATATTTTTAACCATTTAGTTAAATATGACTTTTCGATTAATATACGTGCCACATTAGGATTTGTAGTAAAACCATATTTGATCCAAATACCGTCTTACCAACTCGTATGGTATTCTAAAAATAACCCGGATCCATCCCCTATCCAACTCATCATGCCACAAGGGCTGAATTGATTCGCCTTCTAGGTAGAATCGATTCGGACCTAGGCAGAAGTCTAAATCCGCTACGTTTTTTCTATTACGGGATTTCTTAATTCCTTTCCAATATTCATTCCAATTGTTAATTCATTTTTATAATCAAAGTGAACATGTCTCTACCACTTAGTTACTCATCTTAGAAAAATAAATTTCAAGTATTAACATTAAATTCTTTTCCCAAATCCTAGAATTTATATTAATAAATCAAGACTCGTGGCCCAGATTTCCTACCATAATTCTAACTATATAAAATCTGATTCAGGCATATAACAGGGGTTCAAAGTCATTAATTTCTAGATCATGGACATGCATCAAGAGACTCTACATGTGAATCCAATTTTTTTAAATTTATCCCAAGAAATCCTAAGGCATTTATCATCAAATTTAAGATTTTGATTATCCTAGATTTCTAGTGTAACAACCTATAATCCAATTAGTCCTCTACATGCATAAGATTAATCCCCAACATTAAATCACCAAATTAAAATCTAAAACTCAGAAATCACATGAGGTTTACTACAATGAATCAAGAAGCACATTGAATGTTAAATTAAGCAAGAAAATTATTTCCTGGGTATTCGGTTGATGAATTTCACTATGAATTCTTTGATCCTTCTACTTTTTGTCCTACGCTTCATTCTCTCTTGAGGTGGGGTTGCTAAAGTTATGTATTTGATTAAGTGTGGGGAGTGTTAATCTTCCCCTTAATCTTATATTAGTCCCAACTCCCGAGTTGGACTTATTTCCCAAATCCATCCCCCCAAATGGGCCCGAACCTATAATTAAACTAGACCAAAAGTCTCCCAACTTATACACCTATATGCCTGAATCACTTCTAAAGGTTTAATAAACCTAAACGAGCCCATATAACTTCTCAAAATGCATCCCAATTATTTGTATCCATAATTATATTTATAATCAAGTCACGAATCATTTATAAATTATTCTACTACACATGTAATTATTTTCTATTGTACTTACTGACATAAAAAAAATTAATCACACATGACTACGACATAATAACAATTTACTTGTTTGCAATTAATAAATTAAATTCACATATTTAATTTATTTTTCATGAATTTTATTTTATTCCAAAAATATAGTTTTAGTTATTCTAGAAAAATACGAGACATTACAAAAAATATCTAAAACAAACCTCACTTAACAGATTTTTTTAAAATAGTAAAAGAATATTTTTAATTTGATTTTTGTATGGTTTTTAAACATTTCAAGGAACACATAAAAAAATCAATTCCATTTTTCTAAAAAAAAATCGATCAAAATATGTGAGTGTTTAAGGTTCTTAAAAACTGACACATTTTCACCAGTTTTTTAAAGTAGTAAAAAAATTATTTTGAGCTGATTTTTTATGGGTTCCTTGAAATGTTTGAAAAACATAAAAAAAAAAACTCAAAAATATTTTTTTGCTATTTTCAAAAAATGGTCCGTCTAGAGTCTCTCTCTCTCTCTCTCTCTCTCTCTCTCTCTCTCTCTCTATATATATATATATATATATATATATATATATATATATATATATATAACTTTTCCTAATGAGTTAACTGTTATTTTTATATTTCATAATTTATCAAGTTTTTTTAACACTCATTACTCCACCCATGCACCGCGTGAGGCTCAACACTAGTCAGTGATATTTTGGACCTCACGTTGACAACAAGTTTATCCCAAATCTGATAGCCATGCTCATTTTCCAATTTGCGCTCAATAGTAAGACACGACTAACTCTTCCGATTTGGATTGTACAACAATTCCTACAAAGCAACCACACATGGCGCGGAACCTACAACTAATTATGTTTTGTATATTTTTGTTTTCTCATTGAATATACACCATATTTTAGATAGTATATTCTACTAGCTATGTATGACTGTATGTACATCATCTATGTTTATAAAATTGAACTCAAATTTATCCTAGTTGCTAGAGTGGCACTAAGGTTGTAAAATATAACTCCCGCTTGGAAAATATTATTTTTTGTCACTTTTATCTTTGCAAACATTGATAATGTTTATTTAGAGGTATGGAAAATGAGTCCCTTGTCAGAACAATGTAAGATGTCTATGCATGAGCAAACAAATACATGTATTAAATTAATGTAGCACTATTGCTTTTATGCGAATTATTTCGCATTTTAACAGTGTGGACTCGATATGTGTAATTCTAGAGCAACACATGATTTTGTTGCATTTTTTTGCGACATGTTGAGGTGTCGCATTTGCATTGGTAAATGGATTCCAATTATTATCATTCAAATTACCAACTAATACGTGCACAACAGGATACGTCGGTTTGTCACTCAAAATGTACTTGAATCATATGTCCTCTAGAATTATGCAAAAAATAAAAACATAACAATCATTTTGTAATATTTCCAATAGAATTAGTGGGGAGAAATGCTTAATTACCTTATAGCAGCTGTGTATAAGACACAGTATATGATGATCAGGCACGTCATTTGGTCGTGGAGCTGTGACATCTTCTTCCAGGATTCGATCTAGGGGTATTTTAGGAAATTGGAGTGTATAGTTGAACTGGTTAGTGATAAATATTAAGAAACACTTCTTAAGGGAATTGAGAGGATGGTAATGAGGTAGCAAATTACGGTATAGAAGTTCATAAAGTTCCTGAAGCACAAAAAAAGGGATTTAATTCTCTAGTAGTAGCAGGTCGTACTTAATGTCACTAAACATCTGAAGTTTAGGACTTTCTCCCTTTATATGGGAGAAGATCAGTTCAAGAATAAAACAACCATCGACAAGCATCATTTGTGTAAACTCTTCGTCATTGTAACATTCTGTTACGATTTTAGAATCATAGTCCTTGGCCTGGTGCACCATGTTAAAAATGGCATTCCAGTATTTTCGAATTGTTCCATCTACTTGAGCTTTGGTTTTTCCTTTACGATCTTCAACCGTTCTCTTGTAGAGGCGAGCCATGTAGTTGTCCTTCACATATCTCATGCCTTGCACATGTTGAGCATGTATGTGGATAGGCCCGATTGCTACCACACTGGGAATATAGGCACTTTCCTTTAACCTAGGAAATCGCTCAGGAACCTTATAAATAGTTGGTGATTTGACTTTAATGGTAGACTCATTCGGTTTCATATTCTCTGCCACCTTTGATATGATAATATTGTAAGGATCGAGATGAGATTCTTTGGCATCAGCCCTCTTTTGAAACCCCATATTTTATGTCACCATTGTTGGGTATATTGACATATATATTTATTTTAAAAGAACTAAATAAGTTGGGATAAGTGCCCTAGTATATATATAGGTGTCCAGACACAGGGACGCCTGGATAATAATTCATTCGAGTCAGACGTTTGCTGCAGCAGCTGTGGATGCAAGCAGGTTTATTGTAGACGCTTCCATCATTGAGATCTAGATAGAAGGTATTGTAGTCATATTCGGGCTAATGGCCTAACTGTACTCATTTATTCATTTACCGCCTTTTGTGTGGAATTTGATTTTGTTGTATTATTTGGACCGAGTGTTCGGTTATTTTACTTTATTTTATTTCAGTTGTTGCATATAAACTGTTGTCCTTATTTTATTTGGATGGTTTGGTTAAAAAGATTAGTTACTGTGGCTGGACACCTAAAAGGTTTTGAAAATATTTTTATAGCAGGGACACGGAGCTGCTGCATGTGTGGATGCTAGCAGGAGTTTGATTTAGATGCATCATTCATTCATTCCTAGAGTAGGAATCTTGTATCAGTTTCAGTTTTATTTAGGGCTCGTCGCCCAGACTTCTCGGTACAGTTTTCAGGTTGAATATTTGTATTTGGATTATTTCTTTGGTGGCCGGTGATTTATTCAGCATGTTGTGTAATTATGATTCAGTTTATTTTCATTCAGTTGTGTGAATGGTTTATATTTTAATTCCGCATGTACAGTTTTGGTTTAATTAAATGGTTAAAATTGGCACCAGCTTTTGGAATACTAGGTGGTTAGTAAGTCTTAAAAAGTTTTCGACAGTGATGCTAAGGATGATCCAACTGGGATTCCTGTTTTAATTTGGTATAGGACTGATCACCCGGTATGGTGCTTGAGGTCATGGGTTCAATCCCTAGAAGCGTCACTAGCTTTGGGCTTCTCTTGAGTGCCCATAATTTTTACCGTTTATTAATTCATTTTTAATTTTTGACTTAGTCTCCTATTTAAAGTAAACTACTAGTTTATGGAGATATTAGTGGGTTAGTTGGCTAAAACCTCTACCCACGTTTTATCAAATTTTGCACATCACAAAGTCTACAGCTTTAAGAAAATTACATAGAAAACACTATCTCTCTCACTTTCTCGGCAAAATTAATTTTGCTATATTCTACAATACACTTACGTTCGTCATTTTATGGGGAGTTCTGGATTATCCTGAGAGTTCAAAGATTTAACACAAAGATGGTGTGTAAATCTGATCGTTGAATCCTGAGAGGTGTATGTTTACGAGGCCGACAGCTACAAATATCAGCCAGCAATTTCACCTTTAGGACTTTGTGTCAAACACAAACCTCGATCGATAAGTCCTTCTAATTTTATCTATTTCGAATTTGGGTTTTTTCATATATTCTCCAATCATTACATCCAACAATCTAAAGGTGAAATTGTGTTGTTATTCTTCAACCTGCTATGGAAAATCCTAATGCAAAATACTCTGAAAAACCTGAAATGTTTTATGGAAAGAATTTTAAGAGATAACAAATGAAACTGTAATTTTACCAAATAAATCTTAAAGTCATTGACGTTATTGCATCTGATAGACCTTCTATACCTGAAGAACTAGTTGTTTGGAAACAAAGAGATTATATGTGGAGGAATTATATTCTGAATTGTCTCTGCTGTAATTAAAGGCCTTTGTGAAGCAAATTGGATTTCTGATAATGATGAATGTAAGTCTACGAGTGGCTATGATTTTGACTTGGCAGGAGACGCTATATCTTGGAAATCTACCAAGAAAATGTGCATAGCTAAATCCACTATGGAGTCCGAATTCGTAGCGTTGGAAAAAGTAAGTGAAGAGGTTAAATGGTTAAGGAACTTCATATTAGATATTCATTTGTGGCCTAAACAAGTTTTAGCCTTGTCCATTCAATGTGACAATCAAGCAGCGATCGCAAGAGCACATAATAACTCCTACAAGGGAAATTCTAGACATATTAGGAGAAGACACAACACAATGAGACAACTATTCAAAGATGGAGTTATAGCAATCGACTATGTCAAGTCAAAAGGAAACCTGGTGGACCCACTAACTAAAGGGCTAGCTAGAGAGCTTGTTTATCAAACATCGAGGGGAATGGTCCTAAAGCCTATTAATATCTAAATCACCTATAATGGTAACCCAACCCATATGACTGGGGAACCCAGGATCTAGGTTCAATGGGATAACAAAGTTATACGAGTGATTTGTGGGGGTAAAAATTTAAGTTTTACTAAAAACCCATTCCTATGATGTAGTACCTCTATATCACTGGAGGATGAGATTTAATCTCTTAATGTTTTCTATAGCTATTATTCAGTGGGGTGTGAGATACAATACACTCTTGATAGAAGCACCTATATGAGTGTGGTAGTAGGGTCTCTTCCTATGAGAATTAAGGATGATTCTCTAGAGCACTGAAGAAATCGGGCCATGCTCAAGGCCGAAACGAGCACAACTGTGGGAACTCGATGATGATTTTTTGGGAGTCACTTGTGTGTTCTATTGACCTAAGTTTATAACAACGACCAAATAGTTCAAGACATCAGTTCACTATCAACCGGTAAACTCAATAGATTAACACAAAGCAAAGGTTGAAGTCGAATGACACATTTGCCTTAGACGTCACCAGTTATGATACTCCAGATCATCGTTTTATTTTATTTATTTCATTCATGTGGGGGATTGTTGGGTATATTGGTATATATATTTATTTTGAATGAACCAAATAAGTTGGGGAAAGTGGCCTAGTGGTAAGTTTATGGGGTTTGGTGCTTGAGGTCATAGGTTCAATCCCTAGGAGGGTCACTAAACATTAATAATCTTTCATTAGGCCTTGGGGTCTTTGAAGCTTTGGGCTTCTCTTAACTGCCAATAATTTTATCCTTTTATTAATTCATTTTTAATTTTTGACTTAGTCTCCTATTCAAAGTAAACTACCTGTTTGTGGAGATATTAGTAGTTTAGTTGGCTAAAACCTCTGGCCACGTTTTTACCAAATTCTGCATATAACAAAGGCTACAACTTTGAGAAAATTACATAGAAAAATTATTTCTCTCTCACTTTCTCTGCAAAAGTCATTTTGCTATTATCTATAATACACTTACGTTCGTCTTTTTTTAGGAGTACTAGAGTATCCTGAGATTTCAACGATTTAACACAAAGCTGGTGTGTAAATCTGATCATTGAATCCTGGGAGGTGTATGTTCACGAGGCTGACAGCTACAAATATCAGCGAGCAATTTCACCTTTAGGACTTTGTGTCAAACACAAACCTCGATCGATATGTCCTTCTAATTTTATCTATTTCGAATTTGGGTTTTTTCATATATTCTGTAATCATTATATCCAACAATCTAAAGGTGAAATTGTGTTGTTATTCTACAACCTCCTATGAAAAATCCTAATGCAAAATACTCTGAAAAACATGAATTGTTTGATGAATTTTTTTTTTAAGAGCTGACAAATGAAATTGCAATTTTACCTAACAACTCTTAAGGTCGTTCTCGTTATTCATCTGATAGACCTTCTTTACCAGAAGAACTCCTTATTTGGAAACAACGAGATTATATGTGTAGGAATTATATTTGAATTGTCCTTGCTGTAATTGAACGCTTTTGTGATGCTAATTAGATTTCTGATAATAATGAATGCAAGTCTACGAGTGGCTATGTTTTTTCCTTGGCAGGAGGTGTTATATCTTGGAAATCTACCAAGCAAATGTGCATAGCTAGATCCACTATGGAGTCAGAGTTCGTAGCGTTGGATAAACCAAGTGAAGAGGCTGAACGGTTAAGGAACTTCATATTTGATATTCATTTGTGGACTAAACCAGTTCCAGCATTTTCCATTCACTGTGACAGTCAAGTAGCGATCGAAAGAGCACATAATAACTCCTACAACGAAAGGTCTTGACATATCAGGAGAAGACACAACACAATGAGACAACTATTGAAAGATGGAGTTATATCAATCGATTATGTCAAGTCAAAGGAAAACCTGGTGGATCCATTGACTAAAGGGTTAGCTAGAGATTTATTTATCAAACATCGAGGGGAATGGTCCTAAAGCCTATTAATATCTAAATCACATATAATGGAAACCCAACCCATATGACTGAAGATCCCAAGATCTGGGTTCAATGGGATAACAAAGTTATATGAGTGATTTGTGGCGGTAAAAATTTAAGTTTTACTTAAAACCCATTCCTATGATTTAGTACCTCTGTATCGATGGAGGATGAGATTTAATCTCTTAATGCTTTCTATAGCTATTATTCAGTTGCGTGTGAGATACAGTACACTATTGATAAAATAACCTATATGAGTGTGGTAGTGGGGCCGCTTTCCATGAGAATTAAGGCTGATTCTCTGGAGCACTCAAGAAACCTGGCAAGCTCAAGGCCGAAACGAGCACAACTGTGAGAACTCGATGATGATTTTTTGGGAGTCACATGTGTATTCTATTGACCTAAGTTTACAACAACGGCCAAATAGTTCAAGACATCAGTTCACTATCAACCGGTAAACTCAATAGATTAACACAAAGCAAAGGTTCAAGTGGAATGATACATTTGCCCTATTCGTCACTCCTTATGATACTCCAGAGCGTTGTTTTATTTTATTTTATTTATTTATTTCATTCAAGTGGGGGATTGTGGGGTATATTGGTATATATATTTATTTTGAATGAACTAAATAAGTTGGGGCAAGTGGCCTTGTGGTAAGTTTATGAGGTTTTGTTCTTGAGGTCATAGGTTCAATCCCTGGGACGGTCACTAAAAATTAATAGTCTTTGATTGGGCCTTGGGCCTTGGGGTCTTTGGGGTTTTAGGCTTCTCTTGACTGCCTATAAATTTTACCTTTTATTAATTCGTTTTTAATTTTTGACTTTGTCTCCTATTCAAAGTAAACTTCCCGTTAGTGGAGATATTAGTGGGTTAGTTGGCTAAAACCTCTACCCACATTTTTACCAAATTCTGCATATAACAAAAGCTACAGCTTTGAGAAAATTACACAGAAAAATTCTATCTCTCTCACTTTCTCTACAAAAATAATTTTGCTATTTTCTATAATACACTTACGTTCATCATTTTTTTGGGAGTGCTGGAGTATCCCGAGAGTTCAAAGATTTAACACAACGCTGGTGTGTAAATCTGATCGTTGAATCCTGGGAGGTGTATGTTCACGAGGCTGAAAGCTACAAATATCGGCAAGCAATTTCACCTTTAGGACTTTGTGTCAAACACAAACCTCGATTGATAATTCCTTCTAATTTTACCTATTTCGAATTTGGGTTTTTTCATATATTCTGCAATCATTATATCCAACAATCTAAAGGTGAAATTTTGTTGGTATTCTACAACCTTCTATGGAAAATCCTAATGCATAATACTCTGAAAAACCTGAATTGTTTGATCAAAATAATTTTAAGATATGGTAAATAAACTGCAATTTTACCTAACCACTCATAAGGTCGTTGACGTTATTGCATCTGATAGACCTTCTATACCTGAAGTACTAGTTGTTTGGAAACAAAGAGATTATATGTGTAGGAAATATATTTTAAATTGTCTCTGCTATAATTGAAAGCTTTTGTGATGCTAATTGGATTTTTGATAATGATGAATGCAAGTATACGAGTGGCTATGATTTTGACTTGGCATGAGACGCTATATCTTTGAAATCTACCAAGAAAACGTGCATAGCTAGATCTATTATCGAATCCGAATTCGTAGAATTGGAAAAAGTAAGTGAACAGGCTGAATGGTTAAGGAACTTCATATTAGATATTTATTTGTGGCCCAAACCAGTTTTAGCCTTATCCATTCAATGTGACAGTCAAACAGCGATCGTAAGAGCACATAATAACTCCTACAACGGAAAGTCTAGACATATTAGGAGAAGACACAACACAATGAGACAACTATTGAAATATGGATTTATAGCAATTGACTATGTCAAATCAAAGGGAAATCCGGTGGACCCACTAACTAAAGGGCTAGCTAGAGAGTTAGTTAATCAAACATCGAGGGGAATGGTCCTAAAGCCTATTAATATCTAAATCACCTATAATGGTAACCCAACCCATATGACTGGAGATCCCAAGATCTAGGTTCAATGGGATAACAAAGTTATACGAGTGATTTGTGGGGGTAAAAATTTAAGTTTTACTTAAAACCCATTCCTATGATGTAGTACCTCTATATCACTGGAGGATGAGATTTAATCTCTTACTGTTTTCTATAGCTATTATTCAGTGGGGTGTGAGATACAATACACTCTTGATAGAAGCACCTATATGAGTGTGGTAGTAGGGTCTCTTCCTATGAGAATTAAGATTGATTCTCTAGAGCACTGAAGAAACCGGGCCATGCTCAAGGCCGAAACGAGCACAACTGTGGGAACGCGATAATGATTTTTTGAGAGTCACTTGTGTATTCTATTGACCTAAGTTTATAACAACGGCCAAATAGTTCAAGACATCAGTTCACTATCAACTGGTAAACTCAATAGATTAACACAAAGCCAAGGTTGAAGTCGAATGACACATTTGCCTTAGACATCACCAGTTATGATACTCCAGATCATCGTTTTATTTTATTTATTTCATTCATGTGGGGGATTGTTGGGTATATTGGTATATATATTTATTTTGAATGAACCAAATAAGTTGGGGCAAGTGGCCTAGTGGTAAGTTTATGGGGTTTGGTGCTTGAGGTCATAGGTTCAATCCCTAGGAGGGTCACTAAACATTAATAGTCTTTGATTAGGCCTTGGGCCTTGGGGTCTTTGGAGCTTTGGGCTTCTCTTGACTGTCAATAATTTTGACCTTTTATTAATTCATTTTTACTTTTTGACTTAGTCTCCTATTCAAAGTAAACTACCCATTTGTGGAGATATTAGTGGGTTAGTTGGCTAAAACCTCTGGCCACATGTTTACCAAATTCTTCATATCACAAAGTCTACATCTTTGAGAAAATTACACAGAAAAATTCTATCTCTTTCACTTTCACTGCAAAAATAATTTTGCTATTCTCTAGAATACACTTACGTTCGTCATTTTTTTAGGAGTGCTGAAGTATCCTGAGAGTTAAAAGATTTAACACAAAGCTGGTGTGTAAATCTGATCATTGAATCCTGGGAGGTGTATGTTCATGAGGCTGACAGATACAAATATCAGCGAGCAATTTCACCATTAGGACTTTGCGTCAAACACAAACCTCGATCGATAAGTCCTTCTAATTTTATATATTTCGAATTTGAGTTTTTTCATACATTCTGTAATCATTATATCCAACAATCTAAAGGTGAAACTGCGTTCTTATTCTACAACCTCATATGAAAAATCCTAATGCAAAATACTCCGAAAAATATGAATTGTTTGATGAAATACATATTAAGAGATGTCAAATGAAACTGCAATTTTACCTAACAACTCATAAGGTCGTTGACGTTATTGCATCTGATAGACCTTCTGTACCTGAAGAACTAGTTGTTTGGAAACAAAGAGACTATATGTGTAGGAATTATATTCTGAATTTTCTCTACTGTAATTTAAGGCTTTTGTGATGCTAATTGGATTTGTGATAATGATGAATGTAAGTCTACGAGTGGCTATGTTTTTTCCTTAGCAGGAGGCGCTATATCTTGGAAATCTACCAAGGAAACGTGCATAGCTAGATCCACTATGGAGTCAGAGTTCATAGCGTTGGATAAAGCAAGTGAAGAGGCTGAATGTTTAAGGAACTTCATATTAGATATTCATTTGTGGCCTAAACCTGTTCCAGCCTCTTCCATTCACTGTGATAGCCAAGAAGTGATCGCAAGAGCACATAATAACTCCTACAACGAAAAGTCTAGACATATCAGGAGAAGACACAACAGAGTGAGATAACTATTGAAAGATAGAGTTATAGCAATCGACTATGTCAAGTCGAAGGAAAACCTGGCGGATCCATTGACTAAAGCGCTAGCTAGAGAGCTTGTTTATCAAACATCGAGGGGAATGGGCTGAAAGACTATTAATATTTAAATCACCTATAATAGAAACCCAACCCAACCCATAAGACTGGAGATCCCAAGATCTGGATTCAATGGGATAACAAAGTTATGCGAGCGATTTATGGAGTTAAAATTTTAAGTTTTACTTAAAACCCATTCCTATGATGTAGTACCTCTGTATCGATAGAGGATGAGATTTAATCTCTTAATGCTTTCTATAGCTATTATTCAGTGGCGTGTGAGATACAGTACACTATTGATAAAATAACCTATATGAGTGTGGTAGTGGGGCCGCTTTCCATGAGAATTAAGGCTGATTCTCTGGAGCACTCAAGAAACCTGGGCAAGCTCAAGGCCGAAACGAGCACAACTGTGACAACTCGATGATGATTTTTTGGGAGTCACGTGTGTATTCTATTGACCTAAGTTTACAACAACGGCCAAATAGTTCAAGACATCAGTTCACTATCAACCGGTAAACTCAATAGATTAACACAAAGCAAAGGTTCAAGTGGAATGATACATTTGCCCTATTCGTCACTCCTTATGATACTCTAGAGCGTCATTTTATTTTATTTTATTTATTTATTTCATATGAGGGATTGTTGTGTATATTGGTATATATATTTATTTTGAATGAACTAAATAAGTTGGGGTAAGTGGCCTAGTGGTAAGTTTATGAGGTTTGGTGCTTGAGGTCCTGGGTTCAATCCCTAGGAGGGTCACTAAACATTAATAGTCTTTGATTGGGCCTTGGGTCTTTGGGGCTTTGGGCTTCTCTTAAGTGCCCACAATTTTTACCTTTTATTAATTCGTTTTTAGTTTTTGACTTAGTCTCCTATTCAAAGTAAACTACCTATTAGTGGAGATATTGGTGGGTTAGTTGGCTAAAACCTTTACCTAGGTTTTTACCAACTTCTTCATATAACAAAAGCTACAACTTTGAGAAAATTACACATAAAAATTTTATCTGTCTCACTTTCTCTAGAAAAATAATTTTGCTATTTTCTACAATACACTTATGTTCATCATTTTTTAGGAGTGCTGGAGTATCTTGAGAGTTCAAAGATTTAACACAAAGCTGGTGTGTAAATCTGATCGTTGAATTCTGGGAGGTGTATGTACACGAGGATGACAGCTACAAATATCAACGAGCAATTTCACCTTTAGGACTTTGTGTCAAACACAAACCTTGATCGATAAGTTCTTTTAATTTTATCTAGTTTGAATTTGGGTTTTTTCATATATTCTGCAATCATTATATCCAACACTCTAAAGGGGAAATTGTGTTGTTATTCTACAACCTGTCCTGAAAAATCCTAATGCAAAATACTCTGAAAAACCTAAATTGTTTGATGTCAAGTTTATCAAACATCGAGGGGAATGGGACTATGGCCTATTAATATCTAAATCACCTATAATGGAAACCCAACCCATATGATTGGAGATCCCAAGATCTGGGTTCAATGGGAGAACAAAGTTATACGAGTAATTTATGGGGGTACAACTTTAAGTTTTACTTAAAACCCATTCATATGATGTAGTACCTCTGTGTCGATGGATGATGAGATTTAATCTCTTAATGCTTTCTATAGCTGTTATTAAGTGGAGTGTGAGATACAATACACTCTTAATAGAGGCACTTATATGGGTGTGGTAGTGGGGCCGCTTCCTATAAGAATTAAGGCTGATTCCCTAGAGCACTCAAGAAACATGTGCATGCTCAAGGCCGAAACGAGCACAACTGTGGGAACTCGATGATAATTTTTTGGGAGTCACGTTTGTATTCTATTGACCTAAGTTTACAACAACGGCCAAATAGTTCAAGACATCATTTCACTATCAATCGATAAACTCAATAGATTAACACAAAGCAATGGTTCAAGTCGAATGACACCTTTGCGTTATACGTCACTCCTTATGATACTCCAGAGCGTCGTTTTATTTTATTTATTTATTTCATTAATGTTGGGGAATGTTTAGTATATTGGTATATATATTTATTTTGAATGAACTAAATAAGTTGGGGTAAGAGGACTAGTGGTAAGTTTATGGGTTTGGTGCTTGAGGTCATGGGTTCAATCCCTATGAGAGTCACTAAACATTAATAGTCTTTGATTGGGCCTTGGGATCTTTGGGGATTTGGGCTTCTCTTGAGTTCCCAGAATTTTTACCTTTTATTAATTCATTTTTAATTTTTAACTTAGTCTCATATTAAAAGTAAACTACCCGTTAGTGGCGATATTAGTGGGTTAGTTGGCTAAAACCTCTATCCACGTTTTAACCAAATTCTGCATATAACCAAGGCTACAGCTTTGAGAAAATTACACAGAAAAATTCTATCTCTCTAACTTTCTCTGCAAAAATAATTTTGCTATTTTCTACAATACACTTACGTTCGTCATTTTTTTGGGAGTGCTGGAGTATCCTGAGAGTTCAAAGATTTAACACAAGGCCGGTGTGTAAATCTAACCATTAAATCTTGGGTGGTGTATGTTCACGAGGCTGACAGCTACAAATATCAGCGGGAAATTTCACCTTTAGGACTTTGTGTCAAATATAAACCTCGATCGATAAGTCCTTTAAATTTTATATATTTTGAATTAGGGGTTTTCCATATATTCTGCAATCATTATATCCAACAATATAAAGGTGAAATTATGTTGTTATTCTACAACCTGCTGTGGAAAATCCTAATGCAAAATACTCTGAAAAACCTATATTGTTTGATGGAAAGAATTTTAAGAAATGACAAATGAAACTGCAATTTTACCTAACAACTCTTAAGGACGTTGGTGTTATTGCATCTGATAGACGTTTTGTACCTGAAGAACTAGTTGTTTTGAAACAAAGAGATTATATGTGTAGGAATTATATTCTGAATTATCTCTGCCTTAAACCGTATGATGTTTATTAGTCATGTCCTACTGCTAAAGAATTATGGAACTTACTTGATAAAAAAATATGCAACTGAAGATGCTGAGTCTAAAAAATTTGTGGTTGGAAAATTTTTGGATTTTAAAATGGAACATAATAAATCTGTTGTGTCGCGACTGGAAGAACTACAAATTATTATTCATGAAATTATGGCCGAGGGTTATAATATATGTGAGAGATTTCAAGTGTCTTCTATAATTGAAAAACTTCCACGTTCTTGGAAAGATTACAAAAATGATCTGAAACATAAGAAAAAGTAGATGTCACTAAAAGATTTGATAGTTCGTTTGAGAATTGAGGAAGATAATAGGAATGCAGAACGTGGGGAGAAAAATTCTGAATTCAGTTCTAAGGCTAATTTGGTTAAGGGAAAATAAAATGGAAATAAAAAACAGAACCAATCTAAGCCTAACCATTCAAACAAGAAACATGGTCACCATAAACCAAACCAGAATTTGAGGTCCAACCATAAATTCAAACCTAATGATCAGAATAAAAATTCTAAACCTCCGTTTAAATCTAAACCTACAGGTCAATGCTATGTATGTGGAAAACCAGGTCATTACGCTAAAGATTGCAAGTTTAGGAAGAGTAAGAATGTGAAGACTCAAGCAAATGTAACTGAGGAGGGTAACTTTTCTACTGTTGTGATCGAGGCAAACATTGTGAATAACATGACAGACTGGTGGCTTGATTCTGGTGCCACCAAATATATTTGCGGCACGAGAGGTGCCTTCACTACCTTCACTCCTGTGGGTGAGGATAAACGTCTGTACATGGGAAACTCCTCTTCGTCTAAGGTTGAGGGCAAGGGAACCGTAGTTTTAAAGTTTTCTTCGGGAAATGTTCTCTCATTGAAAGATGTTTCGTATGTCCCCGAGGTTAGGAAGAATCCGATTTCTAGTTTTGTCTTAGTTAAGAAGGGTTTTAAAATTGTTCTAGAGAGTGATAAGGTAGTTGTGACTAAGGGAGGTGCTTTTATGGGGAAAGGTTATGTTCATGAGGGTCTTTTCAAACTAAATGTAACTGTGACTAATATTAATAAAACATCTACTTCTTCTGCTTATTTGATTGACTTTTGTGTAAATAAGGCATCTATTAAAAATTTAATGTCTTTGGAAAACATACCAAAATCTGATATTTCTACCAACTCTAAATGTGAAAAATGTGTTGAATCAAAATATGCTAAAAAACCTTTTCCAAGTGTCAAAAGAAGTTCAACTATTTTAAGTTTAATACATTTTGATCTTTTTGATTTAAAAGGTTATGTGACACGTGGTGCAAATAAATATATTGTAACTTTTATTGATGATCACTCTCGTTATTGTTATATTTATCTCCTTTTGAGTAAAGATGAGAGTTCCTCAAAATTTATTTCTTATAAATTAGAAGTTGAAAAACAATTGGAGAAATCCATTAAAACATTAAGATCCGATAGGGGAGGAGAATACACCGGTGATATTGATATATATTGTAAAGAAAATGGAATAATTCATCAAGTTACTCCTCCTTATTGACTCTAATCTAATGGTGTAGCTGAAAGAAAAAATAGAACCCTTAAGGATATGGTAAATTCTATGTTAAGCACTTAGAGATTACCTTATGATATGTGGGGTGAGGCACTTCTGCTTGTGATATTCATAATAAAATACATTTTTAGAATAATGATAAAACTCGTTATGAAATGTGGAAAAATAGAAAACCTTCTTATAAACACCTTAAAGTGTGGGGATGTCTTGCTAAGGTTTTAATACGAGTACCTAAGAGAACTAAACTTGGCCCAAAGACTGTTCATTGTGTTTTTATAGGTTATGCTAGAAACAATAATGCATATAGGTTTCTTGTAATTGATTCTAAAAATCAATATATGAATGAAAACAGTATTTTTGAGTCATAAATGCAGAATTTTATGAGGACAAATTTCTTTTTAAAGTGAGAAGTGAAGGCACTAGTAGTTCTGTTCTAGTGGGTCCCAGTGTTAAAATGAATCTCCAAATTCAAAAGAAATTGAAATTAGGAAAAGTAAAATACATAGGATAGCTACTTTTTTTGGTTCTAAATTTTTAATGTACTTATTGGAAAATGACCCCGTAACTTTTAGTGAGGCAATATCCTCACCCGATTCTATTTTTCGAAAAGAAGCTATTAATAGTGAATATGATTCTATTATTTCTAACAACACGTGGGAGTTAGTTGACTTGCCTAAAGGATATAAAACTATTGTATGCAAATGGATTTTTAAAAAGAAATTAAAAGCTGATGGTTTTATTGATAAATTTAAGGCAAGATTGGTAGCTAAAGGCTATAGGCAAAAGGAATGACTTGATTTCTTTGATACTTACTCTCCTGCTACTAGAATTACATCTATTAGGCTATTAATTTCCATTGCTTCATTACATAATCTGATAATTCATCAAATGGATGTTAAAACATCTTTTTTGAATGGAGATCTTGAAGAAGAAATTTATATGGATCAACTCGAGGGGTTTGTAGTTCAAGGCCTAGATAAAGAAGTGTGTAGATTAAAAAAATCATTATATGGACTGAAGCAAGCTCCTAAACAATTGCATGAAAAAATTGATCAAATAATGATCTCTAATAATTTTAACATTAACGAAGCATATAAATGTATTTATAGCAAATTCAAATATAATTCTGGTGTGATTATTTGCTTATATGTGGATGATATGCTTATTTTTGGAACTGATATGAATCTAGTTAATAAAACTAAAAGCTTACTTAATAAGCAATTTGATAAGAAAGATTTGGGTGTTGATGATATTATACTTGGAATTAAAATCATTAAAAATTCTGAAGGAATTGTTTTAACCCAATCTCATTATGTAGTGAAAGTTCTTAGAAAATTTGAACAATTTAATTATATTCCTGCTAAAACACCTTATGACCCTAGTTGTCACTTAAGGAAGCATTCGGGTCCTGGTGTATCCTCATTAGAATATTCTAGAGTTATTGGTAGTTTAATGTATCTTACGAACTTCATTAGACCTGATATTGCATATGATGTGGGTAGACCTAGCAGATATACCTGTAATCCAAATAATGAACATTGGGATGATTTGATTAGAGTTTTGAGATATCTAAAATACACGATAAATTATGTTATTCATTATATTAGATATCCTACTGTAATTGAAGGCTTTTGTGATGCTAATTGGATTTCTGATAATGATGAATGTAAGTCTACGAGTCGCTATGTTTTTGCCTTGGCAGGATGCGCTATATCTTGGAAATCTACCAAGCAAACGTGCATATCTAGATCCACTATGGAGTCAGAGTTCATAGCGTTGGATAAAGCAAGTGAAGAGGCTGAATGGTTAAGGATCTTCATATTAGATATTCATTTGTGACCTAAACTAGTTCCAGCCTTGAAGGCTGCCATGATGAAGAAGTATCCTAACGCTACTGAGATTGAGCTTCTGCAGAAAGTAATGGATTACACTCATAGCCAGTTCAAAGCGGCTTTTGGTGGTTGTGTAACCCCTAACGTTCCGGCAACGCCCAGTCCTAGCCCCAGGAATCCCATTCCTCTTCCTTCAGATGATGATGATTACACATCAATGCATTCTGCCACAAAAGATAATCCTTTCTTTTGCATGGCCGGTGAATCTCATAACCCAGAGGACGATCCCTACATTGGTGACATGTTTGACACCAATATTCCTACTGAGCCAACAATGGAGGCATTCTTCAACTCTCTGAGCTCAGCCTTTCCGACAAGACCGTCGGCTAGCCCTTTTCCCAGTCCTGGCGCAGATGGCCTAGATGATTTGATAAAATCAATCAATCTGGGTTAGTTGGCCCACCTGGCCCCTATCATCCCCAGAAAGATTCCAGCCGACGCATATGGACAAGGCTCACTGCTTTCGGTGAAAGTGGTAGGACCCCCTGGTGACTCACAGACCCACTTGCAGTTGCCCGTGACTTCTGTGGCCCCACGTGGCCCATCAGCCGACGTTTGAAGACAAGCGACTTTGTCAAGCCTTTCAACATGGAGGGCCCCCTTTTCAGGAATTATATTCCTTTCTTATTGTATAAATAAAGGGCTTCCCCTCTTCATTTCTTACGCTTTACTTTCAGTATCTCTCTCTCCCTCTATCTCTATAATTGTAATAAGAACTTCCCGGCTACATTCCGGTGGACTTTCCCTTTTCTTGTAAGTTTTTAATTTTTGTCTTTAATTCCAGTCTGTAATAAGTTTGTAATAATTTCCAGTTATAATATTTCCGCATATTGATCCTTTACTTGTTTGGTATCAGAGCCATGATTGGCTAAATTGTGTGTTAGTATTTAGGTTAGTAATACAGTTGATCTGAAATATGTCGTCGTAATAGTAATGTTACTCTGCTCTGGCATGAGTTAGATTACTATTCACCGGTGTGAATAGTAATTTTACTATTCACATCAGAATACTAATTTAAATGATCACTATTCATATTAAAATCCTAATTTAAATGATTAATATTCATATTGAAAACCTAATTTAAATGATAATAATCAGGAGAATTAGAAATCTGGTTGTGATATACTGGTAACTTGTCACGTAACCGGGTTGCCATTTAGCCGGGGAGGCGTTAGGCTTATTCCCAAAGTAAATCGTTGACCACTGGGTATCAAAAGTGATTTCTAATTCGGCTTATTATATTCATTTAACTGGCGAATTTCGATTTAAATATTAATTTCATTTAGATCTAGAATTTTGATTTACATATTGTTTTATTTAAATAAAAATTTTGATTTTTATAATATATTTCTATTCCAGATCATAGGGTTATTACTATTCTAAATATTAACATCTGTATAATGGATTCACACACCATTGATACACACACAACACAAGAGTTCACGAAGAACTCTTCTTTAATTGAGTTTGATGTTCAAAAGGATTTGAACAGGTGGACTATTCCAAAAGTCCATCTGAAAGTTATTTATAACACTAACTCGTATAACTTTCGTAGCAAATACGCTATTAAGACTATGGAACAAACCCTTAGTCTGGACGAGCAAGATAAGAGTATCGAGCTCTTTAAATGGGATGATCTTAAAGATCATATAAAGGATAAAAATTATCACTTTATTCATGTTGGTTTAATTCAAATTGCTTTTAAACCCCTGACCCTTTCTAGTATGAATGCATGTCTTCAGGCTACACTTCGTGATGGTAGGTGTACTAATTTTAGACAATCTTTGATGGGAGCCATTGAAACTAGTTTATGTAATGGACCAGTTTATTTTGATGTGTTTCCAAATATAACTTTGTCTTTAACTGATATGCACCTTTGTAAGTGTTTGAGTCTTAGGGTCCAAACCAAAGGTTATAACTTTCTTCCGGGATCGGAAACTGTTGGGATTATTTATAGGATTTATTATAAGGTAATGAATATTATGGCTCCCAATATTAAGCAATTAAGTCCTTTTGGTAAAACTGTGTTAATTGACACACATCTTATAGATTCTAATGTTCACACACCTAGAACTATAAGTTGGGATGAAATTGACTTCCCAGAGACTTGGGCTATAAAAAATTCTGTTCCTCCTCAACCTCGTCAGAATCCTGATGTTGAAGACATCATTGAGGAGAAAGATGGAGATGTTTTTCTAAATTTTAGGAAATTTAATAGGTGTCAATACTCTAGGAGTTACTCTTCTAGAACCCCTTTTGTTACCTATCCTCCATCAACTTCAAGACACTCTGTCTGTGAAGACAAACTTAGAAACCCTTCATATCAGGATGATATGAATGTTCATGGTACGTTTACCCATGACCAAATACCACATGGTATTTATGAGAAGAAGGATTCTTCTCAGCGCAGGGAATCCCCTACGGCGTCTGAAATGAATGTCAGACTTTAACCCCTCTTTCTTTTAATGGTTTTTACAATTAATAGAAAAGAGATATGTACTGAGTTTAACTTACCTGAATGGGATAGTTTTAGGACTTGGTATTTTAAAACAAATGAATTCTTTAACTAAAAAAGAAGAACTTGTTCGTTTTACTTCAGGATCTTGGAAAGATACCTCAAAGAATTACTCCACCATTAAGAAAGAAATCTTTTCTGTCGTAAAATGCATTTCAAAATTTCAAGATGATTTGTTAAATCAGAAATTTTTACTACGAATTGATTGTAGTGCTGTTAAACATGTTTTGCAAAAAGATGTTGAAAATATTATTTCAAAACAGATTTTTGACAGATGGAAAGCAAACTTATCGTCTTTTGATTTTGATATAGAACATATCAAAGGGGAAAATAACTCTCTTCCCGATTTTCTAACTAGAGAGTTCTTGCAGGACCGATGAGTGGCCCCTCTCGTGGGCGTGGTAGAGGCAACAGCAGCGGGAATTCTCGCCGGCCTGGAAAAGAAAAGATCATCGTGAATGATGATCAATATCCTCCGATACATGATTATATAGAGTTCATTCGCCAGAGTACGAAGAACAGGGAGAAGAATGCTCCCCCTCTTAACCCTTTCAGCAAGAAGAAATCTGCTAAAGAGGTTTTGGAAACTATTAAGTACAATTTCATTCCTAATCAAAGGACATCGGAATTGGTACTAATCCTCAATGATGAGGATGAGAAGCAGATGTCTTCCCCTTGGGAAATTAAGTCCCTGTATCTTGATACTCATAATTATGAGGTGCCATAAGGCAAATACCGAACGGTATACGAGGCGATTCTCGTGGAAACTGATTCAGTGGTGTTTAGTCATACTAATAAACATCAGGGAAATTCTCATTCCCCCATTGCTTATAGAAATGCTATTTTGAAAAAATTCATTTCTCCCCGAGAATGGGGAATCCATCCTTTAAAAGCGCGAAAATTAAGTTCGCATGCTGGTGGATCCTATAATTATTGGGATTATGTCCAGGCTTGGACAAAAGCATTTTATTACCAAAATGTTGAGCATAAACATACTTGGTTTTTCGTTTTGTGCCCAAACTCCTTGAAAAAATCTTACCCAGGATGGGTTATCAATTGGTGGGACAAATTTGGCCCAGGAATTGATTTTTTCCCCGATGAAATTACCCAGGTTAAAATTTTTCTTCCTTGGTGCCAATTTCGTACTCTTTTAAAAGGGAAAAACAAAACTCCGATAGGATTAAACACCCTACTCTTTTTCTCTGAGATGAGCATTCCTTGGATCTCCAGATGGGATCTGCATTGTAGAGTTAACAATCTCAATGTTCCTCTACTTGAACGCGTCTTCTTCTATCGATGGTGGAGTGGAGTTGATATTTTCTCTACCATCAATCAGATTAGTGGAAGCTTGAGAAACAACATGGATTTGGTGGAAGAATCTCCTCCTCCTGAAGAAAAGATGAGGAGAAGATGTTAGAATTTTATAAAAATGAATTTTATAAATGGGTGGAAGAAAACCAGTTGGTTACTTCTTTTGTTGTTTGGTTTCTTATGTTTCTCAAGCTTCCACCATGTTGATCTGAAATATGTCGTCGTAATAGTAATTTACTATTTACATGTTGTTTCTCAAGCTTCCACCAAATCCATGTGTTAGTATTTAGTATTTTAATATGAATAGTGATCATTTAAATTAGTATTCTGATGTGAATAGTAAATTACTATTCACGCCGGTGAATAGTAATCTTACTCATGCCGGAGCAGAGTAACATTACTATTACGAAGACATATTTCAGATCAACTGTATTACTAACCTAAATACTAACACACAATTTAGCCAATCATGGCTCTGATACCAAACAAGTAAAGGATCAATATGCGGAAATATTATAACTGGAAATTATTACAAACTTATTATAGACTGGAATTAAAGACAGAAATTAAAAACTTACAAGAAAAGGGAAAGTCCACATGAATGTAGCCGGGAAGTTCTTATTACAATTATAGAGAGAGAGGGAGAGAGAGATACTGAAAGTAAAGCGTAAGAAATAAAGAGGGGAAGCCCTCTATTTATACAAAAAGAAAGGAATATAATTCCTGAAAAGGGGGCCCTCCATGTTGAAAGGCTTGACAAAGTCGCTTGTCTTCTAACGTCGGCTAATGGGCCAAGTGGGGCCACAGAAGTCACGAGCAACTGCAAGTGGGTCTGTGAGTCACCAGGGGGTCCTACCACTTTCACCGAAAGCAGTGAGCCTTTTCCATATGCGTCGGGTGGAATCTTTCTGGGGCCGATAGGGGCCAGGTGGGCCAACTAACCCAGATTGATTGATTTTCTCAAATCATCTAGGCCATCTGCGCCGGGACTGGGAAAAGGGCTAGTCGACGGTCTTGTCGGAAAGGCTGAGCTCAGAGAGTTGAAGAATGCCTCCATTGTTGGCTCAGTAGGAATATTGTGTGACACCCCGACTAATTAAATACCGGGTAGCTACTCCTTTATTAAATTAATTCAAAATGCCAAGTTGGCTCAGTTAATAGCATCACTGTCGAAAACATTTTAATATTATTAACCACCTAATATTTAAAAAGCAAGTTGCCAAATTTTAATTTAAGTCTGAATTAACATGCAACAAGAGTAATGAAGAAATAAATAACACCATTCACCATGCTGAAGTAAAACGAATAACCATCACCAAAGAGTAAATAAAGTCTGGAGGAGAACTCCTCACTACAATCCCATACTGAAATAAATAACCGAACTGAAATAAAACATGCTAAAGTCTGAAAACTGAAATATAAAAGATGTCTCTAAATAGAAATGGGCAACATGCCCTACAACTGATAGATAGTGACTCTGGAATCCAAAAGATAGAAGCGTCTACATGCAAATCCCTGTAGCTTCCACAAGCAGCTACAGCTCGTCACCTGAATGAGTATCCTATGCTTGGTGTCCTTGTGGCTGGGCACCTAAAAATGGTTTTACAAGAAAAAGATTTGAAAAGCAAACGGGTCAGAGCCCGAATGTGGAGTTATATTTTAAAAACCTGCAAGTGCTTTAACAACATTTAAAACATTAAATGCAAAGTACATGTTAGGACGTACACTCACATGATATTCTCACCTCTCGTCTAACTGTGCACTCCTAACGTATGTACCCATCTACAATGATATAACCACTAGCTAAGTGACATCATAACTAGCTAGACTGTAATAGTTCCTACCCTTATTACCCGGTTCTATTAACATATAACGCTCGTAATTCGATAGGGATTTAATGTAACTCAGATGCTCAATATGCAATATATATATATCACTAACCCGTTATGTTATTCTCGAAACAATACTGTAGTTATATACACTACATTAACATGAGGATTCCCATTAATTAAATGTATATTATTCAAATCATAAATATACAATACAAGCACCCCGAGAACTAAGCTGCGGTGCACACATACTCTGCTATCCATCCCGGTACATCACGTACATAAGGATCACATATTCCGAATCTCTCAGGAATAGTTCAGATAACACAAATCACAAATAGTGGAGGCGAACACAGTCACCATCACATGGGTCACGCACATACCTACGCTCCCATGATCAGCAGACTTATTAATATCACAATAAGTCCTTCTATGACCTATGTTCATCGAGGTACCAGTCTATATCCCCCCCCCCGTAGGCACACAAGGATTAGAGGGTCCTAAGCTAACGCAACCTCCCGTGATAGCAAGTATGGTAGGTATGTCATACACACAATCCATATACTAAGTAAACACACATCTTAGTAATACCGTATTTTAATCGTAGTACGTATCGCATTCTCGCACTAACTATAAATATCACAATCTATACTATTCCGGTTTGTAATTATACGCGCTATAATTTCTCACGTCGTAGTAGACACTCACGTTTCAACCCAAAACCGTCCATGTAATACAACTCTCGTATGTAAATTCCTCCTCATAAATACCCAAATGTCCCAAGTCTATTACTATATCATCAAAGAAATACTATCTATATCCTCGAACAAGTTTCCGGGACTCCAAAAGTCAAAACAGTCAAAAAAGGACCAAACTGTCAACTCGTTAGAAGTCTCGTTCGAACGAGGCTGTTCGAACGAGATCCCTCTATCAACTCGTTAGAAGTCTCGTTCGAACGAGGCTGTTCGAACGAGATCCCAGTTCGTTCGAACGAACTGTTCCTTCTAACGATATCTCGTTCGAAAAGAGATATCGAACGAGATCCCTTCTCGTTAGCAGCGACTGGTCAACTCGTTAGAAGCTCGTTCGAACGAGTTCGTTCGAACGACCTGGGGGCTGCTTATAACGAGCTACCAGCTTCGGCCCAGATTTTTCCCCATCTCGTTTTTACCCATTTTTATGAATTCTAATGTCTTCCAAAGTTCATCCCAACAACGTTTTAGGGTCTCTAATTCATCCTAACCATATTTACATCATCTCCTAACATGTTTTCAAGGATTGAATCATCATAACATCAACCAAATTTACAAATCTCTACACTTTTCCCAATTTCTCTAGAACATGAACCCTAGGTTTATATCATCATCAAATCCCAGAATTTATTTCGTTTTAATTCCTTCAAATCACAATTATTATAAGGGAAATCATCTACCTATAATACTACATGCAATTCTCTTCACAATTATCAAGTTCTAAACTCCAAACTACATGGGTTTTCATTATCTTCCAAGAACAGTTGTAATTTATCAATTTTCTAACATGGGGGAAACATTCTACGAATTTAAATATAATTAAAACACTTGCCTTGGTTTGATTTATGATTTTGGTGTAGGTTTGGTGAAGATTCTGCAGAGTTTCCTCTCTCTCTAAGCTCCTTCTCCAATGGTGGCTTAAGGTGGCTAGGGTTTGATTTGGGGAAGATTGTAAACCTAATGACAACCTACGTAGCCTTCTAGGTTAATATGGGTTGGTTAATGGGCTTAATGGGTTTAATTCACATCAGATTTACATCTCTAATTTTCGTCACTTTTAATTCCTAAAAATGTAAAATTACCAAAATACCCTTTAAGTTACCGGTATGGCCTAAAAATTTTCGGAACCCAAACTATACCCCAAGCTAGTGTTTTCTGACTATCTCGACCCTTCCGGACGCGTTGGCGCACTCAAAACGACCATATGAATTATAGATTTTAAATTCACTTTTATCATCAAAATATTATACCGTGACGCGGCGGTCCCACGCGTCTCAACAAAATTTCTAGAATGCCGTATATAAATCCCACGACAAATTTTATAATACCAAGTTCATATATAATCATATATGCACATAATCAAATACCAACGCGCATCACATTAGTATTTATAACCCGGATTAATTTCCAATTAATACGCATTAAATTAATTAATCCCAAAAATAAATATAGCTAAAAATACGGGGTATTACATACTTCCCCCCTAATAACTGAATTTCGTCCCGAAATTCGAAACTAGAAAGTACCTGGTAAAAATAGCTCTGGATAACGTTCGCGCATCTCATCCTCGCGCTCCCATGTGGACTCCTCGACATTGTGATGTCGCCACTGAACACGCACTAACGGGACTATCGTTGACCGCAGTTTCCTCTCGCTTCGGTCCAAAATAACAATTGGCCCCTCCTCGTAGGAGCTATCCGGCTGGAGATCGATGTCCTCCACAGCAATGTGAGAATGAGCCAAATTATCTCTAAGGTATTTCCTCAGCGAGGAAATATGGAACACGTCGTGAATCCGATGCAAGTGCTCCGGTAGTCCAAGTCTATACGCAACCGGTCCGATCCGCTCAATAATAGGAAACGGCCCCACATACCTCGGTGCCAACTTCCCCTTCTTCCCGAATCGCATTATTCCCTTCATCGGAGATACCCTGAGCAAAACCTGATCCCCCACTTGGAACTCCCTGAAAAACCTCTTCGCATCAGCATAACTCTTCTGCCTGTCTTGAGCTACCCGAATACGACTCCGAATCAACTCAATCCTTGCCGAAGTATCCTGAATCACTTCCGGCCCAAGTAGTTTGTTGTCCCCTACCTCCAACCAACATGCTGGGGAACGACAAGGCCTACCGTACAATGCCTCGAACGGAGCCATACCAATCGTGAACTGATAGGCGTTGTTGTAAGCAAACTCCACCAGTGGAAGGTACTGCTCCCATCCACACCCGAAGTCAATAATGCACATGCGTAGCATGTCCTCCAACATCTGATTGGTACGCTCTGTCTGCCCATCGGTCTGCAGATGATAAGCCGTACTCAACCGCAATTCCGTGCCCATGGCCTCCTGGAAACTCTCCCAAAACCTCGAAACAAATATCTTGCCTCTGTTAGACACGATATTTAGGGGCACACCGTGAAGTCTCACAATCTCTGAAATGAAGAGCTGGGCATACTGTCCCGTAGTGTAGTCAGTCCTTACGGGTAAGAAGTGAGCGACCTTGGACAACCTGTCCACAATTACCCAAACGGAGTCGTGACCCCTCTGCGACGTAGGCAACCCCGTGATAAAGTCCATGGATATGCTCTCCCACATCCACACCGGGACCTCCAATGGCTGTAGCAATCCTGCCGGTCTCTGATGATCCACTTTTACGAGCTGACAAGTGGCGCATTTCGAGACAAACTCAGCGATATCTCTCTTCATACCGCTCCACCAATACTGTCGTCTCATGTCTTGGTACATTTTGTCCCCTCCGGGATGTACCGCGGACCGTGAGCCGTGCGACTCTGCCATCACCTCGTGCCGCAATTCTTCCCCTTCCGGAACTACTAATCTCCCATTGAAGCGTAATCCCCCGTTTGAGCTAACGGTATAGGACTCGGCTCCCTCTGCAAGTAATCGAACTATCTGCTCCTGACATAACGAGTCATTAGCCTGTGCCCGTACTACCTTCGTGACAATCTGCGGTGTAACGGTCATCACAGACATGAAAGATCGGGCCACTGCATCCTGGTGTCCCAATTCCTTCCACTTAGCTTTCCACACCTCTGCCACCTCATCTGCTGGCCTGCGGCTCAACGCGTCTGCTACCACGTTAGCCTTACCCGGGTGGTACTGGATGTCGAACTGGTAGTCCTTCACAAATTCAAGCCACCTACGCTGCCACATATTCAATTCCTTCTGCGTGAACAGATACTGTAGTGACTTGTGGTCCGTGAACAGCTGAAACTTCTCTCCCAAAAGATAGTGCCTCCAAATTCGTAAGGCAAATACCACTGCCGCCAACTCCAAATCATGTGTGGGGTAATTCTTCTCATGAGTCTTAAGCTTACGGGAAGCATAAGCTATGGCCTGTCTCTCCTGCTGCAATACACCTCCCAGTCCTTGCAAAGACGCATCGGTGTAAACCAAATACTCAACTCCCGGTCTCGGTAATGCTAACACAGGTGCTGAGGTCAACTTGTCCTTCAATTCATCGAATGCCAACTGACAGGCATCACTCCAAATGAACGGCACACCTTTACGAGTAAGATGTGTCAAAGGACCTGCTATCTCCGAGAAACCCCGAATAAACCTCCTATAGTATCCTGTTAGACCCAAGAAACTACGAATCTCCGTTGGTGTCGTGGGCTGTCCCCACTCCCTCACCGCTGATACCTTTCCCGGATCAACTGATATTCCCTGGTCGGAAATAATGTGACCCAAGAACTGGACTTCCTTCAGCCGAAACCCGCACTTCTCATATTTTGCATACAGCTCGTTCTGACGAAGTGTCTGCAAAACCTGGCTCAAATGCTCGGCGTGCTCCTCCTCCGTCTGAGAGTAAACCAGAATGTCATCAATGAAGACAATGACAAACTGATCTAGGAAATCCCTGAACACTCTGTTCATCAAGTCCATAAACACTGCTGGAGCGTTGGTCAAGCCGAAAGGCATAACCCGAAACTCATAAGAACCATATCTCGACAAGAACGCAGTCTTCGAGACATCCTCCTCCCTGATACGCAACTGATCGTATCCCGACCTCAAGTCAATCTTTGAGAAGAAAGAAGCTCCCCTCAACTGGTAGAATAAGTCATCGATTCGAGGCAACGGATACTTATTCCGTATCGTGACCTTATTCAACTCTCGGTAGTCCACACACAATCTCAGTGAACCGTCCCTCTTCTTCACAAACAAAACCGGAGCGCCCCAAGGTGAGGTACTCCTGCGAATAAAGCCCTGACCTAACAGCTGCTCAATCTGATCCCGTAACTCTCGCATCTCAGCTGGAGCCATACGGTACGGTGCACGTGCTATAGGTCTTGTACCCGGTAGCAAATCTATAACGAAGTCTATCTCTCGACTGGGTGGTAAGCCTGGTATCTCCTGAAACACATCCGAATACTCCCTGACAACCGGGATCGAATCTAAAGGAATAACAACCTCCTTAGAGGTATCCTCCTCTATGTAATACAGATGAGCGGTCGATCCTCCCTCTGGGCGAGGCATCGCCACTACAAACATCGCTTGCCCCGGAATGGCAAAAACAATGCTCCCGCTGAAGCAATCAATCATGGCCCTATATGCTACGAGCCAATCCATACCGATGATCACATCGTGAACATGCATGTCTAACACTAACATGTCTGCAGGCAATACCAAACCACCAATCTCTACCCCCACTCCACGGCATATAAAGAAAATAAGAGACCCACTCCCTAATGGTGAGTCGACACACGTCACTGTGCTCTCTGCCGTAGCTAACAATCCTAAAGATTTCGCGAAGTGTGTAGCTATAAAACAGTGTGTAGCACCCGTATCAAATAACACCCGACCCATAGTGCCATGGATAGGAAACGTACCCTCGATCGCAGGCGGTGCCTGTGGAACTGCATCCTGGTGAACGTTGTAGACACGTCCATACTGTAGCTGCCCCTGCTGAGCTGGGACTGCCAGAATGGGTGGCAGTGCTGCCATCTGTGGCAGTGCGGGAAGAGCGGCGGGAAACATAGGCCTCTGTGGCTCCTGGCGAGCACCCTGTTGCTGCTGCTGTGGGGCCCTGCCCCTATCAGGACAATCCTGCTTCTTATGGCCAGTCTTGCCACAAACAAAGCACTTCCCTGGGAAATTCCCTCCCCTCTGCCCCTGCTGTCCCCGGCCCTGGTGGCCGTTACCGTTCCTCCCTTGGCCCTGCTGGCCCTGATGAAACTGCTGCCCATTCTGCCCCTGTTGGCCCTGATGGCCGTTCGGACCCTGATGGCCCTGACGGAAACCTCCCTGTCCCTGCCTGTAGTTCCCTGACCGGAACCTCTTATTATCCCCCTGCTGGGAGCCCTGCTCAATCTGTCTCTGCCCCTGACCCGATTGTGCCCCGCTGGCACTATGTCCTCCAGTCCTGCCCTGATGGCTAGACTCCCCCGACCTCTTGCCCTCGGCCATATGAAAACGGTGGTCCTGGCAGTGCAATAATGCAGCGTTAACCACATCAGAATACGTGGCCAACGATAGGTTCCCTAGCAGATGCTGATGGATCCTCCAATTCAACCCATCGGTGAACTTCTCAATCTTCTTCTTCTCAGTTGGAATCTCGTCTGGAATGATATTCAACAAGTTAGTAAACTCGGCCTCATACTCGGCCACTGTCTTGCCTTCCTGCCTCAGACTCATCAGCTTCCTCCTCATCTCTGTATGAACTGCGGACGGAAAGTACTTGCGGTCGAACCGCACCCAGAACTCCTGAATCGTGAGAGTATCCCTCTCCTCTGCGGTGGTAATAGACTCCCACCACTGTAGTGCAGATCCCACTAGCTTGAAAGTAGCTAGCACCGGTTTTTGAACATCAGTGCACTCTGTATGTCCTTCCTCCATTGGCTCGAGACTACCACATCTGAGCTACCTGCAAACTCTGGCGGATGTGCTTTCTGAAAAGCGTTACGTACACGCTCCCAAGCAGACGGGAATGCATTAACCTGTGCTGGCGCGGCAACCGGCGCCTGAGGCGGTGCCTGCTGAATCACGGCAATCGCGGCATTTACCGCTTGGGCTACTATAGCAGCAACCTCAGCGGCGATCATCATGCCCTGAACTGGAGCGGGCTGGGGTTCGGGCGTTGCATTCCTGGGAACTCGTCGTGCACGTCGTGGAGGCATCTGAAATAAGAACAAAGTTTATAAGTTCACGGTTATAAACTTAATATAGCTGAAGAACGAAGCATACACAAAAAGAGTACAACAGTCCTAAAATATAGGGCTCTATATCAAAGAAATGTAGCGGAAACATAATAGCTGTACATATCCTAAAGGTCACTAGAACCTGATGCTCTGATACCACCTGTGACACCCCGACTAATTAAATACCGGGTAGCTACTCCTTTATTAAATTAATTCAAAATGCCAAGTTAGCTCAGTTAATAGCATCACTGTCGAAAACATTTTAATATTATTAACCACCTAATATTTAAAAAGCAAGTTGCCAAATTTTAATTTAAGTCTGAATTAACATGCAATAAGAGTAATGAAGAAATAAATAACACCATTCACCATGCTGAAGTAAAACGAATAACCATCACCAAAGAGTAAATAAAGTCTGGAGGAGAACTCCTCACTACAATCCCATACTGAAATAAATAACCGAACTGAAATAAAACATGCTAAAGTCTGAAAACTGAAATATAAAAGATGTCTCTAAATAGAAATGGGCAACATGCCCTACAACTGATAGATAGTGACTCTGGAATCCAAAAGATAGAAGCGTCTACATGCAAATCCCTGTAGCTTCCACAAGCAGCTACAGCTCGTCACCTGAATGAGTATCCTATGCTTGGTGTCCTTGTGGCTGGGCACCTAAAAATGGTTTTACAAGAAAAAGATTTGAAAAGCAAACGGGTCAGAGCCCGAATGTGGAGTTATATTTTAAAAACCTGCAAGTGCTTTAACAACATTTAAAACATTAAATGCAAAGTACATGTTAGGACGTACACTCACATGATATTCTCACCTCTCGTCTAACTGTGCACTCCTAACGTAAGTACCCATCTACAATGATATAACCACTAGCTAAGTGACATCATAACTAGCTAGACTGTAATAGTTCCTACCCTTATTACCCGGTTCTATTAACATATAACGCTCGTAATTAGATAGGGATTTAATGTAACTCAGATGCTCGATATGCAATATATATATATCACTAACCCGTTATGTTATTCTCGAAACAATACTGTAGTTATATACACTACATTAACATGAGGATTCCCATTAATTAAATGTATATTATTCAAATCATAAATATACAATACAAGCACCCCGAGAACTAAGCTGCGGTGCACACATACTCTGCTATCCATCCCGGTACATCACGTACATAAGGATCACATATTCCGAATCTCTCAGGAATAGTTCAGATAACACAAATCACAAATAGTGGAGGTGAACACAGTCACCATCACATGGGTCACGCACATACCTACGCTCCCATGATCAGCAGACTTATTAATATCACAATAAGTCCTTCTATGACCTATGTTCATTGAGGTACCAGTCTATATCCCCCCCGTAGGCACACAAGGATTAGAGGGTCCTAAGGGAACGCAACCTCCCGTGATGGCAAGTATGGTAAGTATGTCATACACACAATCCATATACTAAGTAAACACACATCTTTGTAATACCGTATTTTAATCGTAATACGTATCGCATTCTCGCACTAACTATAAATATCACAATCTATAATATTCCGGTTTGTAATTATACGTGCTATAATTTCTCACGTCGTAGTAGACACTCACGTTTCAACCCAAAACCGTCCATGTAATACAACTCTCGTATGTAAATTCCTCCTCATAAATACCCAAATGTCCCAAGTCTATTACTATATCATCAAAGAAATACTATCTATATCCTCGAACAAGTTTTTGGGACTCCAAAAGTCAAAACAATCCAAAAAGGACCAAACTATCAACTCGTTAGAATTCTCGTTCGAACGACGCTGTTCGAACGAGATCCCTCTGTCAACTCGTTAGAAGTCTCGTTCGAACGAGGCTGTTCGAACGAGATCCCAGTTCGTTCGAACGAACTGTTCCTTCTAACGATATCTCGTTCGAACGAGATATCGAACGAGATCCCTTCTCGTTAGCAGCGACTGGTCAACTCGTTAGAAGCTCGTTCGAACGAGTTCGTTCGAACGACCTGGGGGCTGCTTCTAACGAGCTACCAGCTTCTGCCCAGATTTTTCCCCATCTCGTTTTTACCCATTTTTATGAATTCTAATGTCTTCCAAAGTTCATCCCAACAACGTTTTAGGGTCTCTAATTCATCCTAAACATATTTACATCATCTCCTAACATGTTTTCAAGGATTGAATCATCATAACATCAACCAAATTTACAAATCTCTACACTTTTCCCAATTTCCCTAGAACATGAACCCTAGGTTTATATCATCATCAAATCCTAGAATTTATTTCGTTTTAATTCCTTCAAATCCCAATTATTATAAGGGAAATCATCTACCTATCATACTACATGCAATTCTCTTCACAATTATCAAGTTCTAAACTCCAAACTACATGGGTTTTCATTATCTTCCAAGAACAGTTGTAATTTATCAATTTTCTAACATGGGGGAAACATTCTACGAATTTAAATATAATTAAAACACTTGCCTTGGTTTGATTTATGATTTTGGTGTAGGTTTGGTGAAGATTCTGCAGAGTTTCCTCTCTCTCTAAGCTCCTTCTCCAATGGTGGCTTAAGGTGGCTAGGGTTTGATTTGGGGAAGATTGTAAACCTAATGACAACCTACGTAGCCTTCTAGGTTAATATGGGTTGGTTAATGGGCTTAATGGGTTTAATTCACATCAGATTTACATCTCTAATTTTCGTCACTTTTAATTCCTAAAAATGTAAAATTACCAAAATACCCTTTAAGTTACCGGTATGGCCTAAAAATACCCCGGAACCCAAACTATACCCCCGGCTAGTGTTTTCTGACTATCTCGACCCTTCCGGACGCGTTGGCACACTCAAAACGACCATACGGATTATAGATTTTAAATTCACTTTTATCATCAAAATATTATACCATGACGCGGCGGTCCCACACGTCTCAACAAAATTTCTAGAATGCCGTATATAAATCCCACGACAAATTTTATAATACCAAGTTCATATATAATCATATATGCACATAATCAAATACCAACTCGCATCACATTAGTATTTATAACCCGGATTAATTTCCAATTAATACGCATTAAATTAATTAATCCCAAAAATAAATATAGCTAAAAATACGGGGTATTACATATTGGTGTCAAACATGTCACCAATATAGGGATCGTCCTCTGGGTTCTGAGATTCACCGGCCAGGCAAAAGAAAGGATTATCTTTTGTGGCAGAATGCATTGATGTGTCATCATCATCATCTGAAGGAAGAGGAATGGGATTCCTGGGGCTAGGACTGGGCGTTGTCGGAACGTCAGGGGTTACACAAGCACCAAAAGCCGCTTTGAACTGGCTATGAGTGTAATCCATTACTTTCTGCATAAGCTCAATCTCAGTAGCGTTAGGATACTGCTTCAACATGGCAGCCTTCAACCTTTCTATGGGGTTAGCTGCAGGGGTCATCTTTTTCGCAGGAGGAGGAGATTCTTCCACCAAATCCATGTTGTTTCTCAAGCTTCCACTAATCTGATTGATGGTAAAAACAATATCAACTCCACTCCACCATCGATAGAAGAAGACGCGTTCAAGTAGAGGAACATTGAGATTGTTAACTCTACAACGCAGATCCCATCTGGAGATCCAAGGAATGCTCATCTCAGAGAAAAAGAGTAGGGTGTTTAATCCTACCGGAGTTTTGTTTTTCCCTTTTAAAAGAGGATGAAATTGGCACCAAGGAAGAAAAAGTTTAACCTGGGTAATTTCATCGGGAAAAAAATCAATTCCTGGGCTAAATTTGTCCCACCAATTGATAACCCATCCTGGGTAAGATTTTTTCAAAGAGTTTGGGCACAAAACGAAAAACCAAGTATGTTTGTGCTCAGCATTTTGGTAATAAAATGCTTTTGTCCAAGCCTGGACATAATCCCAATAATTACAGGATCCACCAGCATGAGAACTTAATTTTTGCGCTTTTAATGGATGGATTCCCCATTCTCGGGGAGAAATGATTTTTTTCAAAACAGCCTTGCTATAAGCAATAGGGGAATGAGAATTTCCCTGGTGTTTATTAGTATGACTAAACACCACTGAATCAGTTTCCATGAGAATTGCCTCGTATACCGTCCGGTATTTGCCTTCTGGAACCTCATAATTATGAGTATCAAGATACAGGGACTTAATTTCCCAAGGGGAAGACATCTTCTTCTCATTTTCATCATTGAGGATTAGTACCAATTCCGATGTTCTCTGATTACGAATGAAATTGTACTTAATAGTTTCCAAAACCTCTTTAGCATATTTCTTCTTGCTGAAAGGGTTAAGAGGGGGAGCATTCTTCTCTCTGTTCTTCTCACTCTGGAGAATGAACTCTATACAATCCTGTATCGGAGGGTATTGATCATCATTCACGATGATCTTTTCTTTTCCAGGCCGGCGAGAATACCCGTTGATGTTGCCTCTACCATGCCCACGAGAGGGGCCACTCATCGGTCCTGCAAGAACTCTCTAGTTAGAAAATCGGGAAGAGAGCTATTTTCCCCTTTGATATGTTCTATATCAAAATCAAAAGACGATAAGTTTGCTTTCCATCTGGCAAAAATCTGTTTTGAAACGATATTTTCAACATCTTTTTGCAAAACCTGTTTAACAGCACTACAATCAATTCGTAGTAAAAATTTCTGATTTAACAAATCATCTTGAAATTTTGAAATGCATTTTACGACAGAAATGATTTCTTTCTTAATGGTGGAGTAATTCTTTGAGGCATCTTTCCAAGATCCTGAAGTAAAACGAACAAGTTCTTCTTTTTTAGTTAAAGAATTCATTTGTTTTAAAATACCACCAAAACCTAAATCTGAGGCATCAGTCTCGACAATTTTCAAAAACGAAGGGTTGGCTAAAGCTAGACAAGGTAATTGCTTGACTTTCAGTTTAATTTTCTGAACAGCTTTAGTGTGCTCATCAGTCTAAGGAGCAGGGTTCTTTTTCAATCTTGAGTAAAGAATAGCACTGTCTTGTGCAAGATTTTTATAATAGTCACCAATATAATTAAAACTACCCAAAAATCGTTGAAGCTGAGTTTTCTCTCTAAGTTCATCTGGGAATTTAGAAGCAAACTCAATACTTCGGTCAATGGGGAGTATTTTCCCCTCTCCAATGTTATGCCCTAAAAATCTGACATTTGTTTGAAAAATTTTCATTTTAGGGGCGGAGACAACTAAACCATTAGTTTTAACAACATCTTTAAAAATCTTTAAATGTTTAAAGTGCTGGTCAATTGAATTAGAGAAGATAAGGATATCATCAATATAAACAATTGAGAAGTCAGAAAAAGGGTTAAAAATATCGTTCATGATATTTTGGAACTCAGAGGGGGCGTTTTTAAGCCCAAAAGGTAAAACATTCCATTGATAATGGCCAAAGGGAACCACAAAAGCAGTCTTATACCGATCTTGTGGTGCAATTTGGATCTGCCAATATCCAGATTTTAAATCAAATTTTGAGAAAATCATGGCAGAATGCAACCTTTCTAATAAATCCTTTTTATTAGGAATTGGATATCTTATCCATTGTAAAATTTTGTTAAGGGGCTTATAATTAATTACAAGCCTAGGAACACCTCGTTCCTGTTCAGCAGCCTTGTTAACATAAAAAGTTGTACAACTCCAAGGAGAATAACTTTTGGTTATAAGCTTTCTATCTAACAGGTTCTGGATCTCATCTTGCAAAGATCGAGGAGCTCAGTCTTTATCTGACTGGGTCTAGCTTTGGTCGGAATGGATCTTTCATGAAAATCTTTTTCATAAGGAAGAGATACAATATGTTTCTTCCTGTCCCAAAAAGCATTAGGGATATCACTGCAAATTTCTGCTGTTAACTGATTCTTAACAACCTGAATTTTGCTCATGATATTAGGGTACATTAAATTCTTTTTAATGTTGAGATTAGAGATTTCTTTCTAAAGAAAATTAAGATGGTTTTCTTTGAAAATAATGTTATTAGTCAAAGAGTTAATTTTCTTAATCTCAGGACGAGTAATAAATTCAAAAACATTTTTTTGATTTTGAATAGTGGTGTAGATACCACTAGAATCAATTTTATCTATAGGCATAAGCATAGATAAAAAGGGAGTACCTAGAATTATCTGTTGGGATAAATCGCCAATAAGCAAGAAGGTACTATCTAAACAAATTCCATTGTTACAGATGGCAACATTAGTCAATTTAAACCTAATGCCCATGCTATCACCGCTAGCATTAAACAAAGATTGAGTAGTCTTCTCAAAGTATTCAGTAGGAACTATTCCTTCCTGAATACAATTCATATCAACACCGCTATCAACAAGGGAAATGATATTACAAAGAGAGAACTCTTTGTTAATCACCAGGTTGATAGTAGTATACTACTTTTAGCTTGGTACACAGCTGATAACACCTAAATAATCCACAGAATCTTTAGTACTAGGAGTAGTGGTGGAAGTTCCTGGATCATAATGCTTCTGAGAATTCTTGAGACTATCAATCTCAGTTTGCATTTTGTCATGCTGTAACTTAAGTTGTTTTAACTCAGTTTTAAGAGTATTAACTTCATGTCTTAGATCATTAAGACTAGAAGGCTTGTTATTAGTTCCAAATTTTCCAAACGATTGAGTACTTCCTTAAGGCTGTACTCTTTAGAAGAATCAGGAATAAAAACCTCTTCCTGGGCATAACAAGACTTAATTAGTTTTAGCTTAATGTCAGGATCAGTAACCTGATTAATAACATCAATCATATCCTGTTGCTGACTGGTAAGGACATTAAGACTTAATCTATTTAATTGAATTATGGATTGGAGATGATCGCATCTCTTAGTTAATTCATTACACTGGAAGTCTCCGTTCTTGGAGACATTTGAGTCGCTAGAGCTTTGGATATAGAAAAGCTCATCACCGCTCTCAGAGGAGGAGTCCTCTTGTTCTTCAGAAGAACTGGAGTTAAGCAAAAGTTTGCTTAACTGGGACTTCAGATGCTCATCAATCTGAAGGTTGCTAATCTTAGCTTCCATTTTACATTTATTAGCATAGTGGCCAAATTTACCACATTTAAAGCATTTAGGGCCGGATTTGTTAGTTTTCTTTTTAACAAATTTCTTTTTATGTTTATATTCTTTTTCTTTAGGAATATAAGCCCTTTTCTTCTTACGTTTATAGGTGGGTTTTTTAGGAACTTTTTTAGTCTTTTTGGAGACTTTACGGGTGGAAGTTCATGTGTCAAAAGTGAACTACTCACAAAACTCACCAAGCTCTTTCTTTCCTGAAAGATTCTTCTTCTTAAGTTGTCTATGCAACCTAAGGTCATTACAGAGGGAAAGACCCTCCTGAATGACAACACTTATGAGCTGGCCATAAGTGTAATTCGAGTAAGGGATAGAGATGCCTCCATTGGCTTCTCTCATCTTCTTACGTACTTTCTCAGCAAAGAAAGTAGGAAGGCCATCAATGAACTTGGATTTCCAGTGCTCAGAGTTGCCATCGCCTCTCTGAGTAACCCTAGCAAGGAACACGTCCTTGTACCACCTAAACTGACTAAGAGTAGGACACCTAAGGTTTTGTAATAATTCTCTATTACGTTCATTATGGGAATCAGTACTGCTAATAAAGTGATGAACAATGGCGAGCATAAGGGTATAAACCGCATCCGGTACACCAATGTCTTTCATTTGTTCATTCTTAACAATTTTTATAGCAGTGAGAATCTCATTTCTCTGATGTTCAGTCAGAATATTTCCCCACCATCCTCTGATGGTACCAGTAAATCCAGCAGTTATCATTTGCGCAATGCTATGATCAGGAGCATCATTATGTTTACATATGGTGGCATACATAGACATTTGATGAATCATCTCATAAATCTGGGATTCAGTTTTACCATCCAGATTCCAATCATAGATAGATTTACCGTGAAAAGTATTCTGCATCACAGCGCTCTCTTCGAAGAGCAAATCATGAGGGGTTGGCCTATGGTAGTAATTTCTAGCCGGGCCAATATTATTACTATAAGTAATTTTATTAACCTCAGGAGGACGTCCAAAAGAAAGTTCAAATCCTTGAACATCTTTTAGAGAGATATCTGATTCAGAATCAGAATCGTCATGGGATAAAGTGTTAAGCTTTAACCCTTTGAGATCTTTCTCGATCTCTTTGAGATGGGACATAAATTCAGTTTTAGTTCCCATTTTAAAACCTTTAACTTCAATAGGAGGTTGAACTATAGGTCTAACAAGACTTTTTGCAAAGTCTGAGCATTCTCAATTCTATTGAGTTGTTTACCTATCGTGTTAAGGATAAGGTTAGTATAATTGCCTTCTTTGGTCAAGGGATTTAGATCCTTAGTGTGCGCAAGGAGTCTGGTATCAGTTTCTATCCTAAGAAAGGCACTAGCTTCAACTATAGGAGCGGCGCTACTCTGGCTGGTGCTGCCAGTTTCTATGGATAGGGTTTCAGTCGGAGGGTGAACAGCAGATATAATGTGTTTATTCACAGTGGTCCATTTAGTTTCATGTTTATCTTCATTTTTAGATTTACCTTCTGTTTCAAGAACAAAAAGTTTTCTATCTTTAGTAAACATAAGAAACCAAACAGCAAAAGAAGTAACTAACTGGTTTTCTTCCACCCATTTATAAAATTCATTTTTATAAAATTCTAACATATTTTTATCATATTTTTCAAAATACCAAGTCCTAAAACTATCCCATTCAGGTAAGTTAAACTCAGCATTTATCTCTTTTCTATTAATTGTAAAAACCATTAAAAGAAAGAGGGGTTAAAGTCTGACATTCATTTCAGACGCCGTAGGGGATTCCTTGCGCTGAGAAGAATCCTTCTTCTCATAAATACCATGTGGTATTTGGTCATGGGTAAACGTACCATGAACATTCATATCATCCTGATATGAAGGGTTTCTAAGGTTGTCTTCATAGACAGAGTGTCTTGAAGTTGATGGAGGATAGGTAACAAAAGGGGTACTAGAAGAGTAACTCCTAGAGGATTGACACCTATTAAATTTCCTAAAATTTAGAAAAATATCTCCATCTTTCTCCTCAATGATGTCTTCAACATCATGATTCTGAGGAGGTTGAGGAGGAATAGCATTTTTTATAGCCCAAGTCTCTGGGAAGTCAATTTCGTCCCAACTTATAGTTCTAGGTGTGTGAACATTATAATCTATAAGATGTGTGTCAATTAACACAATTTTACCAAAAGGACTTAATTGCTTAATATTGGGAGCCATAGTATTCATTACCTTGTAATATATCCTATAAATAATCCCAACAGTTTCCGATCCCGGAAGAAAGTTATAACCTTTGGTTTGGACCCTAAGACTCAAACACTTACAAAGGTGCATATCAGTTAAAGACAAAGTTATATTTGGAAACACATCAAAATAAACTGGTCCATTACATAAACTAGTTTCAATGGATCCCATCAAAGATTATCTAAAATTAGTACACCTACCATCACGAAGTGTAGCCTGAAGACATGCATTCATACCAGAAAGGGTCAGGGGTTTAAAAGCAATTTGAATTAAACCAACATGAATAAAGTGATAATTTTTATCCTTTATATGATCTTTAAGATCATCCCATTTAAAGAGCTCGAGACTCTTATCTTGCTCATCCAGACTAAGGGTTTGTTCCATAGTCTTAATAGCGTATTTGCTACGAAAGTTATGCCAGTTAGTGTTATAAATAACTTTCGGATGGACTTTTGGAATAGTCCACGTGTTCAGATCCTTCTGAACATCAAACTCAATTAAAGAAGAGTTCTTCGTGAACTCTTGTGTTGTGTGTGTATCAATGGTCTGTGAATCCATTATACAGATGTTAATATTTAGAATAGTAATAACCCTATGATCTGGAATAGAAATATATTATAAAAATCAAAATTTTTATTTAAATAAAACAATATGCAAATCAAAATTCTAGATCTAAATGAAATTAATATTTAAATCGAAATTCTCTAGTTAAATGAATATAATAAGCCGAATTAGAAATAACTTTTGATACCCAGTGGTCAACGATTTACTTTGGGAATAAGCCTAACGCCTCCCCGGCTAAATGGCAACCCGGTTACGCGACAAGTTACCAGTATATCACAACCAGATTTCTAATTCTCCTAATTATTATCATTTAAATTAGGTTTTCAATATGAATATTAATCATTTAAATTAGGATTTTAATATGAATATTGATCCTTTACTTGTTTGGTATCAGAGCCATGATTGGCTAAATTGTGTGTTAGTATTTAGGTTAGTAATACAGTTGATCTGAAATATGTCGTCGTAATAGTAATGTTACTCTGCTCCGGCATGAGTAAGATTACTATTCTGTCTTTAATTCCAGTCTGTAATAAGTTTGTAATAATTTCCAGTTATAATATTTTCGCATATTGGTCCTTTACTTGTTTGGTATCAGAGCCATGATTAGCTAAATTGTGTGTTAGTATTTAGGTTAGTAATACAGTTGATCTGAAATATGTCGTCGTAATAGTAATGTTACTCTGCTCCGGCATGAGTAAGATTACTATTCACCGGCGTGAATAGTAATTTACTATTCACATCAGAATATTTAAATGATCACTATTCATATTAAAATCCTAATTTAAATGATTAATATTCATATTGAAAACCTAATTTAAATGATAATAATCAGGAGAATTAGAAATTTGGTTGTGATATACTAATAACTTGTCGTGTAACCGGGTTGCCATTTAGTCGGGGAGGCGTTAGGCTTATTCCCAAAGTAAATCGTTGACCACTGGGTATCAAAAGTGATTTCTAATTCGGCTTATTATATTCATTTAACTGGCGAATTTCGATTTAAATATTAATTTCATTTAGATCTAGAATTTTGATTTGCATATTATTTTATTTAAATAAAAATTTTGATTTTTATAATATATTTCTATTTCAGATCATAGGGCTATTACTATTTTAAATATTAACATCTGTATAATGGATTCACACACCATTGATACACACACAATATGCAAATCAAAATTCTAGATCTAAATGAAATTAATATTTAAATCGATATTCGCCAGTTAAATGAATATAATAAGCCGAATTAGAAATCACTTTTGATACCCAGTGGTCAACGATTTACTTTGGGAATAAGCCTAACGCCTCCCCGACTAAATGGCAACCCGGCAAACGTGCATATCTAGATCCACTATGGAGTCAGAGTTCATAGCGTTGGATAAAGCAAGTGAAGAGGCTCAATGGTTAAGGATCTTCATATTAGATATTCATTTGTGGCCTAAACTAGTTCCAGCCTTGTACATTCACTGTGACAGTCAAGCAGTGATCGCAATAGCACATAATAACTCCTATAACGGAAAGTCTAGGCATATGAGGAGAAGACACAACATGGTGAGACAACTATTCGAAGATGGAGTTATAGCAATCGACTATGTCTCAAAGGAAAATCTGGTGGATCCATTGATTAAAAGTCTAGCTAAATAGCTAGTTTATCAAACATCGAGGGGAATGGGCCTAAAGCCTATTAATATCTAAATCACCTATAATGAAAACCCAACCTATATGACTGGAGATCCCAAGATCTGGGTTCAATGGGATAACAAAGTTATACGAGTGATTTGTGGGGGTACAAATTTAAGTTTTACTTAAAACCCATTCCTATGATGTACTACCTCTGTATCGATGGAGGATGGGATTTAATCTCTTAATGCTTTCTATAGCTATTATTAAGTGGGGTGTGTCATACAGTACACTCTTGATAGAAGCACTTATATGAGTGTGATAGTGGCGCCGCTTCCTATGAGAATTAAGGCTGATTCTCTAGAGCACTCAAGAAACTTGGGCATGCTCAAGGCTGAAACGAGCACAACTATGGGAACTCGATGATGATTTTTTAGGAATCACGTGTGTATTCTATTGACCTAAGTTTACAACAACGGCGAAATAGTTCAAGACATCAGTTCACTATCAACCGGTAAACTCAATAGATTAACACAAAGCAAAGGTTCAAGTTGAATGACACATTTGCCTTATACGTCACTCATTATGATACTCCAGAGCGTCGTTTTATTTTATTTATTTATTTATTTATTTCATGTGGGGGATTGTTGGGTATATTGGTATATATATTTGTTTTGAATGAACTAAATAAGTTGGGGTAAGTGGCTTAGTGGTAAGTCCTTCTAATTGTTGGGCAATTTCACCTTTAGGACTTTGTGTCAAATACAAAGCTCGATCGATAAGTCCTTCTAATTTTATCTATTTCAAATTTGAATTTTTTCGTATATTCTACAATCATTATATCCAACAACCATTGATAAGATAATCTCTCTCTCTCTATGTTAGTCTACTTGGTGGTTATGAGCATGAAAACATTGCATGGTTGCTCTTATGTATTTATAGTGTAGAGAATGAAAAAGTGGTGTTTAGTGCCTACATGGAAAGCCTTAGAAAACCATCCAAAATATGGGTTGATTTTACATTAATAGAATACATTTTTAAAAACTATCTACAATGATTTTCTTTTTAATAATTATATTTCATGAGAATAGTAAAGTAGCTCTTATGAGTAATTTTACGTTGATGTAGGATTTTGACATATTTTATGTGAGACACTTACTTGTCTTGTCTACATTAATTGGTTTTAGGAGTTCTTTGATTATTATTCTAAACCTTAACAATGCAGACATGACACGCCCGTGTGTTACACAAAATATGTCGGAATCATGTGTCCCCTTAGAATTACTCAAAATTTAAATATAAAAATTCTCATTAGAATTTTCTGCACCTCGACCGTACACATAGTTTGGGAATAGATATGCAAATCCTCTTGGGATGGTTTTTCGTATTTTACAATTTTATTGTGGAAATTTAAATATATAACACTGCTCATTGAAAATTGTCTGATACTAGTGTTTGTGTTACCAAATAGATTCATTTTTTACAAACTGACGTTGAATTATATTTAGTACTGGAATATACATAATGGATTTATGTTATACACACAATACTTTTTTATTTTTTTCAACCTAGTGATGTTCTTTGATGGACTAAAAAGATAATATAGTTAAATACACATTGCCATTGTATGTAAATATCTTCATATGGCAAAACAATTGTTCACCTTTTGTTGTGAAAAATAATTTTATTATGAAGAGATGTTATAATTGTATCGTGACCGTACTTGAAGATTGGCCAGAAAAGAGATAATATGTCCTTTGTTCGTCTCAGGTTTCTATACTTAGAGTGTTTCTTTTGTTAATGCTTTATAAAGATAGATCTCTGTACATGTATATCACACTCCAAAAACAAAAGAATATATTATTTACTTGCAAGTACGGGCATATCTAAAGTTGATTTTTGGAGAAAAAATAAATTGTAATAGTAGAATTGGGAGTGAAATCTAATTACATAATTTGGACCGTATTAAGTTGTCCACAAATGTAATTACTAATAGCAATTTTTATGTGTCAGTTACTGTAATTAGTTTTTTCAGTTAGTAAAAGTGTTCTATACAGCACATTAGACGGATTAGTCCATCAACCACACTAAACACAATATTTTTTTATACAAAAACACTTTTTAAAATATCAAAGGGATGTCGCATTTAATAGAAAAATGAATGTAATAGTATCTTATTTTTGCAGATTAATTATTGTTTTTGGATCCACCCTTTTCTCAGTTTCATATTGGACATTTGTCCAGAAAATGATACTATCAAATAGATCTTCACTTTAAGCGAGGTGTAACAACCATGTCCTAATTTTACATGTTAAGTTAATGTTGTCAGTGATTAGCACTAACACAAACTATTTATTACACATCAACACACTTTTTAATAGGACTATATTATAGTCATGCGCGATGCGTGAACATTTTACAAATATTATAGAAATACATATCTAAATGTTAACCACTGTGTTTATATAGACTTTAAAAATATATATAACCTCGCTAAATAATATGTCATGAGAAGCATATACATGTATTAAGTATTTCAACAAAGATCAAGACACAAGCATGTAGGATTCCAAAATCTTTTGAAATGCTAAGGACATTCTGCTTGCAATTATTGTCCAAAATGCATACCTAAATGTCACAAATGAATAAATTATATCGAGATGTAATCCATGATGGACCTGTTTTTAAAATCATTGTCAAGGTAGCAGACATTTTTTTCAATTTAAAACAAAGATTTTTCATTTTAAATTATAGAACAAATGAATAAATTATATCTGGATGAAATCCCAAAAACACTATGAACCTATTTATAAAATTCAATGTCACGGTAGGAGACATTTTTTTTAATGAAAACAAAAAAAAATTGATTTTAACTTAAGTAAACAAATTATAGACAAAATATTGTATTGTAACATCAATATATTAAGACTATTTCTTCATCTCTCTCCACATGTCAACTTCAAGAGGATTCAACATCTCAAGATTAGCCATTAGTTTGCCCATTGACTACGCCACAGGATGGTTTTAATAAAATTAAGTCGAAGGGTTTCAAGTGTTGAACCGGGTGCGTTAAAAAAAATGAGAATGCTGAATATGATTAAAGAAAACCTTAAATAAGATTAAAGTCAATTAATCTAGGCAAGTAAGGTTTTGGCAAATAAATTGATTAATGCAGTAGAATATGTATTTTTCAAAGTTATATATATATATATATATATATAGGCAGGCTCCTATGCACACTAAGTTTGCACACTAAGTTTGCACATTACCTTTTATATATAGTAAAAAAAATATTTTTGAGTTGATTTTTTTTGTGTGATATTTAAACATTTCAAGGAACCCATATAAAAAAAACAGCTCAAAAAAACTTTTTTTGCTATTTTTAAAAAATCAGTCAAACTTTCAAAGTTTTTAAGCCCTTTAAAAACTGCGAAAGTTTGACCGATTTTTTAAAAATAGCAAAAAAGTTTTTTTGAGCTGATTTTTTTTATGTGAGTCCGTTGAAATGTTTAAATATCACATAAAAACATTGGTGTGCGCCAGCACTAAGTTTGCACACTTTTAAAAGGTAATGTGCAAACTTAGTGTGCACAGGAGCCTGCCTCTCTCTCTCTCTCTCTCTCTCTCTCTATATATATATATATATATATATATATATATATATATATATATATATATATATATATATATATATATATATATATATATATATATGTGCATGCATGTGGTTGTAGCGTGTGAGTATTTCTTTCGGTCGTTCGTTTCTATACTGCTTGTATAAATCCCACTAGGCTTAGGCTCACATCCCAGTTTTGTTACGGCAGGTTGGGAGAGGATTCATATTTTGAGAGTGTTATACATGTCAGTATATATTATTTATGTTTTACATTATTAACTCTGTTTACTTGGATTTCGGAGTGCTCCCGATGGGTCCCTCACGTTGTTCATCCTGGAATTTGAAATCGCATGCTTTAAAGTGAAATGTTAATTAAAATAAATCTAGGATAGCAATATTATTTATGTTGTTTCATTACACTTCACACCTAACCTCTGATTCGGTCCGAGTTGACTCGCGGGTTACCCATAAATCCAAGTCGGGTCGTTATAGTCTTTAGGCAGAATTGTAAATCTGCATCACAACAAATTTGGATCCATTCCCCTCCACCTTTTTCAAAATAAAATATCATATGTGTTACTTCACTGAATTACGAGAACGTTATGATGATATTTTCACGTAAGTGCTCATTCCAATATTAATTTTCATTGTCAAACAACATAACCCCTATTTCACCCTTTTAGCAGCCTTTGGCCATTTTTGGATACCATGGCTTTAATATTATTGATGGAGTGTAGTTTCACAGACTACAAAAATCTTAATAGATAAGTTATATTGGAAAAGGAAAAAGGAAAAGAAAATGAAGAATACAATATGAGAAAAAGTATAACTTGTAAAATTTGAACAACGTCTTTCAACATCATTCGATAGCATTTCATAATTTCCTCTTTTGACAATGGATTTCTAAACTCTCTCTTCACTTGAACTTGATCATATTATCTTGTCTTTTCCCTACTATGTTCAAATGGAATAAACGCATACTCCAAACCTAACGTCTCCTCTCCACTAATTGTAGGCACCAAATCGTATGATATGACCGCACACGTGTGTACACATTGAAACATTGTCTCGAAGATATTCCTTAGGGCATGTTGGATCGTAGGTACTAATATTTCTATACTGTACTTAACTTCATCATTAAATTTCACAAGCCACATTAAAATTGAGGTGGATAAATTGGTTTTCTTTGCATTGTGGGAAAATGCATACTTTTCCATCGAATGTTTATCATTGTTTTAAAATGTTAGAGATCGGGTCGAGGAAGACAATTTACCAAAAAACCAAGTCCCCATTCTTATTTTGACAAGTCCACATGCATTTATAAATTCAATGATCGACCCGTAACCTTCTTGATTTGTGGGAGCGGTAAGTGGTATATTTCACACACCACTTTCATTGCTCATTCAACTTCTCCCATTATGATTTCTTATCGTACTACATTAAGTGTAAAAAATTATATATATGATAGTAAGAAATAAAAAACTCAAATGTTTTTAGAGTGCACAAATTAGCCCAGTTTATGTATATGTTAGTTAAACATGATGCTCAAAATTAAGTTTATATATAAAGCTATGCGACACTATGTGTAAGATTCCTATTTTTCTTCTAAAAATGGTTTAATAGGGAAAAATACCTCTTGATGAAATTTTGGCAAAAATGAAAATTAGAGGGGATTCAAAGATACTTTTTTTCCAGATAAACAAGCTAAAGAAAAGTTTGGGAATATTTTATTCAGCAACGACTCTGTTAGGGGTTTATGATTTTTCTTTCTATAACCTGTTTGGACTAAGTCATCACAAATTAGGGCCTCTTATTACCTCACGAATTGGAAGTACATACCAAACTAGATTTTTTTTCTAGTGCAACATCTGCCATTGCATATTGTTAGCTCATTATGGTGCTCTCGAAATTAAGGTATATATAAGGGGGTGACATATGAGCTCCATTTTTGTATCAAGTGAATGTCAGAGTTGGGGGTGGTAGGGTGATTATTTATTCCCCTTTGGTTTGCAGTAAACCCCCCTTACCCACAAAATATTGTTGATTTTTTTAATATAGCTGCATGGCACAAGTATGAACACAATTTAAATTATCAAATGGAGAATAAAACTCAGTCATACAAGCTGATATTGAATTTTAGTGGCTACTTTAAAAGGAACCCAAGACTCACAGTTGCCCGGAGGTGGGGATTAGTCTAAACTGTTATGGTAAAGTAGTTAGAGCTTATGAAAAAGAATTTGGGGTATTCACGAATGGCGGAGAGTCGTGCATTGTTAGGGGGTCTCAATACATGATCCTTTCTTGGATCTTGTATGCCATCTTGCTTGAACTAGTCAACAGTGTAATCTATTCCGTCACTACAACAAATGTGTGGGATTATGTAAGGGAGAATTTTTCACAACAAAATGTGACACCCCGACTAATTAAATACTGTGTAGCTACTCCTTTATAAAATTAATTCAAAATGCCAAGTTGGCTCAGTTAATAGCATCACTGTCGAAAACATTTTATTATTACTAACCACCTAGTATTTAGAAAGCAAGTTGTCAAATTTTAATTTAAGTCTGATTAACATGCAAGAAGTAAGATGAAGAAATAAATAACACCATTCACCATACTGAAGTAAAATGAATAACCATCACATAATAGTAAATAAAGTCTGGAGGAAAACTCCTCACTATAATCCCATAACTGAAATAAATAAACTGAAACAATACATGCTAAAGTCTGAAAACTGAAATGTAAAAGATGACTCTAAAGAAATGGGCAATATGCCCTACAACTGATAGATAGTGACTCTGGAATCCAAAGAGATAGAAGCGTCTACATGCAAATCCCCGTAGCTTCCACAAGCAGCTACAGCTCGTCACCTGAATGAGTACCTATGCTTGGTGTCCTTGTGGCTGGGCACCTAAAATGGTTTTACAAAGAAAAAGATTTGAAAAGCAAACGGGTCAGAGCCCGAATGTGGGGTTATATTTTAAAAACCTGCAAGTGCTTTAAAAACATTTAAAACATTAAATGCAAAGTACATGTTAGGACGTACACTCGCATGATCTTCTCACCTCTCGTCTAACTGTGCACTCCTAACGTAAGTACCCATCTATATCGACCCATACTACTAGCTAACTGACAACATAACTAGCTAGAATGCCAATGGTTCTACCCATATTACTCGGTTCCATTTAACATAAGAACGCTCGTAATTAAATAGAGGTTTAACGTAAACTCAGTTACTAAATATGCCATTGATATAACTATCAGTTAACTCATCATATATCTCGAAACAATACCGTAATATTTTTACAACATTAACATGAGGATTCCCATTAATTTAATGTATATTATGCATATCATAAATATACAATACAAGCACCCCGCGAACTAAGCTGTGGTGCACACATACTCTGCTATCCATCCCGGTACATCACGTACATAAGGATTACATATTCCGAATCTCTCAGGAATAGTTTACCGATAACAACATCACAAATAATGGAGGCGAACACAGTCACCATCACATGGGTCACGCACATACCTACACTCCCATGATCAGCGGACTTATTAATATCACAATAAGTCTTTCTATGACCTATGTTCATCGAGGTACCAATCTATATCCCCCCCGTAGGCACACAAGGATTAGAGGGTCCTAAGCGAACGCAAACCTCCCGTGATAGCAAGTATGGTAGGTATGTCATACACACAATCCATATACCAATACTAAGTAATTACACATCTTAGTAATACCGTATTTTAATCGTAGTACATATTGCATTCTCGCACTAACTATAATTATCACAATTCGTACTATTCCGGTTTGTAATTATACGCTCTATAATTCATCCTCACATCGTAGTAGACACTCACGCCTCAACCCAAATGGTTCATTGAATATAACTCTCGTATATAATTTACTCCTCTCAATAATCCAAAAGTCCCAAATCTAACCTCACATCAATAAATGAAGGTCATCTATATCCTCGAACAAGTTTACGGGACTCCAAAAATCAAAACAGTCCAAAAAGGACCAAACTGTCAACTCATTCGAAGTCTCGTTCGAACGAGACTTCGAACGAGTTTGGACTGTCAGGTCGTTAGAAGTCTCATTCGAACGAGGCTGTTCGAACGAGATCCAGTTCGTTCGGACGAACTGTCCCTTCTAACGATATCTCGTTCGAACGAGATATCGAACGAAATCACTACTCGTTAGTAACGACTGGTCAACTCGTTAGAAGCTCGTTCGAACGAGTTCGTTCGAACGACCTGGGGGCTGCTTCTAACGAGCTTCCAGCTTCGGCCCAGAATTTTCCCATCTCGTTTTTCACCATTTTTATCACTTCAATCCTTCTCCAAAGTTCGTTCTAACAATGATTTAAGTCCTCTAATCATACTAAAACCTGCTTAGGTCATAAATTAACGTCTTTTAAGGCAATAAGGTATCCTAAACATCATTAAATCCCAAGATTTTATACTTTTACCCAATATCATCAAGAACATGAACCCTAGATATATATCAACATCAAATTCCAGAATCTAATTCGTTTTTCTTTCACCCAATCATGTATTAACATCAGATTAATTGTCTCCAAACTATTCTACATGCAATTCTCTTCACAATTTCTCAAGTTCTATGATCTAAACTACATGGGTTTTCATATTTATCAAGAACAAACCATAAATCCGAATTTTCTAACATGGAAAGAACATTTGCTGAAATTAAACATAATTAAACCACTTGCCTTGGTTTGATTTCTGACTTTGGTGTAGATTAGATGAAGTTTTCTGCAGAAATTCCTCTCTCTCCAAGCTCTTCTCCAATGGTGGCTTAAGGTGGCTAGGGTTTGATTTGGGGAAGATTGTAAACCTAATGTTAACCTCCGTAGCTTAAAGGGTTAATATGGGTTGGTTATGGGCTTAGTGGGTCAATATCCACTTCAGATTTAATTAACCAATTTTCGTCACTTTTAATTCCTCAAAATGTAAAATTACCAAAATACCCTTTAAGTTACCGGTATGGCCTAAAAATACTCCGGGACCCAAACTATAACCCCGGCTAGTTTTTTCTGACTATCTCGACCCTTCCGGACGCGTTGGCGCACTCAAAACGACCATACGGATTATAGATTTTAAATTCACTTTTATTAACAAAATATTATACCGTGACGCGGCGGTCCCACGCGTCTCAACAAAATTTCTAAAATGCCGTATATAATTCTCACGACAAATTTTATAATACCAAATACATATATAATCATATATGCACATAATCAAATACCAATTCGCATCTCATTAGTATTTATAACCCGGATTAATTTCCAATTAATACGCATTTAATTAATTAATCCCAAAAAATAAATATAGTCAAAAGTACGGGGTATTACATACTTCCCCCCTAATAACTAAATTTCGTCCCGAAATTCGAAACTAGAAAGTACATGCTAAAAACAGCTCTGGATAACGCTCGCGCATCTCATCCTCGCGCCCCCATGTGGACTCCTCGACATTGTGATGTCGCCACTGAACACGCACTAACGGGACTATCTTTGATCGCAGTTTCCTCTCGCTTCGGTCTAAAATAGCAATTGGCCCCTCCTCGTAGGAGCTATCCGGCTGGAGATCGATGTCCTCCACAACAATGTGAGAATGAGCCAAATTATCTCAAAGGTATTTCCTCAGCGAGGAAATATGTAACACGTCGTGAATCCGATGCAAGTGCTCCGGTAGTCCTATTCTATACGCAACGGGTCCGATCCGCTCAATAATAGGAAACGGCCCCACGTACCTCGGTGCCAACTTCCCCTTCTTCCCGAATCGCATAATCCCCTTCATCGGAGAAACCCTGAGCAAAACCTGGTCCCCCACTTGGAACTCCCTGAAAAATCTCTTCGCATCAGCATAACTCTTCTGCCTGTCTTGAGCTACCCGAATGCGACTCCGAATCAACTCAATCCTTGTCGAAGTATCCTGAATCACTTCCGGCCCAAGTAGTTTGTTGTCTCCCACTTCTAACCAACATGCTGGGGAACGACAAGGCCTATCGTACAATGCCTCAAACGGAGCCATGCCAATCGTGAACTGATAGGAGTTGTTGTAAGCAAACTCCACCAGTGAAAGGTACTGCTCCCATCGACCCCCGAAGTCAATAATGCACATGCGTAGCATGTCCTCCAACATCTGATTGGTGCGCTCTGTCTGCCCATCGGTCTGCGGATGATAAGCCGTACTCAACCGCAATTCCGTGCCCATGGCCTCCTGGAAACTCTCCCAAAACCTCGAAACAAATATCTTGTCTCTGTCAGACACGATATTTAGGGGCACACCGTGAAGTCTCACAATTTCTGAAATGAAGAGTTGGGCATACTGTCCCGTAGTGTAGTCAGTCCTTACGGGTAAGAAGTGAGCGACCTTGGACAACCTGTCCACAATTACCCAAACAGAGTCGTGACCCCTCTGCGACGTAGGCAACCCCCTGACAAAATCCATTGATATGCTCTCCCACATCCACACCGGAACCTCCAACAGCTGTAGCAATCCTGTCGGTCTCTGATGATCCACTTTTACGAGCTGACAAGTGGCGCATTTCGAGACAAACTCAGCGATATCTCTCTTCATACCGCTCCACCAATATTGCCGTCTTATGTCTTGGTACATTTTGTCCCCTCCGGGATGTACCGCGAACCGTGAGCCGTGCGACTCTGCCATAACATCGTGCCGCAATTCTTCCCCTTCCGGAACTACTAATCTCTCATTGAAGCGCAATCCCCCATCTGAGCTAACGGTATAGGACTCGGCTCCCTCTGCAAGTAATCGAACTATCTGCTCCTGACAGAAAGAGTCATTAGCCTGTGCCCGTACTACTTTCGTTACAATCTGCGGTGTAACGGTCATCACAGACATGAAAGATCGGGCCACTGCATCCTGGTGTCCCAATTCCTTCCACTTAGCTTTCCACACCTCTGCCACCTCATCTGCTGGCCTGCGGCTCAACGCGTCTGCTACCACGTTAGCCTTACCCGGGTGGTACTGGATATCGAACTGGTAGTCCTTTACAAATTCAAGCCACCTACGCTGCCGCATATTCAATTCCTTCTGCATGAACAGATACTGTAGTGACTTGTGGTCCGTGAACAGCTGAAACTTCTCCCCCAAAAGGTAGTGCCTCCAAATCCGTAAGGCAAATACCACTGCTGCCAACTCCAAATCATGCGTGGGGTAATTCTTCTCATGAGGCTTAAGCTTACGGGAAGCATAAGCTATGGCCTGTCTCTCCTGCTGCAATACACCTCCAAGCCCTTGCAAAGATGCGTCGGTGTAAACCAAATACTCAACTCCCGGTCTCGGCAACGCTAACACAGGTGCTGAGGTTAATTTGTCCTTCAATTCATCGAATGCCAACTGACAGGCATCACTCCAGATGTATGGCACACCCTTACGAGTAAGGTGTGTCAAAGGACCTGCTATCTCTGAGAAACCCCGAATAAACCTCCTGTAGTATCCTGTTAAACCCAAGAAACTACGAATCTCCATTGGTGTCGTGGGCTGTCCCCACTCCCTCACCGCTGACACCTTCCCCGGATCAACCGATATTCCCCGGTCGGAGAAGATATGCCCCAAAAACTGGACTTCTTTCAGCCAAAACCCGCACTTCTCATATTTTGCATACAACTCGTTCTGACGAAGTGTCTGCAAAACCTGCCTCAAATGCTCGGCGTGCTCCTCCTCCGTCTGAGAGTAAACCAGAATGTCATCAATGAAGACAATGACAAACTGATCTAGGAAATCCCTGAACACTCTGTTCATCAAGTCCATAAACACTGCTGGAGCGTTGGTCAAGCCGAAGGGCATAACCCGAAACTCGTAAGAACCATATCTCGACAAGAAAGCAGTCTTCGAGACATCCTCCTCCCTGATACGCAACTGATGGTATCCCGACCTCAAGTCAATCTTCGAGAAGAAAGAAACTCCCCTCAACTGGTCGAATCAGTCATCGATTCGAGGCAACGGATACTTATTCCGTATCGTGACCTTATTCAACTCTCGGTAGTCCACACGCAATCTCAGTGAACCGTCCCTCTTCTTCACAAATAAAACTGGAGCACCCCAAGGTGAGGTACTCCTGCGAATAAAGGCTTGTCCCAACAGCTGCTCTATCTGATCCCGTAGCTCTCTCATCTCAGCTGGAGCCATGCGGTACAGTGCACGTGCTATAGGTCTCATACCCGGTAGCAAATCTATAACGAAGTCTATCTCCCGACTGGGTGGTAAGCCTGGTATCTCCTGAAACACATCTGAATACTCCCTGACAACCGGGATCGAATCCAAAGGAATCACAACCTCCTTAGAGGTATCCTCCTCTATGTAATACAGATGAGCGGTCGATCCTCCCTCTGGGCGAGGCATCGCCACTATAAACATCTCTTGCCCCGGAATGGCAAAAACAATGCTCCCGCTGAAGCAATCAATCATGGCCCTATATGCTACGAGCCAATCCATACCGATGATCACATCGTGAACATGCATATCTAACACTAACATGTCTGCAGATAACACCAAACCACCAATCTCTACCCCCACTCCCCGGCATATAAAGAAAATAAGTGACCCACTCCCTAATGGTGAGTCGACACACGTCACTGTGCTCTCTGCCGTAGCTAACAATCCTAAAGCTTTCGCGAAGTGTGTAGCTATAAAACAGTGTGTAGCACCCGTATTAAATAACACCCGACCCATAGTGCCATGGATAGGAAACGTACCCTCGATCGCGGGCGGTGCCTGTGGAACTGCAGCCTGGTGAACGTTGTAGACACGTCCATACTGTAGCTGCCCCTGCTGAGCTGGGACTGCTGGAATGGGTGGCAATGCTGCCATCTATGGCGGTGCGGGAAGAGCGGCGGGAAACATAGGCCTCTGTGGCTCCTGGCGAGCACCCTGCTGCTGCTGTTGTGGGGCCCTGCCCCTATCAGGACAATCCTGCTTCTTATGGCCAGTCTTGCCACAAGTAAAGCACTTCCCTGGGAAGTTCCCTCCCCTCTGCCCCTGCTGTCCCCGGCCCTGATGGCCGTTACTATTCCTCCCTTGGCCCAGCTGGCCCTGATGAAACTGCTGCCCATTCTGCCCCTGTTGGCCCTGATGGCCGTTTGGACCCTGATGGACCAGACGAAAACCTCCCTGTCCCTGCCTGTAGTTCCCTGACCAGAACCTCTTATTATCCCCCTGCTGGGTACCCTGCTCATTCTGTCTCTGCCCCTGACCGGTTTGTGCCCCGCTGGCACCATGTCCTCCAGTCCTGCCCTGATGGCTAGACTCCCCCGACCGCTTGCCCTCGGCCATATGAAAACGGTGGTCCTGGCAGTGCAATAATGCAGCGTTCACCATATCAGAATACTTGGCCAATGATAGGTTCCCTAGTAGATGCTGACGGATCCTCCAATTCAACCCATCGGTGAACTTCTCAATCTTCTTCTTCTCTGTTGGAATCTCGTCTGGAACGATATTCAACAGGTTAGTAAACTCGGCCTCATACTCGGCCACGGTCTTGCCTTCCTGTTTCAAACTCATCAGCTTCCTCCTCATCTCTGTATGAACTGCGGACGGAAAGTACTTTCGGTCAAACCGCACCCAGAACTCCTGAATCATGAGGGTATCCCTCTCCTCCGCGGTGGTAATAGACTCCCACCACTGTAATGCAGATCCCACTAGCTTGAAAGTAGCTAGCACCTGTTTCTGAATATCAGTGCACTCATGCATCCTCAAATGCCTCTGTATGTCCTTCCTCCATTGGCTCGAGACTACCACGTCTGAGCTACCTGCAAACTCTGGCGGATGCACTTTCTGAAAAGTGTCTCGTACACGCTCCCAAGCAGACGGGAATGCATTAACCTGTGCTGGCGCGACAACCGGCGCCTGAGGCGGTGCCTGCTGAATCACGGCAATCGCGGCATTTACCGCTTGGGCTACTATAGCAGCAACCTCAGCGGCGTTCATCATGCCCTGAACTGGAGCGGGCTGGGGTTCGAGCATTGCATTCCTGGGAACTCGTCGTGCACGTCGTGGAGGCATCTGAAATAAGAACAAAGTTTATAAGTCCGCAGTTTATAAACTTAAAATAGCTGAAGAACGAAGCATACACAAAAAGAGTACAACAGTCCTAAAATATAGGGCTCTATATCAAAGAAAACGTAGCGGAAACATAATAGCCGTACAGATCCTAAAGGACACTAGAACCTGATGCTCTGATACCACCTGTGACACCCCGACTAATTAAATACCGTGTAGCTACTCCTTTATAAAATTAATTCAAAATGCCAAGTTGGCTCACTTAATAGCATCACTGTCGAAAACATTTTATTATTACTAACCACCTAGTATTTAAAAAGCAAGTTGTCAAATTTTAATTTAAGTCTGATTAACATGCAAGAAGTAAGATGAAGAAATAAATAACACCATTCACCATACTGAAGTAAAATGAATAACCATCACATAATAGTAAATAAAGTCTGGAGGAAAACTCATCACTACAATCCCATAACTGAAATAAATAAACTGAAACAATACATGCTAAAGTCTGAAAACTGAAATGTAAAAGATGACTCTAAAGAAATGGGCAATATGCCCTACAACTGATAGATAGTGACTCTGGAATCCAAAGAGATAGAAGCGTCTACATGCAAATCCATGTAGCTTCCACAAGCAGCTACAACTCGTCACCTGAATGAGTACCTATGCTTGGTGTCCTTGTGGCTGGGCACCTAAAATGGTTTTACAAAGAAAAAGATTTGAAAAGCAAACGGGTCAGAGCCCGAATGTGGGGTTATATTTTAAAAACCTGCAAGTGCTTTAAAAACATTTAAAACATTAAATGCAAAGTACATGTTAGGACGTACACTCGCATGATCTTCTCACCTCTCGTCTAACTGTGCACTCCTAACGTAAGTACCCATCTATATCGACCCATACTACTAGCTAACTGACAACATAACTAGCTAGACTGCCAAAGGTTCTACCCATATTACTCGGTTCCATTTAACATAAGAACGCTCGTAATTAAATAGAGGTTTAACATAAACTCAGTTTCTAAATATGCCATTGATATAACTATCAGTTAACTCATCATATATCTCAAAACAATACCGTAATATTTTTACAACATTAACATGAGGATTCCCATTAATTTGATGTATATTATGCATATCATAAATATACAATACAAGCACCCCGCGAACTAAGCTGTGGTGCACACATACTCTGCTATCCATCCCGGTACATCATGTACATAAGGATTACATATTCCGAATCTCTCAGGAATAGTTTACCGATAACAACATCACAAATAATGGAGGCGAACACAGTCACCATCACATGGGTCACGCACATACCTACGCTCCCATGATCAGCGGACTTATTAATATCACAATAAGTCTTTCTATGACCTATGTTCATCGAGGTACCAGTCTATATCCCCCCCGTAGGCACACAAGGATTAGAGGGTCCTAAGCGAACGCAAACCTCCCGTGATAGCAATTATGGTAGGTATGTCATACACACAATCCATATACCAATACTAAGTAATTACACATCTTAGTAATACCGTATTTTAATCGTAGTACATATTGCATTCTCGAACTAACTATAATTATCACAATTCGTACTATTCCGGTTTGTAATTATACGCTCTATAATTCATCCTCACATCGTAGTAGACACTCACGTCTCAACCCAAATGGTTCATTGAATATAACTCTCATATATAATTTACTCCTCTCAATAATCCAAAAGTCCCAAATCTAACCTCACATCAATAAAGGAAGGTCATCTATATCCTCGAACAAGTTTACGGGACTCCAAAAATCAAAACAGTCCAAAAAGGACCAAACTGTCAACTCGTTAGAAGTCTCGTTCGAACGAGACTTCGAACGAGTTTGGACTGTCAGGTCGTTAGAAGTCTCATTCGAACGAGGCTGTTCGAACGAGATCCAGTTCGTTCGGACGAACTGTCCCTTCTAACGATATCTCGTTCGAACGAGATATCGAACGAAATCACTACTCGTTAGTAACGACTGGTCAACTCGTTAGAAGCTCGTTCGAACGAGTTCGTTCGAACGACCTGGGGGCTACTTCTAACGAGCTTCCAGCTTCGGCCCAGAATTTTTCCATCTCGTTTTTCACCATTTTTATCACTTCAATCCTTCTCCAAAGTTCGTTCTAACAATGATTTAAGTCCTCTAATCATACTAAAACATGCTTAGGTCATAAATTAGCGTCTTTTAAGGCAATAAGGTATCCTAAACATCATTAAATCCCAAGATTTTATACTTTTACCCAATATCATCAAGAACATGAACCCTAGATATATATCAACATCAAATTCCAGAATCTAATTCGTTTTTCTTTCACCCAATCATGTATTAACATCAGATTAATTGTCTCCAAACTATTCTACATGCAATTCTCTTCACAATTTCTCAAGTTCTATGATCTAAACTACATGGGTTTTCATATTTATCAAGAACAAACCATAAATCCGAATTTTCTAACATGGAAAGAACATTTGCTGAAATTAAACATAATTAAACCACTTGCCTTGGTTTGATTTCTTACTTTGGTGTAGATTAGATGAAGTTTTCTGCAGAAATTCCTCTCTCTCCAAGCTCTTCTCCAATGGTGGCTTAAGGTGGCTAGGGTTTGATTTGGGGAAGATTGTAAACCTAATGTTAACCTCCGTAGCTTAAAGGGTTAATATGGGTTGGTTATGGGCTTAGTGGGTCAATATCCACATCAGATTTAATTAACCAATTTTCGTCACTTTTAATTCCTCAAAATGTAAAATTACCAAAATACCCTTTAAGTTACCGGTATGGCCTAAAAATACCCTGGGACCCAAACTATACCCCCGGCTAGTGTTTTCTGACTATCTCGACCCTTTCGGACGCGTAGGCGCACTCAAAACGACCATACGGATTATAGATTTTAAATTCACTTTTATTAATAAAATATTATACCGTGACGCGGCGGTCCCACGCGTCTCAACAAAATTTCTAAAATGCCGTATATAAATCTCACGACAAATTTTATAATACCAAATACATATATAATCATATATGAACATAATCAAATACCAATTCGCATCTCATTAGTATTTATAACCCGGATTAATTTCCAATTAATACGCATTTAATTAATTAATCCCAAAAAATAAATATAGTCAAAAGTACGGGGTATTACACATAATGAACCTCGCCTTTTTATATTTAACACGACACCACACGATATACTAAAAAACAACAATCAGTTTTCGTATACTTCAAGAAATTGATGGGATTCTAGGGTGATATGTTCCTATACCACTGCAAAAACTTACACTTGTGGAGCCATGAAATCCCATAATGAGCAGGCTATAAGGACCAAAGTCATGCAAATGTTGACGGGGTTAGATGATTTCTACACTAGTATCCATAACAAGATTCTCATAGGGACTCAATGCAATGGACGATGATTGGCATGGGTAGACAATGCAATAAACTATACTATCAAACCAACCAAAGCAACCTCGACCATTCACCCACCACTTCTTAATCCGAATTAGTAGTTTGGCATCAACGTCTCGAGCAACCATCACTCCGATGACTTCAATTATTAGCTAAAAAATTTGCAAATGTTATTTTTCATTCCAATAAAATATGTGATGTTTGTCTCTTAGCAAAACAAACTAGAATGCCTTTTTCTAAAAGTACCCATATCTTCGAACACATTTATTATGATATTTGTGTCCCATACAAAATTGCATCATATACTGAGGCTCATTATTCTCTAACAATTATTGACTATTATTCTCATACAACTTGAGAACAACAAATAAGATGCTAAAAATTGCTAAAGAATATTTTTATTTATGTCAAAACGTAATTTCACCAAAGCGTACCAAAGGTTCACACTAATAATGGGAGTGAGTTTTTATCCTTACAAACTTCCCTTCAAGAGAGTGGTATACTTTATTAACTCTCTTTCACATACATCCCACAACAAAATGGTGTTGTGGAGGGTAAGAATCTCCACAATTTTCATGTTGCGTGAGCGATTCGCTTCCAAAGTCAATTATTTTGTCTTCTTGGGAGGATTTCAGTCTTATTGCGATTTATCTCATCAACCGATTACTTGTACCCCTTTTGTAAGATCAATTCCTTTATGAGAAACAACTTCAATATTATCCTTTAGATAAATGGTTACGAACCTTTGGGTTCTTAGTTTACGCCACTAATTTTCACCCGTCAAATACGTTTAAAAAGAGAGCATGTAAGTGCATTTGTCATGCTACCATATGTAATACCCCACCTAAATAAATATCGGGTGATCATGCCTTTATTAAATTAAAACAAGTTTCTCATATTTTTCATTCTTAGCATCATTGTCGAAAAACAAAATTAATTAATAACCATCTAATAGTTAATTATACCAATACCGAATTTTATCTTTCAATTAAATAGAATAAATAAATAGTTCGAAAACTAAAACAACATTCACAATATACTAGAATCCAAACCATCATGATTTGTAAATGAATCAAAGTCATGTCGAATAAACCATTGGCTAAAACAACCAAAACTGTTACAAAACTGAAACTATAATACCGACAAGAGACCACATGTCTGAACATCATATACAAGAGTGAGATTCTATGCTATATCTGAATGAAAGAATCATCTACTCAAAATTACGTCAGCATCCACAGTGATACAACTCCGAGTCCCTGGAATGAAACCATCAAGTATGGCGTTCATGTGGCTGGACACCTAAAAAGTTTTGAAAATATTTTTATAGCAAGAGTTAGTACTCAAAACATTTTGAAAATATTTAACAAGTAACTTATCGCAATTAAAATCAATTATTGATTATACATGTTAGGTTTACGCACACTCCCTTGAGTTTTCTCACCTCTCATCTAATGTGCACGCCTAACATTATATACTTATCCCACCTAACTATCAAACCCAAGCTATCTCGACTAAAGTATATAACCAATCTTATCAATAGTATACTCTCATGCACCTCCCATATAACACGCTTCATTATTAACATTTCTCGCAAATTATTCAGTTTTCATATAACATTCACGTATGATCTGTTTAATCATCATAATCAAGTGTTACTGCTTAATTCATATATAATTTCACATCTAATCATCATTCAACTTCCATAATTAAGTTTCACTACTTAATTTACTACAGATATTTCCAATCAATTTTAAAATCTTGAAATCAAGTTTCTCCTCATTTAATTTACCAATTAGATGTATATATATATATATATATATATATATATATATATATATATATCATCTACAAGTCTACTTTTGCACATAAGTAGAATATTATGAAGTATATATTTCACACACTACTATAAGGATTTATTGGTTCGGCAAATCATCGAACCCAATAATACTACCATTTACATTAGTCCGGATATCCCTCAACCACAATGTAAAGGTCATACATATGTATATTGGCCCAGCATTATCATCAACCCTAATATTATTCATCTTTGATTTGGTCCAGATAATCATTGACCCCAATACAGAATTAAGCACACTTTATGTATAAATATATTTCGCACACAATATATACAATAAAGTCATACTATATAATCACCTCCATATATCACATTTTAGGGTTTATTGACTCAAAATCCTACCTCGACCACTAATAGTGATTTACATCTCTTGGCTTGAAATCATACCCCGATCACCAATATATATATATATATATATATATAAAGAGAGAGAGAGAGAGAGAGAGAGAGAGAGAGAGAGAGTATACTGTAGGTATTCACACAACCTGATAATACATGTTAGTACGTTGTATATATCTCTCGCATACTCGTCGTACTATTTACTTTACGATTTGTCTCACTGTCGTATATATAGGAGTGTTCATGCAACTCTAGAGTCCGAGTTACCCATTTGTTATATAAATTCATATTGAATTAATGTTTACTCTCCCTCTCTCTATAGCTCAATTCCCAAATTTCTCGATCTATCTCTCATTCAGTTATCCCTTCCAGCCCATGCTCTAAGTTCTACACCCAATATCCTTAATGGACCTTAACTATACCCTACTGGTCTTTATCAAGTCCCTACATAGTTATAATATCACTCGTAAGGTTACCTTCCAAATGTTGGAATTTGAGGAAAACTCAACCAACAAAAGAACCCAAATTCAACTTGGGTCGATTGAAGGATTTGGTCGATCGATCGACATTCATGGGTTGATCCATCGATCGGACAGGTACAACTTTGTCTTCTCTAATTTTTCACCATTTGTTATTTATTCAAACCCCCTCATTCTTCACCTAATTCACATCTGATTATTCCCACCTATTTCTACATCAGTTAGGATGATTCCTAATGCTTCAAACACTTTAAAACTTCACCGAAATCAATCAAGAATGAATCAATCCCTCAAAACTCTTTCATAAATCTAGTTTTGTGTTCATCCATTTCATTCAATTCAAAACCAAGATTTAAATCCGTAGTGATAATCAAAACTCTTCTGAATTATAATTCTCTACATATATAAACACTAAGTACATGCAAACCTATCCCCAAATTTTATTCAATTCACACTTTTCATCCAAGATTTTTTTCAATAAAATCAATCTATTCATGAAACCCCTACACATGGGTATTGTAACATCAATTGGTTTGCAATAAACACTTGCCTTCGTTTGATTGATCTGATTTCTTGGTTCTTGGTTGATGATTGATTGTTTCCTTCTCCAATCTCCCTTTCCAATTGCCTTGAGGCGTAAGATTTCTTCACCTTCTTCAAAATTCCTCTTTAAGCTTTGAAAATTGGTTTTCTTTTATCTCTAATGGTCAATCTAATCTTTTGTGTTGTGAGCCCTAACCCTAATATCTAATTATCAGATATATGGCTCTAAATTTCATGGGTCCCTTAACCTCTTTTTGTAAAATGACTGAAACACCCTTAAAAGGTGACGATTTGGTAAAAAATTGATCCAACACTCAAACAATACTCCCGGGTACCTTATTCTGACTATTTTGACCCATCCAGAATCATTAGTTACCTCTAATTATCATCCGAGTCACTAAAATATATTTCTCATTTCTCATGTCAAAATAGTCTACATGCAACTCTCGATGATATAAAATAAAATATGCACATATCACTCGCTATTTTTTATAATCAGTATTAATAAAATACGCACATATCACTCGCTATGTCGTATAACCCTTATTAATCAAATATTTACTACTCGCACTGAGTAAATTATAACGCAATATTAATCATTATCTATCTCTTAATTAATATTTAATAGTCACAATTATTGTCTAACCACATTAAATTAATTCACTCACGTAATTTAATTAACACGTATTTTTCCTAATTAATTTCCCAAATTAATTAAATAAAAATACGTGGTATTACATATTTCCCCCCTTACAATGGAATTTTGTCCTCAAAATTAGGGCAAGATCAGTACTAAAACTTAGGATCTTTAACATCACAACTTCCTATAGTACTCGAATTCAAATCATATTAACATAAGCGTCACTCCACTATACACGTGCTAGTGTTACACACCTATAAAAAGTCTTAATCACTCTAGCCCAAGTTTATCAACACTTTCCCAATTCACTACATACTGATACACTCTATCAGTCATGTGATCTCAATACTGGCTCTTTCGTCTCCATATTGAGAAAAGGTCGCACAACCCTAAATTCCAATTCCCCTTATTCACACAACTCAAAACTCCCTTCATGGGAGAAATCATGATAACATCTGACCACTCATGTCAGTATTTAAAACTTTAGTTCATGATAACGTAATCGTTGCGACATTTAAAAGCCACCAAAATTTGTTTGTGGTTCACTCCACTTTTAACAACGGACTACAAATCACAGCCAGTCTAAATATCTAGTTATCCACTCACCTCTAATAAAACTGAGGGTGAATGGTAAGGATTTCCACACAACCTGTAAAGGTACCTTGTGCCTGATAAACTGGTACAAGTTATTACACACAATTCTACAAGCGGTAATTTATCCCCTCAATTACCCAACAAGGCCCCACACACACTACTCCCATTAGCTAGAATAATAAACCACCTCTTGTCTAATCATCGGGCTACAGGTGATACAATATGCATAAAACAAAACTTCAAACCCATCGCTTTTTGATATTCCCTATCAGAGGTGGGATTGCAGGATCTCATACTGATTCACAACAATATTGGGTTGCACCTTTCACCGGTGCAATCCTTCTTTTCAAAGAAAGAATAACAATTACTTCATCTCATCCAGTCCATGAATTTTACTTCATCTCATCTTGATTCATTACAATTCTTGACCAAGTCATGATGTTAGCAACCCATCATCAATTTTATTACTCTACCTACCCATTCTGTCACTGGCAATGTAGGTTTGTTACTAAATTCTGGTCGATCATCTCGAGCCAACATTTTTCCATTTATGAGTGGTGAATCCGAAGATAATCGCACTATGTCTCACCCAAGACCAATTACCACTTACAATATCTCAGATTAAGTGGTACTTTATACTACCATTATACCCCAGTATACCAAAAGTCATGGCCCGTGCACTTTTCGCAACTGGAACACTTCTTGGGTCTTTTTACCTAATAGTCATCAGTATTCTATTTACGTGCAAGCCACTCTCAACATTCGACTGAGTAAGGCTCCGCCCTAATTTCCCATAAAAGTTGGGTCTCCTCTTTATCAAGAGATATCTTTTGAATGGCTTCCCACAACCTTTCAACCTATCTCGAGTGTGCTAGCTATAATTTCACATGTATATTTAGATCATGGTCTTTCTCACACGATGTTCAATACATCATCCCATTCCAGCTTAATTAATAACTTCCCCACAGGTATACTTTTCACGCATCAATTTCCACTCCCCTCTATCTCGGACGATTTATAAACCAACTGACCAGGGCTCCCATACACCCTATCACTCATACAAATTTGTAAAAAAACATCACCTAAGACGCTTTTCTCTAGATAGGCCTCACCTCCTCGGCATGTCTATATTACATGGGTATTATCAATCACCTCATGAATTCATCATTTACTTCCTCTCAATAAGGTCCCACCCTTCAACTCATAGTGAGAAGAAAAATTTCAGTGCTTTTTCACAGCACTACCGGCTTCACTGGCCTTATACCGTATTATATCTCCCAACTCAAAGTGTTTCCTCATCACGTTCAAGGATTTTCATTCAAAACTCATGACCTAGCATCCATCAACATATATTTACTCCCGACATTTATAAAAGTTCATACATATTTCATATCGTAGTAGAACCCAAACAAGGAACTTTCCCTTATGCACTATCACTTAGTATTGGCAGTGATTGAGTTCCATCAGCCTCAAACACACAATCGAGACACTCAGATGCTACCTCCAACCGTATACTTATAAATCTCAATTCCTGCATATCTAAAGGATTTAACTAACACTACACTCTCACCAGCACTAGGCATTAGCGCTAATCATAATAATGAGCTAAATCTATCCACTCGACAGTAAACCCAATATTTCTTGAATCCTATCATAAAGTCCCTACGCATCAGTATTAAATACAACAATACATATATGCTCTACTAAATCTTCACCATAATATAATATAAATGCGATCTTGACTCTCTTTCAGGTGAGGCCTCGTCAAACAACACATTCCACCATGGAACATTAAACACGATGGCCTTGCTATCATAGCCCTTTATCATTCCCCCCACATCGCTAATCAGTCCATACCCAGGATAATATCACACTCGTATGACACATAACTATAACGAGTAATTCAAACATACATATATTCCATGTTCCGTCACCCGCTCTCCCTACGAATAGTACTAAAGGGACCCCCTCTATACAAAGGCAATTATATACACATTATAGTTATATCAATGATATACCCACTAAACTCGTCTAACATACGAATCTAGTGCTAACAGAATACTGTGACTCACTCATGTCATATAAAACTTATCCCACTCCCGAGGATAAAACTCATACTTCCAATTGTCAATAATACTAGCAGCTCAAATGATTTAAGGATATAACACTCTCGTCCCAACTGAACCAAAACTTCTATAATTTGTAACCCTAGTTGGCATCTTATTCTTGTCCCTGAACTCGTTGTGGACAAGATTCATACATGTGCTCCTATTCTTTACCCGTAATACACTTCTCTATGTCATTCCCATTTCTCTGCCTCTACTCATTATTATAGGATGGTCCTTCTCATGGACCTGGTAGTCTTGACCCAGGCTGCTACCTCTAGTGTTCCTTAGGCCCCACTAGTCCTATGGAACTCGTTATTGGCCTTGCCTGTCATGAATAAACCTAACATCACTTGGTAGTAAATTCCATTGATCTGAAACATTTCTATGGATCCCTAGCGTTTATGTAAGCTTGCAAACAAAGTATCTTGCCTACATCAATACTTGTCATCTTAATTGGAGTTCTCATTCACTCCCCTGTATTCTTCTCATAGTTTCAAACTTAACCTACAGATCCCTTTATCAAGTCTCTGTATCCCTTCGTTGGGTATGAAGTTCACTAAGCCAATCTTCGTCTCCTTACCTACAAAGTTGGGTGAGCCTGAAGTTGTACCATTATTTTCTAAAACGGTGTTTGGGAAATTACCATTCCGAAAAGATCATCTTGCTCGTCACCTACCCGAACGACATTATAATGATTTCTAATGCGATTACACTTTCTTGGATACTCCAAGACTTATGCTAAGACCATCCCTCCCGCAGTCCTTTTAACGCCCTTCTCTGGCCGCCTTATAGTGTTCGATGTGCCATGCCCCATCGAACTCATATATGAATCACATTAACTATACTTAATAGCAGGAGAATGTAAACCACATGCATAGATGACTAGATAATACTATGATAAGTCTCTATATAAATCAAACGATACTCTGAAAACATAGTAAGTCATACAGATCCTAAGGGAATTAGAACCTAACACTCTGATACCATCTGCGACACCCTGCCTAATTAAATATCGGGTGATCAGGCCTTTATCAAATTGAAATAGGTTTCTCATGTGGTTCATTATTAGCATCACCATCGAAAAATCAAATTAATTACTAACCACCTAATAGTTATTAAACCGGTACCAAATTTTATCTTTTCATTAAACAAAATAAATTAATAGTTAAAAAACTAAAACAACATTCAAAATGTACTAGAATCCAAACCATCAAGATATGTAAATGAATCAAAGTCAAGCCGAATAAACCATCGGCTAAAACACCCAAACCAAGTAATAATCCAAGTCCAAACTACAAAGTAAAACTGATATAAAACTGAAACAATAATACCGACAATAGACCACATGTCCAAACATGATATACAAGAGTGAGGTCCTATGCTAGATCTGAATGAAAGAATTGACTACTCAAAATCATGTCAGCATCCACAACGCTATAACTCCGAATCCCTGGAATAAAACCATCAAGTATGGCATCCCTTTGGTTGGACACCTAAAAGGTTTTGAAAATATTTTTATAGCAAGAGTTAGAACTAAATTTTTTTTAAAAATATTTAACAAGTAACTTATCGCAATTAAAACTGGTTATTGATTACACATTTAGGTTTACGCATACTCCCTTGAGTTTTCTCACCTCTCATCTAATGTGCAATCCTAACGTTATATACTTAGACCACCTAGCTATAAAACCCAAGTTATCTCGACTAAAGTATATAACAGATCTTATCAATAGTATACTCTCTCGTACCGCCCATACAACACGCTTCATTATTAACATTTCTCGCATATTATTCAGTTTTCATATAACATTCACATATGTTATGTTTAATCATCATAATCAAGTCTCACCACTTAATTCATATAGCATTTCATATCAAATCATCATTCAACTTCCATAATTAAGTTTCATTACTTAATTTACTATAGATATTCGCAATCTATTTTTAAATATTGAAGTTATGTTTCTCCATACTTAATTTACCAATTATATATATATATATATATATATATATATATATATATATATCATCTACAAGTCTATTTTCTCACATAAGTAGAATATAATGAATTATATATTTCACACACAATATATACTATAAGGATTTATTGGTCCGACAAATCATCGACCCCAATAATCCTACCATTTACATTGGTTCGGATATCCCTCGACCCCAATGTAAAGGTCATACATACGGATTTTGTCCCGACATTATCATTGACCCCAATATTATTCATCTTCGATTTGGTCCGGATAATCTTGGACCCAATATAGAAATAAGCACACTTTATGTATATATATTTCGCACACAATATATATTATAAAAACATACTATATAATCACCTCCCTATATAATATTTTACGGGTAATTGGCTCGAAATCGTACCTCGATCACCAATAGTGATTTATATCTCTTGGCTAGAAATCATACCTCGTTCACCAATATATATATATATATATATTATGCTTTAGGTATTGACACAACCTAAGTAGTACTATGCATCAATATGTATTCACACAACCCGATAATATATGTTAGTACGTTGTATATATTTCTCGCATATTGGTCGTACTATTTACTTTATGCTTTGTCTCACTATCTTATATATAGGAGTGTTCACACAACTCTAGGGTCCTAGTTACCCCTTTGTTATATAAATTCAGTAGTTACCATCCTTAACCTACTGATATATATGTTGAATTGATGTTTACTTTCTATTCGTAGCTCAATTCCTAAATTTCCCAATCTATCTCTCATTCGGTTATCTCTTTTGGTCCATGCTCTAAGTCCTATACCCAATGGCCTTAGTGGACTTTAACTATACCCTACTGGTCTTTATCATGTCCCTATAAAGGTATAATATCACCACTAAAGTTCCCCTCTAAATGTTGGAAATTGAAGTAAACTCAACCAACAAAAGAACCCAAATTCTGCCTGGGTCGATCGATCTAAGGATTTGGTCGATCGATCGACATTTAAGGGTCGATTGATCGATCGGACAAGTAGAAATTTGTCTTCTCCAATGATTCACCATTTTTATTTACTCAAACCCCCTCATTCTTCACCCAATTAACATTCGATTATTCCTAACTATTTCTACATGAGTTAGGATGATTTCTAACGTTTCAAACACTTTAAAACATCATCGAAATCAATCAAGAATGAATCAAACCCTCAAAACTCTTTCATTAATCTAGTTTTATGTTCATCCATTTGATTCAATTCAAAACCCAGTTTCAAATCTAGAGTGAGAATCAAAACTCTTCAGATTCATAATTCTCTACATATATAAACACTAACTGCATGCAAACCTATCCCAACATGTATCAAATTCACAGTTTTCATCCAAGTTTTTTTTAATAAAATCAACCTATTCATGAAACACGTACACATGGGTTTTATAACATCAATTTGATTTGAAATAAACACTTGCATTTGTTTGATTGATCAAATTTCGTGGTCGCTCTATCGCACATATCACTCGATATGTCGTATAACCCTTATTAATCAAATATTTACTACTCGCACTGAGTAAATTATAACGCAATATTAATCATTATCTATCTCTTAATTAATATTTAATAGTCACAATTATTGTCTAATCGCATTAAATTCATTCACTCGCGTAATTTAATTAACACGTATTTTTCCTAATTAATTTCCCAAATTAATTAAATAAAAATACGTGGTATTACATATTTCCCCCCTTACAAAGGAATTTTGTCCTCAAAATTAGGGCAAGATCAGTACTAAAACTTAGGATCTTTAACATCACAACTTCCTATAGTACCCGAATTCAAATCATAATAACATAAGGGTCACTCAACTATACACGTGCTACTGTTACACGCCTATAAAAAGTCTTAATCACTCTAGCCCAAGTTTATCAACACTTTCCCAATTCACTACATACTGATACACTCTATTAGTCATGTGATCTCAATACTGGCTCTTTTGTCTCCATATTGAGAAAAGGTCGCACAACCCTAAATTCCAATTCCCCTTATTCACACAACTCAAAACTCCCTTCATGGGAGAAATCACGATAACATCTGACCACTCATGTCAGTATTTAAAACTTCAGTTCATGATAACGTATCCCTTGCGACATTTAAAAGCCACCCAAATTTGTTCGTGGTTCACTCCACTTTTAACAACGGATTACAAATCACGGCCAGTCCAAAAGAAGATCTTATATCTTCTAGTTAACCTACTTATTGATTCTTGTTTGGGTTCGTTGTGAGATTGCACATGTTATTTACTATCAAAAGAAGATCTTGGGTACTTTTCTCACACCACATACTCAACTCACCTTAAAAAATCCTTTTCCCAATTATTTGGGGTCGACTATATGAATTTTATTAATTAAACCACATGATATCATTTCCTTTTTCTGCAATATCCCACCAAATCAATTTAGGCATACATCTACCCCCTTGCATTACCATCAATATTAACTAAATCAATCTTCCTTGTAAGGGTTTCTATTGGTTTACGCCTTATGTGCCCAAACCATCTAAGTCAATTTTCTCTCAATTTATCTTATATAGGTTCTACCTTTAGCATTTCAAAAATATCTTCATTCCTATTTTTTTTTCTTTCTAGTTTTACCACAAATCCATCTTAGCATTCATATATTTTCTTCACTCATTATCTACACATTTTATTTTTTCGTTGCTCACCAATCTATCCCATATAACATGGCGGGTCTAATTGATGTCTAGTATAAATTTTCTTTTAGCTTAAAAGGTTTCTTATCCCAAAATATGTCGGAATAACTTCTCCACTTAACCCACCATGATTTAATCCTGAGTAGCACCACCTCTAATATCTACATATATTTTTTTATAAACAAGCCTAAATAATGAAAATGATTATTTCTAGGTGTCTTCTAACCATCCAATTTCACCATATCCCCATTTGTCATTCTATTACTACTAAAATTAAACTTTACACATTATGTTTTAGTCCTACTTATCTTAAATACTCTTATTTGTATAGCTTCTCTCCATAGTTCACATCTACCATTAGCCCCCATGTTAGTCTCATCCACTAAAATAATATTATCTTCAAATACCATGCACCAAAGCACCTCATCTTGTATTTATCTAGTTAACTCATCCATAACAAGATTAAAGAGATAAGGACTTAGTGCTCAACTTTCTCTAGCCGATGCTCTTTGTATAATCATGGCCATGTTATGAGTATCTTAGTTAGATCAATATATCTATAATTCTCTCATTTTTTTCATGTAAAATCCACTATATTATATCTCTTAGTACCTTATTTTATGTCTTCTCCAAATCTATAAAAAAACAAATGAAGGTCCTTATTTTTCTCCCTATATCTCTCCATTAATTCACTTAATATATAAATTTATTCCATTATTGTCCTTCCAGACATATATCCTAATTGATTCCCAGATAAAACTTTTTTCAATCTCAATCTATGTTCAAGCACTCTCTCCCACAGTTTTATTGTATGACTAATTAACTTAATACCACAATAATTTGAATAATTTTATATATCCCTTTATTTCTATAAATAGACACTAAAACACGTTTTCTCTATTCATCAGGCCTTTTATTAGTCATTATAATTCTATTAAATAATTTTATAAGCGACTATCCTTCCTTCCCTTAGCACTTTTAAACCTCAATAGGGATACTATCTGATCTTAAATCCCTCCTTGTTTTCATCTATTTTAGAGTTGTCCTAACCTCTGTTGTTTTAATTCTATAAAAAAAATATTTTGTTCAAGTCTCCATAAGTTCATCTATATCTAATCTACTCCCATTATCTCTATTCAATAACTTCTCGAAGCAGTTATTCCATCTTTCCATAATATCATCATTCTTGAGTACGACTCTCAAATCATCACTTTTAATGCACTTAGTGTTATTGAAATCTTTTGTTTTTGTGTCCTAATTTTAGCAAGATCATAAATACTTTTTCACCTCTTGTGTTCCTAATTTTGTATAAAGACCATCAGACGCCTTTAACTTAGCATCTCTTACCATTTTCTAAGCTTGCTTTTTACCCTATTTATGTTTCTCAAAACTTTCTTTATTCCTAGTTATTTGCCATGTTTTAACTTACCGTATTTTAATTTTTACTACATTTTGTACTTCTTCATTCCACCATCATGTTTCTTTATATCGTGACTCCCTAACCTTTTGAATCTCCAAGAATTTCTTTCAATATTCTCCTAATGTATGTGGCCTTCCTATCCCACATTATGTTAGTCTCATCTTCAGTATTCCATGACACTTCATTCAAAAAAAAATCTCTAAATAATACTAATTTCTCTCCTTTTAAGTTCTATCACCTAGTTCGTGTGTTAATCTTCTTTTTTTGCACTCGTGATAAATTTGTAATATTTATATCGAACACCACTATCCTATGTTATGAGGTTAAGCTCTCTTTCGTGATAATTTAACAATCTTTACATGTTATTCGGCCTTCCTTCCTAGTAATGAAATGCACTACTACAAAATCATAAGCCATCGCAAAGTCTAAGATAGATTGTCCATCGTCATTCGTATCTACAAAAGCATATTCTCCATGCACTATCTCATATCCTATATGGTATTCTCCTAAATGAAAATTAAAGTTTTCCCTAATATAGTTTTTCCCACCTACAGATATTTATTAAATTAGTTCATACATTTGTTCCCAAAGGTGTACTTTAGTGTGCTCATTGAATCTTACTTGGGACACATAAGCACTAACATTATTAATTATATTTTTACCTAATACCAGTTTTACAAGTATAAGTCTATCAACTTTCATAATAACGATAACATTACCATCCTTAAGGCTCTTTTCTACTATTATTCTAACTCTGTTCCTATTTCTATATTATGTTGTATAATATAATTTAAACCCACTATTTTTTGTCAATCTAACTTTCTAAATGACCTATTTAGTTTCTCGTAAACAAGTTATGTTAACTTTTTTTCATATCATGGTATTGACTAACTCCATCCCTTTGTCTATCATAGTACCTATGTTCCAAGTCGCTAAGCTCAATTTATTATCCTGGATTAACTTCTTTACCACCCTTTCCCATTTCTTATTGCACCCGTGCACCAATGCGACACCCTTTGCCTATTTTTCAGGCACCCGGTGGAAGGCACAACAAATCGCTTAAGGGCAATGCCCTAGTATTAGTGCGTATATTCATAGTATTAATGTTCAACAGGATCGGACAAAGTTTTGCAATTGCTATTAGATACCCTACGCAATCCTCCTCTATTATCCAGAGTTGGGACCGATACTGTCCAAAAAAATAAGAAGTTAAGCACAACATAAACGAAGTTTCTGGCACAACAAGTGCTTGATGAAATTCAAAAGTGATTTTTATCTTCTTCATTTATTAGCATAGTGTCACATGCTAAGTTTTTCTCATAAAAATACGATCCTAAAGGCTCCACCCATACACTGCATTTCTCTAGGTTGTACTAGTGTAATATGGAATGAAATATTTTATGTTGGATAATTCTTGATAATTCTAGAATATTCATGTACGAAGGTGGCAATGTTCTAGGCTCTTAAACTAGAATGTTCATGACTGGTAGATTAATGATACTTATACATATCATAGATATTGATTGTAAATGTAATTACCCATAAATAGGTGGGAGACTCATTTGGGAAACCACCAAGTAAAGTTGTAAGCCCTCTTGCTTAAGTGAAATAAAAGTATTCACTCAAACTAGCTCTTTGTGTGATTTCTTAATCCTTCTCCTATTCTAGTTTTACAAACTAAAGATAACTACTCCTACTTAGTAATATTTGGTCAATAGAGTGCTAAGTGATGCATGAAGGAATAACTAAAAAATAACCCCATGAGAAGTGGTATCAGATCTAGGCTAGTAAAGTGATAACTATGGAAGGACTAAAGATGTTGACTTCAGGCTTGGAGTAAGGGAACCGAGGGCATGATGAAGTTCCTACCAATATGGGAAGGTAAGTCCAAAGTTGAAAGATATATTGGCAATAATGGAACAATGACTAGACAATGTGGAAATATCTATGTCCGATTTAGGGGAACAACTTGATGGAGTCCACCAATGGTTTGATGGGTTAGGTTTGAAGAGCGTGCAAATCCATAATGCTGTCAAGAGTTCCTTAAATGACTTTGGGATATATTCGATTGGAAATCTTCCTTGTTCGGGAGAAATTAATGGGGGATATTCAAAATTATGAGCTACCTTTGAGAATGATCTATATGCACTATGCTAATAGGTTGAGGAGGTATGATTAGATTGGGCATTATGTAAAAAAGTTGAACTGGAGGATTGGTTGTCACCGACCTAACCACAAGGATCCAATCACCCAATCCCAAGGAATTTGCTCATGATATAAATGCAAGATAACTTGAAAACTTTCGATGGGGGTGTTGAGCAGTAATTTGATGCAATGGGTATAATGCATGATTTTTCTAAGATCCGCATGACTACACACTACCTTAATAACATTATTTCATTGTGGTGGATGAAGACATATGTGACATTGGGAAGGTCACGATCATAATAGACACTTAGTGGGACATCAAAATGGAACTCAAAAAGTAATTCTACCCAGAGAATGTTGAGATGCAAGAGAGGGGGAGATTTTGTCTACTAAAATATATGGGAACTATCTAAGACTTCGTGAAAGAATTTACCACACTAACCCTGGAGATTTCATACTTGAGCGATAAGGATTCTCTTTTCTTTTACATGGATCAACATAAATATTAGGCTACAACGGAACTCAAATGACAAGGAGTACAAGACATCTCCACAGTTATTATATAAGCACAATTAGTTATTAACTATAATGAGAAGAAGGAACCACTTAAGACTAAAGATAAGAAATGTGGTCATGTTAAAGGTAGGGGATAAAAGTCCCAACAAGGGCCTAGTGATGGTGCACGTAAGCCATAAATATGGAAGCCTTATTATAGAGGAAGGGACCCTCACTGTTTGGATAAAGTTAGTGGCTTCCTATATAATGATCCCAAATAGGATATGGATTGCCCAAAGAAGAATGAGTTTAATGGTTGAGTACGAAGAAAAATATAACGAATAAAATGAAAATAATTCACACATGGGTTCACTTTGAATCCTTAATTCAATCAAGTCTAAGTTTGAGCCATCAAAAACTACTTTAAAAGGGCTTTTGTTTGTTGCGGTAAAGATTAATGGGATTTCGACAATGCTTTGATTGACAGTGGTGTATCCTATAACTTTGTTGACATAAAAATAGACAAGAAACTAGAATATAAAGATAGAAAGGAAGGAGAACAAATAAAGGGCATCAACTCGATAGCTAAGTCCATCCTCAAAGTGGAAAAGAGTGCAGGTGCAAGCATTAGAGGATGGAACGATTTGATATATTTTTCTATCATGCCTATGGATGATTTCAAGTTTGTGCTTGGAATGGAGTTCCTGGACAAGGTATTTTCTTTCCCTCTTCCATTTTCCAATATCATATGAATTATGGATCGAGGAAATACATATACGGTATTAGTTAAATGTAATGACAAGGTCAAAGCTCCAGCTCTTTCAGTTACCCAATTTATAAAGGGATTTACGAAATGTCAGACTAGTCACCTAGCCTTTTCGCAAGAGTCTCCTAATGATGAACTAACTGAGACTTTGCCTATGAGAGAGACAACAGAGGTATAGTTCAATCTTGATGAATACAAGGACATTATGCCCTATGAGTTTTCTAAGAAGCTGCCACCTAGGATGGATGTGGATTATAAGATTGAGTTAACTATGTTCTAAAACCCCTAATAAAGTTCCCTATCGCATAGAGCCACTTGAGCTGGAGGAATTAAGGAAAAATTTAAAGATTTACTTGATGCATGATATATCTGGTCCTCCAAGGCCCCATATGTCGCACCAGTGCTCTTTTAATGAAAGAAAAAGTGATCTTTATGCATGTTCACAGACTACTAGGCCTTTAACAAGGTTACAATCAACAATAAATACTCCATCCCTATAATAGTGGATTTATTCGATCATCTTATTGGATGACAATATCTTACTAAGTTAGCCTTGATTTCGGGATATTATGAAGTAAGGATTGCTAAAGTGGATGAGCAAACCACTACTTGTGTGACAGGTTATGGCTCTTTTGAATTTCTTGTGATGCCTTTTGTTGTCACTAATGCACTAACCATCTTTTTTACCTTGATGAATCACCTGTTCCATCCCTATTTGAATCATTTTGTTGTTATATACTTTGATGAGATACTAGTGTATAACACTACCTTAGCTGGACATCTCAGACACTTAAACCTTCTATGTACTAAGAGACAATGAGCTCTATATCAATAAGGAGAAGTGTTCCTTTACCCTAGAGGAAGTGTCTTCCCTAGGGCCTAAAATCAATGGTGGAAAACTAATGATGGAGGAAGTTAAGGTAAAGGCCATTCGCGACTGAGGAACCCCTTACGAAGGTTAAAAAAATTCGGATCATTCTCGTGACTTGTCAACTACTTCTGAATAGTTTATTGAGTGCTACTCGGTTAAGGGAGCCCTTTTGATGAATTCAATAAAGAAAAGTCATGCTTAGGAACTGATTGAGGCATGGCAAGAGGCATTTCATGATCTAAGGTAGGTGGTTATGGAATAACATATTCTCAGTCTTTCGTACCTTCCCAAACCCTTTGAGATGCACATAGGGCTTTCAACTATGCTATTAGCGGAATACTTTTGTCAGGAGAACACCCCTTTGCCTATGAAATCTATAAGTTAAAATAAATTGAGAGGTATACGATGCAAGAAAATAAAATGATAATGATGATACACTGTCTCCAGACGTTACGACATTACTTGTTGGGGACTTCCTTTATAATAAAGGCCTATAATGTTTCCACAAGCTACTTTTAGTCCCCAAAGAAACATAGTCCAAAGAAAGATTATTTTTAATATTTCCCAGAAAAGTTTAATTATTGGTTCAAGTAGAAACTGAGGAATGCCACTGTTGTGGCGGATTCTTTAAGTCATATGGTTGAACTTACAGCTATTATTCGCCCTCGGTTAACCTTGATGAATCATATTAAGAAAGGCTTAGAAAAAGATTCACTAGCTATAACTGTTATAGGAATGGCTCATCAAGGCAAGGTAAGATGCTTTTTAATCAATAATGGGTTACTCTTTGATAAATCCAATTAGATGTACACTCCAAGATGGGAAAACTTAAATAGAGAAATTATAAAGGAATTTTATGATTTAAAGTGGGCTTGTTATCAGGGGATGGATTGCACACTTGTCTTACTGGATGGTTCCTATTATTGGCCGCGAATGATGAATGATGAGGAGTTATATGTGCATACTTTTCTCTTGTTCCAACAAGATAAGATTCAAAAACTTGGCCTCGCTGTTTTGCTGGAACCCCTACCAGTTGCAGATAAACCATAGGAAAGTCTTTCCATGGATTTAATCACTTATTTACATAAGTCGGAAGGATGTGGCAGTATCATTGTAGTGGTGGAAAGATTTTCTAAGTATGCTTCTTTCATTCCTGCCCCGCCAGATTGTAGGACCGAAGAAACAACCAAATTATTCTTTAAAACTATAGTGAAGTATTGGGGGTTACTATAAGTTATTTTTAATGATGAAGATCCTCAATTTACTGAATGATTTTGGACTAATCTTTTTTGGATAACAAGATCTGATTTGAACTTCTCCACTAGTTTTCACCCAAAAATAGATGGAAAAATTGAGAAGATTAATGCCTTATTGGAGCTTTACTTAAGGCACTATCTAAGTGACCTCTAGGTTATCAAACTCCGCGATGTTGCTCAATTTTCTTGCAATTATCAAAGGAGTGAGTCTTTAAACCAATGACGCCTTGAGATTGTGATAGGAATACAACTCACGACGCCTAACGCATTAGCATAGAGCTATGATGGGAAGAGCCTGACAACCTATAAAATCGGTAAGGCGTGGTAGGAGTAAGAAAAAATTGCTAAGGCATACTTTAACTAGATGTCCGTGAAAGTGAAGAAATGTGCAGATAAGAAAAGACAACCAATGGAGTACAATGATAGAATTGGTGATGTTAAACCTACCCGATAGCAAACCAAGTTGGGAGCATGAGGATATATTATGGAAATTTGCGAAACAAGTCCAAAAGTAAAAAGAGGAAGGTGTGACGAGGGTGTCGCGAACGTAGGTGGGTAGGATGTCGCATGTTAAGTGTCACGACCCCAATCCAAAATTAGTAGGGAATGAGTGTCTTGACATTCCACCAAGGCAACACATATTCTTATTTTAAATGTTTCTTATAATTAATGCAACGGAAATACAATCACATGATTATGAATCATAAAATATTGAAAGTGAAGGAATTACTCAATCAAATCCTTCTAAAAGGAAACTTCATATACATTAAAAGTAACAACGAGTTACAACCTAAGACAAAATTTAAAAATTATTACAAGAGATCCAAACATGCTCTAGATGATTAAACAAACATTTTACTTAAAGTAACAAAAAGAGCTCTAAAAGATGAATCTTCAAGATAGTCCTTTTATGTTCCCTCCGTAAGCTTACTTATTTCTTGAAAAATGGTTATTAATGCAACATCGGCTAAAAGACAAGTGAGATTCAATCTCCAGACATCCCAGTGTTTTTCAGAAAATGGAAACCTATTCAATTTAGAACAAAAGGCATATACATAGATATACGAATTTTCAGTAATATATATAAAGTAACTGACCACATATATTTTCAGAATAAATAGTGCGGAATACACGAGATAAAATAATTGAACAATATGTCAATTATTAAATTTTATTTTAATGGACATGTACGCTCTAATACCCAGACAGACAGATAGTGTCACCAAGTGTTTCCACCTGGTAACATCATAGATAGAAATTCATGATCTCTGGAACTACGCCTTGTTTAAGGCACACATGCGATAAACCAGCTCGGAAGGTACGACCAAAATATTTCCACCCAGTAGTCAAGCCCAACTTAGTAAAAGAGTTTCCATAGGCTGAATCAATAATTTTAGAGTTCAAATCAAATGTATATATCGAGAGATGTACACATATAATAAATGACGAAATCATCAGTATCGAATGTATTTTGAGAATAAAATCATTTAAAAAAATAAATATAATTTGAGTAATATCATATAATCAAAATGCGATAGGAAAGTCATAGAGTACTCACCTAAAATGGAGCTTCGAAATTACAGATATTGAGTCTTCGATCACACGTTAATCTTAAGACGAAAATAACTTCTTATTAAACTTTCCTATCTTTTCTCTCAGTATTTACTAAGGAATTGGTGTGAATTCAAATGATCCTAAAGACTATATTTATAGTTTTCCAAATATATCATTGCGCTGACACATGTCTAGCTGACCAAGCTTTGACAATGCCGAGTCAGTGTTGGGTTCCGGAGGGGTCTTGCAGTCTTATTTTATCGAACAACGACACGTGTTTTTAGCTTTAGCTATATCGATTACACTTGTAAGCACGAGGTGTCAATTAAGGGTATAAAGGGTCATTTTACATAAAAGGGTATTTTGGTAATTCCACACTATATATTTTCAATATTTCTTAGAGGTATTAAAAAATATTTTTTTTATCAAAAGGTCTATTTTTTTCTGCTTTGGTCCCTAAAACTTTCTTAATTGAAATCATGTCCCTAAAGTTTCATTAAATTACATTTTCTACCCCAAAACTTATCATTTAGCTTAGGATGTGTCATAAAATTTCAATTTGACCCATTTTACAGTTAATTCTTCAAATTTAAAAACCGGTTTTATCATATTAAGAACCTATAATATCACATTTGTAATAACATAACATTTATCAGATAGAAAGTGAGGCACAATTATAAAAACAACTATATATAAGCATATAAAAGTGGGGTCATTACTTCTTGCCCACCATATAAAAAGTTTGGTCCCCAAACTTAACTTACATTAATTTTCACACAGGTATGGATATTGCTCATTTATTTCATCTTCCCATTCCCATGTTGCTTCTTCAACAGAATGATTATGCCATAATACTTTGACCAGTGGAATAATCTTGGTTGGTAATATTTTATCTTTATGGTCCAAATATTCTACTGGATGCCTAATGTATGTCAACTTCCCTTTCTTCCTAAATTGGATTACTCCATTTGCTGGCGATACTTGCAAGAACACATAATCTCCTTTTTGGAATTCTAGTTGGCGGTGCTGATTGTCAACATAGCTTTTTTGACCGCTTTGAGAGATTCGAAGTCGGTCTTGTATCAATTTCACTTTCTCTGTTATGATCTTAATAAATTATTGTCCCAACTATTTTCTTTCTCCAACTTCTACCCAACATGCAGGGGAACGACACCTTCTTTCATAGAGTGCATCATATGGAGCCATTTGAATACTTGCTTGATAACTATTATTATGTGCAAATCCCACTAACGGTAAATGATCATATTAATTCCCTTTCAAATCAAGTACACGTGCCGTAAGCATATCCTATAAGGTTTAAATGGTTCTCTAAGATCGTCCATCTGTTTGAGGATGAAAAGTGGTACTAAAATTCAATTGTGTTACCATGTCTACTTGTAGGCTTTTTCGAAAGCGGGACATGAATTCAGATAAGAAACGATTGACATTGGGGTTCCATGATGCCTAATAATTTCTAGTACGTACAACTTAGCTAGATTTTTTAAAGCACGGGTAATGTTAATGGCAAGAAAATGAGCATATTTTGTTAGTCTATCAATAATTACCCAAATAGAATCATTACCTTTTGAACTATTTGGTAATTTTGTCACAAAATCCATAGTAATATGTTCCCATTTTCACTCAGGGATAGGCAGGTGTTGTAGTAATACTGATGGTTTTTTATGTTCATCTTTTATTTATTGACAAACCAAACACCGAGATACAAATTTCGCTATCTCCCTTTTCATGTTATTCTACCAAAATACTTCTCAAATCTCCTCATACATCTTTGTACACCCGGGATGAAATGTGAATCTCGAGTAATGACTTTTTTCTAAAATTTACCTCTTCAGTTGGGCATTATGTGGAACACACATTCTATTTCTAAACATCAATAGATCATCTTATATCATAAATTTGATTCTCTTTCGTTCAATAACTTTTTCTCTAATCTTCTTCAGTTGTGGGTCATTTACTTGTGCAATTTTGATCATTTTCATTAACATGGGTTGTACTTGTAAATTCACAATTATTACTCCTTTTCTATAAATACGTACATCTATTTCCATACTTCTTAAACCCTTCAACAGAGCTTCATGGCTTTTAATAATACGTGCTAAATTTGGTGTAGACTTTCTACTTAAAGGGTTAACTACTATATTAGCTTTCCCTAGGCGATAATGAATATTTAAATCATAATCCTTCATTAATTCTAACCACCTCCTTTGTCTCATGTTCAGTTCCTTCTGAGTAAATATATATTTTAAACTCTTATGAACTATATTAATCTCAGATGTCTCACCATACAAATAATATCTCTAAATCTTAAGAGAAAAAATTTTAGCAACTAATTCCAGGTCATGGGTTGGATAATTTTGCTCATGTAGTTTTAACTGTCTCAAGGGATATGATACTACTTCTCCATTTTTCATTAGCACACATCCCAAATAATTTTTTGAATCATCACTATAAATCATAAATCCCCCTGTACCGAAAGGAATAGTAAAAATAGAGGAAGTTACTAATTGATTCTTAAGTTCTCTAAAACTATTCTTAACTTCCTTAAACCATTCATATTTAACCTTCTTTTATGTTAATGTAGATAAAGGTTTGGTAAAACTTGAAAATCCTTCAACGAATCTTTGATAACAACCTGTTAATCCAAGAAAACTATGAATCTCCATCACATTAGATGGCCTAGGCCAATCTAGTTGTAAGGACATAAACTTCCAATTGAGTCCATATATTGATTTGATTTAATTTCGTGAACAAAACTGTGTTTGTAATATGTCATAGGGTGATTTTTATTTTGCCATGATTCCACTTAGTCTATGACGTATTGAAGAAACTGAAGACTTTGCGGAAAAGATTCAAAGAATTAATCATGCTGAAGTTTAATTGGTGCAAGTTTATTCGTCTTCAAGTTAATTGCATTCCGAGATCACACATGTATGAATGCGTACAATTAATGGAGCTCGGAATAATTTTTATAAAATATAAGGATGTAATTTTATAAGTAAAAATATTTTTAAATGTTTTAAAAGTGTTTTAAATGTTTTACACTTTGTTTTATTCTGATAAGCAAGAAAAAGAGTATAACTTAATTGGGTCTCTTTTGGAGAAACGTTTTAAAAGAAAAGTCAAACTGACACGCACGTCGTTCGAACGACATCTGTACTTCATTCGAGCGAGATGGCTATGTCGCGCGAACGACATGCCAATCTCGTTCGAGCGACAATATTTTCAACGCAACGTTTAATTCCTATTTAAAATGTGTTTTCATCTGAGTTTTGTAAGTGTGAATTCTGGAGAAACAATTTACGGTCCAGAAACTTGTTTTCACATGTTCTTCTAAGGTTTCAAAGCTTAAACACATCCTTAGAGTGTGCAAAGATCCGAGTCATCATTATTATATTTTTATGTGATCTTGCTGCACCAAGAAGGTTTGTTCTTTACTTGAACATTTGGGTTTTGCGATGAACAAAAGAGAAGGACTTCTTGTTTAACATCGTAGACGTATTAAAGACATTTGGTGGACATCGAGACATACGTGGACGCATGTGTTGTGGAAAGGTATCGTGAAAGAAGGACTTTCTACGTGGGCACTGTGAGAAGAGTGGTTGAAAATCCGAAGAGCGTTAAGACCCATGGGGATCGGGTCGTTGAGTGAGTCTTTTATCTGTTCGTTGTAATTCCACATTCATAGTGATTGTATGGATTTGGCCATCCGAGATTTATTCCCGTCTTGGGTTTCTCCCTGTACATCCAGCATTGTGAGTATTATCTACTTTACTTTACTTGCTTTAATCACTAAATACATGTTTAGGATTAATCAAGATAATATTGGTTTAATGTAAGAATTGGTTTTTTCACAACTTAGTTTGGTGCTAATTAAAAGTTGGATAATTTTTGGTGAAAATTAGGTTGATTTGAAACACACGCATAAGGACTACTCTTTTCAAATTGGTATCAGAGCTAGAAAACATAATTTATTTGTTTTGTGAGCCCGTGTGTTTGTTTATCTCTCTTTTGTTTGTTTTCTCTCAATGGATTCTCTAAGCTTTAACGATTTACATTGTTTGAATTTACAGTTTGCAAAACGTATTGAAGTTTTGGAGAAAGAAAATTCATGTTTTAAAAATATGATTGAATATTTGCAAACATTTCAAATTCAAAGAGATATTTGTCGTGAGAAGTTTGATTCCTTGATTAATGATTTTAATATGTTAAAATTAGGCAAAAAGGAGAGTGATGATAGAGTCCTCATTTTAGAAAATGAGTTAGAGGATTTAAGAAATTCTAGGGTTTGTGCCGTTACGGAAAATAATTCGATTAATGATTTTGTGGCATGAGAAAAGGCTCTCAGGGATAAGTTTTCTCACATTGAGGGAGAGCGAGATAATCTTCTAGGGGTAATTGATAATTTAAAGAAGGAGTCCCTGAAGTTTGAGGAGCTTAATGTTTTGCTTGAGTCCAAAGTTTTAAAATTTAAAAGTGATTCAAATGACTCGAGTAGCTTGTATAGTGATGGTAATGGCTCATATTATTCTAATGCTTCCATTGCTAATGCCGAAACCATTACTTATTTTAGAGGATCAATCACATCTGAGGGTATTAGAAAAGGTCAACCTAAAGGTCCCGTTCCTTGTCGAGTTTACACATGTTCGCATTGTGGTAGGAAAGGTCACCTTAGGAGTTTTCCGTATGATCTAAGAAAAGACCCTAGTGTCTCGTCAGTTCCCAAAACCCGTTTTGTTAGGTATACACTTGTTTGGGTTAGGAAATCCGTTTTGGAGATGCTAAATGCTAGGTTGGTTGATTCTCACATGCTCGCACATGATTCATCACATGCTATTTCTTATGGATAGTTGCTTACATGATATTGTTTGTCATATGCTATTTTTACTTCATGATATATTCTTACTAGTGTTATGACATGTTTATCTATTTGCAGTTTATTTTTCATTTTTTGAGTCTTATTTGAAAAATACAAAAAGATTTTGTTTTTGAAGAAAACTTTTAAAAAACCCAAAAATACTTTGCTTTTATTTGAGTCAAAATATAAAGCCAAAAAGATTTTCGGTTTTTTATTTTGATTTTTCATGCTTGGTATGGCATATTGGTGTGCTTGGACCGCCCCCCCCCCCCCCCCCCCCCCTCATTTCATTATACATGTGGCTAGGACATTTGATCATTATTATTGATGCTTAGAATGATCTTAACCATTGTTTATATGAGGTTGTTTCGAAGTTGATATGCATTTTGATTCGACTTGCACACATGCACGAGTTTGTATGGATGATTGACTTCTCTTGCATATTTGAATTTGGTGAGGCGTTATTATCTCAATCTTGTCATCTATCAGTAAGTAGACTTAAGGAGAAGTGAATATATAAGAACCGTTTACCGTGAGGATTTGTATTGATATCCATTTAAAAAATAATGAGTGATTCACGGGAAAGGGATAAGAGAGTTCAAAATTGACTGGTCATAAGAGCCACCATTTAAAAGAGCCCAAAAGAAAAAGCAAAATGCTAAGAAAAGGGCCAATAAGATTTTCTCTAAGTTGAGAATGCTAGAAACCTCAAAAGAACTAGAAAAATTATATATTTATGAGCGAGTTTGGTTGGAGAAAATTTAAATGGGTTTGCACATCTAATCCTAATGTTGAAACATTACAATTTGACGCTATTGTTTTTAAAATTGTCAAAATTCTGGATTTGTGTGCATGTAGTATGTTTAGTTCATTAAGCTCACACTTTAATTGCCCTATGGCTATGATAAAGTTTGATGATTTATCGCGATTAATTATAGCTTCTTGATCATTTTGATGTGTTGGATTTGTGACTCATTTGTTGTAGTTTCACGCCCATACATTCCATGTCCATGTTTGAGCACATAGGTACTATGTTTGCATGTAACTCGCATTGTTTATTTTTATGCGTTATTGCATTTTGGGTAAAAAAGCCTATTATTTTAGCACTGTTTTGCTGCTGTCATCCCCTTCCTGGAGTGTTTTTTGGAAAAAATTTCACTGGGCAAAAATATATGATATTTCTAGGAATCTGGGGAAATTTGGACTGTCGCGAGAAGTCGTTCAAGCGAAATCTTCATGTCGTGCGACGTCTCGTTCGAGAAACATCCTCATCTCGTTTGACCGACGTCTCTGGCTCGTTCGAACGACAGTCTGTATTTTTTCTTCTCTTTGTTTGCAGTCCTCTGGTTACAATTGGTATTTTTTTGGTACTGCTAGAAGCTTTCTGGACTGACTGGTCTATATGTAGGTTATATTGGTTCAAAATTGATATTTTTCATATGATTCCGTTTATCACACATGATTAGATTGCTATATTCTTTGTGTCATTCCCATGTTTACTGGCAACTGATTTGCCATTTCTTGACCATATTTAGCTGGTTGTCTCATGCTAGATAGTCATTGACTTGTTTATCTTTTCACCGAATTGCCTATTCGGGATAAAAAAGGGGGAGAGATGTATGTGATGTAGGGGGATATTTGTGGAGCATGTTTATTGATATCTGGATTTACATATTTTTTGATTAAATATTTTACAAATTGGTATCATATAATTGTTCACATGTTTGTCAAATCATCTGTTCTTATTGGAAATATAAATTGGTATCATTTCTCCCTCCATAATTCACTGGGTATTTGTTTGTCTGTTTCATGTGTGTAGGTATGTTTCAGAGATTCGAGATTTCAAGTCTACATCACATTCATACAGTTCATGCTTTCCGGTGCTACATATACTAGTCCGTGTCCTGTAATTTTTAACTTGGGTTTATGGGATGGGATTTAGGCGTCATACGACTTGACGGCCCGACTTAGGCATTTCACTGGGTTAGTTTTGTCCCAAAATAGTCAAAGGGGAAGATTTGTAAGGACATAAATTTCCAATTGAGTCCCTGTATTGTTTTTACTTAATTATGTGAACAAAACTGTGTTTGTAATATGTCATAGGGTGGTTTTTATTTTGTCACGATTCCACTTGGTCTATGACTTATTGAAGAAATTAAAGACATTGCTGAAAATCTTCAAAGAATTAATCATGCCGAAGTTAATTGGTGCAAGTTTATTCGTCTTCAAGTTAATCGCATTCCGAGATCACGCAGGTATGACTGTGTATAATTAATAGAGCTCGGAATAAATTTTTATAAAAGATAAGGATGTAATTTTTTAAGGAAAAATATTTTTAAATGTTTACACTTCGTTTTATTCTGATAAGCACGAAAAAGAGTTTGACTTAATTAGGTCCCTTTTAGAGAAATGTTTTAAAAGAAAAGTCAAACTGACATACGCGTCGTTAGAATGACATATGTACTTCATTCGAGTGAGATGGATATGTCGCGCGAACAACATTCCAATCTCGTTCGAGCGACACTATTTTCAAGGCATCATTTAATTCATATTTTCGTCAGAGTTTTGTAAGTGTGCATTCTGGAAAAACAGTTTACGATCCAGAAACTTGTTTGCACATGTTTTTCTAAAGTTTTAAAGCTTAAACACATCCTTAGAGTTTGCAAAGATTCGAGTCATCATTATTATATGTTTATGTGATCTTGCTGCACTAAGAAGGTTTGTTCTTTACTTGAACATCTGGGTTTTGTGGTGAATAAAAGAGAAGGACTTCTTGTTCAACATCGTAGACTTATCAAAGCCATTCGGTGTACACCGAGACATACATGGACGCGTGTGTTGTGGATAGGTATCGTGGAAGGACTTTATGCGTGGGCATTGTGAGAGGAGCTCTTAACTATCAGAAGATCATCAAGACCAGTGCGGATCAAGTCGTTGAGTGAGTCTTTTGTCTGTTCGTTGTAATTCCACATTCATAGTGATTGGCTAGCTTGGGTCGTCCGAGGTTTTTTCTTATCTTGGGTTTTTCCTCCTACATCCTTCATTGTGAGTATTCTCTAGTTTACTTTACTTGCTTTAATCACTAGATGCATGTTTAGGATTAATTAAGATAAAATTGGTTTAAAGTAAGAATTTGTTTTTTCACAACTTCGTTTGGTGCTAATTAAAAGTTGGATAATTTTTTGTGAAAATTGCTTTGATTTGAAACACATGCATAAGGACCACTCTTCTCACTAGTATATCCTAGATCTTTTGAGGGTCAATCGACACTCCCTCCTTAAAAATGACATGTCCTAGAAAAGAGACACTAGGCAACCAAAACTCACACTTCTTTCATATCGCATATAATTTCTCCCTCATAAGGATTTGTAACACAGTCTTTAAATGCTTTTCGTATTCTTCAATACTTTTGGAATAAATAATGATGTCATCAATGAAAAAAATCATAAACTAATCCAAATATTTCTTAAACACTCTATTCGTCATATCCATAAAAGTGGCTGGTGCATTTGTTAGTCCAAATGGCATCACAAGAAATTCATAGTGACCATATCTAGTACGAAAAGATGATTTTCAAATGTCATCTTCCTTAATCTTCAATTGGTGATATCATGACCTAAGAACAATCTTTGATAAACGATCACTAAGAAGCGATTCCAACTTATGTAAGTATTCCTTTCCTAGTGTATTCTCTTAGTCGTTCTCCACTAATGCTTAACTTCACCTTCTAATATAAACGTTGCAAATGAGTCCCTTTGTTCATTAGTACACTTAAGAACATCGAGCATCTTTTCCATCTGCATCACCCAACTTCTGCTTCTGTGGGGTTAGGATTAACTTTAAAATATGGTGAATTCAACTTCTGGAATGCAACGAAAATACAATCATATGTTTATGAATCGTAAAATACAAAAAGTGAAGGAATTACATCATCAGAGTTTTCTAAAAGGAAACTTCATATACATTAAAAGTAACAACGAGTTACAACATAAGACAAAATTTAAAACTTACTACAGGAGATCTGAACATTCTCCAGATGATAAGACAAACATTTAACTTAGAGTAACAAAAAGATCTCTAAAAGTTGAAGCTTTAACACAGTTATTTTACATTCTCTCAGCGAGCCTACTTGTTTCCTGAAAAATGGTTATTTATGAAACATCAGCTAAAAGCCGAGTAAGATTGAATCTCCAAACATTCCAGGGTTTCTTAAAAACTGGATACCTATTCAATTTAGAACATAAGGCATATACATAGAGATAGGAATTTGCAGTAATATATATAAACTAACTAACAACATATATTTTTAGAATAAACAATGCGGAACAAAAGAGTTAAAACAATCGAGCAAAATGTCAATTATTCAATTTTATTTTAATGGCCATCTACACTCTATTACCCATACATACAAATAGTGTCACAAAATGTTTCCATCTGGTAACATTACATACAGAAAATCATGATCTCTAGAAAAACACCTTGTTTAGGGCACACCAGTGATAAATCAGCTGGGAAGGTACCACCCAAATATTCCAACCTAGTAGTCAAGGGTAACATAGTAAAAGAGTTTCCATAGGCGCCGAATCAATAATTTTAGAATTCAAATAAAAAGTATATATCAAGAGATATACACATATATCAAACAACAGAATCATCTATATCGGATGTATTTTGAGAATAAAAGAATTTCAAAAATATATAGTTTGCATAATATCATATATTCAAAATACGCAAGGAATGGCATAGAGTACTCACCTAAAATGGAGCTTCGAAATTACAAATATTGAGTCTTCGTCACAGGTTAATCTTAAGTTGAAAAGAAATTATTCTTAAACTTTCCCATTCTTTCTCTCAGTATTTCCTAAGGAAGTGGTGTGAATCAAATGATCCTAAAGGCCATATTTATTATTTTCCAAAGATATCACGGCACTGACACGTGTCTAGCTGACCAAAGTTTTATAACGGTGAGTCATCGTTGGGGTGTTGGGTTCTAGAGGGATCTTGCAGTCTTATTTTACCGAATAACGTCACGTGTTTTTATCTTTATATATATTGACGACACATGTAAGCACAAGGTATCAATTCAGGGTATAAGGGTCATTTTACGCATGATGGGTATTTTGGTAATTTCACACTATATATTTTCAATATTTCTTAAAGGTCGTTGAAAATATTATATTTGCAAAAAGTTATATTTTTATTTTTCATTTTGGCCCCTGAAACATTCTTAATTAAAATGAAGTGTCTAAAGTTTCATAAAATTACATTTTCTACCCCAAAACTTATCATTCAGATTATGATGTGCCATACAACTTCAATTTGACCCATTTTACAGTTGATTCTTCAAATTTAAAAATGGGTTTTATCATATTAAGAACCTATAACATCACGTTTGTAATAACATAACATTTACCAGATAGTAAGTGAGACGCAATTATAAAAATAACCATGTATGAACATATAAAAGTGGGGTCATTACACGAAGTGTTTCTTATTAAAATATAATCTCAAAGGATCCGTCACCATACTGCATTTCTCCTAAACTTTGTAGATTTCTTTATGATTTTCTAGTGTAATATGGAATGTAGTAGTTTAAGTTTAATAATTCTATACATTTCTAGAATATTCTTGTATAGAGGTGGGTGTATTCTAAGCTCTAAAGCTAGAATGTCCCTAACCGTTAAACTAATGACACTTGTAAAGATCATATCCACTGATTGCAAATGTAGTTGCCTATAAATAGGTGGGAGCCTCATTTAGCAAAAAAACAAGCAAAGTTTAGTGTATTACAGTATTCAGTCAAACACTCTCATTGTGAAATTTCTCCATCCTTCTCCTACTTTTGTTTAACAAAGTGATGGATAAATAGGTAGTAACTTCTCTTTAAATAAATTGTTCAGTGCTAAGTGTTGCACGGATTAAGAGATAAAGGCTAACCCCGTGACAATAGGATTTCTTTCACCCAACAATATTCACTAGGCAGAATTATTTTTTGGTTACTCTTTCTTCTATATCTTCATCGATATTCTCCCACCATCCTTCGTCTTTAGGCAGAAATGTAAATCTGCATCACAAAAAATATGGATCCATTCCCTATCACCTTTTTCAAAATAAAATATCATATAGGTTACCTCACTTAATTGTGAGAACCTCATTATGATATTTTTGCTTAAGTGCTCTAGTAATGATGATGATGGGAGCTGTAACTTTAATTTATTTATTCCAATCTTCATTTTCACTATCAAATAACTCATTTTTGGACCCCGCACCCCCACCCTTTTAGCATCCTTTGGCCAACTTTGGATATCATGGGTTCGATATTACTAACGAAATGTAGTTTTCAAAACTATAAAAATCAAAATACATAAGTTATAATGTAAACGGGTAAAAAGAGAAAATGGAGAATAAAGTATGAGAAAATGTTTTCCTTGTAAACTTTGGGAAGCCTCTTTTGACGGCATTCCATAGAATTTCATAATTTCCTCTTTGTCAATGGATTTTTAAACATTTGCTTCACTTGAACTTTATCCTATTATTTTGTTTATGCCCTACTACGTTGTAAGGACAATTTGTCCATCTTTATGTATATGTTATGTCATACGACGTTACAAGATTGATGGTTGAAAAGATCACAAGGTCATCAACGAAATCCGAAGATCAAAAGAAGAAGGAATCTGGAAACAGTTAGCCGGACCGGTCCGCCCCAAAATAAAAAGAACCGATCCGACTGCTGACCGATCCACCCAAGACCGGACCGGACCGCCTTGCAAAATGAGTCCAGAGAGCACCGAACCGATTGAGAACCGAATCGGGTTCAAATTAAAAGAACCGATCTGCCATCGGACCGATCCGCCTGATGCCCGGACCGATCCGCCCTGGATAAATTCTGCCAGATCGTGTAGCAGATTTTTTAGGGTTTTGACTCCTTATTTAAACCACGATCAGTAGTTGGTTTCGATAAGACTTTCCCACGTTTTTCAGAGCATATCAACCCTAAAGTCTTCACCTATTGAGTCCTATGATTCTAGGTTTTTAGATTCACACATCTTCCATATTAATGTGAATCAAGTTTGGTAACCCAAGAACACCATTGCTATTGTTCAACCCTTTGTGAAGTGGACCGCTCCTTCCTCTTCATTGCAGCCCTACTGGACAGGGATAGTTCCAGCCGCCAGCCCTACTGGAAAGGGAGTCTTCCAGCCGCGACTACAGAATCCGATGCCTGCGGGTAATTCTTAGTCAAAAACTTATATTTCAGTGTAATCCGATTGTAAGCCGTTTCTCTTACAAATTATAGTGATATACAAATGGTTTTGCCCCTATGGGGGATTTTTCCTTAATTATGTGTGTTTGAATAACTCTTGCATGATTTCATATTGTTTCAATCACACCTAGTTGCATGTTTAGGGTTTGTTTGGGTTAAAAAGGTGTTTATTATATTATTTCTTAATTGAACGCAAGCGCCAACTCTTTCAAATTGGTATCAGAGCAGGTTACGCTAATCTATCGCGTATTCCTTTTTTCCGCAAAATTTTTCAAAGATATCAATTTTCAGAAAAAATTGATTTTTGAAAAAAGTGCGTGTTCAAATGGAGAAGTCATATTATAAAATGTTTGTGTTTGACGGGACAAATTATGCTTATTGGAAAGCCCGTATGAGGTCGGCTTTAAAAGCCATTGATGAACGTGTCTGGATTTTGGTTGAACGAGGGTGGACTCCTCCCACCATGACTGTTGATAATGTGACCAACTTGAAACCTGACATTTCTTGGTCTGATGAAGAAATTAAATGGTCATCTTTTAATTCTAAGGGTCTAAGTGCTATTTCTGGGTCTGTCACACCTGATGAGTTCAAACGCATAATGACGTGTACCACGTCAAAAGAGGCATGGGATGTTTTACAACTCACCCATGAAGGAACTAATGCTGTGAAATAGTCTAAGTTGCAAAACTTGACAACTCAATTTGAAACTATCACCATGCATGATTCTGAATGATTTGATGAATTTTATGCTAGACTTTCTAACATTGTGAATACTAGTTTTAATCTTGGTGAACATATTCCGAATGCTAGAGTTGTTAAAAAGATTCTTCGTTCTTTGCCTAAGCTTTTTATCCCTAAAGTCACTGTGATAAATTCTATGGGTAATTTAAATACGCTAAAATTGGAAGAACTTGTAGGAGATTTGCAAACTTATGAAATTGATATGTTCTCTAAAAATGCTAAATCTAAAGATAAGGGAATTGCACTTAAATCCCAAGAGAGAAGGAGTGAGGAGTCAGCTAGAAAGAGGGTAGAGTCATCTAGAAAGAGAGAGACTGACACGTCAGATTCTGAGTGCGATTTTGACTTAGATGATTTGGCTCTTTTTGTAAAAAAAATTAAGAGGATTCTCAAATTTAAGAAAAATGGCAATTTTAAGGATAAAAAGAAATTTGAGAAAAATAAGTTTGAAAAGAAAAATGAAAAAGTTTCCAAAAATCCTCCTCTGAAAGAAAGTGAGAGATGTTTTGAGTGTGATGGGAGGGGTCACAGAGCTTTTGAGTGTGCCAATCGTCTGAATAGAGAGAAAGGGAAAGTTGTTCTTAATGCTACCCTTAGTGACGACAGTGAGGTCGAGACGGTGGATTCTGGAGATGAGTCACCGCATGAGTGTAACTTCACCGCATTCATGGCCAGCCAAGTGAGCACTCTTAGTTCTCCTCACGACGTTGAGGATGATGCTTCACAGGGACACCTCGACAGTGAGAGCGATGTGAGTGAGGGGGAGGATGACATAAGTGAGTGCGAGAGTGATATTCAATGCGCCTACGCTGAGTTATATTCTGAGTATTTTAAAACTAAAAAGCGTAACAAAGCGTTAGTTCTTAAGATCACTTGCTTAGAGGAAGATTTAAAGAAAGCGAGAGAAAGAGAGTTCTCCACCTGCACCGCCCTGAGAGAGAGAGAGAGTCTACTTGTGTCGAGAATGAGAATTTGTTTAGAGAGAGAGAGGGTGTTTTAGAGAAAGAAAGAGGGGACTTGATTAAGCAAGTGGCTAGTCTTACGAGACAGCTCCATTCCTCCGTGGAGACTCGGAAGAAACTTGAAGCCCTTGTTACCCAGCTGACTCATGATCTTGAGAAAGCACGGGAAGTCAAGGTACAAATCGAGGACAGATCTGGGAAGATGGGAAAGATGCTCCTCGACCCCGCTTTAGGTTTTGGTGATCGTCAAGGAATTGGATATGATGGTGCCTCCACGTCCCAAATTGCACCTGGACCAGTTCCTGAGTTTACTACAACTCCTTATGGTCACCGTAAAAAACCTCGAAGGAGAGTTCGACCAAGAAAAGCAAACCAAGGTCCGCCTTTGACTGTGCTCTTTTGTACTTATTGCAAAAGAAAAGGCCACCTTAGGGAAACTTGCTATAGCATGGGTCGGACACGACGTACTACTACTCCACCACATCATACTGATGAGTTTTCTAGTCTGAGAGAGCGAGTTGAGTTCTTAGCTGCCACGACTCAAAGTTTAATGAAAGAATTCCGACGGATGTCTTCGTCGTTAGTGAATGCTTCTTACATTCCAGCTAAAACCAACAACAACAAAGGCAAACAAAAGGTCATCTCTTCTTGGGTTCCTAAGAAAGATAAAAAAGCCTTTGTTGTTCATGTTCCTCTCAAAGCACATAATACCTCACAGTGGTATTTTGATAGTGGGTGCTCCAGACACATGACAGGTGATGCCTCATTTTTTACTACTCTTGAGGATTATCAAGATGGCAGAGTCACCTTTGGAGATGGGAGTAAGTCTAGCATTAGAGGACGAGGTACTATCGAGTTACCTGGTTTTCCTAAGCTAGAAAATGTTTTGTACGTCAAAGGTTTGAAAGCAAACCTTCTCAGCATTAGCCAGCTGTGCGACACTGACTTTGCAGTAAAGTTTGACCGGGACGCGTGTAAAGTCTACAATCAAGCCGGTAAACTTTTAATGCAAGGGGTGAGGATCGAGGATAATTGCTATGGGACTGAGCCCACGTCCTCACTTGTCTGCAACAGCGCCACGATCACTCCTATGGATCTGTGGCACCAACGTCTAGGTCACGTGAACGTTAGAGATCTCAATCGTTTATCTAAAAAGGACCTAGTACGTGGCTTACCATCTCTTGGAAAGTCAACTTCGATCATTTGTGGACCCTGTCAGTTGGGAAAACAAATTCGTAGTCCTCATAGGAAGTTGCATTCCATTACCACCTCTCGTGTTCTGGAGTTGATTCACATGGATATTATGGGTCCCACTCGTACTGAGAGTCTAGGTGGTAAGAGGTACATCCTCGTGATGGTAGATGATTTCTCCAGGTACTCCATTGTAGGTTTTCTGAGAGAGAAATTCGATGTTGTAGATTTCTTAACGACCAAGTGCCGTGTCCTGCAAAATCAATACGGTGTCACTATTAACAGAATACGTAGTGACAACGGCACTAAATTTAAGGAAGCAAAGGTGGATTTGTACTGTGATAGCCTTGGGATCAAACATGAGTTTTCTGCTGTGAGAACTCCTCAGCAAAATGGGATTGTTGAGAGAAATAATAGAACGATCCAAGAGATGGATAGATTTATGCTTCTAGGTCGTAAAGTTTCTAGGAGATTTTGGGCAGAGGCAGTGTCTACTGCATGCCACACGGTGAATAGGGTGTATCTGCGTCCACACACACTTCACACTCCTTATGAGTTGTGGAGTGGCAAGAAGCCCAACCTGGCATATTTTCGTGTTTTTGGGAGTAAATGCTACATCCTACGAGATAGAGAGCAATTAGGAAAGTTAGACTCCCGGAGCGACGAGGGAATATTTCTAGGATATTCATCGAATAGTAGAGCATACCGGGTATTTAACCTGAAGAGCTCTAGGGTTATGGAATCAATAAACGTCACCGTGCAAGAGGACGAACCTCCGACGGTTATTGATCATAACCTTCAGTGTGATGATGAGGACTGTTCTGACAGTGATTTACCTGTTCCTCTCTCACACTCTGTGGACCCTACTCCTGTGTTAGTGGACACACCTGCTTGGGTTCGAAAGAGTCATGACCCTTATGCCATTGTTGGTGATCCCACTCTAGGGGTCAAGACTCGTGCTCAGCTAGAGAACGTTGTTAGCCATCTTTGCTACACGTTCAAAGTCGAGCCCAAGACCCATAAAGAAGCACTCAAGGATGAACACTGGATATCTGCTATGCAGGATGAGTTGCTTCAGTTTAAAAAGAATAATGTCTGGGAACTGGTTCCCCGACCTAGTAAGATTAATGTGATATGTACCCGGTGGATTTTTAAGAACAAAATGGATGAAAATGGCACCATAATCCGAAATAAGGCTAGGTTGGTCGCTTAAGGCTACACACAGATAGAGGATGTAGACTTTGGGGAGACATTTGCTCCTGTTGTGAGGCTTGAGTCAGTCCGTCTTCTGCTCTCCATCGCATGTCATCTGCGCTTCAAGGTGTATCAGATGGATGTTAAGAGTGCCTTTTTGAATGGCATTCTACAGGAGGAGGTTTATGTGGAACAACTAAAAGGGTTTGAAGACCCTCAGCACCCTGAGCACGTTTACTATCTGAGGAAAGCCTTGTATGGTTTGAAGCAAGCACCCCGTGCTTGGTACGAGAGGCTTACTTCCTATCTCTTAGCTCGTGGCTTCAAGAGAAGGGGAGTAGATATGACGTTGTTCGTCAGGAGAGATGACGGTGCTATTTTGGTTGCCCAGGTCTATGTGGACGACATTGTCTTAGGATCCACATACTCCCAGCATTCTTACCACTTTGAGGAGGAGATGAAATGTGAGTTTGAGATGAGCATGGTTGGTGAGCTTACATTCTTTCTTGGTCTCCAGGTTCGTCAGCTAGAGGATGGGATGTTCATCTCCCAATCCAAGTATGCTAGAGACCTAGTGAAGAAATTTGGTTTAGACTTTGCTAAGCATGCACATACACCTATGAGTAATTCTACCAAGCTTAGTAAGGACACTTCAGGCAAGGACGTTGAGCAAACCTTGTATCGGAGTATGATAGGAAGTCTTCTCTACTTGACTGCTAGTCGTCCCGACATAGCCTATAGTGTTGGAGTCTGTGCGTGATTTCAGGCATCTCCGAAAGAGTTTCACTTCCTCGCTCTAAAACGTATTATCAAATACGTGAGTGGAACTCTCTCATACGGTATTTGGTATTCCTTTGATACCGATGACCGTTTATCCGCCTATTCGGATGTTGATTGGGCCGGAGATGCAGATGGTTGTAGGAGCACTTCTGGTGGATGTTTCTACTTTGGTTCCGCTCTTGTCTCTTGGTTGAGCAAGAAGCAAAACTCCATCTCTTTCTCCACTACGGAGGCTAAGTACATCGCCGTCGGGAGTTGTTGCACGCAACTCATGTGGATGAAGCAAATGTTGGAGGATTATGGGATTTCACAGGACACCATGACCATTTCCTGTGATAACACGAGCGCGATACACATATCTCGCAATCCTGTCCAACATTCGCGCACAAAGCACATCAGGTTACGCGAGCACTTTATACGTCAGTTAGTTGAGGAGAAGGTCGTAACCCTGAGTTTTGTTCCCACGAACCGTCAGTTAGCCGATATTTTCACGAAATCTTTAGATGCCCTCAGATTTGAGAGTCTTAGGAAGTCTTTGAGGATTTGCACAGTTGACTGAGGGGTTGGTCTATGTCTAGAATAGGATGCTTCTTCATGTTCATATCATATGCTTCCTATTGCTAGTCTGTTTTATATGTACCATAGCTTTGTTGTACAGCTTTTATGTATTCTTTTTGTTTTTTTTTATAATTCTTTAAAAAAAATTACAAAAATATTTTCCTTTAAGAAATATTTTTGAAAAAGACCAAAAAGATTTTTTCTTTTGTTTTGCACCGTTTATGGATGAGCATTTAAGATATCCAAGTCACAACTTCATTTCATATATCCATGTGACTGTTTGGTAGAGATTTGAGACGCTACATCATTTCATCCATGTGCTTAACATTGATTGGAGTCCTTGAGATGTAATTAGTGATATCTTCCTACATGTTTGACTCTTGTATCCTTTAATGCACACTTGCACGGCTATATTTGATTATTGCACTTGTCTATCACATAATGGCTTGAGTGTTTCTATCTCAATTCTGTCTATACAATGTACAATATGCGATAAAACTTGATAAGATTAGATTGCATGTAAAAACCGTTTTGGTGTGACTATGTGATAATTTGCATAACGGGGAGGGGCTGCGAAAGTTGATTCTTTATACTTTGTGCAAAAGCCACCGTTAAAAAGGACCTAAAAAATGGGTATTGTAATATCCGAGGTCCTAAGAGGTTAAAAGAGCTCGAAAAAAAAAAATTTAAAGGCAATAAAAAGAAATTCATGCCAAATATGGGCCATTTAGGTTTCACCGTCAATTCTCCAAAGTTTGAGAATTTAGTATACCTCTATTATAATATAAATCTGAGGGAGTTTGGTTGGAGAATAAAAACGGGTTTGTACTTCCTTGAAAGTCCTGAAAAAGCTGAAAAACATTTTGGACGTTATTGGTGTAGAAATCACTTTGAGCTTTGATTTGTATATTTGATATAGTCAATATCTTATATTTCCACTCTTTTACACCAAAGGAAGCATTTGAGTTCATTCGTTAGGAATATCCAATATTCATCGTGCACATATGTCATGTTTGTATGCATTGATTTTCCTATCGAATTTTGATCACTCCAATTCATTTACGCTTTCACCGACTTAGTCGTTTTATGTTCATTAATGGTGTGATTTATACCTTGTGTCACCCCGATTTTGCTTGTTTATTTCATTTCTCTCATTTTGTCTATTTGGGGACATCATAAAAAGGGGGGGAATGAATTATCTTATTAGAATGATTTATCTGATTATGGGAGTTTTGAAATTTGAGGTTCATTATAAATCTGGTATATATGTATATATGCATATGTTTATTATCTCATTTCAAACTTGATACGTCACTTGGTATTTGCTTTTTCTCATGTGTATAGGTACATCCTTGATAATACCATGATACACACCCTGATGAGAAAAGCGTGAAGATTCCTGAAGAATTGAAGAACAAACGATGCAGCCTTAGTCATATGTACCTCTTTCAGTTTTGGGTTCATGGAAGGGTAGATTTGTATAGGCATTGTTCATACTTGATAATTCGGATTTTTTATGTTTGTTCCGGCATAGACATAGGGGGAGATTTGTAAGGACAATTTGTCCATCTTTATGTATATGTTATGTCATACGCCGTTACAAGATTGATGGTTGAAAAGATCACATCGTCATCAACTAAATCCGAAATCCGAAGATCAAAAGAAGAAGGAATCTGGAAACAGTCTGCCAGACCGGTTCGCCCCAAAATAAAAAGAACCGATCCGACTGCGGACCGATCCGCCCAAGACCGGACCGGACGGCCTTGCAAAATGAGTCCAGAGAGCACCGAACCGATTGCAAACCAAATCGGCTTCAAATTAAAAGAACCGATCCGCCATCGGACCGATCAGCCTGATGCCCGGACCGATCCTCCCTGGATAAATTCTGCCAGATCGTGTAGCATATTTTTTAGGATTTTGACTCCTTATTTAAACCACGATCAGTAGTTGGTTTCGATAAGACTTTCCCACGTTTTTTAGATCATATCAACCCTAAAGTCTTCACTTATTGAGTCCTATGATTCTAGGTTTTTAGATTCACACATCTTCCATATTTATGTGAATCAAGTTTGGTAACCCAAGAACACCGTTGCTGTTGTTCAACCCTTTATGAAGTGGACCGCTCCTTCCTCTTCATTGCAGCCCTACTGGACAGGGATAGTTCCAGCCGCCAGCCCTACTGGAAAGGGAGTCTTCCAGCCGCGACTACAGAATCCGATGCCTGCGGGTAATTCTTAGTCAAAAACTTATATTTCAGTATAATCCGATTGTAAGCCGTTTCTCTTACAAATTATAGTGATATACAAATGGTTTTGCCCCTATGGGGGATTTTTCCTTAATTATGTGTGTTTGAATAACTCTTGCATGATTTCATATTGTTTCAATCACACCTAGTTTCATGTTTAGGGTTTGTTTGTGTTAAAAAGGTGTTTATTATATTATTTCTTAATTGAATGCAAGCGCCAACTCTTTCATATGTACAAATGACACTGATGCATACTCCAAATGTAGAGGATCTTCTCCACCAATTACAGGCACCGTCATTTGATATGGTCGAATAAGTTTGTACGGACTGAAGCACTGTCTCAATGATATTCCTTAAGTCCTATTGGATCGTAGGTAAAAATATTTTTATTCCATATTCAACTTCATCATTCAATTTCACGATCCATATTAAAATCTGGTTAATAAGTTGGTTTTCATTGCATTGAGGGAAAATTCATACTCTTCGGTCAAATATTTATTGATGTTTTCAAATCCCAAAGATCCGATCAAGGAAAGAAAATTTACCAAGAAACGAATCCCCTTTTCTTAATTGGACAAGTTCAATTATGTTTATAAAATTAATGATCAAGTCATAACCTTCTTGATTTGTGGTTAATGACGTGAAATATGTATTTGCATAACTAACATTAGTACCCTACAACACTAAGGATTAGATGGAAGTAAGTGTTGTGTTTCACACCCCACTTTTATTGCTCGTCAACTTCTTCCATTATGATTTCTTGTTCAGCTACATTAAGTGTAAGGAATTATATATATGTTGGTAAAAAATAAAAAATAAAACTTGGCTATTTTTAGAGTGGACAAATTATCCTAATTTATATATATGTTAGTAAAACATGTTGCTCATAATCATGTTTACATACAAACCTATGCATGGGGCCATTGTGCAGAAGAATCCCATTTTTCTTCTGAAAATTGTTTAACAGGAAGTAATACATCTTGACAACATTTTAGCTAAAATAGAAATTGGAGGGGATTCAAAGCTACTATTTTCCAGATAAAGATGATTAAGAAACATTTGGAAATATTTTATTATGCAATGACACTCCTAGGGGTTTATGATCTTTCTTTTTATAACCTATTTGGCATTGGTCATAAAAAAAAATGGGGCAACATCTCACCCCATTGCAAATTGTTTGCTCGTTGTGGTGCTCTCAAAATAAAGCTACATATGAAGGTCTGAAACATGAGCTCCGTTTTTTATCAAGTACATGTCAAAGTTGGTGGGTGACTGGGTAGTTATTTATTCCCCTTTATTTTGTTTTAAAGCCCCCCTCCCCATAAATATTTTTGAATTTATTTAATATATATTTGTACAGACCAAGAGAACATGGTTAAAATTATCAGGTGGTGGATAAATTTGAGGCATACTAGCTTAAATTGAATTTTAGTGGGTGATTCAAATGGAACCCATGACTCATAGTTGTGTGTGTGGGGGGGGGGGGGACTGGGATTAGTTTGAACTGTTACGGTAATGTAGTTGGAGGTTATGTCAAATTGTTTATGGTATTCATGAATGTGAAGGTGGAGAGTCGTGCATAATTACGGGGTGTTAAGACATGATCCTTTATTATATCTTGTATTCTATCTTGTCAGAACTAGACAATAGTGTTATCTATTCTATCGCTGCAAATGAGGTATGAGATGATCTGAGGAACCATTTTTCACAGCAAAATGAACCTCGACTTTTTGAGATTCAACACAACATCACATAACTTACCCAAAAGTAACGATAAATTTTTGTATAATTCACGAAGTTGAAAGGATTATGGGGTGAGATGTTCTTATACCACTATACATACCTACATTCATGGATCCATGTGATACCATAATGAGAAGGCTGCAAGGACTAAAGTCATGCAGATATTGACGGGGTTGGATGATTATTAAGGTGTAATCCATAACCACATTCTCATAAGGACTCATTGTAATGTATAATGATTGGTTGGGTTTGATAATGCAATTCACGGAGGGTATTTTTAATTCCATTAAACTCAGTTATGTTTATCCTTTGGCAAAATAAACTAGAATGCCTTTTATTTAAAACTAGCATGCAGGCCACGCGATGCGTGGCCGAATTTATCTAAACTATGTTGTTTTGTTGTTGTAGCATGTTTCACACAATATATTCTACGAATGAAAGGAGATTGGATTTTAAATTAATATAAAAAATCATGAACTGATAAAAATTTAGTTCAGAGTTTAACGTGTGCATTGTTATTTTAGTAAGAAAAGAAGTACAAATAAAATGATGTTAATTTTAATTGATTTTTGTTCATTTTTTTTAGAAAATTAAGTTATTTATGTCATTTGGAAAACATCCTTATTTTGGTCAAAAGATTGACTAAATAAAAAATGATGTAGTCTGATATATATTTTTTAAAATTCTTTTTTTTTAAGTTTTTTATACGTTCAAAGAGTATTTGAGCAAGCTGTAATAAGTAGGCTTAAATTTAATTTTCAAATTTTGGCTTTCAATTGTTTTGGTCATGGTTCAGTTTTCTACTTATGAATTTTTTTCCTGAATTTGTTTGTTATTTCGAAATTTACCAAAAAAAAAAAAAATTACCGCACACCGTATGGTTAACTTTTGGTTTATGTTAGGTTGTATCGAGCTGTACAAAAGATAACTGTGATTTTAGTATATTAAAATTGGTTTTGTATATTAAAATTAGTTTGGCATCGAAAAATGCGAGAAGAACACATTTTGTTTAATTTATTTTTTTAATGTAAAATGGCCTCGATTTTGATTTTTTGCCTAGGGTCCCAAAAACCATAGAACCGGCCCGGTGATAGTTATTATTAATCATTCAGCATATAAATAAAGAACTCTAGAAACTCTATCGCACGACAAAGTAATTAAAAATAACAAAATAATATATGAACTCCACTGGTCGTCCATGGATTATAAGATGTAATTAAAAGAAGAAATGACAAATGATATATATATATATATATATATATATATATATATTAGCAACTTTATAAATCTTAACAACTTATAAATAGATTTTATAAATAAAGACCCAGGCAGAAAAAGTCACACATGCCCAATAAAACCAAACTCAACAATTAAACTCAAACCATCCTACAAAGCCCTCCTACAAAGCCAGCCCAAACCTAACAAACAAAGCCCAGATATGTAGACCACTCGTGTTTTCCACCACCCGCAGCACAAAACCCACTCAGTCTGCAAACAATTTACGAAGAACTCAAACATTATCATCATTCAAACTTCTTCAACCTCCCAAGAACCTAGTTATCTTCAAATTTAGTCACACCAAAAAAAACCAAGAAAACACATGTTAACCAGCAAAAAATGCAACCAAAACAACCCAACCACAAACTCAAACATCAGCATCCTCATTAATAAGATTATTGTTTTCTTCTTCTTGTTGTGGTTGTTGTTGATCATGATCATCATTTTCTAGGTGATAGTTAGAGGAAGAAGGAGTGACGGCATGAGGAGAGAGAAAGGGTTTGCCAAAGATGTGGATGGAACTGAATTTTATAAAATATATTTCTGGGGAAAAACACAAAGATATCCTAACTGTAAAAGAGTAGATTATAAATAAAAAAATAGAATCTGAAAGATTTCATACCTGTGAGCTTAGCACAGTCTGATACTCAGACTGCAAAATATGTGTTCTTGAAATCATATCAAACAAAACCAAATGCGGGTGAGAAAATAAACATTATGAGAGAGAAAGGCTTGTGCTTGTTCTTGTTGTGTCTTCTCCCTATCACTTTTAACACACTCCATAACCTTCAAATAGTCTTCAAATAAAGGCTTATATTCCAATTATTTCTCAGTAATTCCACCATCAACTAACATTTTTAGTTTAAAGTATATTCATAACTTTTTCGTTTGTCGATACCCATATCTGACATAATGTCTAATGGATCAGATTTGTTAGTATGCATTTATCTCAAGTGATAGATGCACGCCATGCTGATGAACCCAAGAGAGGAAAATCGATTGATAAATGGTCTAGGAAAGAGAAAAAATAAACTGAATTAGATAGAGAAGATGAAGAGAGAGGGTGAGATGCATACCATGGTCCAGGTGTGGTTTTTTAACTTCCCAATGTCTATTAACAACATTTTTTGCAGTCTTGGGATAAGAGAGAGGAATGGTTTTGGTTTGGCTAAATGACCGGAGGAGACGAATTCAAAATTGAAGTGGGGAATACAAAGAGTTTAAGGAGTCTCGTTAAGTCTAAGTTATAATAACATGCCTTTATTACTGCCATGTGTCATTCTCAGAGGATTTGGGTCTACAATTTTTATATAGTTATATAGATACCTATGTCTTCGAACTCATTCGTGGTGATATTTGTGGCCCATACAATATTGCAACAAATACCGATGCTCGCTATTTTTTGTTAACAATTATTGATGATTATTTTTGTACAACTTGGATTTATCTCATGAACAACAAATCAGACACTGCAAATTTTCTAAAGAATCTTTTTGTTTACATCCAACTGGAGTTTCACCAAAAGGTGTCAAAGGTTTGCACTGATAATTTGCTTGAGTTATTGTCCTTGCAAACTTTCTTACAAAAGAGTGGTATGCTTTATCAAGGATCTTTCACTTAATCTCCACAGTAAAATGGTGTTGTGAAGGGAAAGAATCTCCACATTTTGCAAGTTGCGTGAGCGTTTCGCTTCCAATGTTAATTACCTTTGTCTTTTGGGGAGGACGACATTCCTACTGCGTTTTATCTCATCAACCGATTACTTGTACTCGTCTTGTCAAATCAATCCCCTTATGATAAATTATTTCAATGTTCTCCTACATATAAATAGTTACGAACCTTTGGTCGCTTAGCTTATGACACCAATGTCCACCCGTCACATAAGTTTGATATGAGAGCACGTACGTGCACATTTTTTGGCTACCCTCTTGAACAAAAATCATATAAATTATATTCCCTTACAACTAAACAAGTCTGTGTGGTGTATAATAGCTCTCCAATGTATTCTAGTTGGTTCACGATTATTTTGAGAGAAAAATAGAATTTCGTTCGATATTTACAACATTGCCACATTAGGGAAAAACTAATACAAGCCGATTTTCTATTTTTCAAGAGAGTTGAGAATTTGTGAGTTTTTAAATAAAAAGGAGAGTGAGAGCTATATGTTTAAAAATTAGTTATTGTGAGTTTTTCTCGTGAGTGACTTTCTTGTCAGATAATGTGTATTATAACTGTGCCATATATTTTTTTATTTTTTCCAGCATAAATGGTAAACATATGAATACCTTAGGACTTGAATCTTTTTTATTGTGTTTATATCTGAATTTGATTGTTTTGGAGTCTTAATGAGGATTATTAGGAGTTTATGGGTTAAATTTGGAATTTGGAAAAAAATATAGGAAGCAATTGTTCAAACGAGTTTAAGGTCATTTGAATGATATTCCCAAGTCATTTAAAGTGGGGATCGAATGAGGATTGAATGAGACTCCACTTCATACCTTAATAGGCATGTTAAGAGGTCATTGGAATCCTAATGCGAATGAGAAGCCATTTTTGCTCAAACGAGAGGCCATTCTCGTTTGAACGAGCGGATTAAATGTTTTTTAAATCTGGTTGCCCTTGTGTACGATCACATTTTAGTCCGTTGGATTGATGGTGTGTCGAAATCTGGTGAGCCCAGATTGGGCAAAAATGAGATTTTATTTTTTAGGGTGTTTTTTTAAGGGTCGTTTGGGGTTAATTAGAGTTCATTGGGTGTTTGGAAAAGAGGGAGAGAGTGAGGGGTGGGTATTATTATATTTCTCCTACCCTCTCTAACTCTTGAGAGCAAGACCACCCTCTCCCACCACCGTAAACCACCCTACATCACCATGTACCCACCTTATGCCACCATATTCTAAATATATTCCACCATAAATAGATGCAATAAATCCATTTCCTCCATTGATGAGTAAGGTAATGAATTTGGCGTTTGTTTTTAGGGGTTCTTAAGGAAGAAAAAGTAGAGATATATAGACCTTGAAGATGGATTATGCTGGAACTTTCATGGAGCGGGCTTGGTGGATCTAGGAAACATCTCTAAGGCCACCTTAAAAGGTAGAAAACTCTATTATTAGTATTAAGACTCTATTGGCGTATTAGTAATCTTATTGGTTGATTATAAGAGTAGTATGCATATGAATAAAATGATAGATTTCTAATAACATTCGTATTTAACATTTTTATAGAATAAAAATGCTGTAAAATGTTATTTTGTTAGAAATCAAATTATGAATAAATACTTCAAAGTTGTCTTGAAATTTTTTATTTGGGAATTCTATGAAATTTTATATTTCTAGAAGTTTGATGCTAAACAATTTATGGAATAAAATGTTTTGGAAATGATATTTATGTCGTTCAGATCTTTTGATGAAATGATGTTATAAAGTTTCTTGCAAAAAATAAGATTTTATAAAAATTGGACATTGTTAAAGTTTTCAAGAATAAAAATTTCCTTCAGTCTTGAAAAAGATATTTTTGCAAGTATTATAATGTTTCTGAAGTAACTCACATGTTTAACTCATTTGATAGGATTTTTCAACTTAAAATCCTCTTCTCATGCATATAAACTTGTAGTATTTTGAGAATGAACACATAAACAAGCTTTATGAGAGTTTTTTGAGTTTAAACATGAAAGGAAGAAATAAGAAAATTCAACCCTTAAAGTGTGTGTAATGGGTGTAGAAATGTGAGATTTCAAGATTACATGTATTAATAAAGAAAATAATATACTTTCTTATAAAGTAGTCTTATATGTTCAATGATTTCTTGGAAATGAAAATAGTGAAATAAAGTTGTTTCCAACTTGAGAAGAGTACTATCCCAACTGTTAAAAAGTTTTAATGTGTTAAAGAAACTTAAGAAGTTATAACTTGATGGTGTTTTGGGCAAATAACACTCATGAAAATCGATGAAAAGACATGTTTGGAAACAATTGGGTAAAATGGTAATTTTATGTAAAGTGAAATATTTTTATGAAATAAAAATGCTCGAAAGGTATTACACAAAAATGGTCTTAAATGAACATGGTTCGGAATAAAATCAATGTTAAAGTGTAAATGACTAGAAATGATGATTTCGAAAGTGTAACACAAGTTAGGGTGGAACCACAGGTTTGTCTTCAACCGAGTGAAGGAAAGGTGGAATAATATGGACATTTTTAATATTTTAAAACACATTAATAATGACTCGGACGACACCGAAAAAATTAAGGAGGGCTCGGAGCCCTATGGTGAAAGACCCAAAATTACCAGCCAGAGCATATGGTGCGCATAATCAGAGGGGTGGATCTCGTTAAAGTATGAAGTTATTAGAAGATTATGAGAAAAAGATGACAAAAATGGAACATGTCAAGAAATGGGTTGTGTGATGAATATGTGAAAATACAACCTTACTTGAACGAATTAATATATGTTCCGGTAAAGAATAAAATAGATAAGTAATGTAAAAATTAATTAATGTCCATAAGGTAAAGAAGTGGTAAAATGAAGTAATTAAATGGGTGGTTGAGCAACCTAAGTAGTTTTAACCCATAAGTAACATAATAGTGTATTCATGAAAGGTATTTAGAGGAAAAATGAGTATTTTCTAACGTGAAATTTGTGTGTGTTGAAAGGATGATTTTCAAAGAAAATACTAACATGGAATGGTACAAATACATGGAGTAATTTCGATGAAAGAAATGATTTTTCTTAAACAAAGAGTATTGCTTTTAAGTATTTAACCGAGCATGTTAAATTAAGGAATAAATGTAAAATGGGAATGCCTTTTACGGGATTAAGGTGAATTTATCAGGGTAAATAATGTTTTTGGAATAAAAATGACTTCATGCTTATAAGTGTGTGTGTGTGTGCGTGTGTGTGTGTGTATATATATATATATATAGTAGTTGCATGTGCATGTAGATATGTGTGTTAGAGTTTCCTTTCTGCTGTTCGATTCTACACCATGTTTTGTTTATTTCCCGCTGAGCATTTAGCTCACTCCCTCATCTTTGTTACGACATGTTGGGTGCGGTTTTGTATTCTGAGAGCATCATATAAGTAAATAGTCTCTTTTATTTTATGTTAGATTCTATGTATTCTTAGATTCCGGGGATGCTTCCCACAAGTCCCTCGCGTAGCTTGATTTTAGATGGGAATCTCATACTAAACAAGTGAAATGTTAATTAAATAAAACTGAACTAGAAGTATTATTTAGGTTATTTCATTGCACTTCACACCTAATGCTCGTGTCGGACCGGGTTGACCACGAGTGACCCATAAATCTGGGATGGGATGTTATAGTGTGAGTGTGTAACCTTACAATTCCTCAATTTATGAAAGAAAAAAGAGATCCTACTATTGTTGATGTTCCTAGTTTGGGTGAACCACGTTATATTGTGCTCGTTTCTTTGCTTGTATGTTGATGATTGGTTTGACATTTTCAATTTTCACACATTATTTACCTTCGGAAGAAGATCTTAGATGCTTTTAACACACTAGTTACTTAACTCAGCTAAACAAATGATTTTTCTAACTATTTGGGGTCGACTACATGAATTCTATTAATTAAACCAAATGATATCATTCTTTTTTTTTTTACAATATCCCCGAAAATAAGTTTGGGCCTAACTGTACCCCTTGTGTTAGCATCAATACTAACTAAATAAATCTTCCTTATTGGGGCATCCATTAGTCTACTCTTAATGTGGCCAAACCTAAGTCAATTTTCTTTCAATTTATCTTTAATAGGAACTATATTTACCATTTCACGAATTTCGTCATTTATGATTTTATTCTATCAAGTTTTACCACAAATCCATCTTAGCATTTTCATCTCCCTACACTCATTATCTGCACATTTTGTTTTTTATTGCCCAATACATTGTCCCATATAACATAGTGGGTCTAATGAAGTTCCTATTAAAATTTTCTTTTAACTGAAAAGGTATACATCTATAATACAATATACCGGTAGAACTTTTCTACTTAAACCATCCTTCTTTAATCTTGTGAGTAGCATCACCACTAATATATCTACATTTTTCAATAATCGAGCCTAAATAGTGAAAATGGTTATTTTTAGGCATCTCTTGACCTTCTAATTTCACCACATCCCCGTTTTTCCTCCTATTACTACTAAAATTGCACTCTACTTATTCTTTTTTAGTTCTGCTTATTTTAAATCCTGTTATTTCTAGAATTCCTCTCCACGATTCCAATGTAGTATTATTCCCCTTCTTAGTCTCATTCACTAAAATAATATCATCTTCAAAACGCATATACAATGTCACATGTTCTTGTATTTGTCCAGTCAACTCATCCATAACGAAAGCAAACAAATAAAGACTTAGTGTCGAATCTTGGTGCAGGCCTACATTAATTGGAAATTCACTACTTTCTCTAACAGATGCTCTTTCTACAATCATGTCTATATTATACATCTATGAGTCACTCATTTTTTTTTTATGTAAAATCGACTATATTATATATCTTAGTATCCTTTTATATTCCATCTCCAAATCTATAAAAAAATGAAAGTCCTTATTTTTCTCCCTATATCTCTCAGTTAATCTGCTTAATATATAAATTACTTACATTGCTGTCCTCCTGGGCATAAATCCCAACTGACTCTCAGATAAAATTATTTTCAATCTCAATCTATATATAAGCACTCTTTCCCACAGTTTTATTGTATTATTCATTAACTTAATACCATGATAATTTGAACAACTTTCTATGTCCCATTTATCTTTACAAGTAGGTAAAAAAAAACCTTTCACTATTTATTATAATTCTATTAAATAATTTAATGATCTAAGACTCTCCTTCCTCCTCGAAGGACGTCCAAACCTTAATAGGGATTGTTGATGCAAAAAACTGGACCGAATTCCCGTTTTTATGATCACAGATAAATAGATAAAATCAATCCAATCAAGCACATGAGAGACAAAGATTTTTAAAGTGGTTTGGTTATGAATAAAGCCTACGTCCACTGTTATTTTATTCCCAGGGGTTTACAATAGCACCATAAGGTGTAGAGAGAGAAAGGATGTGTATCTTGTGTATGGGGTTTCTAGGTTACCCCGGATCTCCTCCGGATCTTCTCCCTTTTGTCTAAGGGGATACATGTATTTATAGTGATGGGAGATAAAGAGATTCATTGAATGTAGACATTTATGTCTACACTAAACGAATCTAATTGTTGAATTGATTGGTATGCTATGTGTTGTCATCTATTAATACAGTATAAATGTACATTAAGGCTCATTAAATGCGTTGTCATCTTCATTAATGCACATTAAATGCATAGTTATCCTTTGATCTTCCAGGTTGGTATGCCGACCAACTCTCCTCAGGTGACGACTAACTCTCCTCGGGTGCCGACCAACTCTCCTCGGGGGACGACCAATTCTCCTCGGGGGCTAACTAATTCTCCTCGGGTACTGACCAACTCTCCTCAGGTGTCGACTAACACTCCTCAGATGCCGACTAACTCTCCTCGGATGCCGACCAACTCTCCTCGGGTGTCGAATATTTCCACGTAGGATGACATGTGTCCTTTCCTAATTGGTCCTCGTAGATGGAGAATTTTTGCGTTAACCGAAGCCCCCAATGCTCCATGCTTGATGGTTTACTTGAAAAGATGGAGTATTTATTCTGCACTGTTGCTCGGTGCTCGTGAAATTCTTGATCTACCTTCTTGATTTGTTCAACATAAAGTGCATTGTCTCCTGGACGACATAAGACGCAGGCTAATCGATGGTTGCTAATCTTTCTTTATAGGAACTCCGTGTGCTGTGTATCACCCCTCGGAATTTGGTTGCAGTCATGCCATAGTATACAACTTGTAGCTTGTCATAATGTTCAAGTATGTTGATTGGTTTGCTAGCTGACCAACTGCCTCCTGTGCCGAGCAACTGAGTGCTAACTTCACGTTCTTGATTCTTCTAATTTATGATCCTCTGAATACTTTGTCGAGTAAAATACTAGCTTTTGAACCCAACTCTTCAATCTGATTAGTACCAAGCTAGTGGTGGACTTCAAAATATTTTCATACAACTTCTTCTTCAATGTTGGTCAGGACAGTAGTAGTAAAGATCTCAGTGCTGTAGATGCTAAATTTGACTTCTGAACTTCAATAGTATGTGCATAATAACTCCTGAATATGCCTCCTGAACTTCTGAATGCGCTTCCTGAACTTCTGAATCCGCCTCTTGAATTTCAATATACCTCCTGAACTTCAATATACCTCCTGAATTTCAATAGCCTCCTGAACTTCAATATACCTCCTGAACTTCAATATCAAAAATAATTCATGAGCAAGAAAAACAACTCCTGAATGTGCCTCCTGAACTTCATAAGCAAAATTAGCTCCTGAGCAAGAAAAATAACATCTGAATGATAATTAGTCGGGGCCCCGACTATGTAAGTTTATGGAGTTGAATTTGATGCTCGACTGCATGATGTTATAAGAATGTGCCAGCGAATGAACAAATATATCTGTAATAGAAGCCCCCAAGTGTGGAATGTGAACTTTGAATGCTTTTTTCTTGATCGCTTTCACATACTCATAAAATGTTTCCGACCAACTGTAGTTGACAGCTTCTTATTTCCGACCAACCTGAGTCGGTGGATTTTTTCTTAACGAGCAACTTTGACACTTTTTGGAATAGTTTTACCTCCCGACCAACCTTAGTTGGCATTTTCGAGAATATATTTACTTCCTAACCAACCTTAGTTGGCATTTTTAGGAATAGTTTTACTTCCTAACCAACATAAGTTGGCATTTTTAGGAATACATTTACTTCCTAACCAACATAAGTTGGCATTTTTAGGAATACATTTACTTCCTAACCAACATAAGTTAGCATTTTTAGGAATACATTTACTTCCTAGCCAACATAAGTTGGCATTTTTAGGAATAGATTTACTTCCTAACGAACCTTAGTTGGCATTTTTAGGAATAGATTTACTTCCTAACCAACCTTAGTTGGAATTTTTAGGAATAGATTTACTTCCTAACCAACCTTAGTTGGCATTTTTAGGAATAGTTTTTTGATAATAAATGATAGAGACTTCCTCGGAGCTGACCAACGGATTGTTGGGAATAAGATATAATAAATGCTGGAGACATCCTTGGAGTTGACCAACAGATTGTTGGGAATAAGATAATATATGCTGGAGACATCCTTGGAGCTGACCAACAGATTGTTAGGAATAAGATAATATATGCTGGAGACCTCCTTTGAACTGAATATATGATTATAAATATTTGTCGAGCTCCATGCTGAAATAAGAATAGAATATGCATACAAATAGATATAAATAATAATAAATTTCCTCGTTGATCTATCGAGGTAGAATTATATAATGCTGAACAAGAATAAGATCTTCCAGAACATAAGAATATGGCCGAGAACGTTGTCAGGCCTGAATATAAATAAGAATTATCCGACCAACTATCCGTTGGGGGTGAAATACAACGAATGTTGTAATTCTCCTTAAAGCTGAATAAGTATTGATATACCCAAGTATGACCTCGGCCTAAGGACACCTATCTCGGTCGAGATAAGAGACGAGACAATGACCGACCCACCAGTGGATGGGGGCCCGCGATATCATCCCTCGGCCAGGATTACCTCGGCCTCGGCCGACACTACTGCATGCACCTCCCCAAGGACACTTCACACGTCGCAGATACCAACATCGACCTCAAGTGCCGAGGAATAGTAACCTCGGCCAACATTAGGCCGAGATCGCAAGAAGCTCCGCGTATTCATCTTCAACATAGACCCTACCTCGGCTTAGGCCGTGGTCGCCAGTAATCATCAGCATGCCCAGTCACGGCTCAGGCCGGCACCAGCATATATCTCGGCCAGCATCAGGCCGAGACTCCTCATGACACTTCGCGTCTTGAGCGGACGACCAACCTTTATAGCTCGGCCTCTCCTAGGCCGAGGCCATTCACAAACATGACTGCCGAGCATCTGTTGACATTTGGATAAGGACACCTGGGCATAAATCAGTTATAACAAGATTATTCTCCACATATGGGGGAATATTTCATCATCATTACCTACATGTGGCCATGACAGGTGGCACACCCCCATTGGTGAGGAAACTACACCCATGCACATTACATGCCTAGGAGGTGCATTACACCCCCTAGAGACTATATAAAGGGATCATCCCCTACCTTGCAAAGGGATCCATATATTAAAACCCTAGCTGAAACTCTGTCTAAATACACACAGTAGAGAGAGAAAGGGCTTGAGAGGTTGTATCCATGGCCATTAGTGCCTTCTTACAGTGATATTACTCACACATACTCACAGTGGACGTAGGCCAGATTGAATGAACCACTTATATTCGGGTATCATTCCTCTTATCCTCACCTCATTCTTATCTTATGTATATAGCTGTGATGCCATTGTTATACCGATACTGAGCTTGCAAACACCTCACCTGGTGGTGCTGATTCCCATCATCATCATTTTGGCGCCGTCTGTGGGAACGAGAAGATATCTCTTCCTCTTTTGGTGCTTAGCCTCACGGGAGATTCTAGTGGTGAACCAGAAGCCACCCCTCGCGTGGAGCTGTTTCACCATTGAAAGAGATCCTTTGAGGTATTAAGCTCACCTGCAACTCAAAGCTCTATAGTGGTAACACATGGCACCAGACTTTCCACCACCTCTTCCGCCGCCTGTGGGTGGAGGGGCTAGTTCCAATCAGGCTCCTCCTCAGTTCGAAATGGCGGAGGTGGCAGCTGCTTTAAAATCTTTGGCTGCAACACAACAAGCCATGAAGGAGCAGTTTGTCCAGCTCAGCCAAACCATAATGATGAGGCCACCTGGAGTCTCACCGGACATGATCACCCCGGCGGCAGTTCAGCCCCAACCGGATGCCAGGGGACCACCCCAGGCACCGATGAAGGACCAACATGCACCCCAGCGGAGGAGGGACGTTGCTGACCCTAGGCGCTTACGTCTGGGGAGGTAAGGAAACCCTTGCCCAGGGGATAGGTATGAGGACCTGGAGGCTGAAGAGGCCCCGAAATACTGTTGGGATCCATATGAGGTGTCAGATAACACTGTACGGCCTCTTAGGCAGAGCCAAGGATGTGTCGGCCGAAGAAGAGAAGAGGCCCAACCAAGAGGGTCCGCGTTTGACAGACTGAGAAGAGGCTCGGCCTTCGAGAGGCTGGGTCCGGTTAATGACCAAAGACAAAGGCTATCAAGGTCGAGGAGCGCAGCAGGTTCCCAAAGAAGGGATAGGCAGGCTCGGCCAGATCAAGGCCGACCCATAGAAAGAAAAGTCGGGGAACTGGAAGAGGTCAACAGTTAGAAGGTCGTGGCTGGGGAACCCTCGATCCACCGCAGAGAGGTGGCAGGGGACAACCTCGGCCAAGTTGACGAGAGAAGACCATGGAATGACTCGATCCAACGTCTCGAGTAGAAGATAGGGGACCTCATAAAGAGCAGGGACCCATTGCAGAGGGGGTACTCGGAGGGCTCACCGTTTATGGCTAAGATAGTAGGGTTCCCAACCCCGGCTAAATTCAAGCCTCCTGTAGTGACTCCTAAGTATGATGGCAGCACTAACCCTGTGCACCATATCGAGATGTATCAGTCGGCGGCAGATATTTACTCGACACCTGATGAGATGAAGTGCAGGGCCTTCTCAGGCACCTTGACAGGGGCAGCGCATAGCTGGTTCACCTCTCTTCCAAAGAACTCGATCGAAAACTTCAAAGGCTTGGCCGAGAAATTCATCCACAACTTCTGCTTTGGGGTAAGGCCCCAAAAGAAGACTACCCACCTCCTATATGTCAAACAGGCTAAGGGTGAAAGCCTAAGAGACTATATAGCAAGATTCAACAAGGAGAAGTTGGAGGTGGAGGATTACGAGGAGAGCATAGCCATGACCGCCCTTATAGGAGGGCTCCAGAAGGGAGAGCTACTGTGGAAACTGGCGGAAGACCCTCCTAAGTCTATGGCAGAACTGCTGACAACCGCAGGAAAGGTGATGAATACGGAAGAGGCGATGGCCGCAAAATACGAGGAGGAGAACCGTGCTAGCGCGGGGAGGTCCCAGGGCAAGAAATAAGGGAAGAAGCGGTCAGCAGATGACAAGTTCGCTCATTATACTCCTCTGACTATGAGCTGTGAGCACATCCTTAATGAGATCAAGACTGACAGGGCTCTGCGGTGGCCAGAGAAGCTGAAGGCCCCGCCGCATAAGAGGAATAAAAACCTCTGGTGCGAGTTCCATCAGGATCACGGCCATGTCACAGATAGATGCTTCGCTTTGAAGGATGAGATTGAGAAAATGCTGAAGTCTGGGAAGCTGAGAAAGTATGTGGATGGCAAAGCCCCGAAAGCTGGAAGAGAAAACCCTAGGAAGAGAAGAGATGACAGGTGCCGTGGCGATGTCCCGACCAGAAGGCATGATGATTCAGAGGGTGATGATGGAGAGGACCCAGATCTCCCGCCAAGGGATGACAACACCCCAGTGAAGAGGGTAGGAATGGTGTCCTTTGGTGTTAGCACCATATGTGGAGGATTCGCAGGAGGTGGCTCTGAGGTAGCCGATAGAAAGGCTCATGTAGCGGAGGCCAAGTCGGTGGTCAAGCCCGAGGTTGTGAACCTGACGTCTTCTGGCGCTTTGCAGAAGAGAACGAAGGTGGACATGGACACCCTAGTGGTGGGGTTCTCTCGGCTCGACTTCAAGGGCATCTTAGCCCCCCATGACGACCCACTAGTCATAACGACAAGGGTACATGGGTGTGATGTAGGGAGAATCCTCATAGATGGGGGAAGCTCAGCAGATGTGATGTTCTGGCCTTGTTTCAAGAGCTTGGGTCTTAGCAGATCAAGGCTAGTGCCATACCACCACCCCTTGATAGGCTTCAGTGGTGAGAAAGTGCACCCGTTGGGCATGTATGAGATGGATGTGCGCATGGGGGATGAGTGGCCTAAAAGGCTAACTAAGAAGATAAACTTTTTTGTTATGGACGAGAATGTCTTCTCGGCCTACAACCTCATCATCGGAAGAGTAGCCCTAAAGGAGTTTGAAGTCGTGCCGTCAACGGTCCATCAAATGCTAAAATCCCGACTCCTTATGGGGTAGGGGAAGTGCAGGTGGATCAGACCACGGCACGGGAGTGTTACTTCAACTCAGCTGAAGAGAGGGAGGCCCATAAGAGAGCAACCTTCACCTACAGCATAGACACTCTTGACCCGAGAGATGAAACAAAGCTAAAGAAGGGTGAGGCCGCGGAAGAGGTAGAATCCATCATTCTCAATGAGGACGAGCCGGAAAGAACCGTCCAGGTCGGTAAGGCCCTAGGACCAAAGATTGAGGAAGAGCTGGTAAGCCTTCTCAGGAAGAGGCAGAGTGTCTTCGCCTGGAGCCACATCGATATGCCTGGTATAGATCCTAAGGTCATGACTCACAAACTCAACATGGACAGGGATGCCAGGCCAATCAAGAAGAGGAGAAGAATTTACTCCAAAGAGAAGTATGAGGTCATTCGGGAAGAGGTGAAAAAGTTGGAAGAGGCCGAGTTCATACGAGAGGTCACCTATCCAGTGTGGCTCTCAAATGCAGTGATCGTGCCTAAGGCCAATGGAAAGTGGCGGATGTGTGTAGATTTCACAGAACTGAACAGGTCTTGCCCGAAGGACAGCTATCCCCTACCTAGGATAGACCAGATGGTGGACGCAACAGCAGGGCACAAGCTCATGAGCTTCATGGATGCTTACTCAGGTTATAACCAAATCTTCATGGACGCCGAAGACTCTGAGAAGACAGCCTTCATCACTGACAAGGGGACGTATTGTTATAAGGTGATGCCTTTTGGTCTGAAAAACGCGGGGGCAACATATCAGCGTCTCGTCAATAGGATGTTCGAGGAACAGATAGGTAAGACCATGGAGGTGTACGTGGGCGATATGCTAACGAAGAGCCTGAAGGCATGTACTCATGTGGCAGACCTTGAGAAGACCTTTGATGTCATGGACTCGTATAGAATGAAGCTCAACCCGGCGAAATGTGTCTTCCGGGTAGGAGCTGGGAAGTTCCTAGGGTTCATCGTTAATCAAAGGGGGATTGAGGCAAACCCAGAGAAGATCAAGGCATTGCTCGACATGAAGACTCCTAGGAGTATCAAGGATGTCCAAAGACTCACTGGAAGAGTGGCAGCCCTGAACAGGTTTGTTTCCAGGGCAACGGATAAGTGCCTCCCATTCTTCAAGGTTCTAAGGAAAGCCTTCCAGTGGGATGAAGAGTGTAAAAAAGCCTTTGATCAACTCAAGTCCTACTTAGGGTCTCCCTTGCTGCTGTCCCGGCCCATCGCGGGAGAAAGGTTGTTTGTGTATCTAGCAGTCTCTGAGTCGACCATTAGCGCGGCCATCATACGAGAAGAGGATAGAGTTCAGAGGCCTGTGTACTTTAACAGTAAGGCCCTACAAGGGTCTGAACAGAACTATCCCCGGATGGAGAAGTTGTCTTATGCTCTTATCCATGCTTCAAGGAAAATGAAACCCTACTTTCAAGCTCACTCTATGACAGTCCTCACGGACTCCCCACTAAGGCAGGTCCTGCACAAGCCTGAGAAGTCCGGAAGATTGATGACCTGGGCCATTGAACTAGGAGAGTATGATCTTACTTACCAGCCCAGGACATCCATTAAGGGACAGGCCTTGCTGACTTTGTCGCAGAGTTCACTTGGGAAGAGACTGAATCAGAGAATAGCTTGGAAAGCGGCGAAGAGAAGGGCCATGGTGTCTCCCGAGATTCGGAAGAGATAGACCCGTACGTCTTTCGGGGTCGAGAAGAGGTTGTACCAGGCAAGGCTCGGAGGAGAGTAGAAGAAAATGAAGAGGATCGATACCTCTTTGAAAAAGGAGTGATGAGAGAAGGGGTCTTCTCTTCAGATGAAGACTTGTGGAGCCTCTTCGTGGATGGATCCTCCTGTGACGGTGGAAGCGGCGCGGGGATAGTACTCTCAGCTCCAGATGGCGCCAACATTGAGTATGCCTTAAGATTCAACTTCCAGGCTTCAAACAACGAGTCTGAGTATGAGGCCATGATAGCGGGCCTCCTATTGGCAACAACTCTGCGGGTAAAGCGGCTTCTACTCCATAGCGACTCAAGGTTGGTTGTTAACCAAGTATTGGGGGCGTACGAGGCCAAGGATGAGAGGATGGCTAGGTACTTAAAAAAGGTAAGAGGATTGCTAGAGGTTTTTGAAGAGGACAAACTGAAGAGAGTGCCGAGATTGAGCAATAATCACACTGACGCATTGGCAAGGCTGGCCTCGGCAATGAAGACAGACTTGGGAAGAACCATCCCAATTGAAGTCCTGGGAAAGGCAAGCATCGAGGAGGACGAGGTACGCAACCCTTGTCACAACGTGAACCTAGGGGACTCTTGGATCGACCCGCTCGTCAGATACTTAAGAGAGGGGGAGCTACCTGAGTCCAAACTGGAAAGAAGAAAGTTGAGGTACAGAGCTGCCAAGTTCTCTTTGGTAGGGGATGTCTTGTATAAAAAGGGGTTCCTCTTGCCCCTCCTCAGATGTGTGCATCCCATGGAGGTAACCCGAGTCTTGCAGGAGGTTCACGAGGGCTCTTGCTCTAGCCATATAGGAGGAAGACCCTTAGCCAAGAGAATCATCACTCAGGGATACTGGTGGACAACCTTGTCTAGGGACGCTGCTGACTATGTGGAGAGGTGCGACAAATGTCAGAGTTTCGCCACTATCCCCCACCAACCCCATCAGCCTATGACATCAATCTCTTCTCCATGGCCGTTCGCGGTATGGGGAATTGACTTGGTAGGACCTTTGCCAAGTGCAGTCAACAACTATAGATTCTTCATAGTTGCCATTGACTACTTTTCAAAATGGGTAGAAGTCGAACCTATAATAACAATTACGGAGCAGAAGACCTTTCAGTTCATCTGGAAGAACATCATATGTAGGTATGACCTCCCAAACACGCTCATCTCAGATAACGGGACCCAGTTCAAGAACGCCTCCTTGGAGAAGTATTGCCAAAGTGTGGGGATTAAACAGTTCTTTTCATCTCCTGGTCGACCTCAGGCTAATGGCCAGACTGAGGTTACAAATAGGACTATCTTGGATGGAATCAAGAAGAGGTTAGAAGACGCGAAGGGGAGATGGATAGAAGAGGTTTACGTTGTGCTATGGGCTTACAGGACCACAGCAAGGACACCCACGGGAGAAACCCCATTCATGCTGGCACACGGTTCAGAAGCCGTCATAGCAACGGAGATAGGCCGACCAACTCATCGGATTCAGACCTATGATAATGACAGCAATGGGGAAAGGAGGAGGTTAGACCTGGACCTTATTGAAGAAAGAAGGGAAGACGCAGAGGTCAGGAAAGCAGCCTACCAGCAGAGGGCAGCAAAATTCTACAATCAAAGGGTGAAGACAAGACCCGTTACGATAGGAGACCTAGTGCTTAAGAAGACCCTACAGAAAACAAACAAACTACACCCGAACTGGCATGGCCCCTACAGAGTAACGGAAGAGGTTGTGCCTGGCACGTACAGGCTAGAAAACCTAGAGGGAGAACCCTTCACCAACCCATGGAATGCCGACCACCTAAAGAGATATTTCATATAATGTTGCATCTATTTTGTCAGTTGTAAATGTACCATCTTATTGAGAAGAGGTTGTGAATAAAGATCACTTTCCATGGCAAATTCTTGTTTCATTTCAACATCATTAAGTTGGTAACATCATGAGGCTTACCTCGGCCTAGGTGATGACCTCAGACCCTCATGACATCACTCAGTGGTGACGAGGTCTGAGCTCAGACACTTCGGCTAGAGGACCTCAGACCCTTAACATCATTCATTTGGTGATTTAATATGGGGCTAAACTCTTAGGTGAGGACCTCAGACCTTTAACATCATTAATTTGGTGACCTTATGAGGCTTACCTCGGCCTAGGTGATGACCTTAGACCCTCATAACATCACTCGGTGGTGACGAGGACTGAGCTCAGACACCTCGGCTAGAGTACCTCAGACCCTTAAAATCATTCATTTGGTGATTTAATATCGGGCTAACCTCTCAGGTGAGGACCTCAGACCTTTAACATCATTAATTTGGTGACCTTATGAGGCTTACCTTGGCCTAGGTGATGACCTCAGACCCTCATAACATCACTCGGTGGTGACGAGGTCTGAGCTCAGACACCTCGGCTAGAGGACCTCAGACCCTTAACATCATTCGTTTGGTGATTTAATATGGGGCTAACCTCTTAGGTGAGGACCTCAGACCTTTAACATCATTAATTTGGTGACCTTATGAGGCTTACCTCGGCCTAGGTGATGACCTCAGACCCTCATAACATCACTCGGTGGTGACGAGGACTGAGCTCAAACACCTCGACTAGAGGACCTCAGACCCTTAACATCATTCATTTGGTGATTTAATATGGGGCTAACCTCTTAGGTGAGGACCTCTGACCTTTAACATCATTAATTTGGTGACCTCATGAGGCTTACCTCGGCCTAAGTGATGACCTCAGACCCTCACAACATCACTCGGTGGTGACGAGGTCTGAGCTCAGACACCTAGGCTAGAGGACCTAAGACCCTTAACATCATTCGTTTGGTGATATTTATTATGAGGCTAACCTCTTAGTTGAGGACCTCAGACCTTTAACATCATATTTTTTGATAATTTACTATGGGGCTAACCTCTTAGGTAAGGACCCCAGACTCTTAAGTAATGGTTATGGCACCATATTCAGTAATGACTTCAGAGAGTGCATAGCATTCATATACATTCACAAATAAAGATGAAGGAAAACCTTGACATTCAATAGAAGAAATTACAACATTTAAATGTCTCAGAAAAAACAGAGGTACATAACGTACAGGATTACAAGTCAAAACAATTTAATGCAAAATACAAGTCAAACATCTGAAGGAGGAACATTTGATGTCTCGTCTGGGTTGGCCTGCTCGGTATTGGTCACCTCAGCTACTTCGTTTGCAGGGTCAGTCTCTCCGAGGTCAGTCCCTTCCAGAGTAACAGTTTGACCAGGGGCAGCAGCTTCATCCTCTATCTCCTGCAAGGCCTGGGCAAACTGGGTGTCGGCAAGGCCGAGGCCCACAAAATATGAGGCCTTAATAGTGCCAACCTCGGCCTCCTTTACCTCGGCCCATTTGGTGGTGGCCTTGATACCCCTTTCAAGGTACTCAAGACCAAAACCTACAAACCCCTCGGAGACCTTGTAGTCAACAATTATTGTCTCCGAGGCATCTGCAAGAGAAGCCTTCACCGCAGCATCAACCTTCCTCTGCAATGCATCATCCTTGTCCTTCAGGGCCTTGGTATGGCTCTGAACGAGTGCAGAAATGTCCTTCTCTAGAGCTTGGGCCTTATTTTCAGAGGTCTGGGCCTTGGTCTCAGCCTCCTGTAACTCTGACCTCAGACGAGCAACCTCGGCCTTCAGGGTCCCCTCAACTTTCTCAGCCTCCTGCCCCTTCTGAATGAGAGGCAATTTCCTCAGGGCCCAGTTAGATAGCTGATACATGGCAGCCGCACCCTGCACAGTAAATGAAGAAGTTAGATGAGAGCAAAATCAGACGTTGCACTTCGGGCGAGGGAACAAGTTATACCTGGACTACTCTGTGAAGGCCAAATTCAACCATCGTAGGGGTCTCCATGGCCCTGAAAAAACGCTTGTCGGCCTCGGTCATCATGTTGTTAAGAGCGTCCATGGCCCGTCGGCTGTGGCCGACCACGCTATCAAAAAGTTTTAACTGGTCCAGACGGGCTGATAATGTGTCGGCCGTGATGGGGATCGCAGTGTCTGAGGCCCTCTTTGTCCTGGAGCTCGGCCTCTGATCCTCCGGAGGATGGACCTCAGGTGCCCTCTTCTTGGACTTGGATGTTGAGGGAGTAGGCGGAGGAGCATTCCTGCCAGTCCTCTTGACAAGTCTGGACAAGCTTGGAGCTGCCATCTCCCACAACTCGTCTGAAATATCTGGTGGTTTCTCTGCAAAAGTGAAAAGATATGAGTCAGAAATAAAGTACGTATGATAAGAGGCTACACTTAGGGTCAAAATAAAAATCCTTACCAAAGTCAGCTAGGGGACTTCCGCCCAGGCTCGTCCCCGAGAGATACTGGGGGGTCAGCAGATGCTCAAACTTGACAAACATCCCATGGGCCCCTTGGTCCTACAGGGCCTTCACCTTTTTGCCATGTTGCACACTTAGTCCAGGGTCGGCCCTGGCAGACATGGTGACTTTGCCCCATTTCATGGGTATTCTCGGCTCATAGATGGAAGAGGGAATGGAAGAACCAAATTCCCATGGCCCTGAGACAAAAAAGTACTTGGGTTTCCAATTATGGTTGGAGGTCTGAGTGACCAGGAGCATTTTTTTCTCAGGCCTCCGAGCCACAAAGTGATAGTAGCTCGGATGATTTTTGGCCGAGGTGGGGACGTAACAACCAGCAAAGACCTGCACTGGGAGGTCAGAGTGGTGAACCGCCCTCCACAAGATGATGGCCCCTATAATAACCCTCCAAGCATTGAGAGAGAGCTGCGAGGGGGCCAAGTTAATGAATGATAGAATGGACCTAATGACGGGGTGGAAAGGAAGACGAAAACTTAACTTGAACATCTGCTCGTATAGGCAGATTTCACCATCCCTGTCGTGGTAGGCCCTCTCTTCCCTCAGAGGTCTCCTTAAGTGGATAGAGGGGCTAATGGAGTATAAGTACCTGAAGTGCAGTAGATCCACCTCAGTAATTGTGCTCTCATACTCGGCCGCCTCAGATGTGTCTATATCACTTTCGGCATCCTCATCATCGTCCGACTCAACGTCGGCTGGAGCAGACGTGGACGGGTTATCGGGGAACCTCTGAGCAAACTCGACCTCGGTGACGGCCGACAGGGGAATAACATTTAGAATGGGAGGCACATCCACAATTGGCTCTACAAGTTCAACCTCCGAAGAAGAACTTGAGGTACTTGTGCCATTTTGGGATGAGGCCCGACTGGAAACCTCGGCCTGGTCAAGGTCCTGACCAGCCTGAGGAGTGAAGTCCATGGCCTATTGGAAAGAGTCCACAGACATCGGGTCGGAGGTGGAAGACTCAGACTCAGACATCGGCAAGTTATTGGCAGAGGCATCTGTCTGATAGAAATTCTTAGGTGGACGAGGGTATACCACCTTGAGAGGTGGAGGAAAGAGAGGTCTGAGAGGGAACTCCTGTGACCTACGAGCTTCTTCCTGAGCTCTCTCTATCTGCCTAATTTTCTCTAAGGTTTTTTCTCTAAGAGATGGGAATTCTTCAAGAAGTTGATACAGGGGTCTGAGCATCTGGGGACGACCCAAGGCTTTGGCAGACCCTAAACTTGAGGAAAAATCCTAAAAACTACAAACGAACTTGTCTTGAAAAGTTGGGGGACCAAATATCAAATAAAGGAATCTATGCAGGAAACCTGGCTCACCGGAAAACTCAAGTGCTCACCGAAAAACTCAAGTACTCACCGGAAAATTCAAAGTAAAAAGTACCAAAAATGAAGGAAATGGATAGGGAGGATACCTGAGGGTGAGTCGATGAATAAGGTGGAAGAAATCGCGCAGGAAATAAGGTATTCCCCAGCAAGAACAAGCACTGGAACAAGGGCTAGCCTCGGAGCAAAAAAAGTTACAGAAAACAGGTTGGGCGCTTGAACTGGAGAGAAATGAGGAAGAAGAAGAAGAAGAAGAAGAAAGGATTTTAACCTTTATATACTTGGGCACGATTCCCAAGGCTCATCATTGCCTTGGGAAGCCCAAGGGACAACTGACAGCTTGTGCCAACCAAACGGGCACGCCTTGGCTTAGGACAAATGTCATGCAGGTGTTGACCTTGGGGTGAATAGGCCTCGGAAGCAAGAATCACATAGCCACCAGCTCTCGCAAATGACTAAGGTCTGGGGGGTGATTGATATATCCAAGTATGACCTCGGCCTAAGGACACCTATCTCGGTCGAGATAAGAGCCGAGACAATGACCGACCCACCAGTGGATGGGGGCCCACGATATCATCCCTCGGCCAGGATTACCTCGGCCTCGGCCGACACTACTGCATGCACCTCCCCAAGGACACTTCACACGTCGCAGATACCAACATCGACCTCAAGTGCCGAGGAATAGTAACCTCGGCCAACATTAGGCCGAGATCGCAAGAAGCTTCGCGTATTCATCTTCAACATATACCCTACCTCGGCTTAGGCCGAGGTCGCCAGTAATCATCAGCATGCCCAGTCACGGCTCAGGCCGGCACCAGCATATATCTCGGCCAGCATCAGGCCGAGACTCCTCGTGACACTTCGCGTCTTGAGCGAACGACCAACCTTTATAGCTCGGCCTCTCCTAGGCCGAGGCCATTCACAAACATGACTGTCGAGCATCTGTTGACATTTGGATAAGGACACTTGGGCATAAATCGGTTATAACAAGATTATTCTCCACATATAGGGGAATATTTCATCATCATTACCTACATGTGGCCATGACAGGTGGCACACCCCCATTGGTGAGGAAACTACACCCATGCACATTACATGCCTAGGAGGTGCATTACACCCCCTAGAGACTATATAAAGGAATCATCCCCTACCTTGCAAAGGGATCCATATATTAAAACCCTAGCAGAAACTCTGTCTAAATACACACAGTAGAGAGAGAAAGGGCTTGAGAGGTTGTATCCATGGCCATTAGTGCCTTCTTACAGTGATATTATTCACACACACTCACAGTGGACGTAGGCCAGATTGGCTGAACCACTTATATTCGGGTATCATTCCTCTTATCCTTACCTCATTCTTATCTTATGTATATAGCTGTGATGCCATTGTTATACTGATATTGAGCTTGCAAACACCTCACCTGGTGGTGCTGATTCCCAGCATCATCAAGTATCTTGTCGAGGCACAATTGCATAATGCCGAATAAGAATAATATTTTCCAGAACATAAGAATATGGCTGAGAACTTTGCTGGGCCTGCATATAAATAAGAATTACCCCGACCAACTATCCGTTGGGGGTGACATATAATAAATGTTATAGTTCTCCTCGGAGATGAATATGATAATAAGTATCTCGCCGAGTTCCATGTTGAGATGAATATACAATATGAATCCCAAGGGATATAGAATAATTTGTGCTTGAGCCGATATCTCCGAGTGAAATGATAATAGTTTCTAGATTGTTTCCGAGCATTCGTCGGCGTTGAATCTTGTACCTATAAAAATTAATAATTTGCTCTACCATATGTGTATGCTGAATTGATTAGTCATGAGAATAATTTACTCATCCAATCAATATATGATATGTATATGCTTGAGAAATAAAAATATTAATTTTAAAAAATGAAATAATATATGTTGGCTGATATGTCGAGGTAAAATTGCCTGATGTCGAGCAATAATAGTTTCCAGAGGTTTAAGATTGTGGCTAAGCTTTCGTCAGGATTGAATCTCGTCCCTATGAAATTTTAATAAGCTGCCCGAGCACCTGTCGAGACTAGATCAAATAATTATTATCATGAGAATAATTATTCAGCCAAACAATATGTGATGTGTATCAGCATAAGGCAATAAAAATTTCAAAATATGAAATAATATGTTTTGTGCCAAATGTGTGTGAGATGGAGAAATTTTTATTAGATATGCGCCATAAAGAAGATATAAAGCTTTTTGTAAATTTATTTAATCTCCAACAACTAATCAGGTATAAGTTGATGTTTGAAAATTATTTATCACTTGGTTTTAAAAATATTTGTGGGGTGATCACAAGTTAAAAAAGACTTAAGCCCCATGTTTGTCCCCAAGCTGAACTCGTGTTTAAAGAAATATCTGGGGTGCTTCGCATTTTTTTAACACCCCAAGATTCTACTGCTGTCGATAAACGACATGGATGTTGCCGACCAACATTTAAGGATATCTCAAGTTATAGAATATATGGTGTCGACCAAGAAGCAAATGGTCCCCGACCAGCTGAGCAATTTTGCCGATCAACAAAAATGGTGCATTGACAGCACCGAACAACATTAGATGTCACCGACCAAAAAGTGGATGGTTGGATAGTTGCCGACCAGTAAATTGAACCCTCCGAATAAGACTGAGATGTCGCCGATCAAGAAGTAGATGATCGTTGACCTGCAATTGGTTCCACCAAGCTATAATATGGGGCTCCGACCAATAATAAGATACCTCGTAGTTGGATAAAATTATTTCAACGTTGCTGATGGATCTTCACATCTTATCTCCGATAAAAAAAAAATGGTCTGGTTAAGCTTCCCTTTAATAAAAGATGGCCCAAGATGATGCCGACCAACAATATAGATGGCTGACCATAATATCTCGAATCCTTAGATCAGAAAAATAACATTCGATGTAAAATTTAAGCATTAAGAATATTAATTAAATGAATAATTATCTAATCCACTATATCGTGTGATTTCGATAAAGAAACCATGTGATGTGATGAACGAGGGGCCAACACATCAAATTTGTGCCCAGAGTCTTGATATGGTCATGATTTGTTTTACTGATCCTCTTTACAAGAGGTGGGTAATGGTTTTTCAGGTGAGAGAAAATTATTTTTTATATTGATCCCTTCCTATTCCCTATTTGGAGAGATAAACATATATTGAATGATCGAAGTTATTGCCAAATTTATATCAAAAATCAATCCATGAGACTTTATTGACATAGATAGAAAATGAACCAAATTAAGTATATAGTTCATAAAAATGAATACAAAGAGACTCAAACTTGAAGAGAGAGAAAGTAGATCTGGGTCATGATTTCCATGAGAAAACCTTTTATTGTCTTTAACCTTTTCCCATTCTTTGATTAAAAATATGATGGGAATTTGAATAGTCGTCAAAGATCTTACAAAATTTATAATGAAAATTATCAAATCATACCATCGTCGTATATATTGGTATATGTAATCATTTAAAATATTGATTTCATAAAATTGAAACTCGAGAATTAAGCAAAAAGTTATGATTTATGAAATCCACTATTTTTCAAATTTCTAAATAAGAATTAATCTAACAGTTATGATTTAAAAATCATGATATGTAACATTTTGCAGATAAAAATTAGACAATTAATTTATGTATATAAACATAAAAATAATGATTGAATCAAAAGATGTATGTATAATTGATTATACGTAGAGAAGATAAAAACTTAGCTTTTGATGGAGAACAATGCTTGTAACACATTCCCACAGACGGCGCCAATCTGTTGATGCAAAAAACTGGATCGAATTCCTGTTTTTATGATCACAGATAAATAGATAAAAGCAATCCAATCAAGCACATGAGAGACAAATATTTTTAAATTGGTTCGGCTATGAATAAAGCCTACGTCCATTGTTATTTTATTCCCAGTGGTTTACAATAGCACCATAAGGTGTAGAGAGAGAAAGGATGTGTATCTTGTGTATGGGGTTTCTAGGTTCCCCCGGATCTCCTCCGGATCTTCTCCCTTTTGGCTAAGGGGGTACATGTATTTATAGTGATGGGAGATAAAGAGATTCATTGTATGTAGACATTTATGTCTACATTCAACGAATCTAATTGTTGAATTGCTTGGTATGCTATATGTTGTCATCTATTAATACAGTATAAATGTACATTAAGGCTCATTAAATGCGTTGTCATCTTCATTAATGCACATTAAATGCATAGTTATCCTTTGATCTTCCTGGTTGGTATGCCGACCAACTCTCCTCAGGTGCCGACTAACTCTCCTCGGGTGCCGACCAACTCTCCTCGGGTGTCGACTAATTCTCCTCTGGTACCGACCAACTCTCCTCGGGTGCCGACTAACACTCCTCGGGTGCCGACCAACTCTCCTCGGATGCCGACCAACTCTCCTCGGGTGTCGAATATTGCCACGTAGGATGACATGTGTCCTTTTCTGATTGGTCCTCGTAGATGGAGAATTTTTGCGTTAACAGGGATATTATTTGATCCTAAAGCCCTCCAAGTTTTCATTTGTTTTAGAGCATTCCTAACCTCTGTTGTTCTAATTCTATAAAAAAATATATTTCTCGAGTCTCCCTAAGTTCATTTATATCTAAGTTACTCCCATTATATCCATTCAATAACTTCTCGAAGTTGTTTTTTCATCTCTCCATAATCTCGTCATTCTTGACTATGACTCTTAAATAATTATTTTTAATACACATAAAGTTATTAAAATCTTTTGTTTTAATGTCCCTACGTTTTGCAATCTCATGAAATACTTTTTCACCTTCATGTGTTCCTAATTTTGTGTAAAGATCATCATGCGTATTTAACTTAGCATCTCTTACCTTTTTTCTTAACTTCCTTTCTATCCCATTTATGTTTCTCAAAACTTTCTTTGTTTCTAGTACTTTTCTATGTTTTAACGAACTCCCTTTTGCTTTTTACTATATTTTGTACTTCTTTATTCCACCACCAAGTTTCTTTAGATTTTAACCTCCTAACTTTTGAATCTCTAATAATTTTTTTCGATATTTTTCTGATGCATGTGTCCATCTTATCCCACATTATCAAGAAGATTGATTTAATGTTTTATCTTTAAATAGTTATAATTTCTCTTTTTTTCAGTTTCACCACCTTGTTCATGGGTTAATCTCATCTTTTCGGACTCATGATTTACTTTTAATATTTATATCCAACACCACTATCCTATGTTGTAAGGCTATGCTATCTTCCGGGATAATCTTACAGTCTTTACCTTTTATTCATTCTTCTTTCCTACTAATGAAAAAGTCTTTTTGGAACTTATTCGTTCCAACTTTATAAGTTATTTAGTGTTGAAGCATGTTTTTAAAACGTTTATTAACTACTAAAAAATCACAAGCCATCGTAAAATACATGATAGACTCTCCATCATCGTTCCTACTTACAAAACCACACCCTCTATGCACTATTTCATATCCTTCATGATCTTATCCGATAGGGAAATTACTATCTACCCTAATATATATTTTCTCACCTATGGATATTTGTTAAATTAGTTCATCTATTTTTTCCCTAAAAGTGTACATTAGTGAGCTCATCTAATAACGGTAACAATACCATCTTGAGGTTCTTATCTACTATTATTTTGACTACTTTCCTATTCCTATGTTTTGTTGTATAATATAATTTAAACCCTCTATTTTTTTTATCCAGCTTTCTCACCGACCATTTAGTTTCTTATTGATAAGCACCCAAAAGGTTTCATTTTGTACCCCAAATAGATGCATTTTATCCCTCGTTTTTAATAAAAAAAAATGGTCTTATGTGCTTTATTGTGTATTTTGTAGGTCGAATGCACGTTGCAGGGTTCAAATGCGTATTTCAAGGCAATTATGCGCATTATGGAGCTAATTTTCTCACCCGTAACTTTACCCAAGCCTAAACCTAGCCCAAACCTACCCTGAACCATCTATATGATTAGTTTGTGCCCTTTTATATTTTTCTTAGATTTTTAGTTTGAGTCATTTTATTTTTAGGTTTTATTTTAGATTTATTTAGAATTTTTAGGTTTTATTTTCTATTTTTCTATTTTATTAGTGTATTTTTATTTTATCTTTATTTTTATTTATTAGTTATTAGTTTTTTTTATTAGAATTAGTTTTTTTTAGGATTTCATTTATTTTTAGATTTATTAGATTTTACTTTTTTTTTAGAATTTTAGTTTTTAGTTTAATTGAATTCTATTTTTATTTATTTCTTTTTAGTTTCAATTTTTTTTTTGAGTCTTTGTTTTATTTTAGAATAGGATTTTATTAGGTTTTAATGTAATTTAATTTTATTAGTGTTATTTTTAGGGTCCAAATTAAACACACACGCACATAAACCCATTCACACCCACTTACCTACACCCTATCCTACACACAATTCAACCCCTCACCCACACCAATCTCCCATGCACCTCACCTACACAATAACCCCACCCACACCCATCTTCAACCTCCCACCATTCTCTCTCCACCTAACCTCCATTAAAATTCCACCCTACACAAAACCACAAACTCACCCAACCCATTACCATCTCTCTCTCTCCTCATTCTCTAGCCATCAACCTCCCAACCCGACTCTAACGTCTGATCCGCCGGCGACCTCAACCCAAACCTTTTTGACCCTTAACTGTCATCAACCCCTACATCTCCACCCAACCTACCACTTCGCAACCCCCTTCTTAACCCCAATCCGACCACTGCCCAATCGCGACCCAGTCGCCGACCACATTCCACATCCGGCGCCGACCCGACAGAACCCCAAACCCATTTGTCTTCAAGGCACGATATCACACCTGCTTTTATACAAAAAAGACCAAGTCAACCATATTATCCCACACCATATAAACCCATTTAAACCAACCTCTTACCCTTTCCCAAAATACCCCCAACTAACTCATTTAACCCATATGTCCAAAAAACCCTCATTCACCCCTCACTCACATGATCTCACACCTCTCTTACCTCATGTGCACACACTCCATGCTCTTGCACTCCCAAATACCCAAACTAACCCTTAGCTCCATTCCCACTATATATTGAAGATTGAAGACCCCAAAAAAGAGGGAAGAGGATGATCAAGATAGCAAATTATAGTTTAAAGAGAGAAAAAAAATTTATAGATAGTAGAATTTCAGTTTTAGGATTTCATTTTAGTTTTTTTAGAGTGATTGTAAACAATTGAGATAATTGTTGAATCAAAGTGAAGATCAATTATCATTCTCCTCAAATTTGGTTTGATTTCCCTTTCTCTAATTTTTTCATTCTCATATTTTGAATTTTTATTATCTTGTTATTAATTGAATTATGACTATGATTGGCTAATCACTTCATTCAAGGAGTGAAATGAAGCCCCATATATTCAATTAAATGTATTAATTAATCTAGTTTACTTTGCTTCATTTAGTTAATTTTCTTTCCATTCCTACATGAGTTTATGCATTGAGAAATGGTAAACTATCCTTGAGAAAGGATTAAAATCTAATATACTCTTAATTTTTGGATTCAAACTAGAGATAGAATGACCCACTAATTAGAGTATATTATATTTTATTATACTCATAAATTAATTTTTTGTTGGATTTATGATTTATTATATGAATCTACTCTAGTGAGTAATTTATATATTTTTTCTAAATCAATTATTCATTTGAGTTGTGGGGATGAAAATTGGATTAACTAATTTTATATTAGTTTGTTTTGTCAAATGATGAGAATCAATTGATAAAATAAATTAATATTTGGAAAATTAGTAAACTAGAATAATTAACACATTTAATTGATATAGTGGAGGTTAAGTTTCATTCCTTGAATATTTCTCCAATTTAAGTTCATCTAATTTTTATTACTTAGTTCTTATTCAGCACACTTTTTAGTTTGTTAATTTCATCTCTCATTTTAGTTTAGTGTCACTTCACATTTTCACCTAAAAAGTGTTTTAATATTTGAAAAACATAAAAAATTCAGAAAAAACCAAAAGTAAAAAAAAAAAAAATAATCAAGTGAATCATATTCATTATCTTCTCATTTTTAGCATGTTCACACCGTAGATTAGGATTGACATCCTTACTTACCACTCTACACTGGAGTTGTTATCTATGTGTAGGTAATTGAGGTTTTGATTGAAGTGCTTTTACAACAATGACATATATACCAAAAATCAATTCATCACTTATAAACAAGCTATGTTAACTTTTCTTCATATCATGGTATCCACTAACTCCATCCCATCCCCTATCATAGTCCCTATGTTCCAATTCACTAAGTTAAGTTTACTATCCTTGACTTGCTTCTTTACCCAAACATGTTCAAATTGTTATAGAAACCCTTGCCCATTTCTTATTACCTACGTGCACTAATGCAATGCCCATTGCCTATATTTGAGACACTCGATGGTAGATACAACACAAAGGGCAATGCCTTAGTATTAGCATGTATATTCATAGGATTCATGTTCATAAGGATCTGAAAAGGTTTTATGTTATTATTAGCTACCTAACATTACCAACCTCCATTATCTGGACTTGGAACCGATAGTGTCAAAAAAAAGTTAAGCATGACATAAACGGAGTTTTTCGCACACTAAGACTTTTATAAAATTCTGAAGTGAGTTTTATCTTCTTAGTTTCTTAGCAAAGTGTCACATGCTTAGTATTTATCATTAAAAGGCAGTCCCAAAGGCTTTATCCCTACATCGCATTTCTTTAGGTTATTATATTATTATATGGAATGAAGTAGTTTATGTTGGATAATTCTATATAGTTCTAGAATATTCCTTTATAGAGGTGGGAATGTTCAAGGATCTTAATAAAAAAATTTAATCACCGTTAGATTAATGATACTTATATGGATCCTAACTATTGATTCTAAATGTAGTTGCCTATAAATAGGTGGGAGCCTCATTTGGAAAACCACCAAGCAAGGTTGTAAACTCTTTTGCATCGGTGTAATAAGGGTATTCACTTAAACTTTCTCGTTGCGTGCTTTATACATCCTTCTCATACTCTAGGCTTACTTCATAATTCATCGGTCAATAGAGTGCTAAGCGCCGCACGGAGGAAGAGCTAAAGACTAACCCCATAACAAGTGGTATCATGGCTAGTCTAGTAAAGTGATAACTATTGAAGACTAAACATATCATCTTGAGGTTTAGAGAAAGATAACCTAGGGCGTAATGAAGTCCTTGCCAATACGGGGAAGGTAAGGGCAAAGGTGAAGGATATATTGGCAGCAATAGAATAACGACGAGTAATTGTCGAAATGACTATGTCCGGTACGGGGGAACAACTTGATGGATTCCACCAATGCCTTAATGGGTTAAGGTTAGAGGATGCAGAAATCCATAATGATGTAAAGAGTTCATTGATTACTTTAGTGGGGAGATCTTTGTTATGAAATTAACCTTGTTTAAGAGAAACTAATGGGGGATGTTGCAAATTACGTATTACCTTTGAGAATAGTTAAATTCCCTACGTGAACTATCACTAGCATCTTGTTAGGACTTCTTTCCCCCGCTTTTAGTATGAAAACCTTTCTTATCCTAGGGCTTAGGTAGTTCATTCTTCTCATTATAGTTGATCATCAATTCTTATTCTATATTAGCCATGGAGATATCTTATACTCCTCATTATTTAAGCTCCATTCTAGCCAAATTTTAAGTCCATCATTGAATAAGAAATGAGAATCCTTATTGATCAAGTCTAGAACCTCCAGGGTGAGAGTGGTGAATTCCTTCACGTAGCCTCAGATAGTTTCCATATGTTTTAGTCAACAGAGTCTCCCCCTCGCTTCCATCTCATTTTTCTCTAGGTATAAATGCTTCTTGAGTTCCCTTCGAAGTCTTCCCAAATGTCTATTATGGTCATGCCCTTTCTCTAGGCAACAACCACAGTTCATCTTTCTTTCATAATGCCTAATCCGATCGTACACAAAGGTTCTTATAGGCCCAGCTTATACGCAACTTTTTCCACCCTCTTAATGACAAGAAAGGGTCCCACCTACCTTGGCACTAGCTTCCCTTTCTTATCGAACCTCATGGCCTCCCCTTTTTAAGGTAAATACTCACAAAAATTCATGACCACTCATGTTAGAATTCAAAACTTTGATTCACAGTGACGTAACTCTCACTACATTCCTGAACTGCACGAAATTGATCTAGATTAACTCAATCCTTACCGATGAACCATAAATCATCTTGAGTCCAAGAATCTTGGTATTCCCTACTCTTAACAAAAAACGTGGGTGATAAAATTTCCATATGAAGCCTCAAAAGGAATCACTCAGATTATAAACTGGTTCAAGTTATCACACGTAGCTTTACCAATGGTAATTAATACTCCTACGTACTTACGAATCCAAAACATGTATTTATCGATTTCTCCTACAACCTAGTCACTTCCCGTATGCCCATCGACTTATGGGTGACACATATAGCACAAAATGTAACTTCATCCCCATTGCCTCCTAACACTTTCTATCAGAGGTGTGGTCATCCTAATTCACAACAATATTGGATGGCACCTTGATCCGTCTCACTTTTTCTTTCAAATAAAATGTTGGACATACTTCTCGATAGTATAATCTACTCCAAAATAAAAATTATTCCCATTTTGTCTGTCTAATCCAAAATTCAATGGAAACCCCGACCTCTTCACGATTTTGGATAGCCTAAATATAAATTTTACAAATCTGCACATCAATCCCATCACTAGGACCATTAAAGTTACAAAAATATTGTTGATAACCTCGGATCAACCTCATCCCATCCCTAAATGGTGTTCCTAGAGACAACTTCAATATATATCATTCGAAACCAATCCCCATGCTCAACATTTCACATTTCGTGGAACATCTTACTCCCTTTTTTTTGGAATATACCAAAAATAATTGTCCTTGAATTTTCTCCCAAATCTGTGCATTCCTTAAGTACTTTTTCACCTGGCTGTAATCAACATCTTATTTTAGCGTTACCCACTTTAGGCATTTGACTAAGTGACAATATGCTACTCTTTCCCAAAATTGTGGGGTTCTCCCTTGTTCATGGATATCTTTTTACATGTGCCTCCATCGCCAGAACTATCTCACCACGGTTGAGACAGTTCCCTTTTATATGCACATAGTTGGACTGTCTCCTTTCTAAGATGAATTTTAGCCCATCATACCTTTCCACATATGTTCCTAACTCTCCGTAAGTGTACATTAATGTATTTAGTTTCACATTCCTTTAAGTTTGGATGATTCTGAAAATCAAACTAACTAGGATGTCCATAAACCCTGTAGACCATGCATCCCAGCATAGTTATCACTAATGTCTCGTACATAACAAACTTATCTCAAGCTTAACCCTAACTCTCAGCGTGGCTATGTCATACATGTATCCACGATTACCCCACAAATCGTAATTTAATTCCTCTCGATATTAACCCACCCATTAACTTGTGGTGTAAATTTTTTCCCATTTCTTCCTTCGCAACACTACCTGGCTCCACTAGTCCAATTTGGGAATAACTCTCAGTTGAAAGGGTTTTCTCCACACATTCAATAATTAACATTTAAATAGGTGCCCTAACATCCAACAACGTCTCTCCACTCTCGACATTTATTAAGGTTTATGCATGTAACATTCCACAACAAAACTCAAAAGAGCTTTCCCCAATGCACTATCCATTATCATTATTGGTCATCAATTTTTGTAGGTCCAAAGCACATAATCGGGACATCCAAACCCCTATACATATACTCATAAGTTTAATCTTCGATTCCCTCATCTCTAAAGGAGTCATATAATACTTCTCTCACACTATCACTAAGTCCTCAATGCTAAGTGATAATGATATAAATCTCTCCACTCCACGGTAGACCCGGCATACCGTGAATCACATCAGTAAAATTACCTACGCACCGGGATCTAATATTACTAGACAACTATACTCTATGAAGTCTATTTTATAAAAATATCTTCTCGAGCTCGACCCTATTTCAAGTGAGACATCGCAACAATATACATCTAGCCCCAAAATAGCAAACACGATAGTTTTGTTGTAACCATCCACGATCGCTTAACCATAGTTGACCAGTTCGTACCCAGGATAAAGTTATACATCACATATCTCTGACACCCCGCCTAGTAAATACCAGGTGATCCGTCCTATATCAAATTAAACAAGAATCTCATGTGCTTTCATTCTCAGCATCATTGTCGAGAACCAAATTAATTACTAATAACTGTAAGAACACAATTTTCCAATTGAGTCTTTATGTAGTGTTGGCTCAATTTCGAACAAAAACATTTGTGTCATAGGATAGTATTGAGTGATTATCCTCCAATCCTATGACATGCAAGAGTTGAAAACGTAGCGCCCAAGACTTATAAAGCTTCATCATTGCCGAGTTTCAAGTGCCATGTTTCTACGTCATCAACATCATATTACATAGTCTCCAAAAGGTATGAATGCATTTATATATATATATATATGTAGGGAGACTTGGAATAATTTTATAAAGGGTGTAATTTTATGTAAAATGAATTTTATTTTTAAAAGGTTACTTTAGAACTTTATTGAAAAAGTTTTTTTGGGGCTTAATTTTGAAAAATACCATTTTGTCACTTTGTTCGAAATTGTCGTTCGATCGAGAATTTTGTTCGAACGAGTTTGCCAAAGACTTTTCCCTTTTTGCCTCCGGAACTTCATTAGAAGGTCGTTTAAACGACACTTCATTCGAACGAAAATCTCGTTCGAACGAGATTTCTGGCGGGAACTTTTTTGGCAGTTTTGTCCCACTTTTCCACTACTTTGTCCCACTACTCTTTCACAGAATTTAATGCCTTCGGGACCTGAATTTTTCTAAGGACTTTTTACATCTCCAAGAGTGGGTTTGAGAGCTTAATTCTTTCATAAAAAGTTCCCTTGGTGTTTTTTATTCAAATTGAGTTATTCAAAGAACAAAACCAAGTTTACACCCAATTGTTTGTTTTAATCCAAGTTTCTATATATATATATATATATATACATTGTGCTTAGAGAGTTTTTTTGGCACCGGATTCATCTCTACCGTAAAAAAGAGTTTGGGTTTGCTTCTACATCCCATAAAAATAGAAGGTTGTTTACTGTGACATACCCACTTGGAGAAAGGCTCCTTGTTCGGGTGACGGTGACCCGAAAAAGTCCGATCGGTGGATTCTGAGACCGCGGTGGACCTCCATGGTTATTCGCTAGGCAGAGGTGTGTACAAAAAGAAGTGTCGGGCTTGGACGGAGTCAAGTCGGGTGTTGTAAGTCTTTTGTGTCTTATACTTGTAAAACCGTACTTAATGAATTTGAGGCTAGGGCCGTCCGAGGTTTTTTTCGTTGTGGGTTTTCCTCGTACATCGCGACGCAGTGTGACTGATTTACTTTTATCTTGCAAAACAACTTAGAACGCATGCTTAGGAGAATTCAAGATAAAATTTGGTTTAATTGTTACACTTAATTAAATTGGTTCTTAATTTAAATTTGGTTAAATGCATTTTTAATTCATGTCATTATTTATTACATAAAATTTGGTTTGGCCTAATTTGCAAAATTGAATTAATTATTTGTTAGGCAAATTTCTAGGACTTGGGTTAAATTTATTTTGGTAAAAAAGTTAAATATTCACAAGTTTGATTTTAAGAGTAATTCTAATTTTGAGAAAATTAAAATCCAGTTTTGTTTAATTTTAATTTTGGAAGAATTAAAATTGAAATATTTTTAATTTTGAATCTTGCATTGTTTGGTCCCTTTATTAGGAACCATATTCATTCCGTATTTAAAAAGGAAACTGATATTTAAAAGAATTTTTAAAATTTAGGGGCTTTTGCGCCAACTAGTGGTATCAGAGCTAGGACCGTTAAGTTATTGCGTTTAGGTCCTTTTTGGGCATTTTTGTTTAAAATGGAAAATTTGCCTTATACAAAATTTCCTACTTTTGATGGTTCTCTCATGATTGCACATGACTCTTCTCTAGCCATATCTTATGAGTAATTGCTTGCATGCCTTACATACACTAGCTTTGTACCTAATGATATATCTTTTGCTAGTTGTATGTTTTGGTTTGTCATTTTCTAGTCTATGCTTCATGACTAATCACATGCTAGATTATGACTCGTTTATCCTCTATATTTTATATTCCTTTCATTTTAGTTTGCTTTAAATGAAAAATACAAAAAGACTTTTGTTTATCATTTGTGTTTTATCTTATGAGTATTTTAGGCATAATGAAAAATACGAATGATTTTTTGTTTATCTTTTGAGTTATTTTTGTTTGGTTTTTAAATCTCAAAAACTCAAAAAGATTTTTTGTGTGTGTGTATTTTAGTTTGACACACCTTTTGTGGCATATGTTTGTGCTTGAATCCTATCTTTTCGCTTCCATGTGACTAGAACTTTTGGTTAAAATTCTAGTCCTTAAAATGTTCTTTATTATGCTTACATGGAGTTGTTTATGTTTGGCTTGCTTAATGGATTCGCTTTTATATGTCTTTTCACATAGAAGCACGAGCTCTTATGAATATTAACTTCACATGTTATATTTGATCTTCATGAGATGTTCTCCTACCAATCTAGTCATCTACATACTACGACTTAGGAGGACTAGTGCATGTCAAAATCCGTTGCACGTGAGATTTAAGTGATGAAAAAAATTGATATATGAATGTGCACAGGGAAGGGCTCCAAAAGGAAATATTATCCTTTGCGAGTAAGCCACCATTTGTAATGGACCTAAAACAAATATGTGGTCCAAAGGCCTAAAAGAAAAATATGGCATTAAAAGAAAAATATTTGCCAAGGCCTATTTAGTTTAGTTTGATATATTCATTCAAAAGTATTATATGCGTATTTTGAGGGAGTTTGGATGGTATATCAATGGTTTTGCACAATGTCCTTGTTTCCTAGTTGTAATATCAATGTCATGACTCTATTGGTTTGTAGAATCATAAACATGCTAGGCTTGTATGCATTGTGTTTGTTTGTTCATGAGTTCACTTTATCTTGTCACATTAGGCCAAATTTGAAGTTTATAAAGTTTTACAATCAAATGCGAACTCCGTGAACATGTTTAAGTGATTGGTTTTTAAATTCATTAGTATCCCGTTCACACCCCTTTACTTTCGTTTCCATATGACACATTTATGCCATAAGAGTGTGGAAAGCTTATATTATCTTTTGTGTCATTTGTGTTTTTATATCTATATATGTGTGCTTGTGCATAATTTTATATCTATTGTGTATACATATATGATATTTTTGTTTGTTTAAGTCTTTGCCATATTAGCTGGTCCATTTATGCTTTTCTTCATAATTGGTATCTATTTGTGTTGCATATTTTGTTTCGATATTCATCTATTTATGTGGATTAGTTTAATTTTAGTTGCACATGTGCTCTAATGTTCTCATCACTTTATGCACAATTGCATGTTTAGCTTGTTATCCCATTATTTTATCCCTCGTTTAGTTTAGGGGGAGTATATGCTTTAATTGGGGGAGATAAGTTAATTTTTTATTCTTTAGCCTTTGTCTATTCCTAAACAAAAAGGGGGAGAATGATAGGGGAAATGGTATCTAATTCTATTATAATCATATCTTAGTTATTGGAGACTTGACTTTGGGGGAAAGCGCTATCTTCTTAGGTTGATCATGACAAAGGGGCATAATTAATTAAGGGGGAGTCTTTATTTAAATTGTATTTAATATTTTATTATTCCCTATGCGTTTAATGTGTTGCTTAAGTGTGCAGGTATTGTAAAGCGGCATATATTTAAAGTGGCAAAGAGTTTAATTCTAAAGTGGTATTCGAGTCAAGCATTGTACTCTTAATTTTGGGTGGGATGTTTTTGAGTCTAGTGAGATTGACGGTCCTTTAGGATTTTATTTTGGTTTTTGTCCTGGAATAGCCAAAGGGAGAGATTTATAAGAGAACAAATTTCCAATTGAGTCTTTATGTAGTGTTGGCTCAATTCCGAACAAAAACATTTGTGCCATAGGATAGTATTGAGTGAGTATCCTCCAAGCCTATGACATGCAAGAGTCGAAGACGTAGCGGCCAAAACTTATAAAGCCTCATTATTGCCGAGATTCAAGTGACATGCTTCTACGCCATTAACATCATATTCCGTAGTATCCAAAAGGTATGAATGCATTTATATATATATATATATATATTGGGAGACTTGGAATAATTTTATAAAGGGTGTAATTTTATTTAAAATGAAATTTATTTTCAGAAGGTTCCTTTAGAACATTATCTAAAAAGTTTTTTTGGGGCTTAATTTTGAAAAATACCATTCTGTCACTTCGTTTGAAATTTTCGTTCGAACGAGTTTGTCATTCGAACGAGAATTTTGTTCAAATGATTTTGCCAACGACTTTTTCCTTTTGGCCTCTGGAACTTCATTAGAAGGTCGTTTGAATGAGACTTCATTTGAACAAGATTTTTGGCGAAAATTCTTTTGGCAGTTTTATCCCACTTTTCCACTACTTTGGCCCACTACTCTTTCACATAATTAAAGGCCTTCAGGACCAGAATTGTTCTAAGGATTTTTTCCAACTCCTAGAGAGGGTTTGAGAGCTTAATTCTTTCATAAAAAGTACCCTTTGTGTTTTTTATTCTAATTCATTTATTCAAAGAACAAAACCAAGTTTACACCCAATTATTTGTTTTAATCCAAGTTTATATATATATATATATATATATATATATCTTCGAGAGTTTGTTTGGCACCGGATTCATCTCTGCCGTAAAAGAGAGTTTGGGTTTGCTTCTACATCCCATAAAAGAATAAGCTTGTTCGCTATGACATAGCCACTTGGAGAAAGGCTCTTTGTTCGGGTGACGGTTACCAGAAAAAGTCCGATCGATGAATTTCGAGATCACTGTGGACCTCCGTGGTTATTCGCTAGGCAGAGGGGTGTACAAGAAGAAGCATCGGGGTTTGGACGGAGTTCAGTCGGGTGTTGTAAGTCGTTTGTGTCTTGTACTTGTAAAACCGTACTTAGTGAATTTAAGGCTAGGGTCGTCCGAATTTTTTCTCATTGTGAGTTTTTCTCGTACATCGCGATGTAGTGTGACTGATTTACGTTTATCTTTCAAAATAACTTAGAACGCATGCTTAGGATAATTCAAGATAAAATTTGGTTTAATTGTCACTCTTAATTAAATTGGTGCTTAATTTAAATTTGGGAAAATATTAATTTAATTCAAGTCATTATTTATTGGATAAAATTTGGTTTGCCCTAATTTGTAAAATTGAATTAATTATTTGTTAGGAAAATTTCTAGGACTTGGGTTAAATTTCTTTTGGGAAAAAAGTTAAATATTCACAAGTTTGATTTTAAGAGAATACTAATTTAGAGAAAATTAAAATCCAATTTAGTTAAATTCTATTTTTGGAAGAATTAAAATTGAAATATTTTTAATTGAGAATCTTGCATTGTTTAGTCCCTTTATTAGGAACCGTCATCATTCTGCATTTAAAAAGGAAATTGATATTTAAAGGAATTTTTAAAATTTAGGGGCTTCCGCGCCAACAATAACCTATTAGGCCTCGCGTCAAATTTTAAACTTTCTAATCTTTTTAAACTAAGAGCACACTTAAAACCATTCACGCAGGAAAATAATCAACAAAAGGAATAAATAAATAAATAAATAAATAATCGATAACTCTCGATAAACATATATTACAACAAAATCAAATGTGCGTAAAATAAAATCACTGTAATAAAATTAAATAGCATCAATGGGTCAACATGCCCGATTATTACAATAGTACCTCCCATCTAGATCACAAGGATAGAAGCGTCTAAAATAATTTCATGCCAACATCCACAGCTATGGAAGCATATCTGACTCGAAGGAATAGTCATCCAGGTGTCCCTATGTCTGGACGTCTAAAAAGTATACAAAGAAGAAGAAAATGAACAATAGATACGAGTCAGAGCCCGAGTTTTGAGAATATTTTGGTAAGTGCTTATATGTAAAATATGACACTCTTCATATTTAAACTGGTGTCGCACTCACATGAGATACCCCTCACCTCTCATCTAACTGTGCACACCTAACGCATGTATTTAAATCACCCTAGCTAGCTACCCCGCCTAACTACCACCACACCGAGCTCCTAAGTCCCCATACACTATCTCATGTCCCGCATATATAATCTTCTCAACATTCACCCAAGCTTATACAATTATAATCTCTCGCTTATCGTATGACCATTTAGTTTAAATAACCTTCACTAATTATTTCCCCATCGTCATTTTAGGGTTATTATCTCGTGTATAATATTCCCACATTTATATACGTATCACATATATTTTTTATTCCGGATTTTATACTCTCGGATACGCCAGAACTTAATTTCCTTGTTTTAGTCCATATATATCTATATAATAAGGGATAAAACTTATGTATGTCATAAGCTTAGTTTATGATGTCATCAAACACTACAAGAAAAATGAGTATTAGGGACGGTAAAAAACCGTCCCTAAAAGTACAAAAACCGTCCCTAAAGAGTATTAGGGACGGTTGTTGCAACGGCAAAAATTCGTCTCTTATACTAGGCGTCCTAAATATTTTAGGGACGGATTTTACCATCCAAAATTTTAATTCATGGACACTCTGGATTTGACATTAGGGACGGATTTTACCGTCCCAAATGGTGTTCCTGTGAAAAAATCCCCACTCCCGCCAATAGTATTAGGGACGGTTTATCCGTCCCTAATACTACTGAGATACTGGCAACCCAATTAGGGACGGTAAAAACCGTCCCTAAAGGTAATTTCAATTGATGCAAAAATGGGTATTAGGGACGGTAAAAACCGTCCCAAAAGGTATTCTCAATGAATACAAATAAGTATTAGGGACGGTTTATAACCGTCCCAATTAATTAATAAAAAAGTATCGTAAATAGTTATATTATTATATGTTTTATGTTGCAATAATAATTGACGCCTAATATGCATTACAAATCAAATCATCCGATCAAAAACACAATATATCAGCCACATTCATTGAAGCACGAATCCAATAATAATTTCTTCCATTAAACTACATTCAAGTCGAAATATTTAAATGAGTACAAAATCATACTAATTAATAAGATATACAATTGTCAAAAAAATATCATCCCTAAATTAAGATGATAAATATGGTTGTCACGCTTCAAAAACTTCTCTTAGTGTTGCATATAGTAGACACACTCAAAATCACGTATCTTCAACTTCTTGTGCACAACCTGCAATCAATAAATAATCATTTTATCAAAATAATATTATAGTAAAATAAAATATCCAAATATATTAGTTAATCGTACCAACAACTTTTTACAAATTTTAAAAAAATTTGACAGAATCTCCTTTGTTTATACATGAAAACGAACCTGTTTAATCAATAAAAAAGCCCGCACAACTATAAGAATCTCGCATATCAACGATTCTATACAATTTTTTAAAAAATTCGACAGAGTCTCCTTTGTTTATACATGAAAACCAACCTGTTTAATGAACACAAAAGCCGAATGACTTTAAAAAAATTGAAAAATCTCCTAAATCAATAATTCAATACAATTTTTAAAAAAATTCGGCAGAGTCTCCTTTGTTTATACATGAAAACCAACATGTTTAATCAACACAAAAGCCCACATGGCCAGTAAAAAAAAAATAAAACAACAATCTCGCATATCAACAACAATAATAAATAAGCAATCTACCAATCGCAAACCATTGCTTTGTTCATGTGTTCCACGCGAATAAAATATAACCCAGAAATGTTATCCTGCAAAAAAACACAAGAAACAAAACAAAAAAGATATCAGTAATCAAATAATATGCTTAAGTCAAATTTTATGGATGTTTTACGTATTCAACTTTCGATGCCATGTTTTTATGCTTAAATCTAATTTTTTGCGAATTTACGTCGTACACTCCAACCAGGAGCTCCGTGACTACATGGCCGATTCCTACGAGTCACATAGGTCCCGTGCGAGGTGTTCGTGACTCTTACGGGACCGTTTTATGGTTGTTTTTAGTTTTCACCCTTCGATGGCATGTTTTTATGCTTAAGTCTAATTTTTTGCAAATTTACGTCGTACACTCCAACCGGGAGCCCCGTGACTACGCGGTCGGTTCCTACGAGTCACATTGGTCCCGTGCGAGGTGTTCGTGACTCTTACAGGACCGTTTTATGGCTGTTTTAGGTTTTCAACCTTCGATGGCATGTATTTATGCTTAAGCCTAATTTTTTGCAAATTTACGTCGTACACTCTAACCGGGAGCCCCGTGACTACGCGATCGGTTCCTACGAGACACATTGGTCCCGTGCGAGGTGTTCGTGGCTCTTACGAGACCGTTTTATGCTCATTTTATGTTTTCACCCTTCGATGGCTTGTTTTTATGCTTAAGTATAAATTTTTGCAAATTTATGTCGTACACTCCCACTGGGAGACCCGTGACTACGCGATCGATTCCTAAAAGTCACATTGGTCCCGTGCGAGGTGTTCTTGACACTTTCGGGACCGTTTTATGCTCGTTTTATGTTTTCACCATTCGATGGCATGTTTTATGCCTAAGTATAATTTTTTGCAAATTTACGTCGTACACTCCAACCGGGAGCCCCGATATTACGCGATCGGTTCGTACGAGTCACATTGGTCCCGTGCGAGGTGTTCGTGAAACTTACGGGACCGTTTTAAGGCTGTTTTATGTTTTCACCCCTCGATGGCATGTTTTTATGCTTAAGTCTATTTTTTTACAAATTTACGTCGTACACTCCAACCGGGAGCCCCGTGACTACGCAGTCGGTTCCTACGAGTCACATTGGTCCCGTGCGAGGTGTTCGTGACTCTTACGGGACCGTTTTATGGTTGTTTTATGTTTTCCCCCATCGATGGCATGTTTTTATGCTTAAGTCTAAATTTTTACAAGTTTACGTCGTACACTCCAACCGGGAGCCCCGTGATTACGCGGTTGGTTCCTACGAGTCACATTGGTCTCGTGCGAGGTGTTCATGACACTTACGGGACCGTTTTATGCTCGTTTTACGTTTTCACCCTTCGATGGCATGTTTTTATGCTTAAGTGTAATTTTTTGTAAATTTAAGTCGTACACTCCAACCGGGATCCCCGTGACTACGCGGTCGGTTCCTACGAGTCATATTGGTCCCGTGCGAGGTGTTGGTGACACTTACGGGACCGTTTTATGCTCGCTTTACATTTTCACCATTCGATGGCATGTTTTATGCTTAAGTCTAATTTTTTGCAAATTTATGTCGTACACTCAAACCGGGAGCCCTGTGACTACGCGATCGGTTCCTACGAGTCACATTGGTCCCATGCGAGGTGTTCGTGACACTTACAGGACCGTTTTATGGTTGTTTTATGTTTTCACCCTTCGTTGGCATGTTTTTATGCTTAAGTGTAATTTTTTACAAATTTACGTCGTACACTCCAATCGGGATCCCCGTGACTACGCGGTTGGTTCCTACGAGTCACAATGGTCCCGTGCGAGGTGTTCGTGACTCTTACGGGACCGTTTTATGGCTCTTTTATGTTTTCACCCTTCAATGGCACATTTTTATGCTTAAGTCTAAATTTTTACAAATTTACGTCGTACACTCCAACCGGGAGCCTCGTGACTACGCGGTCAGTTCCTACGAGTCACATTGGTCCCGTGCGAGGAGTTCGTGACTCTTAGGGGACCGTTTTGTGTTTGTTTTATGTTTTCACCCTTCGATGGCATGTTTTTTTTCTTAAGTCTAACTTTTTGCAAATTTACGTCGTAAACTCAAACCGGGATCCCCATGACTACGCGGTCGGTTTCGACGAGTCACATTGATCCCGGGCGACAAGTGAATAAGATGGGCAGTCACAAATTACAAAACCAATAATAACTTTCGAACCATGACTAATTTTTATTCCCATTTTCACATCTCTCTTATTCAGCGCGGACTAATCAAGAATAACTTTAAGGTAATAAACAAATGGTTACCAATTAGTTTAATGTGGACCATTGCAGAGAAATTGACACGCCTTAAACCTAGAAAGTCGTAATCCATTGGATAATGCCTTCTTCTTCTAATGTTCACCCTAACTATTCTTTGTTCAAAAGTTATGTACTCCCCCCCCCCCCCCCCCCCCCCGGGAAGTGACAAGAAACAAATGCGCCAACAATACCCCCAAGAAGTGACAATTATTTCGTACCTTTACTCCAATTTGGTTCTACTTGCAAATTAGCACATCTCAAACATATTGGGCATAAATAGGATCTAAACCCAAAAGAATTAAAATTATGGGGTTTAGAAATAAATAGGATCCAAACCCAAAATAATTAAAAAATTGAATCAATGCATATTTAACCTTATAATAAAGTTCATCATAGGTTTGTCCATTACCTGAATATTTTATTACACCCAACGCCAATCAGAACCTTCCTTATGCCAGCAGCGATGCAATTTCAGATTATGTTTGATATTAGTTCGCCCCCAACATCAATGTATCCTATGGCAGTAAAAAAAATAATGAATTTTATGCAAACAGTTTTGTTCAATTAAAAAAATGGTAGAACAAAAAAAAACAAATTCAAAACCAAAGGAAGAAAACCATAGCTTTTTCAAAAGGGGGGCACACACACACCTAACTTCTTGATATAGCGCTAGAAATTGTGAACTTGAAACAACATTAAAAAAATTGTAGTATCTTAAACATCTAAATGATTCAGTGGATGCCAATAAATTGTTTCCACATCACTACCAAATTTATAGAACTCAATCCAGAGCTGGGATTACTATTCTCATCTACAAAGAAAACACACAAATTTTGAGGTTAAGCTAATTTTTGTATCGTGATACTTCATTTTAACCTGAAAACCTCTTATATAGCATCATGCGTTCAAAAAATGGGGAGAAATAGATGAATATACCTGATTTGCTAAACCATATAAATTCAAATATAATCACCAAATCAGTACCTGCAAAACCAAAACACAAAATATGAAAAATGAACAACTTTAAATGAAAAATCCATAGCCCTAAACATTTTCAACACAAAATAACCCTACCTTTGAGGCAAATGGAATTACTACAATCATCAAACCTTTCTCATACTCCTGTAGAAAATAAATTCCATTTGAGGCAAATGGAATTTCTCATACGCCTGTAAAAAATAACCCTACCTTTGAGGCAAATGGAATTACTGCAATAATCTAAACTATATAGTAAATACATTCATATATATATATATATATATATATATATATATATATATAGAGAGAGAGAGAGAGAGAGAGAGAGAGAGAGAGAGAGAGAGAGAGTACCTGGTTTGGGGAGCTCATGGAGAGGAGGATGGGGATGCGACGGGGTGGGGAGGAGCAGGGGTACAGCGGGGTGGGCGCAGGGGTGGGACGGGGTTGGGCAGCGTAGGGGTGAGGCAGGGGTGGGCGGCGCAGGGGTGGGACGGCGCAGGGGAGAGGAAGGTGGGGCGACGGAGAGAAGGGAAAGAGAGATCGGGATGGAGACGATTTGAGAGCTGAGAGCAAGAGAGAGAGAGCGGGAGTGAAATGTTAGGGAAATTGGAGGAATGAAATTTTTGAGGGAAAAATACACAAAAGGGTCGGAAGCATCCGTCCCTTTTAGTATAGCAAAAGGGTCGGATTTTAAAAATCGTCCCTTTTGCTATATCAAAAGGGACGGTTTTAAAATCCGTCCCTTATTTTTGTTTGGCAAAAAACTAAAGATTTGGGATATACCAAAAGGGACGAATTTTTAAACCGTCTCTTTTACTATACAAAATGGGACGGATTTTAAAAATCCTTCCCATTTGGTATAGTAAAAGAGACGGTTTAAAAATCCGTCCCTTATAATAGCCCGCAAAAAATTAGTGCAAAAAAATCCCATATACTTTAAGGGACAGTTTTAATTACCGTCCTATTTGATACATATCAAAAGGGACGGTTTTTAAAAACCGTCCCTTTTGCTACTATAAAAAAGGACGGTAATTAAAACCGTCCCTTTTGATATAGCATAAGGGACAAAATGACACGACCGTCCCTAATGCTCATTTTTCCTGTAGTGAAATGAGGGAATTTTTGCCATTGTTTTTTAATGGTTGAGATTAATTCTTAAGGTTTTGAATCTAAGGGTGAAATATGATCTGAAGTCTCTTTTACTCCACCTTCTCACTCAGCCATTTTCGTACATTTGGGTGGCTCGAGAGATATGGCTTTAGAAATATCATTTGCCACTTTATCCCCTTGCTGACATAACCAATTGCTCATCCCAAATTTGTCTCTCAAAACCCTCATGCTCTCTCATTTCTGCCACCCCACACACCACCACTGTAAGTCTCTCTCCTCTCTATTTTTTTTCCTATTTTGATATCTTAAGTATAATCTAATTTAGCTTCTTCGTCTCGAATCTGTTATACAATGCAACATACGTTGTTTTAACTTAAGTTTTGTGAGGTTTGGTATTCAGGTGGGTATGAGTATGAGGATGAGATTTGGTATTCAACTATTTTGAATGAACTAAAGAAATTGGTTTTGTGTGGTAAGTTTTTCGTGTCTCGTTTTGTTCATTTGGTTTTGCATTTTTTTTGCAGGTTATGAGTGTGAGATTTTTTTTTTGTGGTATGAGTATGATATTTTCTTCCTTTGAGTTTTTTTTTGGTTATATAATTTTATTCTAGATACGTGGGCGTGATATGATGCGTATGAGATTTTCTTCCTTAGGTTTTAAGTTTTTTTTTGGTTCTACGATTTTATTCTGGTATTAATTTAAATTTTTTCAGGTTATATGCTACATGGATCTGGGTATTATATGCTACATGGGTTTAGCTATATAATGCGTCATATTTATTCTGTTGGAGGGGCGGTTGATGATGGTGGAAAAGGAGCTAAAGAAAAATGCATTGGGAGGTTGCTCTGAGATGAAGAAAATTGCATAAAATGTTCACATGGGGTAAGGTATGGAGATGAAGACACTACTTTAAATTTTTACATATTCTTGCATTTGTATATATCTTTTTGCTGCATGTTTTTCAGATATGTATATTGGAACCATTTAAGTTATTGTACTGTGTTCAAAAAATAAGAAACCTATTTAAGCTCAGTTAGATCTCTCTCTCTTAAAAACCCAGTAGTGTAATCATATACCAAACTTTTACGTGTTTGTAAATGGATGAAACCGTGTTTTCAAACACTTATCTTTCTTATATAAAGAACCGAAACCCAGCTACTGTATAATTTATTCAAAAAAATAGGAAATCCATTTTTTTATCATTGTGTGTTGACTAACTTTGCGTTTGCGCTTAACCATACTAATTTTTTCAATGTGTAATTTTCTACCTTTTTCTTGTCAGCTGTGCACTTTTCATTTTGTGTGTTTGTACTTATTTATTTCCTGCTCGGCTTTTATATAAGCGTCCGTTTGGTTTGAATTGGGCAAAAGAGTTGGCATGATAAAAAATTTCTAGACAAATTTTGCTTAGGCAAATATTGTTTTTCTCACATTAGACTATCAAACATAAAATGAGGTCAAACAAGTTTTTTAGGCAAAACATTTTAATAAAAATATAGTTTTTTTTATCAAAAATAAGTTTTTTTTTTGTAAAATAAAAAACATTTTTTTTTTGTGAAATGAGAAAACTCTTTTCTTTTTTTTTGTAAAACAAGAAAACAGTTTTTTTTTTGGTAAAATAAGAAAACAGTTTTTTTTTCGTAGAAAAACAGGTTTCTTTTGTTGTAAAATACGAAAACAGTTTTATTTTTTTGTAGAAAAAAAGGTTTTTTTGTTGTAAAATAAGAAAACAGTTTTTTTTGGTAGAAAAAGAAAACAGATTTTAAATTATTTTTAAATATTCATAACAGTTTTTAAATATTCGTGATAGTTTATAAATTATTTTTTAAAACATTAAAACCGTTTAAGAAGTTAGCAAATTTGTTGGCAAATATTTCTCACTCAATAGGTAAGAAAATTTTGCCAACACCTTATGCATAATGGGTGTTGTACACTGGCGAATAATGCCGCGAAAAATTATGCAACCAACTCAATATCTTCGATTGAACCAAATGGCATCATGTCCTTTTTTATAATATTCCACCAAGTCAATTTAGGCCTACCTTTACCCCTTTTGTTACCATCAATACTAACTAAATCACTCTTCCTTACAAGAGCATCCATTGGTTTATGCTTGACATGTCCAAACCATCTAAGTCGACTTTCTCTCAATTTATCTTCTATTGTTTCACGAATTTGTTCATTTTTAATTTTATTCTTTCGAGTTTTACCACAAATCCATCTTAGCATTCTCATCTTCGCCACACTCATTTTCTGTACATTTTATTTCTTGGCTGCCCAACACTCTGTCCCATATAACATAGAGGGTCTAATGGCCGTCCTATAATATTTACCTTTTAACATTAAAGGTATATGCCTATCACACAAAATACCGATAGCACTTCTCCACTTAACCCAGCCTGCTCTAATCCTATGAGTAACATCATCACTAATATCTCCATCTTTTTGGATAATCGATCCTAAATAACAAAAATGATCGTATCTAGGTATCTCTTGACCCTCCAATTTCACCACATCTCCATTTGTCCTCCTATTACTACTAAAATAGCACTCCACGTATTTTGTTTAAGTTCTGCTTATTTTAAATCCTCTTGTTTCTAATGTTTCTCTCCATAATTCCAACCTAGCATTAATCCCTGTCTTAGTCTCATCCACTAAAACAATATCATCTGCAAATAGAATACACCATGGCACCTCATCTTGTATTTGTCCAGTCAACTCATCCATAACAGACGCAAAGAGATAATGACTTAATGCTGAACCTTGGTGTAGACCTACCGCAATTGAAAATTCACTACTTTCATTTGCCAACTTATTTGCCATTTGCTAGAGCAAATAAGGGTAACCAAACTGACCCTAAGTGTATTCTAAGTGTTGTCTCCTGTGGCTTTTATTTCATGCAAGTTTTTTTTATTAAAAATTTAATTATTTGTTTTTTATTAAATGTATTTGTTTTAATTCAAGGTGAAAAAGTATAACATTTAAATTATGTAAAAATAAGGACAAAAATGTCATTTGTTACCCAAAGGGTGGGGGGGCGGGAGATGTGAGGGGTGAACATAAGGGCATAAGTGTCATTTGTCACCCAAAAGGTGTGGGGGAAGATGGGAGGGGTGTGAGGATAGCCCCTCCCTATATATATTCAAGACTCATAAATCATTTGTTATCTACAAAAAATTCTGACATGTATAAGTTTGGGTACTTAGGCAATAAATGACAGCTGATAGTAGTTCTTAGATATAGGCAGGGGCCCAAAAGGAGTACTAACAATTCAGATGGGTATTTCAATCTTTCAACATTATTGTGGATAAAAAATGTTAGTTAATCGGAAGAGGACTCACAGATTAAATCAAAAAATGCCCAAGGCAGCTGGTAGACAAAAACAATAGTAGCTGAATAGACACACATAGGACGAAGAAATTAACTCCCTTATGTATGTATATGTTTGTGTGAGATTGTAAATGAATGATTAAAAAAAGGAAAATCTCATGATGGTAGTGTAAATAAAAGAAATAACGTAAATCTAAAAAATTGAGCAAGAAAGACAGAGACTGCAGGAAAGGGGTAATGAGACTTGGGGACTACTCTTTTTATTTTGTACTTCTATTGCATTTATAATAATTACAATATTTGATATATTTGAAATAGTAGTTCTTTAACATTTCCCTCACGTGGGGTTGTCACCAACTCTCTCTAATCCCATCCCATCACCCCCACTTTGTTATTTAGGTGATGTCTAACCAAAACCCATACCCCCACTTTGTTATTTAGGTGATATCTAAGAAAAAAAGTTTATTAGACATCAGTTTTTACTAAACACTCATCAAACTTTTAGTATAAACTATATTTTTTTTAAAATTTTGTTTTCTTAAATTGTTTAAAAAACTATTTGTGGGTACCCAGAATTAAGACCATGGGCCTAGACGAGTAGCCCAGTTCTGGAGGCCCAAAGTCCATGCCCCCCACCTCTTATTTTGATCCGGTCTCTTCCCACGTTCCCCTGAGGGGAAGTTATAGGAGAGATGGAAGACATGGGGGAACCCATCACCCCCACTCACCTAAATGTACATGTATATATTAAACCCTAGGTCAGGGGCAAAAGGGCAAGTTGTATTCTCTGTAATCACTCCCCGGAGTATATAGAAATAAAACCAACTGCACCACCGTGAACGTAGGCACTTCTTTGATGAACCACGTACATCCTTTGTTGCGTGATTGTCATTTTACATTCCTTTTTCCTAGTTGGTGATTGCCTTTCTCTTATCTATTTGTGTTGCATAATAATTGTCACTACAATTGGCGCCGTCTATGGGGAACGTTCATCTTTCCCTGAGAAGAGCCCACACCAAGAAAGGAGTTTAAAATGTCTGGTCATAGCAGCAATGCCCCACAGGCAGGGGATATTCAAGAACCACCTGCTCCTCGCAGGATCAGGTCTGAAGTTCGACATTCAGATCCGAGGGCTCGCTTAGAAAGGCCAGCCTCAGAAGAAAGCCAGGGACCAACGAGGTCCACAAAGATATCCAGATTGATTGATGCATACAAGTCAAGGCTCCACGAGAAGAGGGAGTCTTCTCGCAGGTACGAGGCAGATAATGATCGCCTGAAAAGAAGACTGGAAAGACTAGAGAGGGAGCTTCGTCATGATAACAGGAGACGTCCATACCGCACTCCTAGCCCTCAGGCGATCAAGTCTCGCAGCTGAGGAAGGAGCCCTAGGCGAGGATCTCAAAAGGTTGAGGGAGACGAATCAGACGACGACCTCCACGAGCAGATGCGAAGAGCTCGCCGTTACCAGAGCCCTGCTCGCAGCGACGAGAACATAAGAAATCTGGTCCGCAGAGAAATGGACCAACATCCTGCCCACCACGGTACCAGAGAACTCGTAAGGCGAACTCTCAAAACCCAGATGAAGTCACCCTTCACGAGGGAAATCGAAGAAGAAGAAGACCCCAAGAAATTTTCCATTCCAAGGTTCAAGATTTATGACGGTAAGACTGATCCCATCGATCACGTCAAGCAATACCGACATGCCATGACCCTTTGGAATCACCGAGATGCACTGATGTGCCGTATTTTTCCCTCGAGCCTGCATGATATGGCACAGAAATGGTTCGAAAGACTCCCCCATCGGTCCATCAGAAGTTTCAAATCCCTGGCCGAGCTCTTTACGACACGGTTCATCACTAGCAGCGCCCATCCCAAAAGGATGGATGCTTTACTGACAATGAAGAAAACGCCTCAAGAGACACTCTGAGACTATGCGAAGAGGTACTGGGAGTTATTCAACGAGGTCGAAGATTGCTCGGAACAAGTGGCAGTGGCCTCTTTCAAAATCGGGCTACCCAGCTCCTCCCTTCTATACCAGTCCCTGACAAAGAAGGAAGCTATAACTATTGACGACATAATGGCTCGCATCGAGAAGTAAGCTAAGGTGGAGGACATCACCCACCTCAACACAAGAGAAAATGGCCGAGCTAAACTCACTACCAAGGGAAGTGAGAAAACTGAGAACCAGAAGAAAGGAGGAAAGAACGGGGACAGAAATGCCTCCAAGAACGGAGGGAACCATGATGCGTCGAAAGCATTCTAGGCAGTCAACACCGTCTTTAAAGAACCAATTTACAAAGTTCTCACGAAGATCAAAGACGACCCATTCATCAAATGGCCCAAGAAGATGGGAGGAGATCCCTCGAAGAGGAACAATGCATTAAGATGCGCTTTTCACAAAGAGGGAGGACATAAGACCGAGCACTGCAAAGCTCTTAAGTCTCACCTCGAGGAGTTGGTCCAGTCTGGGCATTTGAACGAGTTTGTAGTGAAGAAGGCAAAGAAAGTGGCTGCCAATAGGGAGACGAGACCTAATAACGTGCTGGAAGATGACGCTGGACATGAGTTCGCGATAATTCACGAGGCATCTGATGCCAAGAAGATACAAGGAAATTCAGCTCGAATGGAGATGAAGAAACTTACAGTAGTAATGCAGGCTTTTCAGATCGATCCAGCAAAGTCACAGTAAGGAAAGCGTCGACGAGCAGATGACGTCAACTATAACAAGAATATTATATTCACAGATGAAGATCTGGTGGGGGTAAGGACCCCACATCATGATGCTCTGATCATTACACTCAGGATAACCAACTTTGACGTCGACAAGCTGCTCGTCGATCAAGGAAGCTCGTACGAAGTAATGTACCTTGACTTATTTAGGAAATTGAAGTTAAGTGTCGCCGACCTAAAGGAAGCTACTGTAGCTTTGGTTGACTTCATTGGAAAAATGACTATGTCCCTGGGAAAGATTGTACTACCAGTGCGTGCTGGAAATGTCTCCAAGATGATCAAGTTTCTGGTAGTTGACATCGACTCACCATACCAAGCCATCCTCGACAGGGGATGGCTTCATGAGATGAAGGCAGTCTCCTCAACCTACCATCAGAAAATCAAGTACATAACCGAATGCGGAGTAATTGAAATCCACGGTGATCAGGTAATGGCTAGAAGGTGCTTCATAGCAGCCATCCGTCCAAAGCCAGAAAATTGAAGAAGGTCTGACACCTTCTAAATAATAATTAAAGTATGGGAGACCTGGAGTAGAGGAGACCAGACTCCTCCCCTCCGAGCGGGTCGCCGAGGACCTGGTAGAAGTTACGGCTGGAGATGGTGACAGTAACAGAGTCTTCTTGATTGGAGCGTCTCTTACCAACCAGGAACAGAAGGAACTGACAACCTTGTTGAGGCGCAACATAGATGTTTTCGCATGGGAACTGTACGATCTACCTGGAATCGATCCTAGTATGGTCTATCATCAGCTGTACGTCGACCCCACCTTCAAGCCAGTCGCGCAGAAGGCATGACGAACTGCACTCGAGAAGGCTAAAGCGGTCGAAAAAGAAGTTGAAAAATTATTGGATGCAGGATCCATACGGGAAGTACAATTCCCCAAGTGGCTATCCAACCCAGTAGTAGTTCCGAAGAGCAATGGGAAGTGGAAGTTTGCATCGACTTCACTGACCTCAGCAACGCATGCCCTAAAGATAGTTTCCCCCTCCCGAAGATAGACCAACTAGTAGACGCCACACAGCTCACGAGCGAATGAATTTCCTGGACGCATACTCAGGGTATCACCAAATCCCCTTATATGCCCCAGACCAGGACAAAACAGCGTTCATCACTACAGTTGGGTTATACTGCTACACAGTTATGCCCTTTGGGCTCAAGAATGCAGGGGCAATATATCAGCGGCTAGTTACCAAGACGTTCAAGGATCAGATGGGAGACACCATGGAGGTCTACATCGACGACATGCTCGTTAAAAGCAAGAAGAAAGAGAATCACCTCTCAGACCTGTCAAACACCTTCGAAATTCTCAGGAAGTACCGAATGAAACTTAATGCAAGCAAGTGTTCTTTCGGTGTCTAGTCAGGAAAATTTCTTGGGTACTTGGTGATCAAAATCTTTCCATGCCAAGGCGTCAGTGGGATGCCTCAAGACACCCTCACTATCGACGTGTTTCTTCTTGTGCCACCTCATGTCAAAAGCGATATATCTTGACATAAACAACCTCTACAACGTCGATTTTAGTGGAAAATAAAGCAATATCTTATGAGGTACATTTTTCCCCTTCTTATCATTATACTTGAATCTCGATTCATGGCATACTGGACATTTATCATCATTTTTATGCTCCTACCAGAATAATGCGCAATCGTATTTCCAAGAATCAATTTTTTCGTAAACTAATCCCAAATCCTGCAACCTTTTCTTCGCATTATAATAAGAGGTCGGGGTACTTTCCTTGGGAAATGCATCTTTTAACAACTAGACCAACATATCAAATGATTTATTACTCCAACCATTAAGAACTTTCATATGCATCAACTTATAAGGAATTGTAATGAAGTGAAATTCTTACGACCTGGATAGAGCTCTTCTTCAAGGTCACCAAGTAAGCCGTTAAATCGAGAAGGATCCCTTTCTACATTGCTCGGCCCATGATCATTTTTAGCTTCCCCAGGGAAGATGTTTGGGTCAAATGTAGGGGAGTGTTTCGTCCGGATCGGATCGAAAAATGCCTATTCGGAAAAAATTCCGATTTTTCGAAAAAAAAATAACTATTCCAATTTCCAATCCGATTTTTTCGGAAAACTAAAAAAAATTCCGAATTCGAAAAAATCGGAAAATCGGCAAAAATCGGAAATTCACAAAATATATTAAAAATCCAGAAATTTTAGAAATTCCAAAATTTCAAAAAAATAAATTATGGATTTTCGATTACGCGAAATTCTCATTTTAAAGAAACAATGAAAATGGCTTAACCCAACATGTAAACACATGAGGATTTGGCTCATTTTTTATTTGTGTAGAAGTTAGGAGGATACTCTCCTTTTAGTTTGCCGATTTTTGATTTTCCGATTTTCGATTTTTCAGAAAAAAATCGGATCGGAAATCGGAAATAATTCTGAATTTTCGATTTTTCAATCCGATTTTTCCGAAACTATGCCGATCCGATTTTTTTGATTATTTTCCGAATTATTTCCGATTTTTTTGGAATTATTTGATTTTTTAGATTATTTCTGGATCGGAAATCGGAAAAATCGGAAAGTTTGGAAAAAAAAACACAGCCCTAGTCAAATGCATCATTTAACATTCCAAACAAATCATCCTCTTCCTCTTCATGTTCCAAACTTTAAGATGATTGTGCATTCAAATTATGAAGAGCTGCAAAACTGTAAGAGATGCCACGTACCAATAAATATTTTTCAACGGTAAGTAAATCATGAATATATATTTCCTGACAATCTCGACATGGACATCTAGAAGTATTATTTCCATCTAAGTTATTTTTTAACCTCAATAAACGACTTAACAGTGTCCTTGTACTCTTTTGATAATCAATCGGGCAAGAACATCCAACTATTACTCACATTCAACTTCCTGTTTATATCAAACATAAATTTTCATTCACTAAATAAACAAGTATCATGACATGTTATTCATAGACTTTAAATAGAATCACTAAATCATGGAATTAAAAAACGTACCGATGAGGGTATTTTCTTTCTTCCTATTAAAACCTTCGACTCACCTAAGAAAAAGACATGTTAGTATGATACATACAAGATATAAGAAACCATGATAATAATAAAATAATATACATACAACGCGGGCATTGTATTTGAAATCACCTACAAATAGTCATTTTTATTGTTTATTCTTGATTCTTCATGAAGAGATATGTGATTGTTGGCAAAGATCAACAATTTTTTTAATGCCTTTACATGAATCCAATCATTCATTGAGATTCTTGGGAATTTTTTTAATTCTCTAACAAATGCCAATATTTTATTATTTATTTAGATATTTTTTATTCAATATGAAATGCATTTTTTTTATTATTCTTGTTAATTATAGTTTTTTGATTTTTTAATTAGTTTGTCAAATTTGAAGTCCAGACATGCATACGATCATTTTTTTTAGTAATTTTTCTTAATAGTAAATGTTATATATATATATATATATACAGTCTTGATCTAGTGCGGACTAGTCCGCATTTTAAGAATGCAGACCGAGCATGTGTCATCTAACTGTGCACCTAGAAATTATAGGCTAAATTATGGGCACACTCTCTCTTTCTTTTGATCTCACCGTCACGTGAAAATTGCCCAGTTCACATTCTTAAAATGCGGACTAGTCCGCACAAGATCAAGACTGTATATATATATATATATGTGTGTGTGTGTGTGTGTGTGTGTGTGTGTGTGTCGTATATGCATGTTATATATATGGAAAAGATGAATACCTGATGAGGAAATCCTGTCGAGAGAGATGGAGAGAGGCGAGTGAGAGGGGCAATAGAGATGGAGAGAGGCGGGTGAGGATTGGAAGAGGGGAGAAACGTGAGGCAGAGTGGGTTAATTAATTAATTAAAATTTTAAAACTCATAAGGGTCTTTTACGATGAAATAATTAATTTTTGTGTCTTTTCTACGAGAAAAAATCCAATTCATCCTAATAAGTCAAAGTAGATGCCAAAATTACCAAATATTTTGCGATGAATTTACAATTTCCTCGCAATAGGTACTATTTTTGCGATTTATTTAATTCATCGTAAATGATTAAATTCTTTGTCATAACTATTGCGACCAAGTTAAAAATTCGTCGTAAAAACACAATTATAAGGAGAAATAAAATACTTGTAGTGACAGGAGTCCTGCATAGAGATTCAACACATGAGCCCCTCTCACGAGGTCGTTTGTTCCCAGCCACCTACCTCTATTGCTCACGGTAGTGTCCTCCCAAACATTAACTCAGTTATCTTGCCAAAGAAGACTACTTCTAAGGAACCTAAGTCACCCTCTAAGTTGTAACACCTCGTATTTTCATGCATTTATTATTTAATTAATTCGGGAATTCAAAATTACTTGTGTGTCATAATTTTAATTGAATTAATTATGGAAATTTATATTTAAATATTAATCGGGGAGTGAATGGTTAATATTTAGGGAAATTTATTTACTAAGTGAATAGTAATAATGTATTTACGTCATTTCGGGTATTAATGACGAGAAATGTACTTATTTCAGTCGGGAGTCGGTATAGACTAATTTGGGTGTGAAATAAGAATTTTTATAAATTAATTCGGATACCAATTTTGAGTGAACGGTTGAGTTCGGATGGGTCGATATAGTCGGAAAAGTGTACTCAGGGGTAGTAAACGGGTCATGGGACATTTTTAGACATAGCTGGGCCCACACGTGGGCATTTGGGTCACTTGGACTTGGCCCATTAGGCAAAAAACGGGATTAAGGTTAATTAAACAACTAGAAGAAATAAGAGAACGGCTGAATTGAGTTTAGAAAAAGACTTAGTGGGTTAGGAAACCCTAATAGCAGTCAAAGGCAGATTTGGGGATCACAGGAGAGCCAAAAAGAGTCATCTTCAACCTTGGGCATTCACAAGCCCAAAATTAGACTCTACGAACCCTAAGGTAAGTGGTTAACTTGCTGTAGCATTTAAAGTGTATTTCAATTCATATTCATGTGATGTGGATAATCAAAGAAATTCGTTTTGGGATTTAAAGGGGATAAACATGGGGTTTTGTAAACCATGAATCTGATTTCTAAATTGAGTAGAAATTCATATACAATGTGAGTTTTGTATTTGTATCTGGTAAGATGTGTAAACCCGGATGAATTAGAAACAAATTGGTGATACGAAATTGATGTTTAATTGGGTTAAAGATTAAATTGGATTTTACCTCAAACTCGTGGAAACAGTAAAGAAAGTAATTTAATTGATGTTTTTGGACTTTAGGGAGGTTCCATATAAGGTTTTTGATGTTTATTGTTAATGGGATAGCTTATTTTTTAGTGTAGAAGAAGCTAGGGTTTGGAGGTGTGCGTCCATGGCTGAAACAGCCAACTCGGGGAAGACGAGGACCTGATCGATCGATCAATCGAGGGTGGACCATCGATCGATCGATGGTCCGAAAATTTTGACAGTTCGCCCAGTTTTTAATATATAGGGAAATTAAATAAAAATTCTCCCTTGCCTTAATTATTGAGTAATTAATACATGGGTTTAAATTTAATTAATTGTGAATAAAAATTAATTAGGATTTGAGGGCGATTTGGTGTGACACATCATGATTAAAATTAATTGGAATTTGGAGGAAATTAGGTGTGACACACTAGAGTTAAATTTTGGGAATTATGATTCAAAATTTTTAAATACGGATTGAGTGGACAAGTCCGAGGATGTTGGATGGGCGATACCGAGACGTAAATTTTATTTTGGTGAAGGCTAAATAATTTAGAGTCGGGAATGTAGACTCAGGTGTTGTTTTATTTCGGTCCACGAGAGTAAGACCAAATATATTGGTTGGGGCGATACAAAAAGAAATTAACGTACAAATTAATTAATAATTCGAGCTGGGCCATAAACTCATAATAAAATGGAATAGGCTTGTGTCACGAATTTAGTACAGGGTGTATCCGGGATATTTTATATTTATATATATACGGTGTGTGATAGTATATATATATGGTGTGTGCATTAATATCAGTGGATAAATATTATTATTATTATATGCTCTAGTGCTATAGGGGGAGGTTGCGCGTAGTGGATGAATCCCCTAGCTTGAGGAGTAGGGCGAGTACATTCCTAGGTAATAGCGTCCATTATATGGGTGAGGGGCATCTCACTTTCAGGGAAGGAATATGATCTCCTCCAACATGTATCTATTAACCAAGCCAGTGAACAATTCTAACTTGGGGTAACTAGGTTATGTGAATACACCTAGTGGGATAACACTTTAGAGAATTTATACCCGCTGAGACTTTACTAGGGGGAATACTGTTATTAAATGTTATTTCTGTATGTTTGTGAATACTCTAATATGACTAAGTATATAATTAGGTAAATAATTATATACGGGATAATTAATACAATGCATGAGTTGTATTATATGTATAACAGATGTGGGTGCTATATGAAATTAAAAAGGGAAATGATTTAATTAAGTTGATGTTTATAATAACTTTAAAATCATAATTTAGGGCATACTCGGTTAGAGTAGGGTGGTTGCAAGGGGTTATATAATTTATCTAGTCATGAGGTGAAGAACTAGGTGAATTTAATTAAGGCGTTAGTAGTGCACATTAGCAGAGGGGTGAGAATGTCCTCAAGGGAGTGCGACACTAACTAAAATATGGAGAGCATGCATATTTGTTTACTAACGCAAGTTAATCATTTTCTAAATATTTTTCAAATGTTTTTGGGTACTAACCCTTGCTGTAAAAACTTTTTAAAAACCTTTTAGGTGTCCAGCCATAGGGACGCCAGGGTTGACTCAATTTTAGGGATCCGTTGCTGCAGCATATGTGTATGTTGCGGGAGTTTTGATAGACGCCTCACTCTTTCATTCCTAGTATAAAGACTTCTTGTTAGTTGTTTCAAGCATGTCGCTCACAGTTCATTTAGTTCTTGTCAGACATGTTGGGATTGATTACTTGTCTTTATTTTATACTTGTTGGAGTTTGGGCCGATGGTTTATTTGGTCAGTTAATTAATTGTGAATGTTTGTTTTAGTTAATTGTGATTATTGTGTTATTTTATTTCGGCATGAGATTTTCATTTAAGTTAATGAATGACAAAACTTGGCACCAGTCTAGTTTTCTCACTTAGGTGGTTAGTAATTAAAAAGGCGACAGTGATGCTAAGAATGATCCAACTAAGAAATATGTCCTAACTTAATTGTGGACTGATCACCCGGGGTTAATTAGGCAGGGTGTCATATAAGTCCGCCAAATCCCCAATAAAGGCTGCTTAGGATTTGTATAACAGATTGATTACCCTTGTTGTGGTTCTTTGTCTCCTCTTTTGTAAAGGGTTTTGGTTTTGGACTTACTTTAGTGATAATTATGTAAATGGGAAGGATGTTGAAGCTATTTAAAAGAATAGAGAATTAAGGTAAAGGTCATGTTCCTTCCTATATTTGGAATTTTAGGACAATGCTTTTAATGTTTATAAATCTAGTCCCTGTGGTACAATAACATTTATAAATCTAGTCCCTGTGGTACAATATATTTTATTTTTTTGGTCCGCGCCAGCGACACTATTTTTCACCATTTTTCATAGTATTTTTAGTACAGGGACTAATTTTATAAAATTATATGAAGTGTCCTATTTTTATACACTTTGAACATTATGATGACCTTTTCCCAAAATTCCCTTAAAAAAAGGTATTTGGCCTACTACCTGTTTTTGTCTTAGTCTAGGTCTGTATTGTGAAGAGGATATCAGTTATGTAGAGGAAAAAGGAATAAGCGTAAATGATGAAGAGAACACTTTTTTTTATTTGCTTTTCGTAAGAACCAGCGTACATATGGTAAATCAAGCCTCTTGGCCCATTAATTAATATAGGGCTGTCACTGGGACACTGTTTGAGGATGGATTGGGTTTGGTCCCCAGTTTCAATCCTGATAGTGTCAAAATAATGCTTGGCCAGCAGAAACCACGAATCGCGAGTGGGGATTAGTTGAGGTGCGCGTAAGCTGACTCGAACACCTCGTGGTATGAAAAATACCTTACCCAAAAAAAAAGGTGAGCGTAAGCTGACTTGAACACCTCGTGGTATGAAAAATACCTTACCCAAAAAAAAGGCGTACATAAGGTCTGGTTTATATATACCTGCTACTATACATAAAAGGTGGAACAAATCTATTATGAATATGATGTCCCTCTTAGCGAGGTAGAAGTCGGAGGTGGTTTGAATTTCGAGGCGTTGAATAACACTAGACTATGGGTGGATATCATCATTCCGAATCAATAGGGGAAGAAAGGTGGGATGAGGACCCGATGGGTTGGAGGGAGGATATGTTAGAAGCTATAATCAAATATTCGGGGGTTGGTTTCGAAGGGGTCGAGAGAAAGGCTTGCGGTTTGTTCAAGAAATTGGATCGACGTGGGAGGATTGGGGGGAGGGGGGATAGGGATGGAGAGGGAGGAGTGTTTTAAGGTTTACTAGTCTTATGAAATTACATATTATTTTTCTAAATTAATACCAAAGCACTAATTTCTCCCTTTCTCCAATCTAGTCTATGTACACTCAATCCTCTTACAACATGATTTTGGAGACTGCTAAAATCTCATAGTGTGTACCCCCTCCCACACCCATCTTTACCACCACCACCACCATTCCTAGCTACATTAATACCACACCACTAATGCCCCACTATAAAAAGATGATTAATTTATCAATTCATATAAAGAAATTTTTTCGGGGTTTTCTCTTCTACAGAAATAATTTCACATAAAATTACTTTATAAGTACTAAAAGAAAATTTTGATTAGGAGAGGAATACACACGATATTCCCATTTTCATTTTCAGAACTTACTTTACCACGCAAAACCAATTTCTTTAGTTCGTTCAAGACAGTTGAATACCAAATCTCATACTCATACTCATACCCAGCTGAATACCAAAACCTCACAAAACTTAAGTTAAAACAACATATGTTGCATTGTATGACAAATTCGAGACGAAGAAACTAAATTAGATTATACCTAAGATATCCAAACAGAAAAAAAATAGAGAGGAGAGAGAATTACGGTGGTGGTGTGCAGGGTGGCATAAATGAGAGAGCATGCAGGTTTTGAGAGAGAAATTTGGGGTAAGCAGTTGGTTATGTCAGCAAGAGGATAAAGTGACAAGTGATATTTCTAAATCCATATCTCTCATGCCACACAAATGTACAAAAATGGCTGAGTGAGAAGGTGGAGTAAAACAGAGTTCATATCATATTTCACCCTTAGATTCAAACCCTTAAGAGTTAATCTCAACCATTAAAAAATAAAGGCAAAAAGTCCCTCATTTGATGATATCAGAAACTAAGCTTATGACATACATAAGTTTTATCCCTTATTATATAGATATACTAGCGTATGCCCATGCTTGAAGGCACGACTAATTTTTTTGAAAGTGTACGCCATTGATTGGACCATACGCCGTATTTAGTTCGCAACAATAATAATAGTCCATCTTGGATCTTATATTTTGTTTTGATCCTTATAGAGTAGTTGAGAATTTTACCCACGAAAAGAAATTGACACGTTGATTAGAAATTGACATTTTTAAATATGTATACATGTCAAGATTTTCTTTCATGGATGTTAATAAAAAACATTCGTTATTTATTTTATAAATGGACGTTATTTTTATTCCAAAAAACTTGGCATTACTTATATTAAACAAAAAAATCGGACATCATTTTTTTAACAAAAACTGAACAAATTATTCGTGTCATTAGGGTTCCATTTTTTCACCAAACAGTAATACAATGACACAATTAATTCATAATTTTACTCGCATTATTTGTGTCCAGTAGTATTTTAATGTAGTGTGAAAATTATAAGTCACATTATTCGTGCCATGTATTAAGGTCTAAATAAATTAGTAATGTATTAAAGTCAGCTTAGTTTCTTACAAAAAAAAAATATTTTTAAAAAAAAAGTTATGTTTTATAAAAAAAATAAAAAAGAAAGTATAAAAAAATAGTGTAGTGACAATTATTATGCAACACAAATAGATAAGAGAAAGGCAATCACCAAGTAGGAAAAAGGAATGTAAAATGACAATCACACAACAAAGGATGTACGTGATTCAGCAAATAAGTGCCTACGTCCACGGTGGTGCAGTTGGTTTTATTTCTATATACTCCGGGGAGTGATTATAGAGAATACAACTTGTCCTTTTGTCCCGGACCTAGGGTTTAATATATACATGTACATTTAGGTGAGTGGGGGTGATGGGTTCCCCCATGTCTTCCATCTCTCCTATAACTTCCCCTTAGGGGAACGTGGGAAGAGACCAGATCAAAATAAAAGGGGGGGCCTGGACTTTGGGCCGCCAGAACTGGGCTACTCGTCCAGGCCCATGGTCTTAATTCTGGGTACCCACAATTTCCCCTAAGTTTGTTGGGCCATGTTCATGGGCTCAATAAATTTAAATGATTAGCCATAATGGCTTTTTTGTAATTCTTCGAAAGCTGTGAAGTTGATTTTGGCGGCACCCGCTTCGTTTCTTGTGCACTATGATTAACAGAATTTGAAGGTTTGTTGGAATAGCCACTTTTCTACCGTCGCTTCAGTCTTTCCAGCATTCTTCTATTTTCTGTGAGCTCTAGTGCTTCGTACCTTCTTCTCTCAATCTCCATTCTCATTGCTTCTTAGTTGTTTGGGCTCGTGCTTCTTCATCGCTTGAATCGATCTTCTATTTTGTAAGTTTCCTGTGCCCTTTCTTTGTACTTTCTCTTTGGGTTTGTAGTTTTTCTAGGGTTTTTCTAATGGCGAAGATTGGAAATAGGTCAATCTTTGAATTTAGGAAGTTTTACAACATCCCTGAGTTGGTAGATATTGAGTGTTGTGCCTCCCCTCCTAGAAACGTTAGAGATATAGATGATGCCCACTGGATCCACGTCTTGTTGCTTTCTCAGGGGGGACTAACTTTTCCTCCTAATGATTTATTTTTGCATTTTTTTGGCTATTTTAATATTGTTCCTGCGCAATGCTCGCCCAATGTGTGGAAAATATTAAATGGTGTACATAGGATTAATAAATTGTATGGTACTAGGTTAGGGCTCGCCGAGGTCTATTTTTGCTACTCCTTTTCTTGAACTAGCTCTGGTGTCCTTTACCTCAAAGCTAGGAGCCCTGACAGGGTATTAGTAGTAAATCTACCTGATTCCCATAAGGACTACTGACAAGAAGGTTTCCTTGTTAGAAATTGGCAGTTTTCTCCTCAATTTGAAGGGTTGAGGTCTGAGAGGTTTTCTGTTCCCTTTTATGGGGAGGAATACATAGGTAGACATTATACTGTTGTTTCGACTTTTGTTGATTTGTGATCTTTCTAACTCCTCTTTGCTTTTTCTTCCACAGTGAGGTCAAATAACTTGGAACCTGCTCTCATCGAGGTTCGTATCTCAGAATTAGTTAAGGCTTGGAATATCAGGGAGCCTTTGGGTGACGATGAGCATCCTAGGTCTGCTGCCTTTCTGCTCGAGTACAAGAACGTTGGCTCGAGCTTCATAGCAAGTCCTGTGGATAGTCTCCCAGAGTTTGATTTATTCAAAGAGACTGTTGCGGGTCCTATCCAGTTGGACGAGGAAGAGAGCAGCTCTGGGAGTGACATTGTAGGAGCTGTAGGTGATTTGCGGGGAGGGAGCTCTAGCAGTAGCAGTAGCAGTTCCTCTGATCGTAGGGAGGTTTCTGAAGCTCAAGGATCATCGAGCACTTCTAGTAGTTCGAGCGAGGAGATGGTTCCTCCAAGGAAGAACTTGATCAGGGATGATGATGATGAAGACCATATGCTTCTCGCACAAAGGTTAAAAAAGCAAAAATCTAGCTCGGAGCTGTGGCTACTGGTTCCCGATCCTCTGCTCAGAAGAAGGAGAGGAAGAGGAGCAGGTGAGAGAGAGAGAGAGGAAAAAGGAAGAAGAGAGGAAGAAGATGGAAGAGAAAAGGAGGGTAGAGGAGAGGAAGAAGAAGGAGAGTGAGAAGGATGAGGAGAGGAGGAGGGAAGAAGGGAGTACGAAGGCCGTGCAGGCCTTAGTCCCGGTGTCCGCGCTACTCGAGGGGGCCTCTGTGGCAATTTCTCTCCAGTTGGCCCCAGCTCTGCTTGAGAGAGCTTTCCTTCCGGATGATCGCCAAAGGGTGGTAGGGTCGGAGCAGTTGTCCCTTCAGGATTGTCAAAGGCTTGCTCTGGTAAGGTTTTTCCCTTTTCTCCTACATTTTTCTGAATTCCCTCATTTTCCTCTTTTAATGCCTTTTTTTCTGCAGTTTGTTACTGACTTCGCTGTGCTGTATCGTTCACGCGATGAGCTGGTGAAGAGAAATAGCGAGCTGGAGCAAGAGAACTCCCCCCTGAAGCTGAAGGGTAAAGAGCTAGAGGTTAATTTTAGAGCCGTTGATGCTGCTCAGATTTCATTCAACTTGGCTCTTGCCACTACCAATAAGGAGAAGGACGTGGCAGTCAAGGATCTGAAGAAGCTGATGTAGGCCTACGACCTGGTTTGCTCGAGCAAACTTACTGTTGTGGAGGATAACAGGGTGCTCTCCGAAGAGCTGAAGGAGAAGGAGTCTGAGGCTGTTACTGCCAAAGAGGACTCATACAATTTTGGTTGGGCTGCAGCATATGAGGATGATGAAGTTCGGATAGGCTATATTAGTCTTCTGAACTTCAAGAAAGGATGGAACAAGGCCCTTTTGGCTGCTGGCATCGACATCGATTCTCCTTTGTTTGACGAGCATGACCCAGGTTCGAAGCCAATCGTGGATGAAGTTCCTGCCCCAGCTGTTGAAGGCGCTGATCCTGTTCCTCAAGCGACCCCTGCTGACATTTCTCTGGCTGTGGGGACAGAGATTACCCCTGCTGAGGGCGGTGCTCCTGCTGATGTTGACTAGGGGAAGGGACCATTGACCTCTGGGCCACTTGAGGTTGTCAACTAGTTATCTACTCGGATTGCTCTGTACTTTTGGTTTTTTCTATCTGTAAATTTGTTTCTTTATTGTTCGATGTAACTCCAATCCTTTATTAATGAAAAGGCTTTATTTTCTGCTCGCACTAATTTGTATCTTTCTCTCCTTTATCTTTCTCTCGCTTGTAGTTAGTTGATGTGGATGATTACATTCCTGCTACTTCCCAATTGGGCAGGACCCTTGGTCCCAATGCGAGTCCCGAAGTTCACCAGGCCTTCGTTAAGCTTTGCAAATCCCTTAGATCTAGGAATCAGAAGTATAAGGAGCAATCTGAACTTGTGGCCAAGATGAAGGACAGACTCCAGGAGATGGAGGACATTGATGCTTCAGTATAAGAGGAGGTCAATGCGCTGAGAACAAAACTATTAAAGGCCTCCAAGATCAATCAATTTGGGGAGGTTCTTCAGCAGGAGAATGAGGACCTGAGGAAAGAAGTCTTACGACTTAGGGAGCATGCGCCGAGCACTGTTCCAACAGTATTACAAGGTTCCTCATCATTACGAACTAGAGCTAGTCAGAATGTTACTCCTTTTGTACCGCGGGGTTCCACTCGCCCACCCATTCCGCGAGCTGGTAGGAGCACCAGAAGAAGAAATAGGGAAGCGGAAGAACTTCGAGATAAGGAAATGTAAGAACTCCGTGGTGATGTCCAGCCATCTTACGTGATTACTGCTGGGCTTCAAAGGGATACCACTCGGTTGCAGCACTCGCTCAAGAAAGGTCCTCGGCAAGCGTGGACTGACGGCTATGACCAGGGTTGGTCAGATGCTCCAACAAGGTTGTCTGAGTTCGAGGAGCTTTCTTTTATTAGGGGATGGCTAAGTGTTTTGAAGGAGCTGCAAGTCCCGAGGAACTCGATGCCCTGGTATCGCCATGAGATGTCTCCCTCTACCTTGATGCCTAACCCCTTCCGGAGGGATGATCGATGGATCCCCATCGATGCTATCCCTCGACAGTTATTGGAGTCGGATGCAAATGAGGTTGTGGAAGAGTTAGCTCCTGCTCCCAATGACGAACGAAGAGCTCGAGTGGCTGATTATCTCGCTCGGAGGCCTCCCCCCCATTGAGATTTTTCCAATTGTTATTTTTTTTGTTCTTTTTGGTAATGTAAATGCTTTGGGTGAGCTCTCCGACTAAACATGTATCACCATTGTTGTAAATATGATGAATTAATGAAAAGTTTGTGTTTTGGGAAATTTTGTCGACTAAACGTGTGCATCATATTCTTCATATTCTTGTTGGTTTATAATCTTCTAAGTTTGTTTTGTCATGCAAGTGTCCTCCCAGTCCAGTATAATACCGAGATACTATTGTGCACCACTTAACCTTTTAGGTTATATCGTCACACTCCCTTAGGCCTAAGTGGGGCAATTGGCGAGGACACACCTAATGTTGGATGCTTTATCCGATCAGGATTTTACTTAACCAATGTAGGTTTGTTGACCAGTATAAAATTTGGTCATATTGCCTAAGGATCCCCTGTAGGGCTTTATATATTACCAGGGGCAATGCTAAGAGGTCCTTCGTGTTTCATAACGATGACCTGAGGAGGGATATTGCCCTGCTATAGTGTAGTGATCAATGTGCCTGTTACTTAGAAAAGATGTGCGATAAATGCAGTTGTTATTCATCAGAACGTAACCAATTTTAAACAACTTTCATTAATGATAAGGGAAATGATCTCCTAGTTTCATAACAAAAGACTAAAAGAAAGATCTAAAAATAGAATCTCTTGAGATTGGCTGCATTCCATGCTCGTGGTATTTCTCTGCCTTCCATCGTTTCCAAGTGATAGGCGCCCTGCAGGTCGTCTCTTATTACTTTAAAGGGTCCTTCCCAGTTAGGACCGAGCTTGCCGTCTGATGGTTTCACTGCGCTGCCCAGGAATTTCCTTAGAACATAGTCCCCAACTCAAAATGCCCTTGGGTTGACCCTTTTGCTGTAAAGCCTCGCGAGCTGTTGCTGATAGCTTACTAGTTTTACTAGGGCTAGCTCCCGGTGCTCGTCGGCCAGGTCGAGCTCAGCGAGTAATGCTACATCATTATGGCCTTGGTCGATAATATTGGACCTCATTGTTGGCAATCTGCTTCAAGTGGGATGACTGCCTCCATGCCATATGTCAGCGAAAATGGGGTTTCTGCTGTTGCTCGCTGAGGGGTGGTCCGATATGCCCATAGGATGTGAGGTAGTTCATTTGCCCATGCGCCTTTGGCTCGCTCCAATCGCTTTTTCAATCCATCGATAACGGTTTTGTTGGAAGCCTCAGCTTGGCCATTGCTCTGAGGGTAGGCCACCGAATTGAAGTGGTGTCTGATACCGTGTTCCATTATCGGTGATGATGGTTCTGGGGATTCCAAAACGAGTGATTATATTCCACCATATGAACCTTATCATATCAGTGTCTCGGATGTTCGCCAGGGGTTCCGCCTCGATCCATTTGGTCAAGTAGTCAGTCGTAACTAACAGATATTTGCGATTTTCGACAGCGTTAGACAGTGGTCCTACGATGTCCATTCCCCATTAGGCGAATGGCCATGGGCTGGACAGGGACTTTAGATCGCTGGTGGGTTGGTGGACCATAGGAGTGTGGAGCTGGCATTTCAGGCATTTACGGACATACACTGCAGAGTCCTTTTGCAAATATGGCCACCAATAGCCTTCCTTCATTGCTCGAGAGGCTAGAGACCTTCCTTCGGTGTGGATTCCACAGATTCCTTCGTCAAGCTCGCGTAACACTTGCTCGACATCCCCTGGGTGAACGCATCAGAGGTAGGGACCGGAGAAGGATTTCTTATACAAGTTGCCTTTTGGGGATAAGTGAAAGCGAGAAGCTTTGAGTCTTATCTGGTGGGCGGTCTTCTTGTCATCCGGGAGCGTGCCATTCTTTAAATATTCTCTTAAGGGGTCCATCCAGTTGGAGGCTGACCCCACCTGGAGTACCTGCTCCATGCTTGGTGGATTGCTGTCGATGCTCGGACAAGTGAGGAAATTGATGGGGATGATTCTTTTTAGGTCGGAGTCAACTGCCAAACTAAGGGCTGCTAAGGCATCAGCATGACTGTTTTTCCCCCTGGAAAACTGCTGGACGTTGATCTCTTCAAAGCTCGACATTAGTTTTTTCACTAAGGCGAGGTAGGCTGCCATTCTCTCATTCTTCGCATTGTAATCTCCACTTATCTGATTGGAGACCAATTGGGAATCGCCGAACACCTATAAATGTTTTAATCCCAACGTACGCGCCTTCTGGAGGCCGACTATTAGGGCTTCGTACTCTGCTTCGTTGTTGGAGGTTGCAAATCCAAGCCTGATTCCTTGTTCGAGGATTGTGTTCTCTGGATTTATGAGGACAATGCCCACCCCTGACCCCTTTGAATTGGAGGCTCTATCAACAAACAGTTTCCAGGTTTCCTTTTTTGCTGGGTTCTCCGTTTGCCTTGTTGGTTGAGGTTGGTCGGAGGGTTCTTCGCCCGTGAATTCGGCTATGAAATCAGCAAGGATCTGACCCTTGATAGCTATCCTTGGTTGAAATTGGATGTCAAATCGACCGAGCTCGACTGACCACTTAGACAGTCTGCTCGACAAATCCGCTTTCCTTAGGACTGCCTTAAGGGGATGCGATGTAAGGACGATGATAGTATGAGCTTCGAAATAATGCTTCAGCCTCTCTTGGGACCAATGTAACCTGCAAGAACCGATCGCGTAGTCATCGAACACTCAATTTGAGAGTTCAACCAAACTTTTCAAACTATTAGACTTAGGTTCAAAAACATATCGTCAAAGGGTGTGAATGTAAAACAACCCCTAAATAGCCACATGAGAGGCACGAACACCTCAGACGAGACCAATTCAACTCGCAGGAACCGACAGCATAGTTACGGGACCCCCGATTTAAGAGCATGACCAAAATTTGCAAACTGTAAGACTTAGGCTTAAAAACATACCGTCAAAGGTCGAGAACATAAAGCATCCACTAAACGGCCTCATGAGAGGTACGGACACCTCGCATGGGAGCAATATAACCTACAGGAACTGACTGAGTAGTCACGGGACCGCGGGTTTGAGAGCACAAATAAAATTTGAAAAATGATAGAATTAAGGTTAAGAGCACGCCATCAAAGGGTGATAATGAAAAATAGCCGCTAGACAGTCCCGTGAGAGCACAAACACCTAGCATGGGATCAATGTAACCCGCAGGAACTGACCGCGTAGTCATAGGACCCCCAGTTTGAGAGCACAACCATTATTGACAAACTGTTACTCTTAGGTTTAAAAACTTGCCATCAAAGGGTGAGAATGTAAAATAACAACTAAATATCCCCGTGAGAGGTATAAACACCTCTTATGGGGTCAATGTAACCCATAGAAACTGATCCCGTAGTCACGAGACCCCCGACTTGAGAGCATGACCAAAATTTGCAAACTATTACACTTATGCTTAAAAACATGCCATCAAAGGGTGAGAATGCAAAACAGCCGCTAAACGGCTCTGTGAGAGGCACGAACACCTCGCATGGGAGCAATGTAACTCAACGGAACCGACCGCGTTGTCACGGAACCCCTGGTTTTAGAGCAAGACCAAAACTTACAAACTATTAGACTTATGCTTAAAAACATGTCGTCAATGGGTGAGAATGTAAAACAACCAATAAACAGCCCCGTGAGAGGTATAAATACCTCGCACGGTACCAATGTAACCCGTAGGAACTGATCGCATAGTCACGGGACCCCCGGTTTGAGAGCACGACCAAAATTAATAAAGTGTTAGATTTAAGGTTAAAAACATGTTGGCAAAGGGTGAGAATGTAAAATAACCACTAAACGGCCCCGTGAGAGGAACGAACACCTCGCTTGGGACCAATGTAACCCGTTGGAATCGATCGCGTAGTCACGGTACCCTCAGTTTGAGAGCATGACCAAACCTTGCAACCTGTTGGGATTCGACTTAAAAACATGTCGTCAAAGGGTGAGAACGTAAAACATATACTAAACAACCCTGAGAGCGGAACGAACACCTCACACGGAACCAATGTAACCCTCAGTAACCCTGCGGGTTGTCACGGGACCCCCGATTTGAGAGCACAAAAAAAATTTGTAAACTATTAGACTTAGACTTAAAAACATGATGTCAATGGGTGAGAACGTAAAACATCCACAAGAAGGTTCCTTGAGAGGCACGAACACCTCACTTGGGACTAATGTAACCCGCATGAACCGACCACGTAGTCACAGGACCCCACTTTGAGAGCACGACAAAACTTTTCAAACAGTTAGACTTAGTCTTAAAAACAAGCAGTTAAAGGGTGAGAATGTAAAACAACCACTAGATGGCCCCGTGAGAGGCACAAGCACCTCACATGAGACCAATGTAACCCGTAGGAACGAACTGCATAGTCACGGGATCATTGGTTTGAGAGAATGATTGTTTTTTCAAACTGTTAGACTGTCTTAAAAACATGCCGTCAAAGTGTGAGAATGTAAATCAACCACAAGATGGTTCCGTGAGAGGCACGAACACCTCATTTGGGACTAATGTAACCCTGAAGAACAGATTGCGTAGTCAGGGGACCCCCAGTTTGAGAGCACGACTAAACTTTGCAAACGGTTAGACTTAGACTTAAAAACTTGTCATCAAAGGGTGATAGTGAAAAGCCACTAAACGGCCCCGTGAGAAGAATGGACACCTCACATGGACAATGTAACCCAAAGAATCCACCGCGTAGTCCTTGTACCCCCGATTTAAGAGAACAATTTTATTTTGCAAACTGCCAGACTTAGGCTTAAAAATAAGTCGTCAAAGGGTGGGAACGTAAAAAAGCCACAAGATGGCTCTGTGAGATTTGCGAACACCATGCACGAGACCAATGTAACCCGTTGGAACCGACCGCATAGTCACGAGACCCTCGATTTGAAAGAACGACCGAAATTTGCTATCTATTAGACTTAGGATTAAAAACATGCCATCAACGGGTGAGAACATAAAACGGCCACTAAACGTCCACATGAGAGGCATGAACAACTCACACGGGTCCAATGTAACCAACATGAGCAGACATCGTAGTCACGGGCCCCCCGATTTGAGAGCATGGCCAAAATTTATAAACTATTAGACTTAGGCCTAAAACCATGCCGTCAAAAGGTGAGAACATAACATAGCCACCAAACGGCCCCGTGAAATCCACAAGCACATTGCATGGGACTAATGTAACCCATATGAACTGACCTTATAGTCACGGGACCCCCGTTTTGGGAGCACGATCAAAAATTGTGAACTGTTATGACTAGGTTTAAAAACATGCCATCAAAGGGTGAGAACATAAAACAACCACTAGACGGCCCAATGAGAGGAACGGAAACTTCTCTTGGGACCAATGTAACCCACAGAAACCAACTGCGTAGTCACGGGACCCCCGGTTTGAGAGCATGACCAAACCTTGCAAACTGTTGGACTTAGGCTTTAAAACATACTGTTGAAGGGTGAGAACACAAAATAGCCACTAAACGGCCCCATGAGAGGCACAAACACCTCGTACGGGACCAATGTAACTAGCAAGAACCCACCATGTTATCATGGGACCCCCAGTTTGAGAGTACGAAGAAAATTAGCAAGCTATTAGACTTAGGCTTAAAAACATGCAGTCAAAGGGTAAAAACATCAAACTGCCGCATGACCACTCTGTGAGAGGCACGAACACCTTGCACAGGACCGATGTAACCCGCAGGAATTGACTACGTAATCATGAGACCCTCGGTTTGAGAGCACGACCAAAATTTTCAAATTATTAGACTTAGGCTTAAAAACATGTCGTCAAAGGGCGAGAACATAAAATAGCCACTAGAAGGCTCCGTGAGAGGAACGGACACCTTGCTTGAGACCAATGTAACCCGAAGAACCCACCGCGTAGTCATGGGACCCCCGATTTGAGAGTACAAAAAAATTTGCAAACTGTTAGACTTGGGCTTAAAAACACGTCATTAAAGGGTAAGAATGTAACACAGCCACAAGACGGCTCCGTGAGAGTCATGAAAACCCCTCACGGGACCAATGTAACCCATTGGAATCGATAGCGTGGTCACGGGAGTCCCAGTATGAGATCAAGACCAAAATTATCAAATTGTTAGACTTGTGCTTACAAACATGTTGTTAAAGGGTGAGAAAGAAAAACAACAACTAAATGGCCCCATGAGAGGCACAAACACCTCACACGGGACCAACGTAACCCGCAATAACTGATCACGTAATCACGGGACCCTCGATTTGAGATCACAACCAAAATTTGTAAGATCTTAGGCCCAAAAACATGTCGTCATGGGTGAAAATATAAAACAACCACTAGATGTCCCCCGTAAGAGGAACGAACACTTCACTTGGGGCCAATGTAACCCACAGGAACCAATCGCGTATTCACAAGACGCTCGGTTTGAGAGGACGACCAAAATTTGCAAAATGTTGGACTTAAGCTTAAAAACATGCCCTCGAAGTGTGAGAATGCAAAACAGCCACTAAACGGCACCGTGAGAGGCACGAACAGCTCGCACGGAACCAATATAACCCCCAGGAACCCACTACATTGTCATGGGACCCCCGGGATGATAGAACAAAATAAATTAGCAAACTATTAGACTTAGGCTTAAGAACATGCCATTAAATGGCGAGAACATAAAATAGTGACAAGATGGCTCTGTGAAAAGCACGAATACCTTGCACATGACCAATGTAACCCACAACATCCGATCGTATGGACACTTGACGCCTGATTTGAGATCACGACCAAAATTTGTAAATTGTTAGACTTAGGCTTAAAACCATGTTGTTAAAGGGTGAAAATGTAAAATAAAACACTAAAGGAACCCTTGAGAGGCACAAACACCTCGTACAAGACTAATGTAACTCGCAATAACCGATCGCATAGTCAGGGGACCCCTGGTTTGAGAGCACGATCAAAATTATCAAACTGTTAGACTTAAGCCTAAAACATGCCGTCAAAGGGTGAGAATGTAAAACATCCACTAGATGACCCCATGAGAGGCACAAATACCTCACACGAGACAAATATAACCCTCAGAAACCGACCGTGTAGTAACGGGACCCCCGCATTGAGAGTTGGACCAAAATTTGCAAACTATTAGACTTGGGCTTAAAAACATGCCATCAAAGGGTGAGAATGTAAAACATCCATTAGACGAACCCATGAGAGTTACAAACATCTCGGACGTGACCAATGTAACCAGCATAAACCGACTTCGTATTCACAAGATCCTCGATTTGAGAGTACGACCAAAATTTATAAAATGTTAGACTTAGGCTTAAAAAATTCTGTCAAGGACTAAGAGCGTAATAGAGCCACCAGACGGCCCCATGAGAGGAACTAACACCTCACATTGGACCAATATAACCCGTAGGAACCGACCGCGTAGTCACGAAACTCTCGGTTTGGGAGCACGACCAAAATTTGTGAACTGTTAGACCTATGTGTAAAAACATGCCGTCAAAGGATGAGAACATAAAACATCCACTAGACAGCCCCGTGAGAGAAACAAAAACCTTGCTTGGGACCAATGTAATCCACAGGAACTAATCGCGTAGTCACGGGACCCCCAATTTGAGAGCATGACCAAACATTGCAAACGGTTGGACTTAGGCTTAAAAACCTACCTTCAAAGGGTCAGAACATAAAATAGCCATTAAATGGCCTCTTGAGAGGCACGAACACCTCGTACGGGACCAATGTAATCCCTCGAAACCCACCGTGTCATCACGGGACCCCCGATTTGGGACACGAAGAAAATTATCAAACTATTAGACTTAGCCTTAAAAACATGCGGTCAAAGGGTGAGAACATAAAACAACCACTAAACGGCCCCGTGAGAGGCACAAACACCTCATACGGGATTAATGTAACCCGTAGGAACCGATCGCGTAATCATGAGACCCCTGGTTTGAGAGCACGACCAAATTTTGCAAACTGTTAGACTTAAGCTTAAAAACATGCCGTCAAAGGGTGAGAACATAAAGCAACCACTAGACGCCTCTGTAAGAGGAACGAACACCTCGCTTAGGACCAATGTAACCCTCGGGAACTCACCGCGTATTCACGGGACTCCCGATTAGAGAGTACGAAAAAAATTTGCAAACTATTAGAATTAGGCTTAAAAATGTGTTGTCAAAGGGTGAGAACGTAAAACATCCACAAGACGGCACCGTGATAGTCATGAACACCTTGCACGGGACCAATGTAACCCGCTAGAATCGATATCATAGTCACGGGACTCCCAGTTTGATAGCACGACCAAAATTATCAAATTGTTGGACTTCGGCTTAAAAACATGTTGTTAAAGGGTCAGAAAAAAAATAGCTACTAAACGACCCCATGAGAGGCACAAACACATCGCACGGGACCAATGTAACTCGAAAGAACTGATCGCTTAGTCCCGGGACCTCCGATTTGAGAGCACGACCAAAATTTGTAAACTGTTAGGCTTAAAAACATGCCGCCAAGGGTGATAATGTAAAACAAGCACTATATGGCCCCATTAGAGGAACGAACACCTCGTTTGGGACCAATGTAACCCATAGTAACCAACCGCGTAGTCATGAGACTCCCGGTTTAAGAGCACGACCAAAATTTGTAAACTGTTGGACTTAGGCTTAAAAATATGTCGTCAAAGTGTGCAAATGCAAAACAGCCACTAAACGGCACCGTGAGAAGAAAGATCAGCTCGCACGAGACCAATATAACCCATAGGAACCCACTGCATTGTCACTGGACCCCTAGATTTCAAGCACGAAAAAAATTAGCAAACTGTTAGACTTAGGCTTAAAAGCATGTCTTCAAATGGTGAGTACCTAAAATAGCCACAAGACAGCTTAATGAGAGGCACGAACACCTCGCACGGGACCAATATAAACCGCAAGATCCAACCGCATAGACACGAGATGCCCGATTTGAGAGCACGAGAAATATTATCAAACTGTTAGACTTAGGCTTAAAAACGTGCCTATAAAGGGTGCAAATGTAAACAGCTACTAAACGGACCGTGAGAGGTACAAACACCTTGCACCGGACATTTGTAACCCGTAGGAACCGACATAATAGTCGCGTGACCCCCGGTTTATGAGCACGATCAAAATTTGAAAATAGTTAGACTCTGGCTTAAAAACATGCTTTCAAAGGGTGAGAATGTAAAACAACCATTAGACTAACATGTGAGAGGCAAAAAAAACCTCGCACAGGATCAATGTAACTCGCAGGAATGGACTGCATAGTCATGGGACCCTTGGTTTGAGAGCACGATAAAAATTATCAAATTGTTAGACTTAGGCCTAAAAATATGTCGTCAAAGGGTGAGAACGCAAATCAGCCACTAGAAGGCCCCGTGAAAGGCACAAATACCTCACACGGGACTAATGGAACCCTCAAGAACTGCTCGCATAGTATCGGGACCCCCCGTTTAAGAGCTGGACTAAAATTTACAAATAGTTAGACTTGGATTTAAAATCATGTCGTCAAAGAGTGGGAATGTAAAATATCCATTAAATGAACCCATGAGAGTCACTAACACCTCGTACGTGACCAATGTAAACCGCAGGAACCGATATTGTAGTCAAGGGATTCCTGATTTGAAAGCACGACCAAAATTTATAAACTGTTAGACTTAGGATTAAAAATATGCCATCAAAGTGTGACAACGTATATTAGCCACCATACGGCCTCGTGAGAGGCACGAACATCTCGTATGGGACAAATGTTACCCCCATGAACTGACTGCGTAGTCACATGACCCCCGATTTGGGAGCATGACCAAAATTTGCAAATTGTTAGACCTAGGTTTAAAAGGATGCTGTCAAAAGGTGACAATGAAAAACAGCCACTAGACAATCCTGTGAGAGGACCGAAAACCTCGTTTGGGACTAATGTAACCCACAGGTAGTAGCCGCGTAGTCACGGGAATCCGATTTGAGACCACGATCAAACTTTGCAAACCGTTGGACTTAGGCTTAAAAACATACCGTCAAAGGTTGAGAACACAGAATAGCAACTGAACGTCCCCTTGAGAGGCACGAACACCTCGTACGGGACCAATGTAATCCGGAGGAACCCACCGTTTAATCACGGGACCCCCTGGTTGAGATCATGAAGAAAATTAGCAAACTGTTAGACTTAGGCTTAAAGACATGCGGTCAAAGGGTGAGAATGTCAAAATGCCACATGACCACTCGGTGAGAGGCACGAACACCTCGCACGGGATCAATGTAACCCGCAGGAACCGCCTGAATAATCATGAGACCCTTGATTAGAGAGCACGACAAAAATTTGCAAACTATTATACTTAGGCTTAAAAGCATGCCTTCAAAGGGAGAGAACATAAAACAACCAATAGACGACTCCGTGAGAGCAATGAACACCTCACTTGGGACCAATGTAACCTGCAGGAACCTACCGCGCATGGGACCCCCGATTTGAGAGTACGAAATTTTTTTGCAAACTGTTATACTTAGGCTTAAAAACATGCGGTCAAAGGGTGAGAATGTAAAACATACACAAGACGGGTCCATGAAAGTCATGAACACCTCGCACATGACCAGTTTAACTCGCAGGAATCGACCGCATAGTCCCGATATCGCTGGTTTGAGAGCATGATCAAAATTATCAAACTACTACACTTAGGCCTGAAAATATGCCGTCAAAGGGTGAGAACGTAAACCGGCCAATATATGATCGTGTGAGAGACAAAAATACCTCACACGGGACCAATGTAACCCTCAGGAACCTCCCGCGTAGTAATGGGTCCCCCGATTTGAGAGTTGGACCAAAGTTTGCAAACTGTTGGACTTGGGCTTAAAAACATGACATCAAAGGGTGAGAATGTAAAACATCCATTAAACGAACCCATGAGAGGCACAAACACCTCGGCCGGGACCAATGTAAACCCCACGAACCGACTGCGTAGTCGCAGGACCCCCGTTTTGAGAGCATGACCAAAATTATCATACTATTGAACTGAGGCCTAAAAACATGTCGTGAAAGGGTGAAAATGTAAAACATCCACTAAACGGCCACGTGAGAGGCACGAGCACTTCGCACAGGACCAATGTAACCGGCAAGAACCGACTGCGTAGTCACGGAACCCTTGATTTAAGAGAACGACCAAAGTTTGTAAACTGTTAGACTTAGTCTTAAAAACATGTCATCAAAGGGTGAGAACATTAAACAACCACTAGACAAAACTGTGAGAGGTAGGAATACCTTGCATGGGACTAATGTAACTCACAAGAATTTATCGTGTAGTCACGGAACCCCCGGTTTGAGAGCACGGTCAAAATTTGCAAACTGTTAGACTCAGGCTTAAAAACATACCATCAAAGAGGTGTGAACATAAAAGATCCACTAAACGAACCCGTGAGAGGCACGCACACCTCATACGAGACCAATGTAACCCGAAGGAATCGACAACATAGTCACTGGACCCCTGATTTGAGAGCACCACCAAAATTTACAAACAATTGGACTTAGGCCTAAAAACATGTCATCAAAGGGTGAGAATGTAAAACAACAACTAAATGGCCCCGCAGGATGCACGAACACCTCTTACGGGACCAATGAACCCTGTTAGAACCAATCGCGTAGTCACTCGACCCCCGATTTGAGAGAACGACCAAAATTTGCAAACTGTTAGAATTAGGCTTAAAAACATACTGTCAAAGGGTGAGAATGTAAAACAACCACTAAACGGCCCCGTGAGAAGCACAAACACCTTCCACAGGACATATATAATCCGCAGGAATCGACCGCATAGTCATGGGACCCCGGTTTGAGAGCACGACCAAAATTTGTAAATTCTTAAACTTAGGCTTAAAAACATGTTGTTAAAGGATGAGAACGTAAAATAACAACTAGACAGTCCCGTGAGAGGCACAAACACCTCGCTCAAGACATTTGTAACCCGTAGGAACTGATAGAATAGTCACGGGACCCCCGATTTGAGTGCACGAACAACATTTTAAAACTCTCAGACATGGGCTCAAAACATGTCATCAAAGGGTGAGAACGTAAAACAACCATTAAGAACAGACCACATAGTCACGGATCCCCCGGTTTGAGAGCACGACCAAAATTATCAAACTGTTAGACTTGGGCTTAAAAACATGTCGTCATAGGGTGAGAATATAAAACATACACTAAACGGACATGTGAGAGGCACGAACACCTCGCACGAAACCAATGTAACCCATTATAACCAATTGTGTAGTCACAGGACCCCCGATTTGAAAGCACGACTAAAATTTGCAAACTGTTTGGCTTAGGTTTAAAGACATACCGTCAAAGGGTGAGAATGTAAAACATCAACTAATGGCCCCGTGAGAGGCATGAATAGGTCGCACGAGACCAATGTAACAAGTAGGAACCAACCGCATAGTCACGGGACCTCCGATTTAAAAGCAAGAATAAAATTAGTAAACTATTAGACTTTGGCCTAAAACATGCCGTCAAAGGGTGATAACATAAAATAACCATTAGACAGCCCCGTGAGAGGCACGAACACCTCACACGGGACCGATAACCTGCAGGAACTGACTGCATAATCACGAAACCCTCAGTTTGAGAGCATGACCAAAATTTGTAAGACTTAGGTTTAAAACCATGTTGTTAAAGGGTGATAACGGAAAATAGCAACTAAACGGTCCTGTGAGAGGCACGAAAACCTTGCACGGGACCAATATAACTCACAGGAACCGACCTCATAGTCACGGGACCCTCGGTTTGAGAGCACGACCAAAATTTGCAAACTGTTAGACTTAGGCTTAAAATAACAACTATGTAACCCCCACGACACGGCCGCATAGTCACTAGACCCCCAGTTTTAGAGCACGACCAAAATTTGCAAACAATTAGACTTGGGATAAAAAAACTTACTGTCAAAGGGTGAGAACGTAAAACAACCATTAAACGGACCCATGAGAGGCACAAACACCTCGCACGGGACAAATGTAATCCGCAAGAATCGACTGCATAGTCACGGGATCTTCGGTTTGAGAGCACGACCAGAATTATCAAACTGTTGAACTTAGGCTTACAAACATGGCTTCAAAGGGTGAAAACATAAAACATCCACTAAACTATCACGTGAGAGACAGGAACACCTCGCACGGGACCAATGTAACCCGTAAGAACCCACCGCGCAGTCACTAGACCCTCGATTTGAGAGCACAACTGAAATTTTCAAACTGTTAGACTTAGGCTTAAAAACATGTCTTCAAAGGGTGAGAACATTAAACAACCACTAGACGGCACTATGAGAGACAGGAATACCTCGCAGGAATACCTCGCATGGGACCAATGTAATCCACAAGAATTTATCGTGTATTCACGGAACCCCCGGTTTGAGAGCACGACCAAAATTTATAAACTGTTAGAATCGTGCTTAAAAACATACCATCAAAGGGGTGAGAACATAAAAGATCCACCAAACGGCCTCGTGAGAGGCAGGTACACCTCGTATGAGACCAATGTAACCCGTAGGATCCGTCCACATAGTCGCGGGACCCCTGGTTTGAGGGCACTACCAAAATTTACGAACTGTTAGACTTAGGCTTAAAAAACATTCCCTGAAAGGGTTAGAATGTAAAACAACAACTAAATGGCCCCGTGAGATGCACGAACACCTCGCACGGGACCAATGCAACCCGCAATAACTGATCGTGTAGTCACTCTACCCCCAATTTGAGAGCACGACCAAAATTTGTAAATTGTTAGACTTAGGCTTAAAAACAAGTTGTTAAAGGGTGAGGACATAAAACAACCACTAAACGGCCCCGTGAGAAGCACAAACACCTCGTACAAGACCAATATAACCCGCAGGTACCGACCGCAAAGTCGCAGGACCCTCGGTTTGAGAGCATGACCAAAATTTGAAAATTGTTACTCTTAGGCTTAAAACATGCGATTAAAGGGTGAGAACATAAAATAGCAACTAGATATCCCCGTGAGAGGCACAAACACCTCGCTCGAGACATCTGTAACCTGCAAGAACCGACCACATAGTCTCAAGACCCCTAGTTTGGGTGCATGAACAAAATTTTAAAACTCTCAGACTTGGGCTTAAAAACATGTCGTCAAAGGGTGAGAACATAAGACAGGTATTAGATGAGCCCTTGATAGGCACAAACACCTCGCATAGGACCAATATAACCCTGAGGAACCGTCTGCATAGTCACGGGTCACCTGGTTTAAAAGTATGACCAAAATTATCAAACTGTTCGACTTAGGCTTAAAAACATGCCATCAAAGCATGAGAACGTAAAACATCCACTAAACGGCCATGCGAGAGGCACGAACACCTCGCGCGTGACCAATGTAACCCGTAAGAACCGATCGCATAGTCACGGGACCCCCAATTTGAGAGCACGACCAAAATTTGCAAACTGTTAGACTTAGACTTAAAAATATGCCGTTAAAGGGTGAGAACGTAAAACGACCACAAAATGGCCCCGTGAGAGGCATGAACACCTCGAACGGGACTAATGTAACCCACAAGAACCAACATTATTACGGGACCACCGGTTTGAGAGCACTACCAAAATTTGCAAACTATTAGACTTAGGTTTAAAAACATGTCGTTAAAGGGTGAGAGAATATAAAAGCCATTAGACTGACCCGTTAAAGGCACAAACACCTCGCACTGGACCAATGTAACCCGTAGGAACCAATCGCATAGTCATGGGACACCCGATTTGAGATCATGACTGTAGAGAAGTGTCCATCTGCTATTCTAGAATAGCTAAGGGTGAGTGAACCGACCTAGCGGGGCTCCTACTACCCAAGTGAACAACATAATATTTAAAAAAAGAGGGTCCATCTTGAGTGGCCCTATGACGAGGCGTAAAACCTGAAAGAGGGGGCTCACTTTGAGAAACCCCTCTACCCAAGATAAAAGGCCACAAAAAGAGGCTAAGGATGAGGGGCTCACCGTGAGCAACCCCTCTACTCAAAATAAAAGGCTACAGACAAAGGATAAGGATGAGGCGTTCATTGTGAGAAATCCCTGTAAACGAGATAGAAGGCTACAAAACAAAGACTAAGGATGAGGGGGCTCACTTTGAGCAACCCCTCTACCTAAGATAGAAGGCCACAAAAAGTCCAAGGCTAAGGGCTCACCACGAGCAACCCCTCTATCCAAGGTGGAAGGCCAAAGGAAAAATCCATGGAAGAGGGGCTCACCATCAGCAACCCCTTTAAACATGATAGAATGCCACAGAAGAAGGCCAAGGACGAGGAACTCACTATGAGTAATCCCTCTTAACAAGATACAAGGCCATAAAAAAGGCCAAAGACGAGGGGCTCACCGCGAGAAACCCCTCTGCCCAAGTTGATATCCAGATAAGGAGGTCCAACATAAGTGGACTCATCTACAAAACTTGGGATGAAGTGACGGAGAATTTATTGACCCTAAGGGGAATGACGAAGGCACCCTAAGGTCCCTCAAAATTGAAAACCAAATTTATGGCTTACAAAGCCTTTCGGTCTTCCCGACATAAAAGACTTTGCGCAAGGGGCTAATGTAGAAGGGTGTTTCAAGCTTGACCACTATAATTTGGGGGTGAGGGTCCCTCAAATATCCCCTCAATAGTCTTTAGCAAATATAAGGTTGAGGAACCCACAGGGTCCCTCAAGAGCAGAAAATTCATATTGAGAAGGAACCCTCCCAAGGGTTCCGACCGAAACTCATATTTAGAAGGAACCCCCTAGGGTCCCGACATAAACTCATATTGAGAAGGAACCCCCAAGGTCTTGATAGAAACTCATATTAAAAAGGAACCCCACCCAGAGAATTCATATTAGTGCGGGAACCTAGGCCCTATGGCTGCAGAAAATGCATAATTGGTGAAAGAGCATCCAAGGTCCCTTACCGTAGAGAATTCATATTGGTGTGAGAACCTAGGCCCCCTAGCCGCAGAAAATGACTTTTGATGAAAGTGCATGCAAGGTCCCTCGCCCACAGAGAATTCATATTGGTACCGGAACCTAGTCCCCCTAGCTGCAGAAAATGAATTTTGATGAAAGTGCACCCAAGGTCCCTCGATCGTAGAGAATTCATATTGGTGCGGGAACCTAGGCCCCATGGCCTCAGAAAATGCATAATTGATGAAAGTGAACCCAAGGTCCCTCGACCTCATAGAATTAATATCGGTGCGGGAACCTAGGCCCCCTGGCCATAGAAAATGACTTTTGATGAAAGTGCACCCAACGTCCATCGACCGCAAAGAATTCATATTGGTGCAGGATCCTAGGTCCCCTGGTCGCAGAAAATGCATAACTTGTGAAAGATCATCCAAGGTCCCTTAACGTAGAGAATTCATATTAGTGCGAGAACCTAGGCCCCCTGATCGCAGAAAATACATAATCAGTGAAAGAGGACTCAGGTCCCTCAAATACAGAAAATTCATATTGGTAAAGGAACCTCCAGGGTCGCTCAACCAAAACCCAGGACAGAGACCCCAGGATAAGGGAGTGCCTACCATGAGCAACTCCTCATCATGAAAAGTCATTCTTTTAAAGAATAACAATATTAACATTTTGATTTCTAGTATAGGTATCCTTGTTGAGCAAGCAGGGCTCAAATAGGCCAGTTGGAATCTCTTGGGAGTTTTTTCTTGGCGGCTTAGGAACAAGGTTTGTTGATCAAGATCAACCACTTAGCACTTTAGGATTGAGAGAATACTAGTAAACAAAACTAGGGTTGACCAGTTCTCACACACCTCACAGTCAGACACAACCAGGGTGAGCTGCCAAAGGGTTACTAACAAGAAAATAACTATTTACAAAATGATTTTAAAGGAGGGGGTCCTCTAGGCCCCTCTCAAGAAAAAGTTTTTAAAAGGGGATCCTCAAGACCCCACTCAAGCTTATAAAGATTTTAGAGGAGTTGATTCTTGTGAACCCCCCCCCCCCCCCCCAAAGTTTACAAAGTTTGTATCAAAATTTATCGTTCAAAAGATATTTACTAAATAAAATATTTTTGTCTCCGTTAGGATACATATTTTCTTTTTGATTTTGGTTTGCACCAGGTGACACCTATCTGAGGGGACAGGCTGCTGCAGACATGTAGGGACAAACGGTACACTTCGGACCTTGTCCCTCACCTACCCTCTAATTGTGGCACCCAAAGATGCCAACTCAGCCCTAGTGCCCAAGTGTAAATAAGACCCCTGGGCAAGGTCAAAACAGATAGAAAAACTGAATAGAACTATTACTCTATCAAAATCACACCAGAACATCCTAATATTCTATCCATACTCTCTCTCTAGTGCTAAGTGCCTTGTTCTTTCACTCCTTACTGGAAAATATCATTCTCAGGAGATCTTCTTAAGAAAATTACTATTATTATTATGGAAGTTCATCTTCTTACAGGGAGAGAGTTCCATCTTGAGCTCCATTTTTACTAAAAGGAGAAGGTTTCATCAGAAGCTGCTCTAGAAGTTCTTGAGAACCTTGCAGAGAGAATCCATTGGAGTGGGTTATGCCTCACCATTTCTAGTTATTCATAGACCCCAGTCTCACTACCCTCTTACAATGACCAAAATTATCAAAATATTAGACATAGGCTTAAAAACATGCCGTCAAAGGGTGAGAATTTAAAATAGCCACTCGATGGCACTATGAGAGGCACGATTACCTCGCACGGGACCAAAGTAACCCACATAAATCGACCGCGTAGTAACGAAACCCCCGGTTAGAGAGTTGGACCAAAATTTGCAAACTATTAGACTTATGCTTAAAAACATGCTGTCAAAGGGTGAGAACGTAAAACAACCATTAGACGAACCCGTGAGAGGCACAAACACCTTGCACGGGACCAACATAACCCCCAGGAATCGACCGCATAGTCACGGGCTCCCCGGTTTCAGAGTACAACCAAAATTATCAAACTGTTAAACTTAGGCTTAAAAACATGCCTTCAATGGGTGAGAATGTAAAACATCCATTAAATGTCCCGTGAGAGGAACAAACACCTGACACGAGACCAATGTAACCAGCAGGAACCGACCGCGTAGTCACCGAACCCCCAAGTTTGAGAGCACAATAAAAATTTGTAAACTATTAGAGTTTAGCTTAAAACACATGTCATCATAGGGTGAGAACATAAAATAGCCACTAAATGACTCCCTGAGAGGCATGAACACCTCACACGGGACGAATGTAACCTACCGGGACTGACCATGTAGTCACGTGACCCCCGATTTGAGAGCACGATCAAAATTTTCAAATTGTTAGAGTTAGGATTTAAAACATGCCATCAAAGGGTGAGAACGTAAAACAACCACTAGACGACCCCATGAGAGGAAAGAACACCTCGTACGAGACCAATGTAACTCGAAAGAACTGATCGTATAGTCACAGAACCCCCGATTTGAGAGCACGACATAAATTTGCCAACTGTTAGGCTTAGGGTTAAAAACATTACGTCAAAGGGTAAGAACATAAAATAACAACTAAATGGCCCCATGAGAGGCACGAACAACTACCACGGGACCAATGTAACCCGTAGGAAGTGACCACGTAGTCCCGAGCCCCTAATTTGAGAGCACGACTGAAATTTGCAAATTGTTAGACTGTCTTAAAAACATGTCATCAAAGGGTTAGAATATAAAACAACCATCGTGAGAGGAACGAGCACCTCACGCGGGACCAATGTAATCCGCAGGAATTGATCGCTTAGTCACGGGACCCATGGTTTGAGAGCATGACCAAAATTTACAAACTACTAGACGTTGTCTTAAAAAAATGCCAACAAAGGGTGAGAATGTAAGAGAACAACTAAATGGCCCCGCGAGATGCACGAACACCTCGCACGGTACCAGTGTAACCCGCAAGAACCAATCACGAAGTCAGTCGATCCCCGATTTGAGAGCTCGACCAAAATTTGCAAAATGTCAGGCTTAGGCTTAAAAATAAGTCGTTGAAGGGTGAGAATGTAAAACAACCACTAAAAGGCCCCGTGAGAGGCACAAACACCTCGCACGGGACCAATATAACCCACAGGAACCGATCGCATGGTTGCGAGACCCCCAGTTTGAGAGCACGACCAAGATTTGCAAACTGTTACACTTAGGCTTAAAAACATGTGGTTAAAGGGAGAGAAAGTAAAATTGCAACTAGACAGACCCGCGAGAGGCACAAACACCTCGCTCGGGACATTTATAGCCTGCAAGAACTAACTGTATAGTCACGGGATCCCAGGTTTGAGTTCACAAAAAAAATTAAAACTTTTAGACTTGGGCTTAAAAACATGTCGCCAAAGGGTGAGAACGTAAAATAGCCATTAGAGGAACTCTTGAGTGGCGCAAACACCTTGCACGGGACCAATGTAAACCTTAGGAACCGATCGCATAGTCACGGGACCCCCGATTTGAGAGCACGACCAAAATTATCAAGTTGTTAGACTTAGGCGTAAAAAGATGTTGTCAAAGGATGATAAAGTAAAACTCCCACTAAACGGCCACGTAAGAGGCATGAACACTTCGCACGGGACCAATGAAACCCGTAAGAACCGACCCCGTAGTCACGGGACCTCCAATTTGAGAGCACGACCAAAATTTTCAAACTGTTGGGATTACGTTTTAAAAACATTCCATCAAAGAGTGAGAAGGTAAAACAACAACTAAATGGCTCCATGAGAGGCACGAACAGGTCACACAGGACCAATGTAACAAGAAGAAACCGACCGTATAGTCATGGGACCTCCGATTTGAGAGCACGACTGAAATTTGTAAACTCTTAGACTTTGGATTAAAAACTTTTTGTCAAAGGGTGAGAACATAAAACAATCACTAGATGACCCTGTGAGAGGCACGAACACCTCATACGAGACCATTGTAACCCGTAGGACCTGACCGCATAGTCACGAAACCCCCGATTTGAGAGCATGACCAAAATTTTCAAATTGTTAGAATTAGGTTTAAAACCATGTCGTCAAAGGGTGAGAACATAAGATATCCACTAAACGGTTCTCTGGGAGGCACGAACACCTTGCACAGGACCGACTGCATAGTCACGGGACCCACGATTTGATTTCATGACTAAAATTTACAAACTGTAAGACTTATGCTTAAAAACATGTTATTAAAGGGTGAATTTGTAAAACATAAACTAAAAAGCCCTGTGAGAGGCACCAACACCTCGCACGGGACCAATGTAACCCTCAGGAACCGATCACATAGTCACGAGACCCCCGGTTTGAGAGCACGACCAAAATTCACAAACTATTAGACTTGGGTTAAAAAAACTTGCCATCAACGGGTGAGAACGTAAAACAACTAATAAATGGACCCGTGAGAGGCACAAACACCTCGCATGGGACCAATGTAGCCCGCAAGAACCATCCGCATATTCACGGGAACCCCGATTTGACATCATGACCAATATTATCAAACTGTTACATTTAGTCATAAAAATATGTCGTCAAAGGGTGAGAATGTCAAACACCCACTAGACGGACATGTGAGAGGCACGAATACATCTCACGGGACCAATGTTATCCATAGGAACCAACCGTATAGTCACAAGGCTCCCAGTTTCAGAGCTCGACCAAAATTATCAAACTGTTAAACATTGGCTTAAAAACAAGCCTTCAAAGGGTGAGAGCGTAAAACATCCACTAAAAGGCTATGTGAGAGGCATGAACACCTCGCATGGGACCAGTGTAACCCACAAGAACCGACCGCGTAGTCACGGAACCCACAATTTGAGAGCACGACAAAAAATTACAAATTGTTATGCTTAGTCTTAAAAATATGTTGTTAAGGGGTGAGAACGTAAAACAACAACTAAATGGTCCCACGAGAGGCACGGACAGGTCGTATGGGAGAGGCACTAACCCCTCACACAGGACCAATGTAACCTGATGGAACTGACCACGTAGTCACCGGACCCTCGATTTGAGAGCATGATCAAAATTTACAAACTGCTACACTTTGATTTAAAAACCTTCCATCTAAGGGTGAGAATGTAAAATAGCCATTAAACGATCCTGTGGGAGGCACAAACACCTTGCATGGGACCAATATAATTGGCACAAATGGACCGCATAGTCACGGGAACCTCGGTTTGAGAGCACGGCCAAACTTTACAAATAGTTAGACTTAGTCTTTAAACCACGATTTCAAAGGGAGAGAATGTAAAAAAATAACTAGATTGCCATATGAGAAGCACCAACACCTCATAGGGGACAAATGTAACCCACATGAATCGACCGCATAGTCACGAGACCCCCGATTTGAGAGCACGAACAAAATTTCCAAACTATTAGACTTGGGCTTAAAACCATGCCGTCAAAGGGTGAGAAAAGAAACATCCATTAGACGGACCTGTGAAAGGCACAAACACCTCCCACGAGATCAATGTAACGTGCAAGAACCGACCACATAGTCACAGGACCCCCAATTTAAGAGCATGACCAAAATTATCAAATTATTGGACTTAAGCTTAAAAACATGTCGTCAAAGGGTGAGAACGTAAAACAACCACTAAACAGACCCGTGATAGGCACGAACACCTTCCACGGGATCAATGTAACTCGCAAGAACTGAACGCATAGTCACGGGACCCCAGGTTTGAGTGCACGAACAAAATTTTAAAACTCTTCAGACTTGGGCTTAAAAACATGCCATCATAGGATGAGAACGTAAGACAGCCATTAGACGAACCTTTTAGAGGCATAAATACCTCGCACGGGACCCTCGGTTTGAGAGCACGACCAAAATTATCAAACTGTTAGTCTTAGGCTTTCAAACAAGCTGTCAAAGGGTGAGAACGTAAAACATCTACTAAATCGCCACGTGAGAGGCATGGACACCTCGAACAGGACCAATGTAACGCGCAAGAACTGACCATGTAGTCACGGTACCCCCGTGAGAGCATAAAACCGCCATTAGATCGACCCGTGAGAGGTACAAACACCTCGTACGGGACCAACAAAACCCCCAAAAACCGACCGCATAGTCACGGGGCCCTCGATTTCAGAGCACGATCAAAATTATCAAACTGCTAGACTTAGGCTTAAAAACATGCATTCAAAGGGTGATAACATAAAATGTCCACTAAACGTTCCCTTAAGAGGCACAAACACCTGACACGAGATCAATTTAACTCGTAGGAACTGACTGAGTAGTCACAGGCCCCCCGATTTGAGAGCATGATTAAAATTTCCAAACTGTTAGACTTAACATGTCGTCAAATGGTGAGAACATAAAGCAACCACTAGATAACCCTGTGAAAGACACGAACACCTCAGACGGGACCAATGTAACCCGCAGGAACTGATCGCGTAGTCACGGCACCCCTAGTTTGAGAGCATGACCAAAATTTGCAAAATGTTAGACTTAGACTTAAAAACATGTCATCGAAGGGTAAGAACGTAAAACAACGATTAAACGGAGCCGTGAGCGGCATAAACACCTCGCAGGGGACCAATGTAACCCACAGGATCCGATCGCATATTCACGGGAACCCCAATTTGACATCATGATCGAAATTATCAAACTTTTAGACTTAGGCTTAAAAACATGTTGTCAAGGGGTGAGAATTTAAAGAAACAACTAAAAGGCCCCTTGAGAGGTACGAACACTTCGTACGGGACCAATGTAACCCGTAAGAACCGATCGCGTAGTCACGGGACCCTCGATTTGAGAGAATGACCAAAATTTTCAAACTGTAAGGCTTAATTTTAAAAACATGCCGTCAAAGGGTGAGAACGTGAAATAAAAACTAAATGGACCCGTGAGAGGCACGAACATCTCCCACGGAACCAATGTAAAAGCAAGAACCGACCGCATAGTCACAGGACCTTCAATTGGAGAGCAAGACTAAAATTTGCAAACTGTTAGACTTTGGCTTAAAAATATGCCGTCAAAGGGTGAGACCATAAGACAACCACTAGACGGCTACATGAGACACACGAACACCTCACACAGGACTAATGTAACCCACAAGAACTGACCGCGTAGTCACGGTACCACTATTTTGAGAGCATAACCAAAATTTTAAAACTGTTAGACTTTGGTTTAAACGGTAAAATAGCCACCAAACGGTAAAAATATGTCGTCAAATGGTAAAAACGTAAAATAGCCACCAAACTGTCATGTGAGAGGCATGAACACCTTACACGGGACCAACATAACTCGCAGGAATGGATCACATAGTCACGGGATCCCCGATTTGAAAGCATGACAAAAATTTACAAACTGTTAGACTTAGGCTTAAAAACATGCCGTCAAAGGGTGAGAATGTAAAATAACAACTAAACGGCCCCGTAAGAAGCACAAACACTTCGAACATGACCAATATAACTCGTAGGAATCGACCACGTAATCGCTAGACCACTGGTTTGAGAGGACTACAGAAAATCTACAAACTATTAAACTTCGGCTTAAAAACATGCCGTTAAAGGGTGAGAACATAAAACAACCATTACACGAACCAGTGAGATGCACGAACACCTTGTACGGGACCAATGTAACCCGCAAGAACCGATCGCGGAGTCTCGGGACCCTCGATTTGAGAGAACGACCAAAATTATCATACTGTTAGACTTTGGTTTAAAAACATGTCTTCAAATGGTGAGAACGTAAAATAACCAATAGACGACCCTATAAAAGGAACGAATACCTCGTACGGGACCGATGTTATTCACAAGAACTGACCACGTACTAACGGGACCCCCAGTTAGAGAGATGGACCAAAATTTGCAAACTGTTAGACTTAGGCTTAAAAATATGTCGTCAAAGGGTGAGAATATAAAACAACCATTAGACATACCTGTGAGAGGCATGAACACCTCGCACGGGACCAATGTAACCCATAGAAATTGACCACGTACTCACGGGATCTCCGATTTGAGAGCACAATTGAAATTTACAAACTGTTAGACTTTGGCTTAAAAACATGTCGTCAAAGGGTGAGAACGTAAAACAAACACTAAACAGCCTCATGAGAGGCATGAACAACTCGCATGGAACCAATGTAATCCACAAGAATTGACCACGTAGTCGCGGGACCCTTGGTTTGAGGGCACGACCAAAATTTTGCAAATCGTTAGACTTAGGCTTAAAAATATGTCCTCAAAGGGTGAGATCGTAAAACAACCACTAAACCTTCCCATGAGAGGTATAAACACCTCGCACGGGATAAATATAATCCTCTGGAACTGACCACATAGTTACGGGACCCCCGATTTGAGAGCACGACCAAAATTTACAAACGGTTACACTTAGGCTTAAAAACATGTCGTCGAAGGGTGAGAGTATAAAATATCCACTAAACGATCATGTGAGAGACACGAACACCTTGCACAGGACCAATGTAACTCACTGGAACCGACCGCATAGTTACAGGACCCCTGGTTTGAGAGAACGACCAAAATTTACAAACTGTTAGACTTAGGCTTAAAAACATGATGTTAAAGGGCGAGAACATAAAAAACAACTAGACAGTCCTGTGAGAGTCACCAACACCGCGCAGGGGACCAATGTAACCCACAGGAATCGATTGCATAGTCATGAGACCCCCGATTTCTGAGCAGGACCAAAATTTGCAAAGTATTAGACTTGGGCTTAAAAACATGCCGTCAAAGGGTGAGAATGTAAAACATCCATTAGACCGACCCATGAGAGGCACAAACACCTTGTACGAGACCAATGTAATTCGCAGGAACCGAACGTACAGTCATAGGACCCCAGATTTGAGAGCACGACCAAAATTATCAAATTGTTGGACTTAAAGTTAAAAACATGTTGTCAAAGGGTGAGAACGCAAAAAAAACACTAGACGGGCCCGTGAGAGGCAGGAACACCTTGCACGGGACCAATGTAACTCGCAAGAACCTACCGCGTAGTCACGAGACCCACGGTTTGAGAGCACGACCAAAATTTGCAGTCTATTAGACTTAGGCTTAAAATTATATCGTTAAGGGTGAGAACGTAGAACAATAACTAGAGAGCCCACATGAGAGGCACAAATACCTCGCACGATACCAATGTAACCCGCAGTAACTGATCGCATAGTCACTGGAGCCTCGGTTTGAGAGCACGACCAAAATTTATAAACTATTTGACTTGGGCATAAAAATATATCATCTAAGGGTGAGAACGTAAATTAGAAATTAGACGGACCTGTGAGAGGCACAAACACCTTGCACGAGACCAATGTAACCCGTCGAAACCGATCGCAAAGTCACACGCTCCCCGGTTTCAGAGCACGACTAAAATTATCAAACTGTTAGACTTGGGCTTGAAAAATGTCGTCAAAGGGTGAGAATGTAAAACAACCACTAGACGGCCCCATGAGAGGCACGGATACCTCGCACGGGACCAATGTAACCCTTACGAATCGACCGCGTAGTAACAAGACACCTGGTTTGAGAGCTGGACCAAAATTTGCAAACATTTAGACTTGGGGTTAAAAACTTGCCGTCAAAGGGTGAGAACGTAAAACAGCCATTAGATGAACTCTTCAGAGGCAAAAACACATCGTACGGGACCAATGTATCCACTAGGAGTCGATCGCATTGTCACAGAACACCTAGTGTGAGAGCACAACCAAAAATTTTAAACTGTTAAACTTTGGCTTTAAAACATGTCGTCAAAGGATGAGAACATAAAACATACACTAAACGGCCATGTGAGAGGCACGAACACCTTGCACAGGGCCAATGTAAACCGCAGGAACTACTCGCATTGTCACGGGACGGACCCCCGATTTGAGAGCACAATCGAAATTTGCAAATTATTAGACTTAGGCTTGAAAATATGTCATGAAATGACGAGAACATAAAATAGCCACTAAACACCTCGCATGGGACCAATGTGGCCTGTAAGAATTTATCGTGTAGTCACGGGACCCCAGGTTTGAGAGCACGACCAAATTTTGCAAAATGTTAGACTCCAGATTAAAAACATATCATCAATGGGCGAGAACATAACATAGCAAGTAAACGGCCCCGTATGAGGCACTAACACCTTGCACGAGACCAATGAAACCTATAGGAACCGATCGCATAGTCACGGGACCCCTGGTTTCTGAGTACGACCAAAATTTTCAAATTAGTACACTTAGGCTTAATAATATATCATCAAAGGGTGAGAACGTAAAACAATAACTAAACAACCCTTTGAGAGGCAGGAACACCTCGCACAGGACCAATGTAAACTGCAGGAATTGATCGCGTAGTCACGAAACCCCTGGTTTAAGAGCACAACCAAAATTTGTAAATTGTTAAACTTAGGCTTAAAAATATTTTTTCAAAGGGTGAGAATGTAAAACAACCACTAGATGGCCTATGATATGAATGAACACCTCTCACGGGACGAATATAACCCGCAGGAACCGACCACGTAGTCACGGGACCCTTGGTTTGAGAGCAGGACTAAACTTTGCAAACCCTTAGACTCAGTCTTAAAAACATGTCGTGAAAGGGTGAGAATGCAAAACATCCACTAAATGGCCGCATGAAAGACATGAACACCTCACACGGGATCAGTGTACCCCGCAGGAATCGGCTGCGTAGTGATGCGACCCCCCGATTTGAGAGCACGACCAATATTTAAAAACTGTTAGACTTAGGCTTAAAAACATGACGTCAAATGGTGAAAACATAACACAGACACTAAATGGCCCCATGAGAGGCACAAACACCTCGCACGGGACCTATATAACACGCAGGAACCGAATGTATAGTCACGAGACCCACAGTTTGAGAGCACGATCAAAATTTCTAACTTGTTAGACTTAGGCTTAAAAACATGTTGTTAAAGGGTGAGAACGTAAAACAATGTAAGAGGGTAGTCCCTTTATAGCCTGGGAGTCTTGTAATAGTAGTTAAGGTGTAACCTCTATTGTCATAGTGATAAATAATAACCCATAAACCCTTTAGTAAACACAAGTAAACCCACAATATTATATATGATTAACACTTCGATTGAACTCAAAATACTCTCGTGTATAACTCAAAATAATAATAAAAATGTACTCAAAAGTAATTCATTCAAAGGTATAGAGAAGTAAGAACCCTAGATACACCTTGGCAAGAAGTCATCGCACCAAACAACCTCTGAAATATCTTTTGTTAGCTATTTAAAGCTTCGCAAAAAATCATAACGGTCGGTGAGCAAGAATTATGGTTTTCAATAACTTCTCTTTGATCTGTATGCTCTCTCTAGAAATAATATCTAGAAATAAATCTCTCTCTCATAAATGGTTGAGGCTAATAAATAGCCTCCACACCTTTCTCAATATGCCTTAGTCCTTTACAGCTGTGAACAGACATCCCTCCACACTTTACGTCACAAATATTAAATGCTTGATGGACCAGTCAGCTCTAAAACATAAACATTAAATGCCAAGACATTCCTTTTTCCTAACCACTGTGCATTAGTAGACTATCACCTACATAGGTGGCTCACTAAACTGTCTTAAAACCCCCAATACCACAACGGTTTACTCGAGTTTGGATTTGATAATGACTAGCTAGCTAGTGATATCACATAAAGTAGATGTGACTTTAGAAAAAGGGAATGTTTGGCTCAAGGGTCAACAAACGGTGGAACTCAAGGCTACTCCGCTCAAGCTTCCACAATGAAAGGTTACTCGGTTTTTTACCAAGTGTTTCTAAGATGGTCAGGACAAGACCTAATGTTACCTTATTTCTCAATCCTCCAAACTAAATCCCTCTGAAATTCCCATGGCGAGGTCATTCGGTAGAGCATATATGCTATCTCAGGCCATGCCAGGACTAGTCTCTCACGAGTACCATTTGACCTCACACTAAATAGTACTATAATACTTACATCATTTCAATCAATGTTAATAATTTAACTGAATAACATGCAGGAAGTACAGGGCGAGCTGTATAGGCCAATCTCCTCGCTGGGTTGCCACACTGAGCTATTTCGATGTCTTCATGTTGCTTCCTTCCCTTAGAGTCTCTTCTATTAGATGAGGAGGATTATCTCTAATCCAGAGATTACCTTCAAGTACCCTATATTTTCCCCTTCGTGTAGAGATTTTTATGGCAACAAGAAATGTCTGCACGAAAACTTGTTAATCCAATGAACCTTAAACTTATGGGGAGAAAATTATTACCTCTTTGTCTTTGTTACCACTTTTTCCACTATCTCTTGCAAAAAAGGTAAAATTCTTCTGGATGTACCCAATCCATAGATCTATAAATTCTTAGCCTATGGAAAAGGGACATCGCTAATTTTTCTATCGTTATATCACGTTCTGCCTTCTTCACTGGCATTCAAAATTCTCCTAAAAAATCGTTGAATCTTAAATTCTCCTTAGTTTTTTTCATTGTGTTATTCTTCCTTGTTCCATCTTGTTCAAAAAGTAAAATTCTCCCCAATGTACCTGAGCTATAAGTATCTCCAAACGGGCTTGTAGCGAGGGGACATCGTAAACTTTTTAAACTGTGATGCGTTGGGCTTTTCCTTTAACGTTGAAATTATCTTTGATGCCTCTTGAACCCGTTTTAACTCAGCTTCAGTTTTCAGCGTGGGGCTTCCGTTTGATTTAAAAAAAATTGGTGCCAAAACTTAACTTCTCTTGAAAGAAGCACACCTTTTCCCAAACGTCACCTCATTAATGATGTGAGCTTATTTTTTCAACTGTCAGAGTATGCCCCAAAGTGCCATGTGTCTACTTGCAATCATCATGATAGCTTGGCACATGCTTCTGCGAGAAACTCAAATATACACTTGATTTTAAATGACTAATTCTCAACACTTGGTCACTTTTCCCATTTTCATCTCTTTGCTTGCCTGAGTACTTATCGAGCTTTTTAGAGGGCAAAAACTGACATCTGTCATTATTGCTACTGGTTTTTCTTCATTTTCTTGCTCCTTTGCCATATGTTACTTTCTTCTCTTGTTACTCCGCCATTATAAACACTATTTTTCCTCTCTACAAGCCCCCCACTATCTCTGATAGCTTATTTAACCTCTACTGTTGCTCTTGTTGCTGGTGCTTCGCCTGCAATTACCACTACTGCCCCTATCGATGCCACCGCCTTGGTGGTTGCTCGCTAGGAACAACTACGTTTTTACCACCATTCTCTTTTTTTCGGTAAGGATGATGATTAATACTCCATATATAAGGTGTTTGTCCTTCGTGCTAAGTGTGACGCCTTGACACTTGGCGATGAAGATTATAAAGTCAAAGATTAGAGTTTCCTTCCCCCAAAGGGAACTCTGCACTTCCGTTTAGATCGTGATGACATCCCCTATTCCCAGATTGACTTCGAATGGACAAGAGGTTCCCTATAAAAATTTGCTGCTTGGAACTTCCACATACCGAACACTTATGCCGATGTTCTTACCAAGATTGGGCTCCATCGGGAAAAGTGGTTTGGTAACTTCACCCTCTCTAAACACAATGTTTTACTCCACGTTCTGGTCTCTCTCTCGAACATTACCACCCATACTTTCACTGCTACCTTAGGTGAGTTCACCGTCACGTTGGAGGACGTTTGTAACATATTGGGGCTTGAGCCCATAGGTGCCAATGCCTTATTATGATGAGGCACTAAATGTTAAAGAAGCTTCTAATCAATCATAGTTGGATCGACTTTCCCAAAATTGCACCGAGTCATCCAATAAAGCCACTTTCACTCCTCTCATCAGTTACTTCTTTCGAGATCCCTTTGAGAAAGATAGTTCTTCTGCTGCTATTAAGGGGCAAGGTACATATCTAGAATTGTCACCTTACATTCTTGTTATTCTTTCCCGTTTTGTGCTGCCTGGGAAATCGAATGACAAGCCCAGGAGTGACCTTATAAACATATTTGTTCGTTTGGCCAGGGGTTAAGCTTCCTCTAGCAGCCATGGCTTTGGGGTCCCTCTACACTTGGATGGACAGGACCCACCTGGACATGGAAAGATCCTTTGGCATTATAACTTAGCCAACTCTGCTAATACCGTACTTCTCACGTGCTTCCTTTATACCCATTTCCCTATTATATTGGACAACTCCATTCATCCTCCCTCTGGTGAATCCATCAGGCCCCATCGCTTGTATTGTTACCATAAGAAATAGAGTTGTAAGGACATATTTCCCATCTATGATAAACCCAAAAGTTTTTTTATGAGGCCATACGATGAAGAAGTTTTTCTCCACACTTTAACACAGTGCAAAGGTTGTCCAACCAACTACTATGGACCTCATCGATGAAAAACCTTCATTATATATGGTCCTTCTATTCTCCCTTGGGTACTTGCCTTCTTATACCTAGTGGGGATATACCTCTGATCCTTACAACCCCAACCAATGCATTCGCTAATTTGTCTTTGACCTAGGGGCCCCTTGCCCAATTTTTCAGTTATCCCACCCCAAAGTCACCTTTACTGAGGCTTGATCTTTCTATACTTCTACTACTGCTTGAGAGGTCATCTCAACAACATCTGGGTGAGTCACCATCCCCAATATTACAAGATAAGGGGATGTGACTTCATTATTGGCAACAAAGTACTGGTCGATGCAGGTGGCCAAGATTTCTGAGTTTGTTCGAGGTCCCTCGGTATATCCCCTGGTTATTTCATTCTCTGTTTCTAAATTGGGTCTTAAAGGAAATTTCATTCTTGGGGTGGAGTTCCCTCTAAGAAACACCCCAAAAGACCCCCCAGTGAGTTGCCTCCTCATTGTCCCATAATCCCTACTGCCACACCCAAATAAAAAAAAGCTCCTACGCCCAGACCACCCACTAACCCAAAGGTCCTTCTGGCGAGGGGCCTTCAAAACTTCCATCCGAGATATCCAAAACTTCCCAGAGTGGGACTTCTTCAAAGTCTAAGTCCCAGCCTAAGTCCCAATCTCATTTGGATGAATTCCTAATTTCCTCCGTTTTGCCTGGCATGCCTCCAGAACTAAGTGGGGAAATAAAAGCTAAGTGTTAGGCTGAACTGGAGAGGATGCAACAGACATTTCAAGAACCCCCCGACTCCTCCTGTTGCTATTTTCTCTACTATTATCGTAGATCCAATGGAATAGGTATCAAAATGTAGGAAAAGTTCAAGAGTCCTCTCTATTTTTGGTGCCTCTGGCACCCAAAAGAAGACTCTAGGCATAAAAACCCAGAGGAAAAGGGATTACGAGGTGCAACCTTCCATTGTTGCTTCTACCGATGAAGCCTCTCACTCTCTAGCACCAATTGAGGCCATCACTCTCAATGACAATCTTGACGCTAAGCAGGGTCAAATCGATAGGGCTTCACTAGATATTTCACCACCTACTTCGTCAATGGTCATACCAACCCATTCATCCCCTGAGAAAGATGTATGTCTATTTTTTATTTCCACACTTAACCATTTTTAGTATGATGTGAATTAGTGTATTTCCTACTACTTAGAAACTTTGTGTCGGCGATTGAAGAAGAACGTATAAGTCCTCCTATGAGCCCCTTCGTAGGAGGACGTTTTGGTAGCATCTCAGCCAATGCACCCCCTCCCCATTATCCTATATATGGGATGGCATATTCTTATTGTTTTGCCTCTAGGTGTGCAGAGGAGGCTTCCAGGAGGGCTTCCTCTTCTGGAGAAACAGTTGGACCTTCTTCGTAGCAAAAGGAATCTCTTTTGGCTTCTTTTGGGCCGTCTGCCCCTTCCCATGGTTACTCTTGACGTTGTTCTAGTTTCTTCTATACCTCTAGAGTTATTAATCTTGATGATTACTTACCTTTATTTTGCTTCATTTTGCTTTGGTACTAAGTATTTTCTTTGACTTTCAGGTTAGAACTCCCCTTACCTGGCCACATCTCTCGTTAGGTCAATTCTGTAGTTTCCTTTGATGAGGCCTCCCATTGTGTTATCCCCCTTTACTAATATCACTGAGGGAAGCTCCTTCCTTGTGTTCTTTATTTTGCATTTCTATGTTGTGTTTACTTATGTTTAACACTTTGTTACATGTGCAGCTTTCCCCCTTGTCAATCCCACCATCTTCGTATGGGGTTCCCCCTGTTGTGTAAGCTATCATTGGCTCATCTTCACGCCCTAGAGTCTCCTCAGCCTTTTTGGGGGTTGATCAAGAAGTTCCATCTAATCCCTCTCATATCTTGTCTATATTTCCTTTTCCTAGGGAGGGTAATCTGCCCAGGGTTGGGGTTCCTCAGGACGATGGTTCTTCGGAGGCTCAGGGAGAAACTAGTTTATAAGTTGTAGTTTCTTCCATTGCATATGTCTTTCCATTTACCGTTTCCCCTCCAAGAATTCCTGAGGTATTTTTTGATTTCTCTCTATTATTTGTATAAGTGCTTTCATTACGCCTTCAAGATATCTTTAAGAATGGAAGACACTTGTAAACAAATCTCAAGTTCCACCTGAAATGATGACTTAATAATAAAAAACACTTGTTAATATTTTTTGTAAAACTCCACCTATAGCGATGACTTAACGATGGAAACCACTTGTTAAGATTTTTTTTTATCAAACTCCACTTATAATGGTGACTTAACGATGGAAACCACTTGTTAAGATTTTTCGTCAAACTCCACCTATAACGATGACTTAACAATGAAAACCACTTGTTAATATTTTTCATCAAACTCCACCTATAATGGTGACTTAACAATAATAACCACTTGTTAAGATTTTTTGTCAAACTCCACCTATTACTGTGACTGAATAATGAAAATCACTTGTTAAGATTTTTTTGTCAAACTCCACCTAGAACAATGACTTAACAATGAAAATCACTTGTTAAGATTGTTTGTCAAACTCCACCTACAACGGTGACTTAACAATGAAAAGGACTTGTTAAGATTATTTGTCAACTCAATTTTCTTCATCGCTTTGCATGTTGAGAAGGGGCTTGCCATTATCCAAACATCATCTCAGCATGATCCCTCGGCTATTGAACCCATGCATCAAGAACCAGTCCCCTTTGAGGACTCAAGCCATGATGACCATGGTTCAACTACAAATATGCTCCAGACATGGATCATCATGAGTTCTGCCTTATGGTCCTTTGACAATATCCTTAAATTTCTACGTGCGATCGGTCTATCATCGAGAGAATTTGAATGCACCATCCTCAGACTTTTACTACTGACTGTATATACACTCCAACGTATTGGTGATGAGCCATAGGCTATAAGCTCTGGTGACCGTTATTGCTGAGGTCATCGACACTCAAATGTCTAACCTTATGAGGTTACTCATCAATCATCATCTTGGATATTTGAAGTAGATGGGTAAGGATGGCTTCCAACTAAATTGGCTTATTATCCATCTGAAACTTCTGAAGAGCTATTAATTGGAAATCTAGAGGGAACTGTATCAAAAATACCTAGAGGACCAATAGTATGAAGAGAAAAGGATAGAAGAGCTGGCCCCTCTGTTAGTTGCAGCTGATGATAAAGTGAGGACTACCGAAGAAGCCTTAGCAACGGCCAAGATGGAACGGGAAACCCTTTTAATCGAAAGAGCTCAATTGCTGACTAGTCTTGAAGGTTGTATTACTTTTTTCAGAGGTCATGCTTGGAAGCTGCTTCTAGTTTTCCTGGGGAATTCTTCTCCTAACCCGATGTGTGGTTTATTCTGGGCTAGAAGTCCCTTCTTTTGTATTTATGGTCTTTTCTTTACCCGAAGTAATTCTTGGGCGCTAGTTCCTAATTTTTTGTAATCTTTACAAGTCGTATTAATAAAATAGATATAGTATTTTGTCATCATATGTTGTTCCGTTGCAATGCTTCTATTTATTATAAAGTTCAAATTCTTACAATTTACAAAAAAACTCCCTTTCTTTAATCTCACTACAAAAGAAATAACTCCCACAACTAATTGCAACATAGTTTTAACAAAAATTAAATCTCTAACTGAGGTTACTCATTTAAACACGGTAAACCTTCAACCCTTCGTTATTAATATTGAAGGGTTCATCTTCTTCTAACTTAGCGATTAAATAATAACCTAGATCGTGAGCCACCTTCACGATGAAAGGAACCTCCCAATTAGCAACAAATTTAGGCAATGGGAGACCCCGTATGTGCTTTACTACTTTTAAAACCAAATCCCCTTCTACAAATTTTCTTGGCCTCACTAAGTTGTTATATGCTTTAAAAAACTGCTTTGTGTACATTTTGAAGTGTTACATCACATTGTCCCTGTGCTTATATAGTGTTTATAATTGTATATATCTGCTTTGAGGAGGCATGCTGCTTCAGAAGGCATATCAGGCCAAAGGAACCTCTAGTTCTATCGAAAAATCGCTTCAGCCCCAAACACAAGAGAAAATAGTGTATATCCTGTAGGTCTCCTCCTCGTCGTTTAATAGGCCCATAGGACTGTTAGAATCTTATCATCCCATAATCCTGGGAAGTCTTCTATCATCTTGGCAAAGATGTTGACCAAGGTCTTGTTAGTTACTTCGACTTGAGCATTCCCCTTAGTATATGCCATCGTTAAGGTATGATGGATGATGGAGTATTTGTCCGTAAGAATCGTTATTTATTTATTGACAAATAGGGTCCTGTTATCATAAAAGATAACCTTTAGAATTCCAAACCTGTAAATAATTTACTCCCTGATTAAGTTAGCCACCACACCTGCAGTTTCTTTTTTGAGTGTTATCGCTTCAGCCCATTTTGTATAATATTTTATTGCCATAAGTATCCAGATCTTTCCCCTCAAAGATAGGTTTATTACCCCTACCAGGTCAAGCACCCAAGTGTGGAATGGGTAAGGAGTGTCCAAAGAATATAATTCCACCAAAGGAGCATGGATCATGTTTCCATGCAGCTGGCACACCTTTCATTTTCATACAAACTCGGCGGAATCTTTCTCCATAGTTGGCCAATAATAACCCAAGGTCATTAGTTTGTCATATATATTTGCTCCTCCAATATGAGTTGCATCGTCGTCTGGTTTCAAAATTTTCCTTGCCTCTTCCTTCGTGATACATCTCAATGGTCTGTTAAGTACCCCCTCCAATTGAGCTGATCATCTGAACATAAAATTGTGGGACCCTTCCCTTGAGTCCCATTGCATTTTATTTCTTTAAAAGCACAACTTCGTATTTGATAAAATCAATGTACGGCTACCTTCAATCTACTTGAGTTTCAATGAAGTGTCAATCATCTGCCTGAAAGAAGAGTTGATATTTATCGAACCTTTATTGCAACCCTATTGCATCCTACTTCATTGTCCAGAAGTACCCCTCCCTTTGAATTCTTCTATATAGAGGGATCTCAGTTATTTTGCAGTGTTCATCATGTGTCTTCTTTAATCTATGTTCTTCTTCTTCTAGCCTGACACATCTCGATAACCATCCTCCCATGTTCCTAAAGTATAGGTATCCCTGATTAGCAAAGTATTGTGCTAGCTCTTTCAGTTTCATCTTGTCCTCCCTGAACCCCAACTTCTTCCTAATCTCACCCCTCTAATTGGAATTATCTTATATTAGTAAGATCGATTGCACAACCGATGGGGTTGTTCTTTATTATATCACCACATTAGTTGTATCAGCTTTTATAGCCAGCTTCTAAGCGATGGTAGCATAGGCATCATCATGCCTATCAATCATTCTGGGATGCCTTTTTATCTTGACCTGGTGGAACTAGTTGATCATCCGTTGAATGGTCGTTCTATAAGGCACTAGGCTGAGGTGCTTCAACGCATATTCCCCATTCACTTTCTGAACCACAAAGCTCGATCCACCTTTGATGCACAGTGAACGGATGCCCATTCGGAGGGTCTCTAGCAACCCCAGTACCAACACTTCATACTCTTCTTTATTGTTAGAGCAAAGGAAATCCAACTTATAAGAAAGGCAAAATTCTTCCTTCCCTTTAGAAAGGATAACCCCTGCCCCTCCCTTCTTTTTCATCAAAGAACTATCAAACTGTATTGTCCATTCTTCAATGTTTCCATCTAGGAAATTTTCCTACAAGTCATCCCCTAGAATTATCTTCCGGGGTGGCTCGAATATTCTGGATGGTAAAATTACTAGTAGATTTGCATATGCCAGCTCTTAATTGTGCGAGGGACCATACATTTCAAATCATATTCTGAAAGGATGAGGAACCACCTAGTTGCCCTTCCAATCAAAATATTTCTTTCTAATAAAAACTTAATTAGGTCATATCTTGTCACGATGTGGATTGTGAAAGATAACATGTAATGTCTAAGTTTTGTGCTACAAACACTATGGATAAGCAATGTCTTTCTACACTATTGTATGTTGCCTCTGGTCCATGTATGATCTTTCTCAAGTAGTATAATGGTCTCTCTTGCCCATCGATTTCCTGCACTAGGAGAGCTCCAACGGACCTCATTGTAGATGTGAGGTAGAGTTATAACGATCCCCTTTCTATGGGAGGTATCATCGTTTATGGAGAAGTGAGCATCTTCTTCATCTTGGTCAAATATTCCTGGTGATCTTCCTCCCATTTGAACTTCGTGCCCTTTCGTAGCAGCTCCGTCCGTGGGTGAGTTATTTTGGTTAGTCCCGTTACAAATATCCTAAGGTTTGAGATTTTATCGAGGAAACTCTTGAGCTATTTCATCGTTCTTGGAAATGGCATCTCAATAATCGCTCATTTCTTATCCTAGTCCATCTTCGTTCCTTACTAACCTACAACAAAACCCAGAACTTTCCACTTGTGACTCCGAAAGCGCACTTCAGCAGGTTCATCTTCAGCTTCTATTTTCTACATCAGATGAACACCTTTCTTAGATCATCCATATAAGACTCCTCATTCTTTGACTTAATGACTAAATCACAAATATAAAAATCCAAAAACTTTTGAACGAAGTCATGGAAGATTGCCGTCATCGTCCTTTGCTAAGTTGCCCCATCATTCTTTAACCCAAAAGGCATCACTGTGTACATGAAGTTGCCCAACGGGGTCCTGAATGTCATTTTCTCTACATCTTATGGATCCATCTTGATATTGTTGTATCCCACATACCCATCCATAAAATTGTACATCTCATGACCAGCAATTGCATCGATCAAGCTATCAATGGAGGGAAGAAGGAACTCATCCTTTAGGAAAGCTCTATTAAGATATCTGAAGTCCACACAAATCATTTATGATTCTTTCCTTCTTCCACATTGGGATGATGCTTGACAACCACAATGGGTGTTGTATCAGTTTGATGAACCGTACAACTAATAACCGTTACACCTCCTCTTTGATCTTCAGATCCAACTCAGACTTGTATGCCCTCATGCCTTGCTTCACCGGTATGGCTAAAAGCATAATGCTAAGTTTATGGAAAATTATTTCTTCATCTAGCCCCTCTATTTATTTGTATTTCCATGTAAAAATGTCCATATATTCTCGAATTAGCTTAATCAAGGCCCCTCTTTTATCCTCTCTAAGGTCTTTCGAAATTAAGATGGGCTTTGGGTCTTCCCCTTTATCGGCTAAATCTAGCTGTCCCAACTCTTGCACTTATGGCTTCGACTGATTCGTTATATACTCTGGATTTTCACCCAATTCTTCTATAAACTCTTGTATGCTAGAGTTGTCAATGACCATACACTACCCTTGTTGGTCTATCAAAAAACATTCATACACTGGGTCAGCCTCTTTGTCAGCTCCTTCGAGGTAAATAACTCTCCCATCCTCTCTAATTTTCTTATTGCATTTCCTACTTGTTGTTATAACCACCTTCCTCTTTCATTTTGTGTAAAGTTCTGCCAGTCAGTTTCTAGAAAACCTGCTCAATATGCTCTACCATTGGACTTCGGGCTCCATTGGATCCATCCCGAGCCTCATTCTGTCTCTGAGATATTTTCGTTCTTGGGACTAGTATGGTGAGCTTCCTCAAATTCTTCCCTTCTTCTTTCCCCTTCATCGTTCTGGCCATTCACAGGTCTATCCATTCTCTAATAGAGTAGCCTCTTGATCCCTCTATTATTTTCGTCAAGACTCTAGCATCTTCTTCTAACGTAGTGTAGAAAGATGCATCTACTAGGTGAGATTCTTCAGTGGCAAAGGGTTTCTATGTTGTACATATAACGATTTCAGTACCTTTCACGTTGGCCTTCACACATTAGTGGTATGTCAGAGGGACTAGTCCATGATTATTCATCCACACCCCTCTTATTAGAAGGTGATACAAAGTAGCACTCTCAATCACATGGAGTTTTAGGTGTTAAGTAAGATTCCCATCACAATCCCAACGTTCACGTATGTAATTGACTTGGATGATTGGTTATCATAACCAGACATTACCAAAGGCATCAGTATCAACCTTACCTCAGGAATGTTGGCCGCTTGGAAGGAACTGATTGGCATGATGTTTATCCATCCTCCCCCATCCATTAAGGCTCTTGAAAAACTCACCTGTTAACACTAGCATTTACGTACAAGGGCCTGTCATAGGGTAACCTCACAACCCTATTGACGTAGCTAAAAGTTACTTCAGATAAAAGCTTCCTTACCAACCTAGCCATTAGTCCTCTCCACCTCAGTGACGGTACTACGTTATTTTATATAATATCCAAGATCTCCTATGTTATTTCTAATCAACTCTTCTTTAGAATCCCCACTTGGTCGAAGAACCATGAGAACTTTGGTGGCCGCAAAACAGCTGGACATTCTACCCCTTGATCAATATTCTCTCCTTATAGGTTGTATATATCTTCTATATCCCTGGCACTAGCTTCATCGTAAGCTATCACTATATTGGCCACTCCCCTGGTATAGTCCTCCAACGCATCTTCAAAATCTTCCCGTTCAATCTCCATTTCCCTCACTTCCCATCCAGCATCCTCATTATAAACACCTACAAGGTTGGCCCTATGTGCTTGTAGGGGTTGACATTTACATTCTCTTGATGGATTTGTAAAGTCCCCGTCTTTATTGGCTTGCTTATGATCTTTTTGAGTGTGAAACATGTTGCCATTGGATGACCCACTTTTCGATGGATCTGATAATACTTGGGATCAACCCTTATCTCAGCGTCTAGTTTAATAGATGGAATTCCCTTAGGCTCATACACCATTTCTCCATGGACCATGGTGTTGTAATAGCTGATAGCTTCTTCAGCGGTGCAGGGCAGTGGAGGTGGATCCTACCTATCTCTGCCAAACTTTTTTATGTTATCATTCTTTAGTTTCTTAGCCCTTCTCCCCCATCGGCATAGCCTACCTGTGGGAGCTGAACCTATCTCACAACGAGCTATATCAGCTACCTAAACATCACAGGAACCATGATGGAATTTGGCCGAACAATCAATGATATATTCCTTATTGCCTTAAAGAACGCCGCGAAAGTTCCCTAGAGTGTTTTATTATTAAGATGGAAGATGTACTCGGGGAGCAAACCTTGAGCACAAATCTGAAGTAGTTTGGAATTTGTGGCTTCTTTTCTTACATCAAGAGACCTTTCCCTTAACCTTTGAACATATGCCACCATTTTCTCCCCTAGCCGTATCTTTTCTCTACCTAGGTGGGTCAGTGTGAACTCATCTTCCTCTAGAAATAACTTCTGGATAAATGGCGCATGCATTTCTTCCCATGTTGAGATGCTTTTAGGTGCCAAGTGTGAGTACTGGGTATAAGACATATCGGTTAGGGATATGGAAAACTTCCATAACCTAAGCTTCTTATTTTCGTAGTGAGCCCCCAGATGCTCGATGAAGCGTTTGATATGCTCCTTTGGGTTCACCCTTTTCTTGTGTACTTGCGAAATATGGGAGGAATATAGTCCTCTGGGTAAGGTTCATCGTTGTATGCTTGAGGGTAAGGAGTACGAAAATCTTCATACACCGATGCTACCTCGTTGGCTGATTGCTAGGAATCTGCTATCATTTTCAACATCTCCTTCTGCATCTCCTTCCTCATTTCTTCTAAGGCTGATGCATGTGTTTTCTCAACTGCTGGAGTAATAGGTTGAGATATCACTAGTGGAATACTCGTTACACCTAGCGTACTTTCTATGGGTGGAACACCCATCATAAATGGGATATCCACCGTTAGTATAGGGGTGAGAACTGTGTTTGTGAGGCCATCTTCCATGGGAGTTGAGCTTGATGGGGCTATTATAGTCGGCATTGGTTTTACAAAGGAACTAGGGTCAAATCCACCCAAAATCATTGTATCACCTGCGATTTGCAAGAACTCAAATAACTTGCCCATGAGAAGGGCCATATGTACTTGTCCCATCCCAGCACTAGTAGAAGCTTTTGTCACCCCTGGGACGCCTGTTGTTGTTTGAACTGGGGAACCTCCACCTGAGGAACCCCATCCCTAACAGCCTCTATCTCCCTCGCATCTTGTTCTTCATTACACTAAATGACGTCAAAATCTATGATAAGATTAACATTATCTTGTGCTAAACTTTGATGAGAATACCTCCCCAGCAGAGTCGCCAATAGTAAGAGGATAGTCCCCTTGTAGCGTGGTTGTATGGTAATACTAGTTGAGGAGTAACCCCTATAGGTATAGTGATAAATGATAACCTAGAAACCCTTTAATAAACACAAGTAAACCCACAATTATTATATATGATTAACACTCGGATTGAACTTACAATACTCTCATGTATAACTCAAAATAATAATAAAAGAAACTCATTAGTAACTCATTCTAAGGGAGAGAGAAGTATGTACCCTAGATACACCTTGGCAGGCATCCAACACACTAACAACCTCTAAAACATCTCTACTTATCTATTAAAATCTTCGCAATAAATGACAATGGTGGGTGAGCAAGAACTCTGGTTTTTAATAGATTCTCTATGATCTCTATGATCTCTCTAGCAATAATCTCTAGAAAGAACTCTCTCTCTCAGAAGTGGCTGAGGCCAATAAATATCCCCCACACCACTCTCGAGATGCCTTAGTCCTTTATAGTTGTGAACAGACATCCCTCCATACTTTACGTCATAAATATTAAATGGCAAGACATGCCTTTTGCCTAATCACTGTGCGTCAGAGGACTGTCACCTACAGAGGTGTCTCACCAGACTATCTGATATCCCTCAATACCATAATGGTTTACTCGAGTTTGGATTTGACAATGACTGGCTAGCTAGTGACATCACATAAAGTATATGTGTCTTTAGGAAAGGGACTGTTTGGCTCATAGGTAAAAAAATGATGGAACTCACGGGTACTCCGTACAAGCTTCCACGGTGAAATATTACTCTGTGTTTGATGAGGTGTATCTAATATGGTCAGGACAATTCCTAATGCTACCTTACTTCTTAATCCTCTAAACCAAGTCCCTCTGAAGTTCGTACGACAAGGTCATTCGGTAGAACATGAAACAGGCCCGACCAGGACTGGTCTCTCATAAGTACCATTTGACCTCACACTAAATAATATTAAAATCGTTAAATCATTTCAATAAATGTTAAAAATTTAACTGAATAACAAACAGGAAGTAAAGGGTGAGTTGTATTGGCCAATCTCCTCACTGCGCTTTCACGCTGATATGCCACGCTGAGCTGTCTCTATGTCTTCATGATGATTCCTTCCCTTAGAGTCTCTTCTATCAGCTGGGGAGTCTTATATCTAATAAATAGATTATCTTCAAGCCCCCTACAAATAGTAACTAGACAGCACCGTGAGAGGCATAAACACCTCGTACGGGACCAAATGTAACCCGCAGAAACAGATCGCATAGTCACGGGACCCCCGATTTTAGAGCATGACCAAAATTTGCAAACCATTCGAATTTGGATGAAAAACAGGTCGTCAAAGGGTGAGAACATAAAACAACCATTAGACGGCCCCGTGACAGGCATAAACACCTCGCACGGGATCAATGTAACCCACAGGATCCGACCGCATAGTCACGGGACCCCCAAATTCAGAGCATGACCAAAATTTACAAATTATTACACTTAGGCTTTAAACATGACCTCAAAGGGTGAGAATGTAAAACATCCACTATACGGCCCCATGAAAGGCATAAACACCTCGCGCGGGACCAATGTAACCCATAAGAACCAATCGCGTAGTCACGGGACCCCCAGTTTGAGAGCATGACCAAAATTTACAAGCTATTAGAGATATGCTTCAAAACATGCTGTCAAAGGGTGAGATTCTAAAACATCCACTAAACGGTCCTGTGAGAGCCACGAACACCTCACATAGGACAAATGTAACTCGCAAGAATCAACCCGGTAGTCACGGGACCCCCAGTTTAAGAGCACGATCAAAATTTGTAAATTGTTAGACCTAGGCTTAAAAACATTCAGTCAAAGGGTAAAAATAATAAACAGACACTAAACAACCCTATGAGAGGCACGAATACCTCCACAGGACTAACGTTACCCACAAGAACCGACCGCGTAATCACAGGACCCCTGGTTTGAGAGCATGACCAAAATTTACAAATTATTAGACTTAGATTTAAAAATATGTCGTCAATGGGTGAGCACATAAAGAAGTCACTAAACGACCCCATGAGAGGCATGAAGACCTCACATGTGACAAATATAACCCGTAGGAACCAACAGTGTAGTCACAGGCAATCGATTTGAGAGCACGACCAAAATTTGCTAACTATTAGACTTAGGCTTAAAAAAATGCCCTAAAAGAGTTAAAACATAAAACAGCCACCAAATGGCCCTGTGAGAGGCACGAACACCTCATACATGACCAATGTAACCCATAGGATCTGACCGCATAGTAACGGTACCCCTGATTTGAAAGCACGACCAAAATTTGTAAACTGTTTGACTAAGGCTTAAAAACATGCCATCAAAGGGTGAGAAAATAAAATAGCCACTAAACGGCCCCGTGAGAGGCACAAACACCTCGCATGGGACCAATATAACCCGCAGGGACCCATAGAATAGTCACGAAAAACTCTATTTAAGTGGACGGATAAAATTTACAAACTGTTAGGCTTAGGTTTAAAAACACGCCTTTAAAGGGTGACAACGTAAAACAGCCACTAGACGACCATGTGAGAGGAACGAACACCTCGCACAAGACCAATTTAACCAGCAGGTTCTGACCACGTAATCACGAGACCCCTAGTTTTAGAGCACGGCCAATATTTACAAACTGTTACACTTAGGTTTAAAAACATGTCGTCAAAGGGTGAGAACCTAAAACAGTCACTAAACGGTCCATTGAGAGGCACAAACACCTTGCATGGGATAAAGTAAAATAGCCACTAAACAACCCCATGAGAGGCACAGACCCTAGCACGGGACCAATGTTACCGTCAAGAACCAACCGCGTAGTCATGAGTCCCCCAGTTTGAGAGCACAATCAAAATTTATAAAGAGTTAGACTTAGGCTTAAAAACATGTCGTCAAAGGTGAGAATATAAAACAGTCACTAAACGGCCCCGTGAGAGGCATGAGCTCCTCGCACGGGACCAATGTAACTTGCAGGAACCAATCACGTAGTCATGGTACCCCCGATTTTAGAGCACGACCAAAATATGAAAAATGTTAGACTTAGGCATAATAACATAACGTCAAGGGGTGAGAACGTACAACAACCACTAAACGGTCACGTGAGAGGCACGAACGCCTCATACGGGACTAATGTGACTCGAAGGAACCGACCGCTTAGTGACGGGACCCCTGATTTGAGATCATGACCAAAATTTACAAACTATTAGACTTTGGCATAAAAATGTCGTCAAAGGGTGAGAACGTGAAACAGCCACTAAACGGCCTTATGAGAGGAAAGAACACATCGCACGTGAACAATGTAACCCGTAGGAACCGACCGTATTATCACGAGCCTCGGTTTGAGATCACGATCAAAATTTACAAACTGTTAGACTTAGGCTTAAAAACATGCCATCAAAGGGTTAAAATGTCAAATATCCACTAGACGGACCCGTGAGAGACACGAACACCTCCCACGGGACCAATGTAACCCATAAGAACCGATCGCATAGTCATGGGACCCCCATATTGAAAGCACGACCAAAATTTGCAAATTGTTAGGCTTAAGCTTAAAAACATGTTGTTAAATGTGAGTATGTAAATCAACAACTAGACGAATTCATTAGGGACACAAACACTGTGCACCGGACCAATGAAACTTGCAGGAGACGAGCGTATAGTCACGGGACCCCCTATTTGGGAGTACAACCAAAATTTGCAAACTGTTAGACTTAGGCTTGAAAACATGCCATAAAAGGGGGAGAACATAAAACAGACACTAGACGGCCCCGTGAGAAGCACGGACACCTCGCATGGGACCAATGTTACTCGTAAGAACGGATCGCATAGTCACGGGAACCTCGATTTGAGAGCACGGACAAAATTTGAAAACTGTAACAGTTAGGCTTAAAAACATGCCATCAATGGGTGAGAATGTAAAACTGCCACTGAACGGCCCTGTGAGAGGCATGAACACCTCACACAGGGACAATGTAACCCACGGGAACCGATTGTGTTGTCATAGGACCCCCGACTTAAGAGCACGAATTTTTTTTTCAAACTGTTAGACTTGGGCTTTAAAACATATCGTCGGAGGGTGAGAACGTAGAACAACCACTAGATGGCCCCGTGAGATGCACAAACACCTTGCACGGGGCCAATGTTACCTGCAAGAATCGACCACATAATCACGAACCCCCAGTTTGAGAGCACGGCCAAAATTTACAAACTATTAAATTTAGGATTAAAAACTTGTTGTCAAAGGATGATAACATAAAACTACTACTAAACGTCCCCATGAGAGGCATGAACACTCGTATGGGATCAATGTTACCTGCTAGAAATGATCGCGTAGTCACCCCCCCCCCCCCCATCTCGGTTTGAGATCATGGCAAAAATTTACAAACTGTTAGACTTAGGCTTAAAAACATGCTGCCAAAGGGTGAGAATGTAAAATAGCCATTAAACTGAAAATCTCATTCTTAGTGTGTTGGCTCAATTATGAGACAATCATTTTTTATGTTCTCCTTCATTATTTTTTATTAGAATCTATTTTTTATATACCTTAAATCACATTTTCCTATATTGATTTATTATACAAATTTTTTTTGAGACAATCATTTTTTTATGCTCGTGCATTTTTTATTATTATTCAAATCTATTTTTTATACCTTTAATCATATTTTCATTTATTGATTTAATATATAAATTATTTTTTGTATAAAAATAATTTTTGTGGAATGTACAACTTGTTTTTGTCAAAATATAATTTATTTTGTATTTTTTTGTCAAACATTTTTGTATTCTCTTAATCTGATTCTAATATTTTTTGTGGTATTTTGTTATCCTATTTGACTCGTTGGATAAATTTTATTAAAAAAATATATTCAAAATATTTTTTTATTACATATTTTTGTAGTTTCATTTTATTTTTCATTTTTCATTTTTTATTTTTTTATTTTTGGATTTTATAATTTTTATTTTTTGGGGTTAGTTTTGTACTCATGGTTTTAGGTGGTGTTGATATTAGGGGTGCACAACGAAATCGAAAATTCGATAAATCGAACCAAATCGATGGCGTTGGTTCGGTTTTGATCAGTTTTTTGACTCAATGGTTCGGTTCCGGTTCTAAAAAAATGATACTTCGGTTCGGTTCTCGATTTCAGCAGAAAAAAACCCAATCTGATCCGAAAACCGATTCGATCCGATCCAATCCGAGATTGGACTGATTATATAATGTTATATATAATATAAGTATATATAATATAAATATTTCTAATAAGTAAAAACCCTAAGGCCTTATGGGCCATTCTTTCCTTCCCATTCTTAACCCAATATAAATACTAACTTGCTACCCCAATACCCTAGCCATTTCCATATGAAAACACTTCAGTCGTCTCTCTCTTTCTCTCTCTATCTCTCTATCTATCTATCTATCTCTCTCTCTCTCTCTCCCCCCGCCATTACCTTCTCTCTACCCCCTCCATCCCTCCCTCTCTCAAAAAATTTCAGACGTCTTGGAGCTCAGGTCTAACTTCAGGCCGGAGTAAACAAATTTGGAGGGAAGTATAAGGGGTATACAGGTCAGGAAGGTTGGGTTTTTGGGGTTAGAGGTCTAGTGGGTGTTGGTTTGGTTGGAGCTTAGGGTGGTTTATGAGGTGGCCAGGCAAAGGGTTTCGGGGTAGGTAGGCACTACACCAAATCTACCAAATTGTCACGGTCATTAACCTTGACAAGTTGGACTTGTCAAGGTCAATGACCGTGACAATTCGGGGAGAGATAAATTTTTTTGTCACGGATGTGTCACGGTCATTGACCTTGACAAGTTCGTTGGAATTGTCACGGTCGTGTCAAGGTCATGAACCGTGATAAGTTTAACCATGACAAACCAGTGATAATATTTAAAAAAATTGTCACGGTCATTGACCGTGATAAGATTTGCCAAGGACTTGTCACGGTCAATGACCGTGACACTTCTGGGCAGAGTTTAAAAAAATTTGCTGGGCAGTATGGCCATTGCCACTGCCCAGCAGTATATTTGTACCTGCTATAACAACGTTGGTTATACCTATTCAAACATCATATATCCAAATAAACTAAAGACAGTGCAAATATATATTCATGTCGATATAATCCAAATATTCAAAATAGAAATAATATACATGACGATATAATCCAAATATAATTAAAATGGAGAAACTTAAAAATAATGTTACTACATGTCTTGGGTAAATGTGAGGAGGTGAGTTGGCCACACGATATACGAATTGACACACCCACTAATATACAGCGTGCCACATTGTTCGCGCAACCACAATAGGGAGTTCTTCTTCTCGGGTATCACATGCGTGACGAGTACTTTGGACTCGATCCCTTGAAGTGCACGTCCATGAACTATTCCACCCTCGACGATATTCGGTTCCCTCAACCCCCTCCCTATCCGCTGGCCATCAAATACATTCAATATGAATATGCTCGACCAACCAAGTTTCGACAATGGTCTGGGAAGGGAGCCAAATAAGGAAGTGGATCATCGAAATACGCACGTGACGGTGAAGAAGCCGCGAGGTTCACATCCCCTTCCTCCTGCGCCTCGTTCTCCCACACCTCCTCTTCCTCCATCGCCTTCTCCTTCCCTTTCCCCTTCCCCTTACGGTCTCCACCCAATGTACGCTTCATGAATGCATACATATCTTGGACCGTCGCCTCCAAACGGGACAGCTTCGCGTCGTGTGAATCCGCCGTTCGAGCCAACCCGGTGTCGCTCGTCTCCAATCCGATGATCCTAGATTTCTCCACCCGCGAGCTCACCCCCCTTGTCCTCCCCTTGCGATCAGAGCCAAGCACTTGGCTGAGTGCGTCTGTGGACAAAGACGCCTTGTCGGCATCAGACTGCGACTCATGCACTTCCTTAAGCTTTGCCTGAAACGACAAAAAGCACATGATTAGTAAAATAAGTAAACTAAAAAATTATAACGTAATTAACAAAAATTAAACTGTCGGATTACTTATAATCGTGGTCCCGATGCTCGGGGACACCTCCTTGTCCTTCCTCTTCTTCGTCCGAAAAGTCACGTAAGTATCGAGCCTATGTGGCTTACCCCCTGGCCCACTCCCTACCTCCTGAAATAAAATAAAATAAAATTATTATCGGCCCCGCAAAGTAAAATAATGAAGAATAATATATTTCTGTAGTTATAGAAAAATTAAATCTTACCTTCATCCTATGCTCCACCTCGGCGTAAGAGGTCCGGCCGGAGTAGTGCACGTTCGTCTTTTTTGCTCGATTTTTCCTTCCCGATTGGCGAGATGACAATTGTCGATCCTCGATCTCATTGTCAATGAACTTTTGCCATTGTGTCAATGAGATCGGCTCCTTGGGCGGGACGGATCCACGCCATTGTGTAACGGACTCTCGTGTTTTCCCAAAGTACCGAATCTGCATATTTTTCTTCCATGTCTTGTATTTCTCCCTCAACTACTCCAAGACAGAATCTCATAGCTTTGGATCCAAGTTGAATTGTTCTTGTCCAACAAATTCAATGTTAGTTGCGAATAAATATAAATATAAAATGAAATTGAAATTGAAATTGAAATTGAAATTGAAATTGAAATTGAAATTGAAATTGAAATATAAATATATTACCTGTAGTGCCGCCCAAACAGCTAACTTGAGCTCATATGGCACCTCCTTCCAACTCATAAACCCCGGGACGATGACCGTCTTTAGCAGCTCGATAGATCTCGCTAATAGCTCTGATTTGTTCTCGATGGTAATCCAAAATTTTCCGTATTTGGGGAGCCTAGGGGCGGAGGAGCCCTCGTCGCCTCCGCTACCACCGAGCCCAGACGACATCATCATAAACAACATCATCATCTTCGCCTTAACACCTGAAGGAGACATTTGCTGTAAAAAAATGTTATTAGCACAGATAAAAAAAATGTTATTAGTACACATAGACACACACCCCTAACCCACCTCCACCACACACCACCACACACATATATACACACACATACACACACATATACACATACACATTTAAAACTAACCAACCCAACATTTACTAAACAAAATAATCCAACAGCAATTTCAATAACAAATGTGTAACCCGTACTCCTTCTAATTCATCTACTCAATTAATTCATTTCATCAATTAAACTAACAATTAACGTATATAATTATTAATTTACTAATTTACAATGAGGGACAATCCTACTTTCATATGAAATTGGCACTAATTATTAATTTACTTTCATCTAAAACTATACAATTAAAATTACAATTAAAGTTATCCAATTTATTAATTAAAGTTATACAATTGTTAAAAAAACCCCACCCCCCTCCCCCCACCACACCCCTTGCCCCCCTCCCCCACCAGACACCACCACTCACATATATACACACACATATGCACATATTTAATTTCAAGTAAGTTTCATTTAATTATCATACTTTGTATATATTGTTCGATATACAAAGTAATTTTCAAAAAAAGTTGAAAAATCCCACCCCCATATAGACAATAATCTAGTGGTCATGTCCCTTTTAAAACTAATCAACCCAACATTTACTAAACAAAATAATCCAACAGCAATTTCAACAACAAATGTGTAACCCATACTCCTTCTAATTCATCTACTCAATTAATTCATTTCATCAATTAAACTAACAATTAACGTATATAATTATTAATTTACTAATTTACAATGAGGGGCAATCCTACTTTCATATGGTACTTGCACGATATTGAGAGAATTACAATGGTACCTTGACTTACCCCGCCTCCCCACACCCCACAAACAAATTGACAAATTCATGCGTTAATTCAAATACAAAAATAAATTCATGGGTTAATTCAAATACAAAAATACAAATTCATAAATTCATGGGTTAATTCAAATACACACACACCCACCCTCACCCCCACCTCTCTCCACACCCCCCACTCACCACATACACACACCCACCCCCACCCACCACATACACACACACACACACACAATAGCCCCCCACCCTGCCCCACCTCCCTCCACACCCCCACCCACCACACATACACACACACACACACAACAGCCCCCCTGCCCCACCCCCTACTCCCACCCTGCCCCACCCCCCACACACGCACACACACACACACACATACACGCATATACACACACACACACATATATATATATACACACAAACATATATATAAATGGAAGAGAGAGAGAGAGAGAGAGAGAGAGAGAGAGAGATAGAAATAAACCTAAAAGAAAATAGAGATAGAGAGAAACGTAGAGAGAGAGGGAGGGAACGACGAGAGGGAAAAAAAGAAGGGGTAAGGGATTTTTGCTGAAGAAGTTGTCACGGTCGTGTCAAGGTCAATAACCGTGACACAAAACACGTGCTTTTTGTCATGGTCAATGACCTTGACAAAGGTGGCCGGCTGAAAGGTGACAATTTTGTCATTTTGGTGTAGTGAGGGGTGGTGGATGGTGGTAGTAGGGTGGGTGAAGGTAGGAGCTAGGTAGATGTTGAAATGGGTATATGTGTGTATTTTAAGTTCTTAGTTATGGAGGCAGGGGAAAGAAGGTGGGAGAGATGAAAGAGAAGATGGGTGATGAAAGAAGAAAAAGGAGAGATGAGTGAGAAAAATAATCTAATTTGGGTTTGAACTGAGGTGTGGGAGTGTAATGAGTGTATGTTCAAACTATAAGCTACAAGGACTTTGAAAATCCCCTGCTCAGAAAATTCAATTACTATGTCTCCACTTCTCTCATATTTTTCATCAAATATTGTTCCTCTTTTATTAAAAACTGAATCAAAACAATTATAGTATCTGGAGATCTCAAGTTCTTACTGCTGTTTGAGAACATGACTGTATGATTTTCTCACTGGAGATAAAATTTATCCTCCAAAATTTCTAAATCAATAGATCAATACCTTATGTCTTGGCTACTAGCTTAAATTGATGCATCCATGTTTGGTCATATTACCGAATGTAAAAGTTCATCTCAAATCTGGGAATTTTCTTCTTCTTCTTCTTCTTATTCTTCTTCTTCTTTAGTAAAGAAAGAACCAAGAGCACATCAACTAACCTTGCGAGTTGATAATAGTGTCCGTTTTCGGAGCTCAATTTTGATTACCTGGGCATGTTTCTTTTAAATAAATGTTTGGATAAGAGCCTTCAATTGCCTCATTTTCTTTTGATAAAATTAGATAAATGTAGAATTAAAAACTCCCAACTTTTTAATAAAACACTCAATTTGATAATTATATTAGATTAATATGATAAAACATTAAGTAAGAACAAATATTTTTTTAAGTTACAAAAATATTTTTAAAATGTATTTGATTTTTTAATTAGAAAATACTATTAGAATCGAGAATCGATCCAAACCAATTCAAGAATCATCGGATGGATTTGATTCGATTCCAAAAAGCATCGATTCCGATTCTGATTCCAAAATCTTATAACCGAACCACCTCGATTCTAAGTCTTGTATAGTAGTAAAATTGAACCAATTCAAACTGTGTACACGCCTAGTTGATATTGTGTCAAAAGCATTCGTAGTCTGGCGTGGGGTGTGAACTGTTTTACACCCGACAATTTGTTTTTTTAAAAGTGCTTTAGACCAACTCCTGCCAACATTATGGCCTTATTTGTTTTCTCTCACGCTTTATCGTTTTGGGGTCTTTCAAAATCAAACATTTTTTATTTCACTCTTTTCTCTCTCCCTCTTATTTTTACGACCACCTGCTCACCCCTTTCCCACCAACCATTCTTTTCCTTTACATTTATTTCTCTCTCTCTTAGAGAGCAAGCTGCCAATAACTTTTTTCACTCAACACTCTTATTCCATTTAGGCCTGTCAATGGGTCGGGTTTGGATCCGGACCCGACCCGAACCCGATTCATATAATAGGGTCTGAGCATATTTTTTTGGATCCGAGACCCGAATACCCGTTTATTAAATGGATAGGGTCTGGATCTTATACAAGACCCGGACCCGAAGACCCGATCCGAATTGTACATTATTATTTTTTAAATATATATACATATATTATAAATTTATATATATTTATAAATATATCTTATCAATATAACATCTAAGTAATATATATAAAAATATATTTTTATGTATATAATAAATATAAATAGTATATTTTTTATTTATACTAATAATATTCTATAATACATTACAAAATATTTTAATTTAAGATTAAAAAATAAAGAAGGGGGTATTAAAAAATAAATATAAAATAAATGTATATATTTGGCTAGATCCGGACCCGAACCCGAGACCCGAAGCCCGAACGGATCCGGGTCTGGATCCAATATTGTAGACCCGATGAAGACCCGGACCCGAACCCGAACCCGATGAAGATTCGATTACACGGATCTGGATCTCCCTAAACCCGACCCGAATCCGACCAGTTGACTGGCCTAATTCCATTTGTTTCTTTTTACCATTTTTGAGAAGGGGCTTGTTGATATTTGTGGTTAAAGATTGGGTTTTGAGGTTTGAAAGAATTTCCGATTTGGATTTTTTTTGGCCTGTTTTTTTTCCGACGAGTTTTGTTTTGGAGGTGGTCCGATTTTCTTTTATCCGTCTTTGGAGGTCTGTTTGTTTTGGGTTTAAAGGTTTCAAGTGGAGCTATTACGTAGGTGTTTGGATTTACTGTTTCTATTGGTGGGTTTTTCGGTGAGCTTGCTATTCAGATTAGTTTTTTTAGGTGCTCCTGTTTTTCCGGTGGTGATACATCGGTGGTGGTCACGGATTTGAGATCTGTCTCGGTGGCTTTTTCGGCGCATTTTTTTTCGTTGCCATTTTTTCCAGCGAGTTCTTCAGGTGTGGAGCCTATTCCGGTTTATTTTCTTTTGGCCTCTTTTTTTTGGGTAATCCATTTTATCCTCTCTCTCTCTCTCTCTCTCTCTCTCTCTCTCTATATATATATATATATATATATATATATATATATATATATATATTACATACATACTTATATACATATACGCATATAATACATATACGCCTACTAATATACCCGTTTATATCCTCGGCCTGGTTGAAGATTGCCTCCAGACGGACGACCCCTCAGACGACCCTACGAGGGGCCGACCCTTCACCAGGCTCCAGCCGACCCTACGAGGGGCCGACCCTTCACCAGGTTCCAGACGACCCTACGAGGGGCCGACCCTTCACCAGGCTCCAGACGACTCTACGAGGGGCCGACCCTTCACCAGGATCCAGACGACCCTACAAGGGGCCGACAGTACGAGGACAGAATTAGGCCAGACTCACTACCGGAAGAATCTTTGCCCTCGGCCTCGGCTCATAGGCCGAGGGTGACATCATGACAGCACGTGGTTTGGGAGACGCGTGGAACAGTGCGCGTGAGGCTCACATGGCACGTGGAAGACCGTTATAACAATATCACACCCTCACGTGAGGGAATATTATGTCATCATTTGGCATCTCCAGGTGTCAACAGGGGATTGGCTAGATCATCATTCACATGCACCATGCATACTTGGGGGGTACACTACACCCCCCAAGACCTATTTATACTTTGCACCTACAACCCTATAGGGGAGATCCATAACTGTAACCCTACCTAAAACTCTGCTTGTACACACAGAGAGAGAGAAAGTGAGCTTATGTGCATTGTATCCAAGGCCATTAGTGCCCATACTTAGTGAATCACATACTCACAGTGGATATAGGCCAAATTGGCTGAACCACTATACATCATTGTCTTATTTCATCTTATACTCATCTCCTTCTACACACTTATACACTTATACCTCTATATGACTGCCATGGCTGCCATTGTTTGAGCTCACTATCACTTATCCCGTGGTGCTAGATTTCAGAACCATGAGTTTGGCGCCGTCTGTGGGAAAGAGAAGACATTTCTCCCTTTATACAGCTTGACCTCACTGAGCACTCTGGTGGTGAACCAACACTCCCCCTGAGAGGAGGTGTTTCACCATTGAGAGAGACCCACTAAGGTTCCCAAGCTCACCAGTATTTTCTTCAGTTCAACTTTTCATAGCTCAAGTACATGGCACCTGAGATGCCACCACCACCACTTCCCCCGCCGGATGAGGGGGGAAGACCCAGTTCCAGTCAGCCGCCACCTCAGTCTGAGATGGCTGACGTGGCAGCAGCCCTAAAGTCTCTGGCAGCAAGCCATCGGATGATGCAGGAGCAGTTCACAGCTCTAAGCAAGAACATACTGAGACCACCAGGGGTTTCACCTGAGATGATTACTCCAGGACAGCATGAGGCCAGGGGACCACCCCAGGCACCACGCAGAGACCTGCCACCCCCTCAGCGGCATAGGGACGTTGCTGACCCCCGACATCTACGCCTGGGGAGGCAAGGAAACCCTTACCCTGAGGACAGGTATGAACATCTGGAGGGAGAGGAGGCCCCAATAGAATGCTAGGAACCGTATGAGGTCTCCAACAATACTGTACGACCTCTCCAGGATAGTTGAGGAAAGTGCGGGAGACCGAACCCTGATGATCGCCCGAGAGGCTCTGCTTTTGATCGCTTGAGCAGGGGGTCAGCCTTTGAGAGGCTAGGCCCAGTAAATGACCTGCGAGATAAATTGTCCAGGTCAAGAAGTGCTGCGAGGTCCAGAAGGGAGGCAGCAGATGGTCGACCCCAAGGACGGGATGACGGCCAAAGGGAAGTAAATAGCCGACACAGGCCTGCCATAGCAGAACCCTCCGTCCACCTCAAAGAGGCGGCAGGGGATAACATCGGCCAAGCCGACCCTGTGAGGCCCTGGAATGACTCAATCTAGTGATTGGAGGATAATATTGGCGACATACTGAAGAGCCAGGACCCTCTTCAGAGGGGATACACCATAGGCTCACCCTTTGTGGCAAAGATAGTCAACTTCCCCACGCCATCAAAGTTCAAGCCACCTGTGGTCACCCCAAGATATGACGGGAGCACCAACCCTGTCCACCACGTGGAGATGTATCAATCAGCAGCAGACATATACTCTATCTTAGATGAGATGAGGTGTCGTGCCTTTTCTGGTACCCTGACAGGGGCTGCACATGTCTGGTACACGTCTCTTCCAAAAAACTCCATTGGAAACTATAAGTAGCTGGCAGACCTGTTCATCCATAACTTTTGCTTTAGGGTGAGGCCACAGAAGAAGACCACCCACCTACTCTATGTTAAGCAGGGGAAGAGTGAGAGTCTGAGGGACTACATAGCCAGATTCAATAAGGAGAAGCTGGAGGTGGAAGACTATGAGGAGAGCATAGCTATGACAGCCCTGATTGGAGGACTCCAAAAGGGGAAGTTACTATGGAAGCTTGCTGAAGACCCTCCGAGGACGATGGCTGAATTGCTGACGACAGCAGGGAAGGTGATGAACGCCGAAGAGGCGATGGCCGCAAAATATGAAGACGAAAAAGGAGGTGCAAGCGGGGGCAAATACCCTAAAAAGAACAAAGAGGGGAAGAAAAGGTCCATGGATGACAAGTTCGCTGGTTACACCCCTCTAACGGTCAGCTGTGAACAGATTCTCAATGAGATAAAGAGTGACCGATCCCTGAAGTGGTCTGAGAAGCTGAGGGCAGCCCCCGGTAAGAGGAATAAGAACCTGTGGTGTGAATTTCACCAAGACCACGACCATGTAACAGACAAATGCTTTGCTCTGAAAGATGATATTGAGAAGATGCTGAAAGAAGGGAAGCTCAGAAAGTACGTCGACAAAGGTGCCTTCAAGAGGGGCCGAGGGGACGACCCCAAAAAGAAGCGAGGTGATGCATGTAGAGAAGTTCCTCAAAAAAGAGGTGACGAACCTTCTGATGATGAGGACGACCCTGACCTCCCGCCGAGAGATGACCACGGCCCTATCAAGAGGCTTAATATGATCTCACTCGGTGTGGGAATGATCTCCGGGGGTCTAGCAGGAGGAGGGTCTGAGGTCACCGACAGGAAGGCCCATGTGGCTGAAGCCAAGGCAGTGAAGAAGACGGTGCACTCAGCCTCTCTGGAGGTCAAGTCAGAAAAGAGGAAGAAGGTTGATATGGACACTCTGATACTGGGATTTTCAAGAATGGACTTCAAAGGCCTCTTGGCCCCGCATGATGACCCTCTCGTCATCACTACCAGGGTGCACGGGTGCGAGGTGCCGAGGATACTGGTAGATGGAGGTAGCTCTGCAGATGTGATGTTTTGGCCATGCTTCAAAGCCTTAGGTCTCATTCGTGCTAGACTTGCCCCGTACCATCATCCACTGATTGGGTTCAGTGGGCAAAAGGTTCATCCCCTTTGAGTGTACGAGGCTGATGTCAGGATAGGGGACGAATGGCCGAGATGGCTCACCAAGAAGGTTAGTTTCTTTGTGATGGATGAGCATGTGTTTTCAGCCTACAACATCATACTGGGGCGTGTGGCCCTCAAGGGGTTTGAAGCTGTGCCGTCTACGGTCCACCAGATGATCAAATTTCCTACCCCTTACGGGGTGGGGGAAGTTCAAGGAGACCAGACGACAACGCGAGAATGTTACTACAACTCCGCTGAAGAAAGGGAGGCACACAAGAAGGCTACAACCACTTACAATATTGATACCCTAGACCCCAAGGATGAGACGAAGCTAAAGAAAGGAGAGGCCGCGAAAGAGGTAGAATCCATCATCCTCGATGAGGATGACCCGGAAAAAACCGTCCAAGTCGGCAAGTCTCTGAAGCCCAATATCAAGGAAGACCTCATTAAACTGTTGAGGAGAAGGCGAAGCGTCTTCGCATGGAGTCACGTAGATATGCCAGGGATTGACCCTGAAATCATGTGCCACAAGCTCAATGTGGTAGAAGGAGTGAAGCCGGTAAAGCAGAAGAGGAGAATTTACTCTAGAGAGAAGTATGAGGTCATTAGGGACGAGGTCAAAAAGTTAGAAGACGCTGAATTTATCAGAGAGGTCATCTACCCCGAATGGATGTCCAATGCATTCATTGTCCCAAAGGCCAACGTGAAGTGGCGAATGTGTGTGGACTTCACAGACCTCAACAAGCACTATCCCAAAGACAGCTTCCCTCTCCCCCGCATCGACCAGATGGTAGACGCTACCGCAGGCCATGAGCTCATGAGTTTTATGGATGTCTATTCAGGGTACAACCAGATCTTCATGAACCCTGAAGACTCGGAGAGGACATCCTTCATCACTGACAAGGGGACATACTGTTATAGGGTCATGCGCTTTGGCCTAAAAAATGCGGGGGCAACATACCAGCGCCTCGTAAATAAAATGTTTGAAGACCAAATTGGGAAGTCTATGGAGGTCTATGTAGATGACATGCTGACTAAGAGTCTGAAGGCAGAGGATCATGTGGCAGACGTGGAGAGGACCTTTAATATGATGGACAAATACCAGATGAAGCTTAATCCATCCAAGTGTGTCTTCGGGGTTGGAGCAGGGAAGTTCTTGGGGTTTATTGTCAACCAAAGAGGCATCGAGGCCAATCCTGAAAAGATAAAGGCCCTTGTTGAGATGAAGACCCCCAAGTCCATTAAAGACGTTCAGAGACTCACAGGGAGAGTTGCTGCCTTGAACAGGTTCATGTCTAGGGCCACAGACAAGTGTTTGCCATTCTTTAAGATCCTTAGGAAGGCCTTCGAATGGAGTGAAGAGTGTGATGAGGCTTTCAGGGACCTAAAGTCATACTTGGGGTCTCCCTTGCTGCTGTCACGGCCCGTACAGGGTGAACGACTTTATGTGTACCTCGCCGTCTCAGAGTCGGCCATCAGTGCAGCCATTGTAAGAGACGAAGACGGGATACAGAAGCCTGTGTATTTTAACAGCAAGGCACTCCAGGGGGCAGAGCAAAGATACCCGAGGATGGAAAAATTAGCCTACGCCTTGATCCATGCCTCAAGGAAGATGAAGCCATACTTCCAGTCCCATACAATGGTCATCCTCATCGACTCTCCTCTTAGGCAGGTCCTACACAAGCCGGAAAAATCAGGTAGGTTGATGACCTGGGCTATAGAGCTGGGGGAGTTTGACATTGTGTATCAGCCTAGGATGGCCATTAAGGGACAGGCATTGGCAGACTTCGTGGCTGAGTTCACTTGGGAAGATGATGAAGCCGAGGGTGAGACCCTCGGGAATACAGATACACAACAAGACAGACCCACTGACACACCCGGAGATAGGGTTGAGACAAGCACCGCTAGAAGGAAAGCGACTGAAAACGAAGAGGGAAGATACATCTTTAGATAGGCATCCCTCTCTGAGGGAAATTTTTCAGAGGGAAAGACTCTATGGAGCCTCTTAGTTGACGGGTCCTCTTGTGACAACAAAAGTGGAGCTGGACTGATACTATCATCACCCGATGGCACAGACGTTGAATACGCCCTGAGGTTCAACTTCAAAGCGTCCAACAACGAGGCTGAATATGAGGCCTTGGTAGCAGGCCTCTCCTTGGCCAAGTCTCTTAGTATCGGCCATATTTTGGTCCATAGTGATTCAAGGCTAGTAGTGAATCAGATACTAGGAGCCTACGAGGCTAAGGACGAGAGGATGGCTAGGTACCTTGAGAAGGTGGGGTCGTTATTGAAAGGCTTTAGAGAAGTGAAATTAAAGAGGATACCTAGGCTCGACAATGGCCGTGCTGATGCCCTTGCTAGGTTGGCCTCGGCAACGAGGACAGACATCAGGAGGACGGTCCTAGTAGAAATTTTGCTTCGGCTAACTATCGAAGATGCTGAGGGAACACTTGGCAATTGCCTAAATGTTTCTCAGGAAGCTTCGTGGATGGACGCTCTGATCAGATACATTAAAGAGGGTGAGATGCTAGAAGCAAGGCAAGAAAGGAAGAAGCTGAGGCACAGGGCTGCAAAATTCACTGTCATCAGAGACACCTTGTACAAAAAGGGGTTTTTGCTCCCCTTACTTAGGTGTGTGCATCCCTCAGAAGTCCCTTCCATTTTGCAAGATGTGCACGAAGGATCGTGCTCAAGCCACATCTGGGCAGATCCTTAGCGAAGAGGGTGATCACCCAGGAGTACTGGTGACCGACCTTGGGGAAAGACGCAGCGGCATATGTAAAAAAGTGTGACAAATGTCAAAGATTTGCCACCATCCCTCACCAGCCCCATCAGCCTCTTACTTTCATTACGTCCCCATGGCCATTTGTAGTGTGGGGAATTGACCTAGTAGGACCCTTGCCTAGGGCCATCAATAACTATCGATTCCTCATCGTAGCCATTGATTATTTTTCAAAATGGGTGGAAGCGGAGCCGATGGTGACGATCACCGAGCAGAAGACCTTCCAGTTCATCTGGAAAAATATCATATGCAGATACGGTCTCCCTAACACCCTCATCTCGGATAACGGGACTCAGTTTAAGAATGCCTCTCTACAGAAGTACTGTGAGAGGGTAAGTATCAAATAATTTTTCTTCACCCCAGGCCGACCTCAGGCCAATGGGAAAACCGAAGTTACGAACAGAACAATCCTAGATGGAATCAAGAAGAGGATTGAGGAGGCAAAAGGAAGATGGGTCGAGGAGTTATATGCCGTGCTGTGGGCATACAGGATGACAGTGAGGACCTCTACCGGGGAGACCCCATTCATGCTAGCTTATGTCTCAGAAGCCGTCATCCCCACCGAAATTGAATTTCTTACTCACAGGGTCCAAATGTACGACCCCCAGAAAAATGAGGAAGAGAGGAGACTCGACTTAGACCTGATTGAGGAAAGGAGGGAGGACGCTGAGATAAGGAAGGCTTCCTACCAGCAGAGGACCGCAAGGTTTTACAATCAGAGGGTGAAACAGAGGCCTATCGCAGTGGGGGACTTGGTCCTCAAGAAGACTTGGCAAAAGCCCAACAAACTCCATCCTAATTGGCATGGCCCATATAGGGTCATCGATGAAGTCGTCCCTGGGACCTATAGACTAGAAAACCTAGAAGGGGAACCTTTTTCCAACCCCTGGAATGCAGATCATTTGAAGAAATACTATCAGTAATGTTGTAAGGTCTTGATAGACCATAATTGTAATAAGAGTTGCTCCAACAGAACGCTTTGAAAATTAATGAGAAGTATCAGTGTTTCCCCTCATCCTGTGGTTATCAGTTCTAGTACGCATGGGAAAATCTACAGAGAACCACCCTCGGCTATAATGAGGTCCAGTGGGGGGGGGGGGGGGACGACCCCACCACTGTCCTCAAGAAAGACGAGGGAAAACTTTATTAAAAACCAATAATTTGGTAAGTTGATCCCTCGGCTATAATGAGGGCCAGTGGAGGTGACGACCCCACCACTGTCCTCAAGAAAGACGATGGAAGACTTTATTAAAAACCATTAATTTGGTAAGTTGATCCCTCGGCTATAATGAGGGCCAGTGGAGGGGACGACCCCACCACTGTCCTCAAGAAAGATGAGGGAAGACTTTATTAAAAACCATTAATTTGGTAAGTTGATCCCTCGGCTATAATGAGGGTCAATGGAGGGGACGACCCCACCAGTGTCCTCAAGAAAGAAGAGGGAAAACTTCATTAAAACCCATTAATTTGGTAGGTTGATCCCTCGGCTATAATGAGGGCCAGTGGAGGGGACGACCCTACCACTGTCCTCAAGAAAGACGAGGGAAAACTTCATTAAAAACCATTAATTTGGTAAGTTGATCCCTCGGCTATAATGAGGGCCAGTGGAGGGGACGACCCCACCACTGTCCTCAAGAAAGACGAGGTAAAACTTCATTAAAAATCATTAATTTGGTAAGTTAATCCCTCGGCTATAATGAGGGCCAGTGGAGGGGAGGACCCTACCACTGTCCTCAAGAAAGACGAGGGAAAACTTCATTAAAAACCATTAATTTGGTAGGTTGATCCCTCGGCTATAATGAGTGACAGTGGAGGGGACGACCCCACCACTGTCCTCAAGAAAGACGAGGGAAAACTTGTTAAGACCATTAGTTTGGTAATTTGATCCCTCGGCTATGATGAGGGCCTATGGAGGGGACGACCCCACCACTGCCCTAAAAAAGATGAGGGAGAGGTTAGTGGCATTAACAAAGAAAAAGTAAACCATACAAGAAGCAAATATGGAAGACAGTAAAGAAGACGATGGTATTAATGAAATGCCAGTTATACAAAATATCAAGTGTTTTGCAAAGTAAAGTAGAAAAATGTTGATTACACAAAGAGGGTATCGGCTACAAACAGCCACCCTATTGAGCAAGATCAGAGGGCAAGGCCTCGACATCAATGGGAGGCTCTTCTAGGAGTATGACAGGCTAACCCTCAGACGTGCCCATGCCTTGGACATGCTGAGACTCCACTTGGGCCAAGGCTTCAGCAATGAGGGGATCGTCCAGCTGAACTGCTTCAAGAGAAGGTCGAACAGACGACACTGCATCAGCAAACTTTAAGAAGACCCATCGACAGGCCGTCTTAATTCCTCTCTCCAAGTATTCAAGGCTGAAGCCTTGAAACTCGTCTGAGAGTTTGTAGGCCTCCACAGCATCGGCCTCGGCTTTCTTGACAGCTGCTTCCAGATCGGCCTTGTGCTGAGCCCCTAAGTTGAGTAAAGCCTCATCCTTCTACTTTATGAGCAAGTCCTTGGCCTGCTGGTCGGCATCGTGCTGCCTCGTCAGCTCATCAAAGACCCTGGCATGCTCAGTCCTAGCACTCTCAAGTTTAGCCCTCGCAGTCTCAAGCTCGGTCTGCAGATCGGCCTCATGCTGAATGGCCCTTTCGGCCTCATGAAACTTTGCCTGATTTTCAGCCATCCACTTTGTGGCCGAGGTGAAGGCACAGACGGGCTGCATAGAAAAATAAACACATGTCAAGAGGCTGAGGAAACAGTTATTGAAAGAATGAAATTTAAAAATTAGGTCAAGACCAATACCTGTGCAAGGGCGTGCAAACCATAGTCGTACACTTTGGCAGGAGGCATTTTGGACAAGAACTCATAGTCAGCTGCCGAGGGTGCGGAAAACATTGAGGCCTTGGCTACCCTCAAGTTTGCAATAAGTGATGAGGGCTCGACCCTCAGATGTGCCAGGTTTTGAGACCAGAAGGCCCCCATGCTGGATGAAGAGGTCGTCCCCTCAGAGGCTTCGACCCTAGCCCTCGTTCGAGAATCAGGCCGAGGGTCAACAGGGGCCTCAGGATCTTTTCTTTTATTGCTATCAGTGGTCGGCTCCACCACCGTCGGCCCGGTAGCCCTCGTCTTCCTCGGAGCCTGCTGAGGCTCCTTCCCTTTTTCTTGCTCAGACCAGACAACAAGCTCGGAGCAGTCATTTCCCAAAGTTGGTCTGGTATACCTACAGGGCGACCTGGTAAGAGGACGACACGTCAGAAAAATGCAGAGATAAAGAGGAAACACTTCAAAAATAAGTAAGAATGGATAACGTTCAGTATAACTCACATAATTATGTCAGAGGGCCGACGCTCAGACCAGCTTCTTTGAGGAACCGGGGGGTCATCAAGTCTTCAAATTTTGCAAGCTCACCCTCTCTCCCTCAGCCCCTCAGATACTCAATGATGTCCTTCTCCTCCATACTAAGTCCAGGATCTGACCTGGCCTTCATTGAAGGGTTAGACCATCTCCTGGGTACCCTCGGACCATCGGCGGTGAATTCCCACTCTCTAGAGATAAAGAAGAATCTCTTTTTCCAATCGTGGTTGGAAGTCTGCGCCACATGGAGGAGTTTCTTCTCAGACCTCCTCACCCCCAGATGATAGTATCCAGGCTATTTAGATGAGGAGGTGATATGGTAGCAGCCCAAGAATAGGTCGGCCGAGGGCTCGTCGGTGAAAGCATTCTTCCACAAGGAGATGTAGCCCAGGATCGTCCTCCAAGAGTTGGGAGGAAGTTGAGAGGGGGCAACACCAAGGGCAGACAGGATATCTACGATGGCAGGGTGCAGAGGGAATCTGACTCCAACCTTGAACATCTGTTCATAAACTGTAACCTCTCCCTCTTCACAATCAAAAAACCTTTCAGACTCAGAGGGAACCCTCATAGTTATGCTGGGGGGCACCCCATAGGCATGCCTTCATATCAAGAGGTCGCGATCCCTGACAGAGGAGACATAGGACGAGGCATGGGAGGTATCAATCTGGTCATCTGTATCACCGTCCTCGTCCTCGGTCCCCTCTCCCTCGGCCTCATCATCTTCCAGAGGGCCCTGGGGAAAGGCCATCTAAAAGGCATGGGGAGATAGGGTTGTCACAGGGACAGCCTCGGAGGGAACCATACCCTCGGCCTCTCGGCCTGGGATTAGGTCAGACGTCCCTCTCCTACCGGAAGTTCCAGCGCCAGTTGGCGAGGACGCTCTCTCTTCCATCTCACTTGAATGACTCTCGGCTGGACGATGGGATGACCCACAAGACTCAGACGGTTCAAATGGTTTTATTGTGGTAAGAGGAACGGGAAAGATGGGTCGTACCCAATTAGGGTCGGCCCCTCGTCTCCTCTCCTCTTCTTTCTCTATTCGTCTGATCTCAACAAATAATTTCTCTCTCAGGGAAGGGAATTCAGATACTAAACTATAAATCCTCTTAAGCATTAAAGGGGGAGACCCTATACTTGGAGGAATTTGGGGAACTTGGCTACAAACAAGTGTTGAGTTGACCAAGTTAGACTTTTCGATTAAAACAAAGGGAATTGATGGTTTTCACTCAAGAACACTCAAGAACATTCAAGAAACAGTTGCCGGAGAAGACACCGGAAAAAGCTATGAGACAACTCAAAGAAAATGCAGCCCTACGAGCCTAAAAAGCAAACAGAAATGAAGGTAAATGAGAGCGCTGAGGGAAAAAGATTACCTGATGGAGAGAGAGCAAGAACGTTGCTAAGCTTGAAGGATTGAAGGCTGCAGAAATGGCAATGGAAACTGATAAAAGGCTAGAGAGAGAGAGAGCTTGGGCGCGAAGAAGAAGAAGAAGAGAGAGAATTCGAAAATCTCTTAAATACCTTAGTAATGAGTGGGCCCATTAACCAAGAAGGGCATCATTAGGGCACAAATCCCCAAGAAAAGTGTGCAACCACCATGCCTTGGAAACTGGAACTACAATGAGTATCTGCCCAGGTGTCACTCACATGACTGATCATACACACATCTCATTTACAACACTATCCCTCATCCATCTCAATGGCACCTATGGCTAAGGGCTGGGGGTGATTGATATACCCGTTTATATCCTCGGCCTGGTTGAAGATTGCCTCCAGACGGACGACCCCTCAGACGACCCTACGAGGGGCCGACACTTCACCAGGCTCCAGACGACACTACGAGGGGCCGACCCTTCACCAGGCTCCAGACGACCCTACGAGGGGCCGAAAGTACGAGGACATAATTAGGCCAGACTCACTACCGAAAGAATCTTTGCCCTCGGCCTCGGCTCATAGGCCGAGGGTGACATCATGACAGCGCGTGGTTTGGGAGACGCGTGGAACAGTGCGCGTGAGGCTCACATGGCACGTGGAAGACCGTTATAACAATATCACACCCTCACGTGAGGGAATATTATGTCATCATTTGGCATCTCCAGGTGTCAACAAGGGATTGGCTAGATCATCATTCACATGCACCATGTATACTTGGGGGGTACACTACACCCCCCAAGACCTATTTATACTTTGCACCTACAACCCTATAGGGGGGATCCATAACTGTAACCCTAGCTAAAACTCTGCTTGTACACACAGAGAGAGAGAAAGTGAGCTTATGTGCATTGTATCCAAGGCCATTAGTGCCCATACTTAGTGGATCACATACTCACAGTGGATGTAGGCCAAATTGGCTGAACCACTATACATCATTGTCTTATTTCCTCTTATACTCATCTCCTTCTACACACTTATACACTTATACCTCTATATGACTGCCATGGCTTCCATTGTTTGAGCTCACTATCACTTATCCGGTGGTGCTAGATTTCAGCATCATCACATACATATACGCATATAATACATATACGCATATATATATTACATACATACTTATATACATATACGCATATATATTTATATGTGTATATGTATATAAGTATGTATATACGCGTATATGTATTATATGTGTATATGTATATAAGTATGTATGTATTTATATAAATATTTATAAGTATTTATATAAATATAAATAATACATACATGTATATAAGTATATGTATACATATACTTATATACATACATACATACATACATACATACATACATACTTATATACATATACTTATATACATGTATGTATTATTTATATTTATATAAATACTTATAAATATTTATATAAATACATACATACTTATATACATATACGCATATATATATATATATATATATATATATATATATATATATATATATATATATATATATATATACATATATCCTTATATTTATATATTTATATAACCTGCCATAGATACCCATATATATATATATATATATACTTTCTTCTTGAAATTTGCTCCCTAAGAACTAAAACTAGATCTGTTTGCTGTAAGTTTTTTTTTTTTGGCATAGTTATGTGTTAACTTATTCTTTTGTGAAGAAAAGTTTGTTCAGTGTTGTTTGCAACACTAACTGGTTTTGTTTGGGTTCATTGTGCATGGAGCTTTGAGAATTGGAGTTTGGGACTCTACAACCTTTTGGAGGCTGATTTTTTTTGTTCCAGTATTAAAAAAAAAATAGATTATGTAATTTTAGGACTTAAAATAATGTTGATTATGGATATATGACAACAAACATTTTGTTTCCATTTTTAGTTCCTATTTTCAAATTAAAGGGACACGTGGCATGCTGTGATTGGTCGACGTTTTATGAATATGGGTCCGCGCCAGCGGCTTTATTAAAAAATAGGGACTAAAACTATAAATAAAATGTTTGCTGTCCTATTTCCAAAATGCATATTACAACAGGTCCTAAATTTACAAAACCCAAAAAAAAAACTTTTATTGACTAAAATTTTATTTTGGACTAAATATAATTTTTGACTAAAATTAATTTGGAACTGTGTGTTTGTTGTTGGAACTTATTTTATACCCAACTCAATTTGTGTGTGTGCACTTTTTATATTGGACTTAAATTTGACTTAAGCATCTTTTTTTTTGTGCCACACATTTTTTTTATTATTAAAATCTGATTTAATTTATTTGGGTTTAAAGATAATCTGATTTGTGTCTCTAACTAGTTACACCCTATAAGTTAAACTTATGTGTGATCACTTTATTTAGTTGAGTTTAACTAGTGTGTAGACTTTATATCACATCTTTATTAGTTTAAATTTTATTTTAGTGAAACCCATTCTATTTTAGTGAGAGGAGTGCTACACTCTTTATCTCGCTTCTCATTTAACTTGGATTGGACCAATTGACTCATACAATTTTTATTGCCTACGTTGAATACTTTTTGTTGTATTCTTTTATACTTAGGTAGTGTTTGTGTGTGCATGAGTTTTTGATTCAACCCTTGTCACGGTATTGATTTATACAAAAATTGGAATTTAATACTTGTGTAACTTTCTTTTATTTATTTAAATCCTAATTTGTATGAGCTAAGTACAACACCTATTTATCTTTTTGCTCATTTTACTTGGACTTAATATTTTAACATAACACCGGTTTAAATTGATTCATATTATATTTGGTATTAAGTTGATTTCTATTTTAGTTGCGCGACACAATTGTTGGAATTTTATTTTCTATTTTATTTGTGGTCATTTGTGCCAACTAAATTTGTTTTTATGATTAATCTTTACTTGAATATTATATATTAAGGAAGATCTTACTTGTGTCTTGGGAAATAATATTTAATAATTCTTTTTAGTATTGATTAATTTAATATTGTCTTACCTTTCAATTAGTCCTTGATTGGTAATTTTTGGTGTTGATAAAAGTAGACTTAAACTCTTGCGTGTTTGGTCTTCTTTTATTAAACAAAATATTTTGTTTTTATTAAATCAACTTTCATAAATTAAATCTGTGTGTTTCACAATATCACGGGGTCTCAGTTTTGAGTGTGTCGTTGTGCGTGTGTAGTGAGCGAGTGATAGTCACTATTATCGGAGTATTATTGAGTTGACTGATACTCAGTCAAGTTGAGTTGTTTTAGACTAGGCTGGTTAATACAGGTGTGTATTTGTTTAGTTTAATTTGTGGTAAACTTAGAGGAGTGTAATTTGTAACTCATAATTGGTAATAGTGGACTTGGGTGCATGTGTTGTCTTGGGACTAGGGACACGGGGTTTACCACCACAGTGGGTTCCTCGAGAACAAATCTTGTGTCACACTCTACTTTTCCTCGTCTCATTATTAAAGGGAATTATTCTTTACATTTAGCATCATCACTTTTTATTTACTAGTGTGCGTGAGTGTTTTCTCACTTAAACTTTATAATATATTTATATTAAAGATTTAAAAAAGTTGGAGAATTTTTAAATAACCTAATACGCATTAGAAAGTACCATTTGGTTCTTTCTAGTGGCCCTTAGGTCTTTTCATAAACATCCTTGTGACATGCACGAACACTTTGCACGGGACCAATGTAACCCACAGGAACCGATCGCGTAGTCCCAGGACCCCCGATTTTAGAGCACTATCAAAATTTTCAAACTATTAGACTTAGGCTTAAAAACATGACATCAAAGGGTGAGAACATAAAACTACCACTAGACGGCCCAGTGAGAGGCACGAACACCTTACATAGGACCAATGTAACCCACATGAACATTTCGCGTTGTAACGAGATCCCCGATTTGAGAGCACGACCAAATATTGCAGACTATTAGAGTTGCGCTTAAAAACATGCCGCCGAAGGGTGGGAACACAAAACATCCATTAAACGGCCTTGTGAGAGGCAAGAATGCCTCTCACGAGCCAATGTGATATAGAGGAATCGACCACGAACTCACGGGACCCTCGATTTGAGAGCACGACCAAAGTTTGCAAACTATTAGACTTTGGCTTAAACATATACCGTCAAAGGGTGAGAATGTGAAAATTCCACTAAAGGGACCCATGAGAGGCAAGAACACTTCGCATGGGACCAATGTAACCTACAGGAACCGACCGCATTGTCACAAGACTCCAGTTTAAGAGCATGACCAAAATTTGCAAACTATTAGACTTAGTCTTCACAGCATGCCATCAAAGGGTTAGCATGCAAAATAGTCACTGAATGGCCCATGAGAGGCACGGATACCTCGAATAGGACTAATGTAGCCCACAGGATCCGACCGTATAGTTAAGGGACAGCCAATTTGAGAGCACGACTAAAATTTGCAAACTATTAGACTTAGGCTTAAAAAAACTCCGTCAAAGGGTGAGAACGTAAAACTTTCACTAGATGGCCCCGTGAGAGGTACGAACACCTCACACACAGGAACCAACCGCATAATCACGGGACCCCTTGTTTGAGAGGATGACTAAAATTTACAAACTATTAGAATTATGCTTAAAAAAAGCCGTCAAAGGGTGAGAACCTAAAATAGTCACTAAACAATCCCTTGTGTGGCATGAACACATCGCATGGGACCAATGTAACTCGCAGGAATCGACCCGATAGTCACAGAACCCCCGATTTGAGAGCACGATCAAAATTTGCAAACTGTTAGGCTTGGGCTTAAAAACATGCCGTCAAAGTGTTAAAATGATAAACAACCATAAGATGGCCCCATGAGAGGCACGAACACCTCTTACATAACCGGCGTAACCCACAGGAACCGACCGCGTAGTCACAGGGCTCCCGATTTGAGAGCATGACCAAAATTAGTAAATTATTAGACTTAGGCTTTAAAACATGTTGTCAATGGGTAAGAATGTAAAACAATAACCAAACGATCCCCTGAGAGGGACCAATGTAAACCGCAGGAACCAACCGTATAGTCACGGGATCACCGGTTTTAGAGCAGGACCAAAATTTGCGAACTATTAGAATTAGGCTTAAAAACAAGCCGTCAAAGGGTGAGAACGTAAAACAACCACTGAACGGCCCCATTAGAGGCACGAACAGCTCGCACCTGACCAACGTAAATCATGGGAACTGACCGCATAGTCAAGGGACCCCCAATATGAGAGCAGGACCAAAATTTGAAAACTGTTACACTAACGCTTAAAAACATGCCATCAAAGGGTGAGAACATAAAATAGCCACTAAACATCCCCATGAGAGGCATGAGCACCTCACACGGGACCAATGTAACTCGTGGGAATTGATCTCATAGTTACGGGACCCTCGGTTTGAGAGCACGACCAAAATTTACAAACTATTACACTTAGGTTTAAAAACATGCCATCAATGGTTAAGAATTTAAAAGAGCCACTAGACGGCCCTGTGAGAAATATGAACACCTCGCACAGGACCAATGTAATCCTGAGGAACCAAGTGCATAGTCACGGGACCCTGGGTTTGAGAGCACAACAAAAATTTGTATACTTTTAGACTTTGGCTTAAAAACATGACGTCAATGGGCAAGAACATAAAACATCCACTAAACGGATTCGTGAAAGGAACGAACACCTCACATAGGACCAATATAACCCACAGGAATTGATCGCGTAGTCACGGTACCCCCAATTTTCGAGCACGATGAAAATTTACAAACTGCCAGATTTAGGTTTAAAAACATGCCGTCAAAGGGTAAGAATGTAAAACTGCCACTAGACGGCCCCGTGAGAGGCACTAATGCCTCGCATAAGATAAATGAAACCCCCAGTAACCGTAAAGTATTTACAAACTACTAGGCTTAGGCTTAAAAACATTCCGTCAAAATGTGAGAACGTAAAGTATCCGATAGACGAACTCGTGAGAGGTATGAACACCTTGCACGGAACCAATGTAACCCGCAGGAACTGACTGCGTTGTCACGAGACCCCTGGTTTGAGAGCACGACCGAAATTTACAGACTATTTATCTTTGGCTTAAAAACATGTTGTCAAAGGGTGAAAAGGTAAAACAGCCACTTAACGGACCCGTGTGAGGAAGGAACACCTTGCACAGGACCAATGTAACCCGCAAGAGCCGACCGCGTAGTCACGGGACTCCAGGTTTGATAGCACGACCAAAATTTGCAAACCGTTTGACTTAGGGTTAAAAACATGCCGTCAAAGGGTGAGAACATAAAACAACCACTAGATGGCCCCGTGAGAGGCACGAACACCTCACACGGGACCAATATAACCCCCACGAACTGACCGCATAGTCATGGGACCATGGGTTTCAAAGAATGACCAAAATTTGCTAATTATTAGACTTATGCTTAAAAACATACCGTTAAAGGGTGAGAATGTAAAAAATCCACAAAATGGTCTAGTGAGAGGTACGAACTCCTCACACGTGACCAATGTAACTGTTTGATCCGACCACAAAGTCACGGGACCACGAATTTGAGAGCACACCAAAATTTGCAAGACACTAGATGACCCCGTAAGAGGCATAAACACTTCGCAGGGACTAATGTAAACTATAGGAACCGATCGCATAGTCACGGTACCCCGGTTTAAGAGCACGACCAAAATTTGTGAACTATTAGACTTATACTTAAAAACATGTCATCAAAGGGTGAGAATGTAAAACATCCACTCAACGTTCCCGCGAGAGGCACGAACACCTCGCACAGGATAATTGTAACCCACAAAAACCGATCGCGTTGTCACGGGATCCTCAGTTTGAGAGCATGACCAAAATTTTCAAACTGTTAGACTTAGTCTTAAAAACATGCAATCAAAGGGTGAGAAAGTAAAAAAACCACTAGACTGCCCCGTGAGAGGCACGAACACCTCGCATGGGACCAATGTTTCCCGCAGGAATTGACCGCGTTGTCATGGGATCCCCGATTTAAGAGCACGACAAAAATTTACAAACTTTTAGACTTTGACTTAAAAACATGACGTCAAAGAGTGAGAACGTAAAAGATTCGCTAGACGGACCCGTGAGAGCTATGAACACCTCGCACAAGACCAATGTAACCCTGAGGAACCAACTGCGTAGTCACGGGACTCCCGATTTGGGAGTACGACCAAAATTTACAAACTATTAGACTTAGGCTTAAAAACATGCCATCAAAGGGTGAGAATTATAAAACAACCACTAAAAGTCCCTATGAGAGGCACTAACACCTCGCATAGGACCAAAGTTTACCCCACGAGTTGATTGCATTATCACGGGACCCTCAGTTTGAGAGCATGACCAAAATTTACAAACTATTAGACTTAGGCTTAAAAACATGTCGTCGGAGGGTGAGAATATAATACAGCCACTAAATGGGCCCGTGAGAGGCAAGAACACCTCGCATGGGACCATTTTTACTCGTTGGAATCGACTGCATAGTCATAAGACCCCCGGTTTGAAAACACGAACAAAATTTGAAAATAGTTAGAATTAGGCTTAAAAACATACTGTCAAAGGGTGATAACGTAAAACAACCGCTAGACGGCCCTGTAAGAGGCTTGAACACCTCGCATAGGACCAATGTTACCCACCAGAACCGACCGCGTAGTCACAGGACCCATGGTTTGAGAGCACGACCAAAATTTACAAACTATTGAACTTATTCTTAAATACTTGTTGTAAAAGGGTGATAACGTATAACAGCCACAAAATGACCCCGTGAGAGACACGAACACATCGCACAGGACTAATGTTACACTCAAGAACCGACCGCACAATCACGGGACGCCCGGTTTGACAGCACGACCAAAATATACAAACCGCTATACTTAGGCTTAAAAACATATCGTCAAAGGGTGAGAATATAAAACGGACATAAAACGGCCCCATCAGAGGCATGAACACCCCACACAGGACCAATATAACCCGCAAGAACTGACTACGTAGTCATGGTACCCTTGATTTTAAATCATGACCAAAGTTTGCAAACTGTTAGACTTAGGTTTAAAAACATAAAGTCAATTGGTGAGAACGTAAAAAAATAACTAGACTGCCCTATGAGAGGCAAGAACACCGCGCACGGGATAGAAGTAACCCATAGGAACCGATTGCATAGTCACGGGACCCATTAATTTTAGAGCACGACCAAAATTTGTTACATGTTAGACTCAGTATTAAAAACATGCCTTCGAAGGGTGATAACGTAATATAGCCACTAAATGGTCCCATGAGAGGCATCAACGCCTCGTACGACACTAATGTGACCCGAAAGAATCGATGGCGTAGTCACGGTATCCCCGATTTTAGAGCACGATCAAAATTTATAAATAGTTAGACTTAGGCTTAAAAACATACCGTCAAAGGGTGAAAACATAAAATAACCACTAGACGGCCCAATGAGAGGCACAGACGCCTCGCACGGGACCAATGTAACCCGGAGGAACCCATCGCATAGTCACGAACCCCTTGTTAGAGAGCACGAACAAAATTTGAAAATTGTTAGAGTTAAGCTTAAAAACATGCCGTCAAATGGTGAGAACATAAAACATCCACTAAACGGCCCCATGAGAGGCATGAATACTTCGCACAGGACCAAATAAAGTTAGAGAAAACGACTGTGCAGTCACGGTGCCCCCAATTTAAGAGCATTACCAATATTTTTAAACAGTTAGACTTAGGCCTAAAATATGTCGTCAATGTATGAGAACATAAAAACATCCACTAGACAGCTCCACGAGAGGCATGAACCTTTCGCACGGGACCGATGTTACCCGCGGGAACCGATCACATAGTCACGGGACCCGTGATTTGAGAGCACGAACAAAATTTATAAACCATTAAACTTAGGCTTAAAAAGTTACTGTCAAAGAGTGATAACATAAAATATCCACTAAATGACCCCGTGAGAGGCACGAACCCCTCGCACAGGATCAATGTTACTAGCAAGAACCGATCGCATAGTCACGGGATCCCCGATTTTAAAGCACGATCAAAATTTATAAATAGATAGACTTAGGCTTTAAAATATATCGTCAAAGGTGAGAATATAAAACAACCACTAAACGGCCCCGCGAGAGGCATGAAAACCTCGAATGGGACCAATGTAACCTGCAGGAACCGACCGTGTAGCCACGGTACCACCGATTTTAGATCACGACCAAAATTTTCAAATTGTTAGACTTAGGCTTAAAAACATAACGTCAAATGGTGAGAACGTAAAAAAATTACCAGACAGTCCCATTAGAGGCAAGAACACCTCATACGGGACCCAAGTAACCCGCAGGAACCGATCGCGTAGTCACGGGACCCCCGATTTCAGGGCACAACCAAAATTTTTAGTCGGTTAGACTTAAGCTTAAAAATATACCATCGAAGGGTGAGAACGTAAAATAGACACTAAACGGTCCCTTGAGAGGCACGAACGCCTCGTACGGGACTAATGTGACCTGAAGGAACCGACCGCGTAGTGATGGGACCCCCGATTTGAGATCACGACCAAAATTGGCAAACTATTCAACTTTGGTTTAAAAACATGATGTCAAAGGGTGATAACATGAAGAATCCCCTAAAAGGCCCCGTGAGAGGCAAGAACACCTCGCACAAGACCAATGAAACCCGTAGGAACCGACCGTTTTGTCACGAGACCCGGTTTTAGAGCACGGCCAAAATTCGAAAACTGTTATAGTTAGGCTTAAAAATATGCCATCAAAGGGTTAAAATATAAAATAGCCACTGAACGGCCCTGTGAGAGGCATGAACACTTCACACGAGACTAATGTAACCCACAAGAACCGATCGCGTAGTCACGGGACCTAGAGATTGAAAGCACGATAAAAATTTGCATACTGTTAGACTTAGGCTTAAAACACGCAGTTAAACGGTGAGAATGTAAAACAACAACTTGACGGCTTCGTTAGGGACTCAAGCACCGTACATTGGACCAATGAAACCCGCAAGAACCGACCGCGTAGTCACGGTACCCCCGATTTTAAATCAAAACCAAAATTTGCAAATTCTTAGACTTAAGGTGAAAAACATAACGTCAAATAGTGAGAATGTAAAACAACCACTAGACAACCCCGTGATAGGACAAAACACTTTGCACGGGACCCAAGTAAGTCGCAGGAATCGATTGCGTAGTCACGGGACCCCCGATTTCTGGGCACGACCAAAATTTACAAACGGTTAGACTTAGGCTTAAAACATGCCGTCGAAGGGTAAGAACCTAAAATAGCAACTAAACGGTCTTGTGAGAGGAACGAACGCCTCGTACGGGACCAATGGGAATCGAAGGAAGCGTCTGAGTAGTGACAGGACCCCCAATTTGAGATCAAGACCAAAATTTGCAAGCTATTCGACTTTGGTTTAAAAACTTCTCGTTAAAGGGTGAGAATGTGAAAAAATGACTAAACGGCCCTGTGAGAGGCAAGAACACCTCGCAAGGGACCAATGTAACCCGTAGGAACCGATAGCATTATCACAAATCCCCGATTTGAGAGCAGGTTAGAATTTGCAAACTCTTCGACTTAGGCTTAAAAATATGTCATGAAAGGGTTAAAATATAAAATAGCCACTATAAGGATCCGTGAGAGGCACGAACACTTCCCACATGACCATTGTAACCCACAAGAGCCGATTGCATAGGCACGGGACCCAGAGATTGAAAGCACGACAACAATTTGCATATTGTTAGATTTGGGCTTAAAAACACGCCGTTAAATGGTGAGAATGTAAAACAGCAACTAGACAGCTTCGTTAGGTACACAAACACCGTACATCGGACCAATGAAACCCGTAGGAATCGACCGCGTAGTCACGGTATCCCTGATTTTAGAGCATGACCAAAATTTGTAAATTATTAAACTTAAGCTCAAAAACATAACGTCAAATGGTGAGAACGTAAAAAAACCACTAGACGACCCTGTGAGAGGAAAGAACACTTCGCACGGGACCCAAGTAACTCGCAGGAATCGATTGCGTAGTAACGGGAAACCCGATTTCTGGGCACGAAAAAAATTTACAGACGGTTAGACTTAGGCTTAAAAACATGCCGTCGAAGGCTAAGAATGTAAAATATCCACTAAATGGTCCCGTGAGAGGAACGAACGCCTCGTACAGGACCAATGTGACCCGAAGGAACTATTCGAGGAGTGACATGACCCCCGATTTGAGATCAAGACCTAAATTTGAAAACTATTAGACTTTGGCTTAAAACCTTGCCATCAACGGGTGAGAATGTGAAAAAAATGAATAAACGGCTCTGTGAGAGGCAAGAACACTTTGCAAGGGAGCAATTTAACCCGCAAGAACCGATCGCATTGTCACAAAACCCCGATTTGAGAGCAGGACAAAAAATTACAAACTGTTTGACTTAGGCTTACAAATATATCATCAAAGGGTTAAAATATAAAATAGCCACTGAACGGCCCCGTGAGAGGCACGAACACCTCCCATGGGACCAATGTAACCCGCAAGAGCCGATCGCGTAGTCACGGGACCCCGAGATTGAAAGCATGACAAAATTTTGCATACTGTTAGACTTAGGCTTAAAAATACGTCGTTAAATGGTGAGAATGTAAAATAGCAACTAGACGGCTTCGTTAGGGAAACAAGAACTGCACATAGGACTAATGAAACCCACAGGAACCGAATGCGTAGTCACAATACCCCCGATTTTAGACCACAACCAAAATTTGCAAATTCTTAGACTTAAGGTGAAAAACATAACGTCAAATGGTGAGAACGTAAAACAACTACTAGACTGCCCCGTGAGAGGACAGAACACTTCACACGGGACCCAAGTAAGTCGCAGGAATCGATTGCGTAGTCACGGGACCCCCGATTTCTGGGCACAACCAAAATTTACAGACGGTTAGACATAGGCTTAAAATCATGCCGTCGAAGGGTAAGAACATAAAATAGCAACTAAACGGTCCTGTGGGAGGAACGAACGCCTCCTACGGGACCAATGTGACCCGAAGGAACTGTCCGAGTAGTGACAGGACCCCCGATTTGAGATTAAAACCAAAATTTGCAAACCATTACACTTTGGCTTAAAAACTTGTCGTCAAAGGGTGAGAATGTGAAAAAATGACTAAACGGCCCAGTGAGAGGCAAGAAAACCTTGCAAGGAACCAATGTAACCCGCAGGAACGGATCGTATTGTCACAAAACCCCAATTTGAGAGCATGACCAAAATTTGCAAACTGTTAGACTTAGGCTTAAAAACATGCCATCAAAGGGTTAGAATGTAAAATAACCACTTAATGGCCCCATGAGAGGCACGAACCCCTCCCATGGGACCAGTATAACCAACAAGAACCGATCGCATAATCACGAAACCCTAAGATTGAAAGCACGACCAAATTTTCAAATTGTTAGACTTAGGCTTGAAAATATGCCATTAAGTGGTGACAATGTAAAACAGCAACTAGACGACTTTGTTAGGGACACAAGCATCGTGCACCGGACCAATGAATTCTACAGGAACCGATCGCAGAGTCACGGGACCCCCGATTTGGAAGTACGACCAAAATTTGCAAATTGTTAGACTTATAATTAAAATCATGCCGTCAAAGGGTGATAACATAAACCAGCCACTATACGGCCCCGTGAGAGGCACGGACACCTCGCATGGGACCAATGTTACCCGTAGAAATCGATCGCGTAGTCACTGAAACCCCGATTTAGGAGCACGACCAAAATTTGCAAACAGTTACACTTAGACTTAAAAACACGTCGTCAGTGGGTGAGAACATAAAACATCCACTGAACGGCCCTGTGAGAGGAATGAACACCTCGTACAGGGCCAACGTAACCCGAAGGAACCGACTGCATTTTTACGGGACCCTCGGCTTTAGAGCATGGCAAAAAATTTCCAACTGTTAGACTTAGGTATAAAAACATGTCGTCGAAGGGTGAGAATGTAGAGCAATCACTAGATGTCCCCATAAGAGACACGAACACCTTGCACGGGCCCAATGTTACTCGTAAGAATCGACCACGTAGTCACGGGACCCTCAGTTTGAAAGCATGACCAAAAAGGGTGACAACATAAAACCACCACTAACTGGACCTCTGAGAGGCATGAACACCTTGCATGGGACCAATGTTGCCTGTAGAAAATGACCGCGTAGTCACCCCCCCGATTGGAGAGCATGTACAAAATTTACAAACTATTAGATTTAGGATTAAAAAATGCCGTCAAAGGCTGAGAATGTAAAATAGCCAATAAACATCCCCGTGATAGGCATGAACACCTCGCACGGGACCAATTTAACCCGTGGGAACCGATCGCGTAGTTACGGTACCCCTGATTTTATAGCACTATCAAAATTTTCAAACTGTTAGACTTAGGTTTAAAAAATGACGTCAAAGGGTGAGAACTTAAAACTGCCACTAGACGACCCAATGAGAGGAACGAACACCTCGCACAGGACCAATATAACCCATAGGAACAGATCGCGTAGTCACAGGACCCTCGATTTTAGAGCACGACCAAATATTGCATACTATTGGAGTTAGGCTTAAAAACATGTCGTCGAAGGGTGGGAATGCAAAACATCCATTAAACGGCCTCGTGAGAGACACATATGCCTCACATGGGACTAATGTGATCTAGAAGAACCAACTGCGTAGTCACGGGACCCCCGATTTGAAAGAATGACCAAAGTTTGCAAACTATTATACCTTGGCTTAAAAATATGCCGCCAAAGGGTGAGAATGTGAAATCTCCATTAGATAGGCCCGTGAGAGGAAAGAACACCTCCCCCGGGACCAATGTAAGCCGCATGAATCGATTGCGTAATCACGGGACCTCCGGTTTCGAGACACAACCAAAATTTGCATACTATTAGACTTATGCTTAAAACATGCCGTCGAAGGGTGAGAACGTAAAATAGCCACTGAACGGATCCGTGAGAGGCACAAATGCCTCATACGGGACCAATGTGACACGACGGAACCGACCGCGTAGTGACGGACCCCCGATTTGAGATCACGGCCAAAATTTGCAAACTATTAGACTTTGACTTAAAAACATGCCGTCAAAGGGTGAGAACATTAAACAGCCACTAAAAAGCCCTGTGAGAGGTAAGAACACCTCGCACGGGACCAATATAAACTGCAAGAATCGACCGCATTATCACGAGACCCCGGTTTGAGAGCACGACCAAAATTTGTAAATTGTTAGACTTAGGTTAAAAACATGTCCTCAAAGGGTTAAAATGTAAAATAGCCACTGAACGGCCCCCTAAAAGGCACGAACACTTCCCACGGGACCAATGTAACCCAAGAACCGATCGCATAATCACGGGACCCCCCAGATTGAAAGCACGACCAAAGTTTGCATACAGTTAAACTTAGGCTTAAAAACATGCAGTTAAACGGTGAAAATGTAAAATCGCAAATAGACGGCTTTGTTAAAGACACAAATATCGTACACCGGACCAATGAAACCCGCAAGAACCGACCGCATTATCACGGGACCCCCGGTTTGGGAGTACGATCAAAATTTGGAAACTGTTAGGCTTAGGCTTAAAAATATACCGTCAAAGGGTGAGATCATAAAACAGCCACTAGACGACCCCATAAGAGGCACGAACACCCCGCAGGGGACCAATGTTACTCGTAAGAACCTACTACGGAGTCACGGGAACCCCGTTTTGAGAGCACGATAAAAATTTACAAACTGTTACACTTAGACTTAAAAACATATCGTCAATCGGTGAGAATGTAAAACAACCACTGAACGCCCTGTGAGAGGCATGGATGCCTGGAACGGGGCTATTGTACACTACACCAAAATGGCCAAAATGTCACCTTTCAGCTGGCCACCCTTGTCACGATCATTGATCGTAACAAAAAACACGCGTTTTGTGTCATGGTCATTGATCATGACAAGACCGTGATAAAGAATTGTCACGGTCATTGACCGTGACAATTCTTAAAATAATTATCACGGTCAAGGACCTTGACATGACCGTGACAAATTTTCCACCAAAAAAACCCTATTCCCTTCTTTTTTTTCCATGCCGACTCTTCCCTTTATTTTTCCCTCTCTCTCTCTACGCTGCTCTTCCTCTCTCTCTCTCTACTTTCAGGTTAGTTTCTCTCTCTCTCTCTCTCTCTCTCTTCCATTTATATATATGTGTGTGTGTGTGTGTGTGTGGTGGGTGGGGGGTGGGGCTTGGTTGGGGGGGTGGGGGGAGAAGGGATGGGGGGGGTTGTTTATGTGTGTGTGGTGTGTGTGTGTGTGTGTGTGTGTAGTGGTGTGTATGCGTGTGTGTGTGTGTGGTGGTGGGGGAAGGGGGTGGGGTAGGGTGGGGCAAGGGGGTGGGGCAGGGTGGGGGGAGGGGGAGGGGGAGGGAAGGGATGGGTGGTGAGGTCTCTCTCTCTCTTCCATTTATAAATATATATATATATGTGTGTGTGTGTGTGTGTGTGGTGGGTGGAGGGTGGGGCTGGGTTGGGGGGTGGAGGGGGAAGGGATGGGGGGCTGTTTATGTGTGTGCGTGGTGGGGGAGGGGGTGGGGTAGGGTGGGGCAGGGTGGGGGGAGGGAGGCAGGGATGGGTGGGTGGGTGGTGGGGTAGGGGTGGGGGGCTGCGTGTGTGGGTGTATGTGCGCGTGTGTGTATATGTGTGTGTAGTGTGCATGTATGTGCGTGTGTGGGGGGGGGGGGATTGATTGATTATTAATTTTTTAGTAAATTAATATATAATTGCCCCTCATTGTAAATTAGTAAATTAATAATTGTATACTTTAATTGTTAGTTTAATTCATGAAAATAATTAATTGAGTAGATGATATGGTTATTCATATATGTTAATTTTTAGAATTGTTGAACTAATGTATGAGATTTGATTTAGGTTGCTCGTATAATATGGTTATTCATATACTTTGTTGCAAATTTTGTGATTTTGTATATGTTGTGAAATGTGATGATGGTAAAATGAAGGGGGTTCTCTTTTGATGACATTGTTAATGGTATGCAGTGAAATCCGTAAGTATTAGAAGAGTACTGAGCTGCTGATCAGAAAATTTCCATTTCAGAGGCTTGTATGTGAAATTGCTCAAGATTTCAAGGTAATGAAAATCAACCTTAGTTTGTTGTATTTGAAATATTGGATTCCTTGCAAGGGTTTTGATCCTCTCTGTGTGTATCATCGAATTGTGCTAGCTTGAGTAGTTACCAGTCCTTATATGAGAAGGGACTTGGGTTTATTAAATCATCTCATGGGAACTATAATTTGTTTTTAAATTTTGAATTTGTTTTAATACCGATTTCTTAATCTTGAATAAAACTAATTTTGAGACCACTTCCCTTTCATGCGAATTTACCTTGTTCAATTATTACTCACAAGGATTTTTAACATGAAATCATTGGGCTATTTGACCATTGCATAACTATGTTTTCACTATGGTTTTAAAATTACCGATAGCTTTGTGAATTAGCCAATTTTTTGGGTTGAAAACATGTCATGAAAAATAGCACTCTTTCAGGGACTCCGATTTTATTGTAATATATTGTGTATATGTGTGATTATTTTGAGAGGGTTTCAACAATATACTTGTTGCATTGCTAATTCTACATTCTATGATATTGGGTTTATGACTAGTATGTTGTGCCTGTTTTGCAGACTGATTTGCATTTCCAGAGTATGTTGTCCTGACCCTGCAGGAGGATGCGGAGGCATACCTTGTGGGTCTATTTGAAGACACCAACCTTTGTCCAATCCATGCTAAGCGTGTGACCATCATGCCCAAGGATATCCAGCTTGCCAGGAGGATCAGGGGTGAGCGTGCTTAAGTCCTTTGTTTTTCTTAGATGGTGGTGGATCATGGAGCGGAGGGGGTGTTTTTTTGGATTGTTATATGTTTTAAACATATATAGATAATGGTGAATTTTTAGCAACTTTTAGTATTAGTTGATGATGGGTTTTGGTGGTGTGATATGTAATTGGTCGGAGTTTGTTTTGGGCACTAGAAGGATTGTGTCGAACAATATTTTTATTTTCAGCCTCTCGTTTTCCTTTTATTTTGATGGTTGTCTTGTTATTGCTATGAGTTTAAGTGGGTTTTATGGTCATATGAAACAAATGTGGTGTTTTTAAATTTATTGGACCATAAAATCATTTGTGGGCAGTGGCCAAACTACCAAACAACTTTTTTTTTTCAATTCTGCCCAGAATTGTCACGGTTATTGACCGTGACAAGTCCGTGACAAAGGATAATTTTCACGGCCTTGTCACGGGAAATGACCGTGATATTTTTTTAAAAAGGATCACGGCTTTGTCACTGTCCTAAACCGTGACAAAACTTGTCAAGGTCAGGGACCGTTACATGACCGTGATAATTCAAACGAACTTGTCACGGTTAATGACTGTGACAAGTCCGTGACAAAAAAATTTGTCTCGCCCGAAATTGTCACGGTCATTGACCTTGACAAGTTGAACTTGTCAAGGTCAATGACCGTGACAATTCGACAGATTTGGTGTAGTGGTAACTCACGGGAACTGACCGTGTTATCACGGTATCCCCGGCTTGAGAGCATAGAAAAAAATTCAAATTGTTAAACTTAGGCTTAAAAACACGTCGTCGAAGGGTGAGAACAGAGAACAACCACTAGATGGCCCCGCGAGAGGTACGAACACCTCGCACGGGGACAATGTTAGTCGTAAGTACCGAATCATAGTCTCTGGACCCTAGGTTTGAGAGTACGACCAAAATTGAAAAACTGTTAAATTTTGGATTAAAAACTTGCTGTCAAAGGGTGATAACGTAAATATGCCACTAAACGGCCGCATGAGAGGCATGAACACCTCTCATGGGACCAATTTTACCTGCTAAAAATGACCGCAGAGTCACGCCCCACCCCCACCCCCGGTTTAAGAGCACGACCAAAATTTATAAATTGTTAGACTTAGGCTTAAAAACATGTCATCAAAAGGTGAAAATATAAAATAGCCATTAAACATCCCCATGACAGGCACGAACACCTCACATGGGAACAATGTCACTTGCAGAAACCGATCGCGTAGTCACGAGACCCCCGATTTTAGAGCACTACCAAAATCAGCAAACTGTTTGACTTAGGCTTAAAAACATGACGTCAAAGGGTGAGAACGTAAAACTGCCACTAGATAGCCCTGTGAGGGGCACGAACAACTCGCACAGGACCAATGTAAGCCGCAGGAACCGTTCGCGTAGTCACGGGACCCCCAATTTGAGAGCACGACCAAATATTAAAGAATATTAGAGTTAGGCTTAAAAACGTGCCGTCGAAGGGTAGGAACATAAAACATCCATTAAACGGCCTCGTGAGAGGCATGAACCCCTCGCACGGGATCGATGTGACCCGGAGAAATCGATTGCATAATCACATGACCCACGATCTGAGAGCATGACCAAAGTTTGCAAACAATTAGACTTTGACTTAAAAATATGTTGTTAAAGGGTGATCACGTGAAATTGCCACTAGATAGCCATGTTAGAGGCAAGAACACCTCCCACGAGACCAATATAACCCTCCGGAACCGACCGCGTAGTCACGAGACCCCCGATTTTAGATCCCGAGATAAATTTGAAAAATGTTAGACTTAGGCTTAAAAACATGCTGTTAAACTGTGAGAACATAAAACATAAACTAGACGACCCCAAGAGAGCCACAAACACGGCGCACGGGACCAATGTAACCTCCTGGAACGAACCTCATAGTTATGGAACCCCCGATTTGAGAGCACGGCCAAAATTTGCAAACTGTTTGACTTACGCATAAAAACATGCCATCAAAGGGTGAGAATGTAAATAAGACACTAGATGGCCCCATGAGAGGCACGAACACGGACCAATGTCACCTGCAGGAACCAACCGCATATTCAGGAACCTCCGATTTGAGAGTACGACCAAAATTTTCAAACTGTTTGACTTAGACTTGAAAACATGTTGTAAAAGGGTGAGAATGTAAAACAATCACTAGACGGCCCCGGGAGAGGCACGAACACCTTGCACGGAACCAATGTAACTCACAGGACCTGATCACATGTCACGGTACCCCTGATTTGAGAGCACGACTAAATATTGCATACTGTTTGACTTAGGCTTGAAAACATGTCATCGAATAGTGACAACATAAAACAGCCACTAAAAGGCCCTGTGAGAGGAACGAACGCCTTGCACGGGACCAATGTAACTAGCAGGACCCAATCGCTTAGTCACGGGACCCCCGATTTGAGAGCATGACCAAAATTTAAAAACTATAGACTTTGGCTTAAAAACATGTTGTCAAGGGGTAAGAACACCAGACATCCACTAGATGGCCTCGTGAGAGGTAAGAACACCGACCACAGGACCTATGTAACCTGCAGGAACCGACCGCATAGTCATGGGACCCTCGGTTTGAGAGCACGAACAAAATTTACAAATTGTTAGACTTAGACTTAAAAACATGTCGTCAAAGGGTTAGAATGTAAAATAGCCACTAAACGGCCCTGTGAGAGGTGCGAACACCTCGCATGGGACGAATGTAACCTGCGGGAGCCGACCGCGTAATCACTTGACCCCCGGTTAGAGATTCCGACTAAAATTTACAAATTGTTAGACATAGGCTTAATAACATGCTGTTAAATGGTGAAAACTTAAAACATCAACTAGGTAGCCCCGTAAGAGGCACAAACACCGCGTACAGGACCAATGAAACCCAAAGGACCCAATCGCATAGTTACGGTACCCTCGGTTAGAAAGTACGAACAAAATTTGCAAACTTTTAGACTTAGGCCTAAAAACATGCCGTCAAAGGGCAAAAATGTAAAGCAACCACTGGACGGCCCCCTGAGAGGCACTAACACCTCTAACGGGACTAGTGTAATCTGCAGGAACCGATCGCTTAGCCACATGACCCTCAGTTTGAGAGCATGGCCAAAATTAGCAAACTGTTAGACTTTGGCTTAAAAACATGTCGTCAAAGGGTGAGAACATAAACCATCTACTAAACGACCTTGTGAGAAGCACGAGCACCTCGCATGGGACCAATGTTACTCGCAGGTACCAATCGCGTAGTCATGTGACCCCCGTTTTGAGACCACGACCAAAATGTCTAAAATGTTAGACTTAGGCTTAAAAACATGCCGTCAAAGGGTGATAACCTAAAAAAGTCACTAAACGGCCCCGTGAAGGGCACAAACACTTCGCACGGGACCAATATAACCCACAAGAATCGAGCGCATAGTCACTGGACCCCCGATTTGAGAGTACGACCAAAATTTGCAAACAATTATACTTATGCTAAAAAATATACAGTGGAAAAAGAAAACAACCACTAGACGGTCCTGTCAGAGACACAAACACCTTGCACGTGACCAATCAAACCCTGAAGAACTGACCGCATAGTCACGAGACCTCCATTTTGAGAGCACGGCCAAATTTTGCAAATCTTTAGACTTAGGCTTAAAAACATGTTGTCAAAGGGTAAGAATATAAAACATCCACTACTCGGCCTCGTGAGAGGCACGAACACCTCGTACTAGACCAATGTAACCCCCAATAACTGACCGCGTAGTCATGGGACCCCCAGTTTGAGGGCACGACCAAAATTTGTAAACTGTTAGACTTAGGCTTAAAAATATGCCGTCAAAGGGTGAGAATGTAAAAAAGAAACTAGACGGCCCCTTGAGAGGCATGAATACCTCGCACGGGACCAATGTAATCCGTAGGAACCGATCGCGTAGTCACAGAACCCTCGATTTGAGAGCACAATCAAAATTTGTAAACTGTTTGACTTAGGCTTAAAAACATGCCATCAAAGGGTGAGAGCGTAATACAACCACTAGACGGATTCGTGAGAGACACGAACACATCGCACGCGACCAATGTAACCAACAAGAAATGACCACTTAGTCACGGGACCCCCGATTTGAGAGATTGACCAAAATTCACAAACTGTTAGACTTAGGCTCAAAACCATACCACAAAGGGTGAGAATGTAAAATATCCACTAAACGGACTCGTGAGAGGTACAAACACCTCGCATGGGAGCAATGTAACCCGCAAGAACTGACGGCGTAGTCACCGGACCCCTGATTTAAGAGCACGATCAAAATTAACTGTTAGACTTAGGGTTAAAAATATGCCGAGAAATGGTGACAAGGGAGCTATACCAATAAAGTAGAGGAGAAGGACATATGCCACAGATAGGTACGGGGTAATTCAGGAAGAGGTTAAAAAGCGATAGACAATCGAGTTTATTTGAGTTCAGACTGCTTACACCATTCTTTCGTCCGTTTATCCTACTTAACCACCTATAACCATTATTCATGTAACATTTCCTTCTGCTAGGAATGTAATAGTAGACATATGTGTCTATTGGCGTGTCTTAACAATCATAAACTTGTCACCTAAATTTGTTTGAAACTTCGTAGCTATATTTTGTGACCTATTATCACTATGTAATAATAAGGCTTTTCGTATTTGTATTTTCTCCCGTGTTTCTAGTGAAAAATATTATAAATAATAATATTATACTTTCTTAGTAGTTGCCTTAAGTTGATTTTCTTTAGATCTTGTATTTTATTCCTGCTTCGCTCCAAATCTTTATTGTTATTGTGTCCTATTTGGGTATTGATTCCGTGTCATGAGAAATGAACTTAAATTTTTAACTATCCATTTACATTAGTTGAATACATATATCCATTGTTTCATGCATAAACATCCCAACATTATTCTGAGAGGGGACTCATAATTTTCCATGCGCGTATATTCTTACCAAATAAAAATTCTATATGTTTGCAAAGAAAAAGTGGCAAAATATAATATTTTCCAAGCGAGAGTTATAGTTACTACTGCAGTGCCACTCTAAAAATGCTAAGAAATTTGATTTCATTCTTATGAACATAAATGATCTATATCAAGTAAGATATAGTGACAAAAAATATAGGCGTTCACTCATTCCTAGTTATGAATAGTTTGGAATAACAAATCTAGAGATAAGGTATGTTTAATGAGAACCTTACTATTTCGAGTCTACCAAAATATTATTTAGCATAAACAAGGTTCTAAAAAACACGGGGCGTGAATGAGGCGTGGAGGCCAAACCTTAAGCCTTAGAAGCCTAGGCAGGCCTTAAGCGTAAAAAGGTGTGAAAAGGCGTTTAGGCCTTCTTAATATATTTTAATATTTTTAACCATAACAAGGCTATTAAAATACTAAAATTGTACATATCATAAAAATATGTCTAAATATATGCAAATTAAAATACTATTTGATTATTTTGGATGAGATAATGGCCCGATTAGTAAAAAAATTCTTTAAAAGGCGATATCGTTTCACTAAAGCATTGTTGTTTTTAGAAAAAAGTGCGCTTTAAGGGTTTTACTAAGAATAAGGTGTAAAAAACTTAAGGCGGGGCGTTTCTCCCGAGCCTTAAGCCTAGACGTGCCTAAGCGGAGCCTAGGCGGGTTTTTTAATATAGTGATCATAAATAACCAAGTATTTGTTTATGTGGTTATGCTGATTTTTGTATTTTTTTTTATTATGTATGAGCATATCAAGTAAGGGTATGGTCTTCCCAACTGCTTGATTATTATCACATGCGATAATCAGGCAATTTTTAAACCGTTTAATGCTTTAATTAAGAAGATTTTCGCATGAGCGCTAATTAAGTTTGCACATTAAATAAAGTAGAACTAAAGAAGAGTTGGAAAATGGAAAACTAAAGGTCAAAATAAAGTTGGAAGTAACTAAAATACTGGATACGGTAAAATATTTTAAAACTAATTGACGTAAATCAATTAGATTATGTAATTTTAGGACTTAAAATAATATTGATTATAGATATATGACAATAAACATTTCATTTTCATTTTTAGTCCCTATTTTCAAATTAAAGGGACACGTGGCATGCTGTGATTGGTTGGCGTTTTATGAATATGGGTCCGCGCCAGCGGCTTTATTCAAAAATAGAGAGTAAAACCATAAATAAAATGTTTGTTGTCCTATTTTCAAACTACATATTACAACAGGTCCTAAATATACAAAGCCCCTAAATCAATTTGAACTAAGAAATGCCAAGTAGTTTAAAATTAAAGAGCGCAAATAAAGTTTAATAAGGCAAAAGAAATTTATATTAAACTACAAGAGAGTTATAATAAATATACCTTATAAAATATAATGAAAAAGAAAATGAATAAGTAAAGGTTGGACTAAGCTTGAAAACTGAAAAGAAGTGAAAGAATGTAAATGGTTGGGGAAAAATTATTTTGTGCAGAGAGAGTCTTCTTTCTAGATTGTCCTTGATTATCTTATTTATATATTCCTTAGACTTTTCAACTACGACTCTAAATGCTGGATGGTTATATATTTTAATTACTCCCTCTCTGGTGTTAATATATCCCATACATTTTTGTGAGATTGCACCACGCACCATGGTTCAAAGTCTCGGTATCGGTACCGAAATCGAATGTCCGATTTTTAACTCAGTCGCGGTATCGAGCGATACGCAAAGAAATGCTATTTAGAGAGAGCAAAAAAATTTTAAAAAAATATAGAAAATTTAGAAAAAATAAGATTAACAATGTGGACCAAATAAATACGTTTAAAGCCATCCTTCATTATGCATTGCATTGTAGAATTGGTTATACTGAAGCACGACGAAGTTGTCGAATTCAATATTTCATGCTCCCACCCAATATCTAGTTTAGGAACCATTCTACAAAATAAAGAATATATAAATGTCATTTTCTTACAAAAAATTATGCAAATGTTATTTTTTTTTAAAAGGATGCAAATGTATTTTTTAGTCGGGTTGCAAATGTTATTTTCACAAAAACGATGCAAATATTTTTTTTTACAAAGAGCATGCAAATATGTTTTTTAGTTGGGTTGCAAATGTTATTTTTACAGAAACGATGCAAATTTTATTTTTTTACAAAGAGGATGAAAATAATTTTTTTAGTTGGGTTGCAAAGGTTATTTTTACAAATATGATGCAAAATTTAATTTCTTACAAAGAGGATGCAAATAGTTTTTTTAGTTGGGTTGCAAATGTTGTTTTTACAAAAATGATGCAAATATCCTTTATTTTAGAAAGAGGATGCAATTAATTTTTTTAGTTGGGTTGCAAATGTTATTTTTACAAAAATGATGCAAATATCATTTTTTACAAAGAGGATGCAAATATTTTTTTTAGTTGGGTTACAAATGTTATTTTTACAAAAATAATGCAAAGGTTATTTTTTTACAAAGTGGATGCAAATATTTTTTTAATTGGGTTGCAAATGTTATTTTTACAAAAATGATGCAAATATCATTTTTTACAAAGAGGATGCAAGTATTTTTTTTAGTTGGGTTGCAAATGTTATTTTTTTACAAAGAGGATGCAAATATTTTTTTAGTTGGGTTGCAAATGTTATTTTTATAAAAATAATGTAAATGTTATTTTTTTTATAAAGAGAATGCAAATATTCTTTTTACTTGGATTGTAAATGTTATTTTTATAAAAAATATGCAAATGTTATTTTTATAAAAATTATTTTTACAATTTTATTTTTTTTATTTTTACAAATGTATAAATGAATTGGAGGTAAAAATAATGAAAAATGCTATGTGTCCCAAACAACTCCCTCAAATCATCCCCTAAATAGCTTTAAGTGTTATACCTTATGGTATGGGTCCCGCGAGGGCACAACTCATCAATGCTATTTGGGGGAGATTTGGGGGAATTATTTGGTACCCATAGCACCACTCAAAAATAATTGTTACTTTTGCAACTATTATTTTTACATATTAATTTTTTTTTTGTAAACCACTATTGTACAATTGTATAAATAACATGTGTTACAACGGTATAAATAACATGTACTATTGTACAGATAACATCCGTTACAACTGTATAAATAACATGTGCTATTGTACAATTATAATGTGCTACAACTGTATAAACATAGAGAGGCCATAGCGACTGAGGCCAATCACTACACTAAAAACAACATTTTGTCACGCTTGCACAAGGAGAATGAGTCACAATTCTAAATCGTGCCAAAGAATAATTTATTTCCTATTTGGCACTCTTTAAAACCTTAACAAAATTAGGCTTGGTTTTAAACCGCACTAAAACGTGCCATGGTTCAAGCCGACTTAAATTCCACACCAAATTTACACAATTCCACTTAACCACACCTCTCTCTCCCTCTTTTAGCACCCCTTACCCCCCCCCCCCCCCCCTCCCCTCTCTCACTGGCCCACTCCCCCTCTCACACCTCTCTCACTCCCTCACTCGGGGACCTACTTTCACCCCCACCTCTCTCACTCTCTCGACGACACGCATTCGCAACCCTAGAGCCCACACCATCAAGATCTAAAATCTTTCTAGGTATTTCATTTTAGTCTCTAATTTAATTTCTTCTTTTCTCTTCTCTTATATTTTGATATTTGAGTTTAGGTTATTTAGGGGTGCACACGATTCGGTTTGGATCGGTTTTGGTACTAATCCGAGAACCGAACCGACCTGGGTCGGTTCCAAATTTTTGGAACCGGAACCGAACCGACTTTAATACAGAACCGAACCAAACCGAACCAGCGGTTCCCGGATCGGATCGGATCGGATCGGTTTTCGGTTCCAAAATCATATTTCATAACTAATTTTTTTTTAAGATTAATGTGTTTCATAACTAATTTTTTTAAGGTCAAAATTAATTTTGACCTCAATAACTTAAGTTAGAAACTCAAATAATCACAAAAATATAAATTACAAGTGTTAAATATAATAAATAAATATATATATGTAATTATAAATCGGTTCGGTCCCGGATTGGTTCGGATTGGATCGGTTTTCGGATCGGATTGGATTTTTTTACCCTGGAACCGAGAACCGAACCGATGTATCGGTTTTTTTTTTTTTCAAACCGGAACCGAACCATTGAGCAAAAAAACCGATCTAAACCGAACCAATGCAGTCGGTTTGGTTCGGTTTATCGGATTTTCGGTTTCGATGTGCACCCCTAAGGTTATTGACATCTTAGTAATTTTCTTAAGTTGATTTGTTTCAGATCTTTTATTTTATTGCTGCTTTGCTTCAGATCTAGTATTTTATTGTCAGTGTCCTGTTTGGGTATTGATTACGTGTCTTGAAAAATGAACTTGGAGTTTTAACTATCTATTTTCATTGGGTGGATACATATATATGTTGGTTCAGGCATAAACGACCTTATATTATTGTTGTCAAAATTGTATTTGAAAAATACAAGTGGAAACTTTTTGTTAAAAAGTAAAAAAAAAAAGATACCCACTTTTTCAAAACTTTCGGATGAAAATTAGCCTACCACCCATCATCCCCACTTCTAAATAATTTTTGGTTAAAAATGAGGAAAATGATAACCCACTTGCAAAAGTTAATCATTATTCCCACTTTGTCAATATAATTATCTCCATCTAGGCATGTTAATGGGTCGGGTCTAGACCGGACTCGACTCGAACCCGATCCTTATAATAGGGTCTGAGCATATTTTTTTTGAACCCGAGATCCGAAGACCCGAATATTCAAAGACCCGTTTATTAAACGGGTAGGGTCTGGATCTTATACAAGACCCATACCCGAAGACCCGACCCGACCAGAATTGTACATTATTATTTTTTAAATATATATACATATACTATAACTTTATATATATTTATAAATATATCTTATCAATATAACATGTAAGTAATATATATATATATATATATATATATATATATATATATATGTGTGTGTGTTTTATTTATAGTTATAATATTCTATAATACATTACAAAATATTTTAATTTAAGATTAAAAAATAAAGAAGAGGGATAATATAAAATAAATGTATATATTTGGCCAGACCCAGACCCAGACCCGAACCCGAGACCCGAAGACCCAAACTGATCCTGGTTTGGATCCAATATTGTAGACCCGATGAAGACCCGAACCCGAACCCGAACCCGATAAAGACCCGATTACACGGATCTGGATCTCTCTAAACCCGACTCGGCTCCGACCCATTGACAGGCCTATCTCCATCCGGCGAAAACTTTAGAGAAGGAGGGAGTTTTACAATTTGAGTTTGGTTCTTTGGAATGAGTGTTAGAAGACATATAACTATGGTGCATAGTTATATGATACATAGGTGATTCTGGGCTTGTTTTATCATGGGGACGACGTGAATGTAAACTAACTGCACAAAGAGGGTAGCGCCGCGAAACGTCTTAAAGAGAGCGACCTAGTCCGCGACTCAACCCAAGAATCGTCTACGGCGAATTTATAAACGATTGAGGTAATATTGTTTAATTTTATTGAGCAGTATTTATTTGGACTTAACGCTTGCAGTTCATATTTGCGATAATCATATGAGGTAATAATTTAATTTTGAGCCGTAGACTTAAAATTAATTTATGATTTTATTTTTCAATTTCTCCATAAAACTCTTTGATGTGATTTTTTAATCACAATATATAAAGTGTTCCAACAATTTTAAGATGTTTCATGTCTACCATGGAGACCGAAAAATAAATTTTATGGGCATATATGATTATTTTTATGATGTCAAAATGAAAAAAGACCAACTAAGTTTCTATGTCTAGAAATTATAATTTTGACCTTTTATCTCTAGAAATGACCGTTTAGCCCCCGAACTTCCTAAATATTATATTTTGTGAAGTAGATATATAAATTTCAGTATTTTTGGTCAATTCGGAATCGATCAATAATTTCGTGAGAAATTAGAATTTAAACAAAAATGAACCCCTTCATGGAAAACTTTTAAATTGGTCAGTCCTATTTTTTAGTTATGAATGTGAAATATTATTTCACATAAGATGTTATTGTTGGAAATGGAATTGTATACTGTTTTTGGACAATTCATTTTGAGCCACTTGTGGTTAAGAAAACAAATGAAAATTTGTTATATGTAATCAAATTAAAAATTTGATGTTTGGAAACAAATGAAAATTTGTTATATGAAAAATAAATGTGAACATTTGTTATATTGATTCGAAGGGTATATAATAAATATTTATGCCTTGCGTTATGTTTACAACAAAATAAATTTGTTCAAATATATTTGAAGTGTTTATGTGACAGTGTAGTTGGTATTTTCAACCACGCTAAAGGGATCGATGATGAAAAAAAAATCTGAAATTTTTGTTATGAATTTTGTTAGAATATCATCTCAGTTTTTTGATGATATATAGACTGAAATTTCTTGAATTTTGGCATGCATGTAGTATGTTGAAATTATAAATTTTGGGCTTTGGAATTTCTGAAAAAAGAGTTGTATATCTTTTATTATGATTTTTTCAAATGGGTTGCGCAATGCTGAAAATAAGTTTATCTTCATTTATACTTAATATTTTTGAGTGATTCCAATTTTGGATAAGACTAGACTCAAAAAGGATTAATTCTGAAAATTTTCATAAATTTTCAAAAAGCGGGTTGGTCGTGGTGAAATTTCAAACTTGAAGTTTTTCGGTTTGAACAAAGATTTTGGACAACATTTTCTTAAAAAAAGCATCATGTCATGTTCCCAAAGGATTCAAAATATTTTGAAGCCTTTATAAATTTCTTATTCAAGGATTTATGAAGTAATTAAAAATTTGGACTCAAATTTATGAAAGATGAAGTTCATAGAAATTGTATAAGGACTTATGCAATATTTGAGTTTAGAGTGCAACCGCTAGAATTTTATATGAATAATTTTTTGTATTTATTCATTTAGATGAGTTGGAAAAGGTATATAATAAAATTATATTCAGCTATGTTGGAATCAATTTAGTGTGCCTCATACGCGTGTAGAAATAATTTAGTTGGATAAAATTATTTTGACCGTATGCTTTGATTTGGAATAGAGGTTTAAACTCTAATACGCAGTATTATTTTATACATTATGAAAAATTGTATATTGTAATTTTTTTATGAAATAGATTGTATAATCTATATGTGACTTTCAGACCTTTGAAAATCTGAAATTATGACTAAAACAAATGAACATGTATTTTTTGATTCGACTATACATGATGACATTAAGTATGTATTTATTTAAGAAATAAGATTATGTAATACCCCGTATTTTTGTGATATTTATTTATGGGATTAATTGAATTAAATGTGTATTAATTGGAAATTAATCCGGATTAAAATACTAACGAGATGCGAGTTGGTATTTGATTTTAATGTGTATATATGGATATATATGAATATTGAACTATGAAACTTGTCGTGAGATTGAAATATGGCAATATTTGGAAATTTTGTTGAGACGCGTGTGACAGTCGCGTCAGGAATATAATTATTTTAATTATAAAAGTGAATTTTATTTCTATTAACCGTATGGTCGTTTTGAGTGCGCCAACGCGTCCGGAAGGGTCGAAATAGTCAGAAAACACTAGCCGGGGGTTTAGCTTGGGTCCCGGGGCATTTTTAGGCCATACCGGTAACGTATAAGGGTAGTTTGGTAATTTTGGATTTTTGGGAATTAAAACCCACGAAAATTAGGAATTAATATATGATTTGGCAATTACCCACTAAACCCACTAATAACCTAATGGGCTACGGAGGTTATTGGAATTAGTTCCAAAAGAGTTCCTAAGGCAAACCCTAGCCACCATTGTCACTTTGGAGAAGAAGGCTTGTAGAGAGAGAAGAGAGGAGAATTCTGCAGAGAGAGAGAGAATCATTCATCAAATCGACATCAAAATCCGAGATATACATAAGGCAAGTGGTTTAATTTCGTTTATTACAAAGAATGTTTCATCCATGCGTAGGAAATTGACAAAATTTGTATTGTTCTTGGGAGTTTGATAAAAACCCATTAATTGGAATTAAAACTTTATATTTTGATGAAAGGATTGCATGTAGAATTGTGTTAGGAGGATTATCCTGATGGAAATACACCTTGTTCATAATAAAAATGGATTTAATTATACCCATTGGTGACTTTAAAATTTTAGGGTTCATGTTCATGTGATTTGGGGATAAATGAAGGGATTTGATGATTCAATGATGTTTAGGAAGAATTGGCCCTATATAAACGTTAATATATGACCTAAGTATGTTTAGGAACGATTAAAAACCTTGAACAATTGTTGGATTGATGTTTAGATGAGTTTGGAGAGGAAGAAAAGTTGGAAAAACGATATAGGGAAAATCTGGGCTCGAATCTGGCCACTCGTTAGAAGACCTGCCCAGGTCGTTCGAACGAGCTCGTTCGAACGAGCTTCTAACGAGTTGACAGTTTGACTTCTAACGAGAGGGATGTTCGTTCAATGACTTTCGTTCGAATGAGATCTCGTTAGAAGGCCCACTTCGTTCGAATGAACTCTCGTTCGAACAGCCTCGTTCGAACGAGACTTCTAACGAGTTAACAGTTTAGGCTTTTTAGCCTGTTTTGATTTCGCGTGTCCCGTAACCTTATTTAATGGTCGAGATAACATTCCCTTGATGATAAATTGATATAGTAGGGACATTTGGGATATATAGAGGAGTAAAAACCTAGAAGTGTGATTCGAACCAAATGGAAATTATGGATTAGGACGTGAGTGTCTATTACGACGTGAGAACAATTAATGGCTTGTATAATTTAATTAACCGGGAACATATAAATTGTGTAGCATTATATGACGGTACAAGAATGAGAAGTGTACCAAAAAAAAAATTATGGTGATTACTAAGATGTGTGCATACTTAGTATATGTATATGATTTTATGTGTATGACATACCTACCATACTTTCTATCACGGGAGGTTTACGTTCACTTAGGGACCTCTAATCCTTGTGTTGCCCGGATTTAGACTGGTACCTCGAGAACATAGGTCAGAGAAGGACTTATTGTGATGTTAATAAGTCTGCTGATCGTGGGAGCGTAGGTATGTGCGTGACCCATGTGATGTGACTGTGTTCGCCTCCATTGGTTGTGATTGTTGTTATCTGAGAATGATTCCTGAGAGATTCGGAATGCGTGATCCTTATGTACATGATGTACCGGGATGGATAGCAGAGTATGTGTGCACCGCAGCTTAGTTTCGGGGTGCTTGTATTGTATATTTATGACGTGAATAATATACACTTAATTAATGGGAACTTTCATATTGGTATTGTGAATATAATTATGGTAATGTTTTGAGAAAACATAACGGGTTAACCGATAGTGAATTGTATTACTAATTGAGAATCTGAGTTTAAGTAAAGCCCTCTATTTAATTGATAACGCTAGAATGTAATATGGAAATCGAGTAGTAAGGGGTAGAACTTATTACGGTTTGGTTAGGTATGTATGTCATTTATATGGGTACGGTACGTTAGGAGTGCACATGTAGTCGAGAGGTGAGAATTTCATGTGAGTGCACGTCCTAACATGTATTTTGCATTTATTGTTTTAATGTTATTAAAACACTTGTTGTTTTTAAAATGATTTCCACTTTCGGGCTCTGACCCATTTGCTTTCAAATCTATTTTTGTAAAAACCATTTTAGGTGTCCAGCCACAAGGACACCATGCTTAGGATCCTCATTCAGGTGACGAGCTGTAGCTGTTCGTGGAAGTTACAGGACTTTGCTTGTAGACGCTTCATCTATCTTGACTCTATATTCAGCATTTATCAGTTGTAGGGCATGTCGCCCATTTCTTTTAGAGACATTTCATTTATTTCAGTTATTCAGACTTCTGGCATGTAATTAATTCAGGATTCAGACTTGTCATATTATTTTCAGTTGTGGGATTGTTGTGAGGAGTTTCCTCCAGACTTATTATTATTTGTTGGTTATTTAATTACTTCGTTATGGTGAATGGATTATGTTTTTCTTCCATTATTCTTTTATTGCATGTTAATCAGACTTAATTTAAAATTTGGCAACTTACTTTTTAAATACTAGGTGGTTAGTAATTATTAAAATATTTTCGACAGTGATGCTATTAACTGAACCAACTTGGCATTTTGTATTGATTTAATAAAGGAGTAGCTACCCGGTATTTAATTAGTCCGGGTGTCACACGTGGTATCAGAGCATCTGGTTCTAGTGTCCTTTAGGATCTGTACGGCTTATTATGTTTTCGCTGAGTTTTCTTTGATGTAGAGCCCTATATTTTAGGACTGTTGTATTCTTTTGTATATGCTACGTTCTTCAGCTATTTTGAGTTTATAACTGCGAACTTATAAACTTTATTCTTGTTTCAGAATGCCTCCACGACGTGCACAACGGGTTCTCAGGGATGCAACGCCAGAACCACAGCCCGCACCAGTTCAGGGCACGATGAACGGCGCCGAGGTTGCAGCCATTGTGGCCCAGGTGGTAAATGTCGCACTAGCCGTAGTTCAGCAGGCACCACCTCAGGCGCCGGTAGCCGCGCCAGTTCAGGCACATGCATTCCCGTCTGCTTGGGAACGTGTTCGGGATGCTTTTCAGAAAGCACACCCTCCGGAGTTCGCAGGTAGCTCCGATGTTGTGGTATCTAGTCAGTGGAGGAAGGACATTCAGCGTCACTTGAGGATGTATGAGTGCACCGATGTCCAGAAGAAGATACTATCTACCTTTAAGCTAGTGGGGTCTGAACTGCAGTGGCAGGAGTCTATTACCACCGTGGAGGAGAAAGATACTCTCATTATTCAGGAGTTTTGGGTGCGGTTCAACCGCAAATATTTTTCGTCAGCTGTTCACACGGAGATGAGAAGGAAGTTGATGAGCCTCAAGCAGGAGGGAAGGACTGTGGCCGAGTATGAGGCCGAATTCACTAATCTTCTGAACATTGTTCCGGATGAGATACCGACAGAGGAGAAAAAGATACAGAAATTTACAGAAGGGTTGACTTGGAGAATCCGTCAGCATTTGTTGGGGAACCTATCGTTGGCCACTTACTCTGATGTGGTTAACGCTGCACTGTTACACTGCCAAGATCACCGCTCTCACATGGCTGAGGGCAAGAGATCGGGAGAGTCCAGCCATCAGGGCAGGACTGGAGGAAATGGTGCTAGTGGGGCACAATCTGTTCAGGGGCAGAGACAGGGCGACCAGGGTTCCCAGTAGGGGGATCATAAGAGGTTCAGGTCGGGAAATTTCAGGTACGGACAGGGAGGTTTCCGGCAGGGTCATCAGGGTCCGAACGGCCATCAGGGCCAGCAGAGTCATAATGGTCAACAACAGCAGTTTCAGCAGGGCCAGGGGAGGAACGGTAACGGCCACCAGGACCGGGGGCAGCAGGGACAGAGAGGGAGGAACTTCCCGGGGAAGTGTTTTGTTTGTGGCAAGACCGGCCATAAACGCCAGGACTGTCCTGATAGGGGAAGGGCCCCGCAGCAGCAGCAGGGTGCTCGACATGAGCCACAGAGGCCACTTTTTCCACCTGCCCTCCCAGCTCCAGCCCAGGTGCCAGCACTACCAGCCATTCCAGCAGGTCCTGTGCAGCAGGGGCAGTTACAGTATGGACGTGTCTATAACGTCCACCAGGCAGCAGCTCCACAGGCACCACCCGCGATTGAGGGTATGTTTCCTATCCATGGTACTATGGGTCGGGTTTTGTTTGATACGGGGGCAACGCATTATTTTATAGCTACACATTTTGCGAAAGTCTTAGGGTTGTTAGCCACAGTAGAGAGCACAGTGACGTGTGTAGACTCACCATTGGGGAGTGGGTCACTTATTTTCTTTATATGCCGGGGAGTGGGGGTAGAGATTGGTAGTTTGGTATTACCTGCAGACATGTTGGTATTAGATATGCATGTGCACAATGTGATTATCGTTATGGATTGGCTCGCAGATTATAGAGCCATGATTGATTGCTTCGGTGGGAGCATTGTTTTTGCCATTCCGGGGCAAGAGATGTTTGTAGTGGCGATGCCTCGCCTAGAGGGAGGCTCTACCGCTCATTTGTATTACATAGAGGTGGATACCTCTAAGGAGGTTGTGATTCCTTTAGATTCGATCCCAGTTGTCAGGGAGTATTCCGATGAGTTTCAGGAGATATCAGGCCTACCCCCAAGTCGAGAGATAGACTTTGTCATAGACTTATTACCAGATACGAGACCTATAGCACGCGCACCGTACCGTATGGCTCTGGCAGAGATGCGAGAGCTGCGAGATTAGATTGAGCAGTTGTTGGGTCAGGGGTTTATACGAAGGAGTACTTCACCGTGGAGTTCCCCTGTGTTGTTCGTGAAGAAGAGAGATGGTTCACTGAGATTGTGTGTGGACTACCGAGAGTTGAACAAGGTCACGATACAGAATAAGTATCCGTTGCCTCGAATCGATGACCTATTCGACCAGTTGAGAGGAGCTTCTTTCTTCTCGAAGATTGATTTGCGATCGGGATACCATCAGTTGCGTATCAGGGAAGAGGATGTCTCGAAGACTGCGTTCTTAAGGAGATATGGTTCTTACGAGTTTCGGGTTATGCCTTTTGGTTTGACCAATGCTCCAGCTGTGTTTATGGACTTGATGAATAGGGTGTTCAGAGATTTCCTAGATCAGTTTGTCATTGTCTTCATCGATGATATTCTGGTTTACTCCCAGACTGAGGAGGAGCACACCGAGCATTTGAGGCAAGTTTTACAGACGCTACGTCAGAATGAGCTGTATGCAAAATATGAGAAGTGCGGGTTTTGGTTGACGGAGGTCCAGTTTTTGGGACATATTATTTTCGATCGGGGGATATCTGTTGATCCGGGGAAGATATCCGCGGTGAGGGAGTGGGGAAAACCCACGACACCGACAGAGATCTGTAGTTTCTTGGGCCTAGCAGGATACTACAGGAGGTTCATTCGGGGATTTTCGAAGATAGCAGGTCCTTTAACACATCTGACTCGTAAGGGTGTGCCATTCATCTGGAGTGATGCCTGTCAGTTGACATTTGATGAGTTGAAGGATAAGTTGACCTCAGCACCTGTGTTAGCATTGTCGAGACCAGGAGTTGAGTATCTAGTTTACACCGATGCATCCTTGCAAGGACTTGGAGGTGTATTACAGCAGGAGAGTCAGGCCATAGCTTATGCTTCCGATAAGCTTAAGCCTCATGAGAAGAATTACCCTACCCATGACTTGGAGTTGGCGGCAGTTGTATTTGCTCTTCGAATTTGGAGACATTACCTTTTAGGGGAGAAGTTTCTATTGTTCACGGACCACAAGTCCCTACAGTACCTATTCACGCAAAAGGAGTTGGATATGCGATAGCGAAGGTGGCTTGGGTTTGTGAAGGACTATCAGTTTGATATCCAGTATCACCCGGGGAAGGCTAACGTGGTAGCAGACGCGTTGAGCCGTAGGTCAGTAGATGAGGTAGCAGGGGTGTGGAAGGCCAAGTGGAAGGAGTTGGGACACCAGGATGCAGTGGCCCGATCATTCATGTCTGTGATGACTGTTACACCGCAGATTGTCACGAAGGTGGTAAAGGCACAGGCAAATGACTCGTTTTGTCAGGAGCAAATAGTTCGATTACTAGCAGAAGGAGCCGAGTCCTATACCATTAGCTCAGACGGGGGATTACGCTTCAAAGGGAGATTGGTAGTTCCGGAAGGGGAGGAATTGCGGCACGAGGTAATGTCAGAGTCGCACGGCTCACGGTTCGCGATACATCCTGGTGGGGACAAAATGTTCCAAGACATGAGACGACAATATTAGTGGAGCGGGATGAAGAGAGATATTGCCATGTTTGTTTCTAAATGCGCCACTTGCCAGCTAGTAAAAGTGGACCATCAGAGACCGGCAGGACTTTTACAGCCATTAGAGGTCCCGATGTGGATGTGGGAGAGCATATCCATGGACTTTATCACGGGGTTGCCTACGTCACAGAGATGTCATGACTCCATTTGGGTAATTGTGGACAGGTTGACCTAAGTCGCTCATTTTCTACCCGTAAGGACAGACTACACTACGGGACAGTATGCCCATCTCTTTATTGCAGAGATAGTGAGACTTCACGGTGTACCCCTAAATATCGTGTCTGACAGAGACAAGATATTCGTTTCACGATTTTGGGAAAATTTTCAGGAGGCCATGGGCACGGAATTGGGGTTGAGTACTGCGTATCACCCGCAGACCGATGGGCAGACCGAGCGTACAAATCAAATGTTGGAGGACATGCTACGTATGTGCATCATTGATTTCGGGGGTGGATGGGAGAAGTATCTTCCACTGGTGGAGTTTGCTTACAACAACTCCTACCAGTTCACCATTGGCATGGCTCCATTTGAGGCGTTGTACGGTAGACCTTGTCGTTCCCCAACATGTTGGTTGGAGGTGGGGACAACAAACTACATGGGCCGGAAGTGATTCAGGATACTTCGGCGAGGATAGAATGGATTCGGAGTTGCATTCGGGTAGCTCAGGATCGACAAAAGAGCTATGCTGATGCGAAGAGGTTCTTCAGAGAGTTCCAAGTGGGGGAACAGGTTTTGCTCAGAGTATCTCCTATGAAGGGGATTATGCATTTCAGGAAGAAAGGGAAGTTGGGACCGAGATATGTGGGACCATTTCCTATTATTGAGCGGATTGGACCGGTTGCGTATAAGTTGGGTTACAGAAGCATTTGCATCGGATTCACGATGTGTTTCACATTTCCTCGCTAAGGAAATATCTTAGAGACGATTTGGCTCATTCTCATATTGCTTTGGAGGACATCGATCTCCAGCCTGATAGCTCCTACGAGGAGGGGCCGATTGCTATTTTGGACCGAAGTGAGCAGAAACTGCGGTCAAAGATAGTTCCGTTAGTGCGTGTTCAGCGGCGACATCATAATGTCGAGGAGTCCACATGGGAGCGCGAGGATGAGATGCGCGAACATTATCCAGAGTTTTTCTTACCAGGTACCTTCTAGTTCCGAATTTCGGGACGAAATTCCGTTATTAGGGGGAAGTATGTACTACCCCGTATTTTTGTGATATTTATTTATGGGATTAATTGAATTAAATGTGTAATAATTGGAAATTAATCCGGATTAAAATACTAACGAGATCCGAGTTGGCATTTGATTTTAATGAGTATATATGGCTATATATGAATATTGAACTATGAAACTTGTCGTGAGATTGAAATACGGAAATATTTAGAAATTTTGTTGAGACGCGTGTGACAGTCGCGTCAGGAATATAATTATTTTAATTATAAAAGTGAATTTTATTTCTATTAATCGTATGGTCGTTTTGAATGCGCCAACGCGTCCGGAAGGGTCGAAATAGTCAGAAAACACTAGCCGGGGGTTTAGTTTGGGTCCCGGGGCATTTTTAGGCCATACCGGCAACGTATAAGGGTAGTTTGGTAATTTTGGATTTTTGGGAATTGAAACCCACGAAAATTAGGAATTAATATCTGATTTGGAAATTACCCACTAAACCCACTAATAACCTAATGGGCTACGAAGGTTATTGGAATTAGTTCCAAAAGAGTTCCTAAGGCAAACCCTAGCCACCATTGTCACTTTGGAGAAGAAGGCTTGTAGAGAGAGAAGAGAGGAGAATTCTGCAGAGAGAGAGAGAATCATTCATCAAATCGACATCAAAATTAGAGATATACATAAGGCAAGTGGTTTAATTTCGTTTATTACAAAGAATGTTTCATCCATGCGTAGGAAATTGACAAAATTTGTATTGTTCTTGGGAGTTTGATAAAAACCCATTAATTGGAATTAAAACTTTATATTTTGATGAAAGGATTGCATGTAGAATTGTGTTAGGAGGATTATCCTGATGGAAATACACCTTGTTCATAATAAAAACGGATTTAATTATACCCATTGGTGACTTTAAAATTTTAGGGTTCATGTTCATGTCATTTGGGGATAAATGAAGGGATTTGATGCTTCAATGATGTTTAGGAAGAATTGGCCCTATATAAACGTTAATATATGACCTAAGCATGTTTAGGAACGATTAAAAACCTTGAAAAATTATTGGATTGATGTTTAGATGAGTTTGGAGAGGAAGAAAAGTTGGAAAAACGATATAGGGAAAATCTGGGCTCGAATCTGGCCACTCGTTAGAAGACCTGCCCAGGTCGTTCGAACGAGATTCTAACGAGTTGACAATTTGAATTCTAACGAGAGGGGTGTTCGTTCGATGACTTTCGTTCGAACGAGATCTCGTTAGAAGGCCCACTTCGTTCGAACGAACTCTCGTTCGAACAGTCTCGTTCGAACGAGACTTCTAACGAGTTAACAATTTAGGTTTTTTAGCCTGTTTTGATTTCGCGTGTCCCGTAACCTTATTTAATGGTAGAGATAACATTCCCTTGATGATAAATTGATATAGTAGGGACATTTGGGATATATAGAGGAGTAAAAACCTAGAAGTGTGATTCGAACCAAATGGAAATTATGGATTAGGACGTGAGTGTCTATTATGACGTGAGAACAATTAATGGCTTGTATAATTGAATTAACCGGGAACATATAAATTGTGTACCATTATATGACGGTACAAGAATGAGAAGTGTACCACAAAAAAAATTATGGTGATTACTAAGATGTGTGCATACTTAGTATATGTATATGATTTTATGTGTATGACATACCTACCATACTTGCTATCACAGGAGGTTTACGTTCGATTAGGGCCCTCTAATCCTTGTGTTGCCCGGATTTAGACTGGTACCTCGAGAACATAGGTCAGAGAAGGACTTATTGGGATGTTAATAAGTCTGCTGATCATGGGAGCGTAGGTATGTGTGTGACCCATGTGATGTGACTGTGTTTGCCTCCATTGGTTGTGATTGTTGTTATCTAAGAACGATTCCGGAGAGATTCGGAATGCGTGATCCTTATGTACGTGATGTACCGGGATGGATAGCAGAGTATGTGTGCACCGCAGCTTAGTCTCGGGGTGCTTGTATTGTATATTTATGACGTGAATAATATACACTTAATTAATGGGAACTTTCATGTTGGTATTGTGAATATAATTATGGTAATGTTTTGAGAAAACATAACGGGTTAACCGATAGTGAATTGTATTACTAATTGAGAATCTGAGTTTAAGTAAACCCCTCTATTTAATTGATAACGCTAGAATGTAATATGGGAATCGAGTAGTAAGGGGTAGAACTTATTACGGTTTGGTTAGGTATGTATGTCATTTAGATGGGTACGGTACGTTAGGAGTGCACATGTAGTCGAGAGGTTAGAATTTCATGTGAGTGCACGTCCTAACATGTATTTTGCATTTATTGTTTTAATGTTATTAAAACACTTGCTGTTTTTAAAATGATTTCCACTTTCGGGCTCTGACCCATTTGCTTTCAAATCTATTTTTGTAAAAACCATTTTCGGTGTCCAGCCACAAGGACACCATGCTTAGGATCCTCATTCAGGTGACGAGCTGTAGCTGTTTGTGGAAGTTACAGTACTTTGCTTGTAGACGCTTCATCTATCTTGACTCTATATTCAGCATTTATCAGTTGTAGGGCATGTCGCCCATTTCTTTTTGAGACATTTCATTTATTTCAGTTATTCAGACTTCTGGCATGTAATTAATTCAGGATTCAGACTTGTCATATTATTTTCAGTTGTGGGATTGTTGTGAGGAGTTTCCTCCGGACTTATTATTATTTGTTGGTTATTTCATTACTTCGTTATGGTGAATGGATTATGTTGTTCTTCCATTATTCTTTTATTGCATGTTAATCAGACTTAATTTAAAAGTTGGCAACTTACTTTTTAAATACTAGGTGGTTAGTAATTATTAAAATATTTTCGACAGTGATGGTATTAACTGAACCAACTTAGCATTTTGTATTGATTTAATAAAGGAGTAGCTACCCGGTATTTAATTAGTCGGGGTGTCATAGATTAGTTCTTATTTAATGTTGAAACTCATAAGTTTAGATTTCATTTTATTAATTGAAGATATAGTGGGGGCACATTACATGTTGCTTCTCAATGCTATACCTAGAGAATAGTGGGGGAACTCAATCGAGTACCTCTTAACCATAATTAAAGAACATTTAATAGAATCTGAAACTTTGGTCAAAACTCTTATTTTTTGAGTTGTGAGTTAAAAATAAAAGTTGCTTATGTTATTGAAAAGGATTCGAAAAATCCTTAGAGAAGTCATGTCATAAATGATTGATTGAATTCCTTGGAATGAACTAGAAATTAGTTTATAATTGACTTATCTTATAACTTTAAGATAATAAGGTGTATACACGCCATTTAAAGGAATATTGAGACCATTATCATTTATGAATACGAGCTTTGTTTAATAGACGAAATTCATCGATATAACCTAGTTATACATGTTGTGAGTTAAATTATTCTCATGAAAATGAAAGGCTTCATTTAATTTGATTGTTATTGATATTATATATGATGTTGAGTTAAAAACTAAATATATATAATATTATTTATCGAATGATGACCTATGTAAGACAACTTACATGGACCAACTTGAAGTTTGAAAATTAATATGGAAGGTACTAATAAATGGCATGATATTTTGATAAATCATCAAATGAGAATGAATTGAAAATAATATGAATTGTGTTTATCATTAAGCATGTTGAAATATGAATGCACTCTTATTTATTATGCAAGAATGATTAGCTAATATTTTGTTATAATATTTTGTTGCCTAGAAAACCAAATTCATGCTAATTCAAGTGTTAGCATGAAGAGTTTAAATGAAACAAGAATATTACTTATTAATATTACAAGGCTATATGATCAATTAGTTGATCAAGTACATTGAAATACAAGAATATTTATTTATTAGATATATGCTTATTATGAACCATCTTGTACTCTACATGATCTAAGTATAAGAACACTATATATAGTGATAAGAAAATATGAATATGCGAACATCTGAAGTAGTCTCAACTGTGCTACTAAATACGATTGACTTGGAATTATTTTTTGTGGGAGTACTATGAAGGTTTATAATTAAAAAGTGCATTCTTATGCTATTTAGAAAGGTTATGTGTTTTGATAAAAACTACAAACCTAGAATTGATTATGAATCAATAATGGATATGTGTCTAACACATATTATGATGCTATTTTTGAAACTCCAAGAAATATTAATTATTGACACAATTAATGATGGAGTATATGGTGATACCATTAGCTATGGCTAGTCAGTAAATGAAAGGTTAAAAGACCTATTATAAGATACCATTTACGGTAGAGATTGACACAGTCATTTTATCCACAAAATAGAACCATGGCCATTGTAAAATTTTAGAACCGTTATCATAACGAAAAGAAAGGCAAATATGTCATAAGCACAACATAGTTTGAGAACTTAAAACTAATGAGTTGTGTGTGTGGATTATGTTCATACTGATGAGAATAGAATCTGACTTATCATTTGACGAAAGGACTAGTGTGGGAGAAGGTGTTTAACACCTAGAAAGGGATCGGACTAAAGCTCGTTGATATTGAATCATTTGTGGTGGTAACCCAACCTATAGACTGGAGATTCCAAGAAATGGGTTCAAAGGGTAATAACCGTTATAATGAATCGTTAAGGTACTTAAATACAACCTTACCAAAACTAATCTCGCGGAGGCATCTTTGTTGAAGAACGTTGATATTCGTATCCGTATTAACGCATGGTTGAAGTTGAATATGTATTTGATGATTGAAGCGGTATACGACATACAATAATGTAAACACAACAATTAAATAATGTCCTTACAAATATCCACCTATGTCTATGCTGGTACAAAATAAAAACATCTGAATTATCAAATCAAAACGCCTATACAAATCTAATACCCTCCCATGAACCCAAAACTGAAAAGTTATCAAAAATGAAAGTCTAAAACTTTCTTTAAAAATCTTCAACATCAAAAAACGAATTATGGATTTATGGGGGAGTTTGCATTATGGGGGAGATTTGATTATTCATGATTGATTTATTCTTATATCATTTCAAACTCGATGCATAACGAAGGTATTTACTTTGTCTCTTGTGTGTAGGTACGAAGATTGATGATCATATGTTGCATACATTGATGAGAAAAGCGTAAAGATTTGAATATTTAATGTTAAAGATTTATCAAGAAAGTTTCAGTCTAGGGTATTAGATTTGTAAAGGCATTTTTATTTGATAATTCAGATGTTTTTATTTTGTACCGGCATAGACATAGGGGGAGATTTGTAAGGATATTATTTTATTGTCGTGTTTACATTATTGTTTGTCGTATACCTCTACAACCGTCGAAGAATTATTCAAGTTCAATCACGTGTTAAGACGGATCCGAATACGAACGTTCTTTAACAAAAATGCCTTCGCGAGATTAATTTTGGTAAGGTTGTGTGTAAGTACCTTAATGGTTCATTATAAGTGTTGGGATATTTTTTCTAAAATATTTTCTAAGTATTGAGGCGGAGTTTTTGTCAAAGAATGTTTTCTAAGTGTTGAGGTGGAGTTTTTAACAAAATAATTTTTTTTATTAAGCTCGTTCGAGCGACCTGACGATGTCGTTCAAACAACATAAGGTTCTTGCGCGAAGCTCGTTCGAGCAACATGTATCCTCATTCGAGCGACAACCTTATCTTGTTCGAGTGATTTGACAACTCAATTTTTCTATATAAAGCATGTTAAATAACTCCGTTTTTGTTAAGAAAACCTCACATTTTTCATTCTGCACAAACTGCAAGCCAGAAAAATACTTTGTCTTCTTCACTTAGGGGTTTAATCCTTTTTGTTTTCAATTCAAAAAACATCCCAAACTTTTAGTGAATTGTTTTGGAATCCAAGATTCAACTTTGGTGAAATTATTTCTTTTTGGAGTCTTATCTCTACTGCTGACTATGATTGGTTGTCGATTGAGAGTGCTCTTGGGTGTTCCTGGCTGAATTAGGACTACGTGTTCTTGTGGGCTGTTGCAGTTGTTCCATTGCTGACACTAGGTTGCGTGTCTATGTGAGTATCTGCGCGATATTCATTATGGATTTTATTGTTTATATAATTTGTGATTTATTATTCATAATGAAATAAAAGGTTTTACCCAAAAGGTTTTTTTTTTCCTGAATTTTTTTTTTGTGATGGTTTGATTTCACTCACGTAGTTGCATGCTTTAAGGCTGAATTAATTTGGTTTAAAAATTGACTCCAATTAAATAAGTCTAAATTGAAAACTTGAGAATTTGATTAAATTAGTAACACGCGGAATTCTAAAATTGGTATCAGACTTTATTTAAGCGATCATCACTTTCTCAAATTGGTATCAGAGGAGGTTTCACTAATTTATTGTCAATTCCTTTTTTTGCAAAATTTTGTGATATTGATTTTTTGAAAAAAATAGATTTTTAAAATTTTTCGATTTTTCCAATGGAGCATTTATATAATCGGATGCCTCCCCTTGATAGGACGAGTCAGAGTTTTGATGATTTAAAAAGTTTGAATTTGACATTTGCGAAAATAATTAAATTTTTGGAAAAAGAAAATTGTCATTTTATATCCGCTATGGATATTTTGCAAACAGTTCCAAGTCAAAGAGAATTTTATCATGAGAAATTTGTTTCTTAGGACCACAACTTTAATGATTTAAAATTTTCCAAAAAGGAGAGTGATGATAGAGTCCTATTTTTAAAAATAAGAATTGTAGGACTTTAAAAATTCTAGGATTTGTGTTTGTGCCAAAGATGATAAAAATAGTTTAATTGATGAATTTGTGGCACGTGAAGAGACTCTTAGGGATTGAATATTTTAAGGGAGAACGTGATAACCTTCTAGGAATAATAGAAAATTTAAAAAAGGCTGATCTAAAATTGGAAGAGTCTAATTCTTTGCTTTAGCAAAAAAATTTGGAGTTGAAAAATGATCCGACTTACTCCAGTAGTGTTGGTAGTAATGGCAGTGGTTCGTCGTGTTCTCATGTTTCGAGTGTTAAAGCCAAGATCATTATTTATTTTAAAGGGTCAATCAATTCCAAGGACGTTAGAAAATGTCAACTCATAGGCGTCTTTCCACCCATTTTCAAATGTTCACACTATGGTAGGAAAGGTCATCTTAGGCGTTTTTGTTTCGATCTTTAAAAAGGTCCTGGAAAGTTGAAGTCCAGTGTTTCCATGGTTCCCCAAACCCCCATTCGACGTTTCACATCTATTTGGGTTAGGAAATAACTTTTATAGGTGCTAGATGGTAAACTAGTTGATTCTCACATGCTTGCACACGATTCATCTCTTTCCATATCATATCGTTGATTGCTTGCATGAAATGTCTGCCATACACTAGTTGTGTTTCACGTTACTGTTTGCTAGTGTGATGACACGCGTACTTTTTGTATTTGATAAAACTTTTGAAAAATACAAAAAGATTTTATTTTGATAAAATTTTTGAAAAAGGATAAAAAGATATTTGTATTGTTTTTGCACCGTTTATGAATGGACATTTAGGATGACTAAGTCACAATTTCGTTCCATATTCATGTGAATATTTGATAGTATTTTGATATACGTCATCATTTCATTATAATCTTTTCTATGTTTGGAGTCATTGAGATTACAATGTTTGGAGTCATTGAGATGTGATTAGTTGTCATTACCTACATGTTTGACTCATGATTTCCTTTATTGCACACTTGCACGGATTTGTTTGACTATTGTTCTTGTCTATCACATATTGGTTGATGTGTTTTCATCTCAATTTTTTCATTAAAACGAACCAAATGCGATAAAACTTGACAATGAAAGTAGTGCATGTAAACATCGTTGTCGTGAGTTTATATGATTTATTTGAAAAATGGGGAAGGGCTACGAAAGGTACTCATTTATCCTTTGCGATTAAGCCACTATTTAAATCGGCCTAGAAAAAGTGTGGCACAAAAACAGAAGCCAAAGTCCAAAGAGGTTGAAAAGAGCCCGAAAAAATTTAAAGGCCATAAAAAGAAATATATGCCAGAAGTGGAACAATTTATTTTTTTTCATCACCTCAAATGAAAAAAAAGATAAAGCAGTATTATTTATGAGTTAGATTGGGTGGAATATAAAACGGGTTTGCACATCCCTGAAAAGTCATGAAAAAAGCATTACATAGTCTTAGACATTATTGGTGTGAAAATCATGTATGACATTGATTTTTTGATTTGATTAAGACGGTGTCATCTAAATTCACATTTTTGACACCTTAGGACGATTTTGATGTTCATTCGTTAGGAATACATATATTCATCGTGCGCATTTGTTGTGTTTGATTACATTGATTTGCCTATCGAATATGTTCACACCCATTCATTCCATTTCTATGATTTGGTTATCTTGGCATAAATTCATAGTGTGTGATTTTAAAAAAAAAAATTCTTGACAAAAATTAAAAAATCAAAAATAGTTTGTGGATGCCTTTGAGTATTCCTTTGCATGAGCGTGGTTTGATTTATGTTTGTTATGCACGTTTGTCGTGACACTCCATGTTTATTTTGTTTTCCTCATCTATTTCAGACAAATAAAAATGGGGAGAACGAATTGTGATTTTATGGGGAAGTTTGCATTATGAGGGATATTTGACTATTGATGATCGATTTATTCTTATACATTTCAAACTCGATGTGTCACGAAGGTATTTTCTTTGTCTCATGTGTGTAGGTACAAAGATTTATGATCATATGTTGCACATCCTGATGAGAAAAGCGTAAATATTTGAAGATTTGATGTTAAAGATTTTTTAAGAAAGTTTTAGACTTGCCTTTTTTATACCTTTTCAGTTTTGGGTTCATGGGAGGGTATTAGATTTGTATAAGCATTTTGATATAATAATTTAGATATTTTTACTGTGTACCGACATAGACATAGGGAGATATTTGTAAGGACATTATTTTATTATCGTGTTTACATTATTGTATGTCGTATATCGCTACAACCGTCGAAGACTTATTCTAGTTCAATCATGCGTTAAGACGGATCCGAATTTCAATGTTCTTCAACAAGTATGCCTCTGCAATATTAATATTAGTAAGGTTGTGTTTAAGTACCTTAATGGTTAATTATAAGTGTTGGGGTATTTTTCCTAAAAAAAAATTCTCAGTGTTGATGCAGAGTTTTTCGTTAAAGAATTTTTTTCTAAGTGTTGAGCCGAATTTTTTAACAAAATTTTTTTTATTTTTTATTAAGATCGTTCGAGCGACCTGATGATGTCGTTGAAATGATATAAGGTTCTCCCGCGAATCTCGTTTGAGCGATACGTGTTCTCATTTAAGCGACAGCCTGATCTCGTTCAAGCGATTTGTCGACTCAACTTTTCTATATAAAGCGTGTTAAATGACTCGTTTTCGTTAACAAGACCTGCCGTTTTTTATTCTGTACACACTGCAAACCAGTAGAATACTTTGTCTTCTTCATTTAAGGGTTTAATCCTTTTTGTTTTCAATTCAAAAAATATCCCAATCTTTTAGTGAATTGTTTTGGAACCCAATATTCAATTTTATCCAAGTTATTTCTTTGTGGAGTGTTATCTCTACGGTTGTCTATGACCGTGTGTCCATTGGGAGTGCTCGTGGGTGTTCCTGTTTGAATTAGGACCACTTGTTCTTGTGGGTTGCTGCGGTTGTTCCATTTCTTACTCTAGGTTGCGTGACTATGGGAGTATCTGCGTGATATTCATTGCGAATTTTATTGTGTATATAAGTTGTGATTTATTATCCATAGTGAAATAAAAGGTTTTACTCAAAAGGGGTTTTTTCCTGAAATTTGTGTGTCAACAATTTTATCTGTGATGGTTAATTTTGTTTAAAAATTGACTCTAATGAAATAAGTCTAAACTGGAAAGTTGAGAATTTGATTACATTAGTATCACATGGCATTCTCATACCTTCTTTTGGTTTTCAATGTGGGCCCTAAAACTCTTTTGAATTTGAATTGCTTTCACCGGGGTTGTTGGATCAACAACTATATCCGGGGTTTGAGGAGCCAAAAGATCCTAAGGAATAATTTGATTTTCTGAGGTTTACACTTAGGAAACAAGTTCAGAAATCCCAGATTTTATGGATCGAGATAGATGCAAGATTGACTAAGTTTTTGAAGGATTTACTGCTTATGATCTTGGTGAGGTAGTGACTGAGATTGAGAAGTTGGGTTTTGAATTTGGATTTTCCTTTTTCATATTTGAGATTCATCATTTGAACTAGAACTGGAACTTATTTTCACTAACTTACATGCTGATATTGGGTGTCCAATGCAGTAGTAAAAATCTGGTAAATGCTCTAATTCGAACTTGATAGAAATGTTAACTCCCTCACATTCAACAATTACCATCTTCATAATGTTGAAATAAAAATCAACTTCAATTAGTATTCTAGCAAAGATTCCATATTTTTTTCTCTAGTGTAATAGGATCTATACGAATTGGATTTCCTATCCCTCTTACAATTTCAAGTAATATACGATGATGCCAAAACTCATCAAGAAAAACCTAGAATCTAACCCAAACATGTTCTTTTGATGAAATAAAGTTTGATGGAGAAAAATTTGGGCACCATTGAATAATTTTAAAAGACCAATCTGAATGTGAAAAGGCCAACCATCTTGCCCTATTCATATCATCTAAGGAATTAACATGTAAACTATAAAATCCTTTACCTTTTGGAATAATTTTCCATGAGTTATGGACATTCCGTGAAACATTGAGATGTATTTTAAGCTCTTCAGTTGTGATAGGCTCGAATCCTTTTGCAAGAATAAATTCCCCAATAATCTTGACTTTGCATAATTCTAATGAACTTTTGTAAACTTTATCAGAAATTTTGATGTGGGTTGTACCTTCATGATACGAGGGTAATGGCAGGTTAGAAAAGTGAGGAGCTAAATGGCCAAACATTTTGATGTTTGATTGTTTATCACGTGATTCTCAATTGTTTAGAATGATAGCAAATGAAGTTTTGGATGCCATAAATCAAAGTCATAATGAAATTTTTCTTAGAAGAGATTGAAAAGTTAGATGAACATGATGAAGAGTTCCAGGCTTGCTACTATTGAGAGTGACAACTGTTCAATGTAAACCTTGCTTCTTAGTTATAGGATAATGCCACATCGAGAGTGTACCTAAAATTGGTGTAGTTAATATACACCTATTTTTACAGTTATGGCAAGCCTTTTGGGCATTACAATTGCGTGTAATGGGTGAAAGAACTTATTGGTCAGAATCCCACATGCGCATCGTCGTTCGACCCACCCAAGATCTTGACTTGGGGTTTATATTATATTTTTTCTCGACCAAAATATTTGAATTTCTTATAAAAAATCATAATGGAATCTTATTTTCTAATTTTGTTGACTACCGAAAGTGGGACTTTTATTCATTGGCTCTTAGCGTTTTTTCTCCCCACTATCCTTCTCTAACATTTGGAATTTATCCTATTTATTTGGTCATTTAATTTTGTTTTTAAAGTTAATAGAATAATGCAGAAAAAAAGTAAACAGAAAAATTCTTTCACCATTTTATTTGCTCTACAAAATAGAGACGACGAACACATAAATATTTTCTCTCTATCAGAGTTTTTTTCTCTTTTCCTTACCTGATCAATTCGTCCCCTAAACTGATATTGAGTAACTAATAGTTTACGAGTGATAGTATAACAGATTACTACGTGCATAGCTTTTTTGGGCATAAATTGATTTCATTTTGGATTGTTTTATCCTAGGGGTGATGGGGCATTAAATAGACTGCAGCATAATTTTGGGCAGAGCCACAAAATAGCTTAAAGAGAGCGACCTTGTCCTTGACTAAAACTTTTGATTTTGTTGTTGTTGATTTTTCACAATCGGTAATTTCGTTCCATTCTCTTATATAATAAACCACGGTAGTAAGGTGTTTTTTATCTACAATGGAAAATTAAAATACCTCTACATAATTAGTAAACTGTTCAACTTTGAAGGATTGCATTTTAAACAATGGAGATAAAAAAAATGTTATCTTACCTAACTACCAATAAACTATAATTAAGTATCCAATTAGACAAACATATTATGTCTGATCCCCTACCGTTGAACCACTTCACTTAGTTCATTTGGATATTAGTGAATTGAATGGAATTACGACTAAAACTGGCAAACTAAATGATATTTATGTAGGCAGCGGCTGTACCAGTCAAAGAATGTTTAAATTGAACATTAATGCCATCAATAAAATTTCCCCTTTTGCTTATATTGCATGTTCATTTAATATGTGGCAGGCTACACTTTGTCATGTTAATAAATAGCTTCTTAAAAATATGAGTACTTTAGGATTAAATCTAGAATTACCATCAAATGATTAAAAAAAAATTAAATGGTGTAGTTACGATAAAATAACAAAGACACCACGTAAATGTGTTATTAGAGAATTTGAACCACTTGACTTTGTTCATTAGGATATTTATGGATTGGATTGAATTACGACAAGAAATGGCACACGTTACTTTATTATTTTTATTGATGATTGTCCAGATTATTCATTAGTGTATTTAATGAAAAATAAAAGTGGTGATACCCTAGGCATCCTCTCTTCTTTCAAGGGCATTCCGTCTCCTAGCACCCCAATACATCTCTTCCTTATCAATGCATTATTCAAGTAAGCCTTAAATAATTACAAATTGAGGTAGTGTTGTTCCAAAGAAATATTTGTTACACCCCGCCTAATAAGATACCGGGAGATCACTCCAATATTAAATTAAAACATGAGTCTCATATGGATCATTCTTAGCATCACTGTCGAAAATCCATTTAATTACTAATAACCTATTAGGCCGGTGTCAAAATTTTAACTTTACTACTCTTTTTAACAATTACTAAATTAAAACATCCACACAGTTTTGCGGAAATGAAACTGCAATGAAATAAAATAACTGAACACTCGATCAAAATATACAACCATATCGAATGCTGTACTCAAAGAATAAATAAATGCTGTTGGGTTATTAACCCGAATGTTTATACAATACCTCCTATCTAGAGTACAAGGATAGAAGCGTCTATCGAGAACCTACACGCATCCACAGCTACTGCAGCTGACGTCTGACTCGAAAGAAGTGCCATCCAGGCATCCCTGTGTCTGGACACCTATATATATATATATATATATATATATATATATAGCAACAAAGGAAAAGTAGATAAACGGGTCAGAGCCCGATTTGTGAAAATATTTAACAAGTGCATAAATGCTTTATTTTTTGAAAATATGTTTTATCTCATATTTAAATTGGTATCGCACTCCCATGAGATACCCCTCACCTCTCCACTAACAGTGCACTCCTAGTGCATCCCTCTAAACCACCTAGTCAAGCTACCCTGCTAAACTAGTCTATTACCCAATCACTATCACTCCTAGATAGTCCAAGTAATGTACTAAGGGCTAAACTTCTCCCCAGTCTCAACACTAAGCCATGTTCGTGTGTGGGGTGTCTCGCAAAGTGAAATCCAAACAAGGAACCCCCCGATACACTACTATGCGGCAAGGTCGATCATCGGGATCCATTAGACCCTCGGTACTCGATTCATCCATATATATACATTTTTACCATAAACATCTGGATCTATCTCCCGGACTGAGGGTTCATATATCAAGTATTTATCAATACTTTCATTTTTCTCAAAACTTCCCATTTCCTTTCTTATATCAAGGTAATGTAAATATAAAAGCCAATTCATTATCATGAATTGGTTTAACAAATCATATACTTTTAAAAGCCAGTTTTATTATCATAAAAATGTTTTTTCGTTTTATATCATCCCATTTCCCTTTTTATACTCACGAAATGTATTCAAAGCCATTTTCATTATCATAAAATTCTTTGATCATATCATATGCTTCCACATCCCTTCTTCCATCCGGGAGTGTTACCGAAACCAAAACCTTTATCCCATTTCCTTTCTCATATCCAGGAAATGTAAATTAAAGCCAATTTATTATCATAAATTGCTTTAATAAAACTAAGACCGCCCCTCCGGGTTTACCCACTGGATGCGCCCCTAAATGGCTATCATCTTCCAGGGCCTATCAAACAAGACAACCTGGGAACCTACCAATGTCGGAAAGCGGCCATATGCCTGCGGGAAAGTCAAGACCACACCCAGAATCTCCTAACCAGCGCAGTAAACAATAATCGATCATATGGCCTATAGGACTATATCCACCCTGCATTCATTAGCCAGGGGGAATCACAATACGCATGCAACTTCCCTTATGATAGCGATTTAGGGAGGTGTGTAACCATAATTTATTAATTATGAAAAATCATTTCTTTTTCCATTTTGAAAACATTCATCTATATATTTTCAAAATCATTTATCTCAAATTATATATATATACTTGAATCACATAGTATACATACACCATATATTCCTCCCTGAATATATAAAAATGTCCATATTTGCCAAACCATCTATCGATGACCAATAATCCCAAAGATTCTCTCAAGGAATCATAATCATGCATTCATATTTGCATGATACTAAACCCAAAGTATTCCCAAGCATTCATTAAATCCATACCCCAGATCGTACACTAAATTAATTCGAGGTTCCTTATTTCATCCCGGGGTTTATTCACCCTCAATACCATTATATCGGAGTCCTAATATCATGTCTATAATCCCCGATAATAATCTCCAAAACCATAGTTTAAATCTCCCTAAACTTTAAAAGGAGAAAACCTCAAAAGTCTGCCAGTACCGAATCGATTCGGCCTGTCCAAATCGATTCGAAGGGTACCGAATCGATTCGTCCTATCCGAATCGATTCAAAATGGTTCTACTTTCAAACTGTCTCTTACCGAATCGATTCGGCTTGTCCCAAAATCTCAAATCTGCCTAGGTTTTATATATATCCCAAAACCCCCAAACCCAATTTAATCTCCATTTAAATTATAACTCGGATTCATTACAACGAACCCAAAGTTTTCATATCTCCTCAAGTCCTTTAGTGGTCCTAACACTCTTTTTGGGAACCCCTAATATTTATCTCCAAATAATCCTAGCGTTAGTTTATGATAACTATTTCGATCTCGGACAACTTTTCGTAGAAAAATCACTACAAATAAAAAAAATCAAAAAAATACGCGGTCGGCGCCCACGTGACCGCGTTGAAGAGATATACAACTTTCATTTTTTGACAAAGAGACGAATCGATTCGCCCTGGCCGAATGGATTCGGTTAAGACGCAGGTCACTATTCATTATCTTCAAAAAATTTCCAAACCTCCATTATTCTCCATTTTTGTTGTTTCTAAGCTCATCCAACAACTCAATAAACATCTAATCAATATTTTACAACTAACACATCAATTCATTTGGGGTATTAAACTATTTCTCTTAGATTTAAACCCTAAAACCATTAAAGCCCCAACTTATGATTTTAACCAATTTCAATCCATTTCTTTACTCCATTTACATGGATTTAACACTAGAAATCATTAAGAGTTTACATTTCATCAATATGTAAACTCATATACAAATTTTCCCAAATTTATTTTAGGGTTCTACCAACTATGATATGAAATAAATGCATAATTGAAATAAATCAAGTAAACACTTGCCTGGAAGATTAAATCCGACGACCTCGAGCCGAATCCCGTGGAGTTTGGCCCGAGTTTCCCCCTTTCTCCTCTTTTCTCCTCCTCCTCTCTCTCTCTCTCTTCCTTCTTTTCTCTTTTCTTTCCTTTTCTCTTTCTCTTCCTCTCTCTTGACTTATAAGGGAGAAAAAAAAAGGTTTTAACCCTTTAAACCCCCAAAACGACTCGTTTACTCAATTACGAGCCCTTTTTAACTCCAAAATTCCCCGAAACTCAATTTCGATAATCGGACACCCTTTTCCGATTATCTCGGACATTCCGAGACTCACGACGCAGTCGAAATTCCCATTCGAGGTACTTGACTGCAAATCACTATTCTAACCCAAAATAAATTTATGCGGGTTTTCTAATTAGAATCTTACCTCTTCCGTTGCTTTATTCCACATCGACATATAATTAAAATACTTCGACCTATTTAGTCCCAAAAATAATTATACCATCCATCGAAAATCATTAAATCCTCAAAAATCCCAAAAATCACTATTTCGAGAAAGTCTCCAAATTGCTAATTTATACCCAAATGTGGGATTTAAGTGTCTCCAAAAGGACGGGTTATTACAATATTAGAAGTAACAAACGTGATTTACACTTTACTCTGTTACTTTGTAACTATTAAATATTGGAGCATTTGAAATTCATTCCCTTTCAGTGCTCTTTTGTGAAAGAAAGAATGAATATTTGAGTTTTGACCTCTAAATTTTCCATTAGTATGTTTCGTCGCTAAATTAAAAAAGATGAAAAAAACATTTCTATCTTTTCTTATTGTCAAAATTTAGCTAAGGTGTTAAAGTGTTAACCTAAATGGGCACCAGATCGTATTTGAAAGCTGCTTCAGTTGAGCCTTGGCCATTCTCTCCTTTGAAAGTGCATTCTAATCCTCATTCATGGTTTGAGATTTCCATTGTTGATGACTCATGGTTGTCTAGTATCAACTTTTTTCAGAGAGCGTTGGTGGGTAGAGTTAGTAATGCGGGGTGTCTACAACCGTCATTAGAGAAGTTGAAGGTGTGGGTTAACAGTCATTAGAGACCTGTAGGCGGTGTGGTGGTCAGGTATTTAAACCCTTCTCTCTTTTGTTTCCTATTTGCATCTGAAAAGGAAGCTAGTAGGTTTTTACAACAGAAGGTTTGTATTGTGAATGGGTTTCATCTCTTCTTGGATAAGTGGCATCCTCTTGGGGGTTATTTTAAGAATGTCAGGCGTCCGGCTAGTCGTTGGATTAGGATTGTGGGACTTCCACTCCACTTGTGGGGTATGGAGGTTTTCCAGGATATAGGCAATCAGTGTTTTTTTTTAATATTGAGGATGATACTCAAACGGGGGAAGAGCTAAGGTTGGCCAGGATCTTAGTAAAAGGGAACAAGATTTTACCGGAGAAGGTGCTACTCAAAGCAGTTGGTTGGGTTTTTGACCTCCTCATATCTGTGGAGATGCCTTCTATGTGCTATTTTGGAGGTGATGAATCTTCTGAGAAGGATAAGGGTAGTTTCAAGGGTATTGATGATTATCAAAGGCTCAACAGTAGTAATCTCTTCAAATCGAGGAATGTGCATGGAAGGTTTCCATTGAGTCACGAAAGGAATGTGCAAAAGCAGTGGACTGTGAATATGCAAGCAGGGTGCAGTGCTGACTCTCATTTTGCATGGACTCTCATTTTGTAAGGACTCTCACTCCCTTTAATACTTCTACCAAAACTGAGGGGGTCAATTCTATTTTTATCCATGAGGACGTTGAGGTGGTGAAGCCCAGGGGCGAGGCTCAGTCTCCGTCCAGTTCTATAGGTGCTGCTACGAAAGATATTGTGTCGGTTGGGTTCGTCGAGGCAGTTGCAAAGTCAGTTACACATACTGTTGTGGAGAAACAAACAGGGCCCGACATTACCGGAGCTTGTGCGCAGGCGGGTCTTTGCTCAAAAAGTATTTAAGGTGTCTCGGGGCGTGAGCAGCCTAGTATTCGAGGGTTGGGGTTGGTGAATGGTAAGGTGGAAGACAAGTCACGGATTGATGGAAGTCTTGGTCTTGGTATTGAAGTGGGTGAAAGTGAAGCTATAGCATGTCCGCATGGGTGATATGTTTGACAAGCACGTAGGTCATGTTGAAAAGCTTTAATTGCTAGAAGTTGCTTCTGTGGCTGACAAGAAATGTGAAAATAATAGTTTTAGTAATCTTAGTAACAATCAGGATGGGGCCCACTTATTGTTGGCGGATAATGTCCAAGGGATCAATTTCGTTAATGAAGTAAGTGCTCTTCCTCTTAAGAGTAAGACTTCTAATTCCCTGATTATTAAGAATGGTAAACTCTGGCCTCATTTTAGTAAAATCGGACCTTGTATTAATTCGGGAAAAGTATTAAAAAAAAGGGGTGCTTGAAAAAAAAATCAGAAGTTATAAGAAATAGATGGAGGAATATAGGGAGGTTAAGGGTAAAGGCTTGGTTTCCAATGGTTCTATGTGCTTATCTAAAGGTGGGTCTGGTTGTGAGGGTGTGGGCCCGAGTTATCGCACATCCGAGGGGCTCTTTACTACTTTATTGCCTGGTTCGTTACTTGACAGGGGTGGTACCCTATGCACGATTGAGGAGGAGGGTGTGGGAGAGGTGGTGGGTGGGGATCTTGGAAGTTTTCTTATGGAGTCTCTGGGGATTCGTCGGGTGGGCAAGGTAAAGCTAATAGCCCGGGGGACTTGTCCCCTAGATAGTGGGTGGATCTTCAGGCCTTGGAGGGAAAAGGGGAGACGTCTGGAGGTAGGGTTGGTGAGAGGATTCGGGAGTTAGAGGTGGAGGAATGGGTTTGCAGTGTTATAGGAGGTTTTAATACATTCCTAGGGATTAATTTTAAGGGGAATGAGAAGGAGGCACTTAGGATGTTCCGAATCATGGAGGAGAGACGGAGGGAGAGAGTATATGTGGTAGAGAGGGGGGTGGGTGGGGGAATAAATGGGTTTAAATGAAGCTACGTCTCATATCTTGGAATGTGCGGGGTTTAAATGACCTCAGGAAAAGAGGGGTGGTTAGTGGACCGATATCGCAGTGGAGGCCGAATATTTTATGCCTACAAGAGACAAAGTTAGGGTTTGTGGATTGGGAGGTGGCTCAATCTATTTGGGAAGGGCGTAGGGTGGAGTGGTGTTGTCTGGATTCAGATGGGGCTTGAGGAGGGATTATCATTGTTGATGTAAAAAATTAGATCACTCTAATCATTCAATCACAGATAAATAAATGAGACAAAGAATTTTAAAGTGGTTCAGCCTTATCAGAATGGCCTACGTCCACTGTTGTTTTATTGCTGAGTGTTTGGGAATTCTCGATTACAAGTTCTCTCAAGAAATTCCTCTCTCGATTCCAGGGTTTGGATTCGGGTCCCCCTACAATGAGGATTGTACAATGTATTTATAGCATTGAGGCTGTAATGTGAAAGGGTAATACATTAAATGATATACATATGAAAGGGTAATACATTTAATGCCCTTTTTGAGTGTGCGTCTGAATGATAAGCATTTAATGAGCAGTTAAACTGTTGGTATCCTGCTTCGAGGTGCAGCTCGGACCGCCTGAGTTTCTCGGACCGCTTGAGCTTCTCGGTGCTAAAGAGTTCCTCGGAGAGTTCTTATTCCTCGGATCATTCCTCGGATTATATGAGTTCCTCGGAGAGATCTTGTTCCTCGGAGCGTATGAGTTCCTCGGAGCGTGTAATCATCTCGGAAGTGCTTGTCGGAGAGATCTTGTTCCTCGGAGCGTATGAGTTCCTCGGAGCGTGTAATCATCTCGGAAGTGATTGTTGTTGCCAGGTAGATAGCCACGTGTTTTCATATGATTGGCCCATGTCAGCAGATTAAATTTGATATCAACAAAAGCCCCCAATGTTTCATAGTTTGAAATTTGAGGAGTATGGAACATTCTTTCTCGGAATATGGTAGCTTTAAATGGTCTTCCTGATTTTTAGGAATGTTTGCTTCGTATTTATTTCTCCTTCCAAATTCGTAGAATCATACTTTTTTGAACTTTTCTGCCCGCTTCGATTGCCGCGTCACTTTTTCGTCTTTTTAGCCGCTGTTGCCCGCTTTGATTCCCGCGCCACTTTTCATCTTTTTAGCCGCCGGTAACGTAATCATCCTTTTTTGTAATCATTACTTCACCATTTCCCAAGGCAAGGTATTTAAACTTCACAGACACTCCCATCGTCTTCTACCTTTTCAAATTTTATCTTCGAGTTTTACGTCGTCTCTTTCTACTCTCTTGTGCGTCCATCTTTTCCGTTGTTCGTTGTCAGCAGATCCATTCTTTTCCTGTAAGATCTTATTCCTTCTTCTTCATTTCTTTATTCACCATGGTTTACCTTGTTGAATCTCTTGACAAATTTCGATCTGATTTTCCCATTCCCTCTTGGGTTGTCTTGGAAGAGCTTTCTGAGCCTTCTGATTATTTCAATTTGGCTGAGGGACATTGGTTCCCCAGTCTCTTTATTACTGAATGTGGATTTTATTTTCCACAAAATCCCTTGTGTCTGGAATTCTGTCAGTTCTTTGACGTTGTTCCTGCAAGAATATCCCCCAACACATGGAGAATAGTTAATGGGGTGCATAGATTAAACAAAATCCATGGAACTCGCATAGGAATTACTGAGATTATGTTTTGTTATAGATGGGCAATTAATGAGAACATTTTTTATTTAAAAACTAGATTTTTAAATAGAGCCTTAGTAGTCAATCTCCCTGATGCCAATAGGGATTATTTTGAACACGGGGTTGTCATAAAAAATTGGCAACACCCTCCATTAGCTGGAGATGAGGTTTACCAGGGTCCCAGATGCCCTCCTTATGGATGGGATAGGTTATTTTTATTTTATTTATTTATTTCGAAATTATGCTTCTTTTGTGTTTGATAAAATATGCCACTGATAACAATGTTTATTTTTTTTGCAGTTGATAGCAAGAGAAAGTGCCCAAAAGAAGCAAATGTCAATATAAGGCATTTGAAACTTATCTGGAGTCTGCATCAAAGTGTTGCTGACGAGCACATTAGGTCGGCTTCGTATCTTCTCCAGTACAATAGCTACACCACTTCTTTCACTGCTCGTCCAGTGATAAGTGAATCAGAGCCAGTACCAGCTTCCACCAGCTCATCGCCTGAATCCTATATTCCTTTAAGTGAAAGGATGAAGAAGAGAAGACCTCCTACCCTATTTGAGAAAACTTCTTCCGGTTCTGGGGAGGCAAAGAGGAGTAGGATTGATGTCTCAAGGGAGGGGACGAAGAAGACTGATGCAGCTCCTCCAGCTGCTCCTGTTAAAGCTGTCGAGAAGCCCGCAGTGGCTCTAAGAAGCTCTGCTGCTCCTGGAGAGGTGATTGTGATATCACCGACCAAGGGTTCTTCCTTAGTTGAATCTGTACCTGTTCCCCCGAGGAGGCTGAAGAAGAGCTCCTCGATCAATTTGGCTGACACCATTACTCAGCCCCCAGCTGCTGGGACTGGAGTTCCCACTTTCATTCCCCCGAGCTTTGCCATGAGCTTGATAAAGTCCTGGATCATTCCCGAGGTCCAAGGTACTGAAGAAAACCTTACTCGTGACATGTTCACCTCGCTAGCTGCTCGTCACCTTGCTTCTGTAAGTCCTCTTACTTTCAACTTTTCATATTTCCCTTGTCATTTCTGTCTCTAACTTGTTTTCTTTTTCTGTTCATAGTTGACGAGCTGCTTCAACATAATCTTGAAAAAGGATGAAGCAATTAAAGCTTCATGCTCCTCATCCAGTGTGGAGGGAGCTATGGAAGAGGCTATCAAGTCTTTGGAGGACTCTCGCCAGAAGTATGCCACTGATAAGGCTATTTGGGAGAAGAAACTTACCTCCAACGAGCAGGAGAAAGATCGAGCTGTTGATGCCTCCAAGGAGTTGGAGAAGAGAATAAATGCCTTGGAGAAGGCAAATAAGGAGCTTGAAGAGAAGCTCAAAACTACAGGAGAGTTTGAAGAGAAACTCAAGGCTGCCGAGGAGGAGTTGGCTCAACTTCGAGAAGTAGGTCGGCAGAAGGAGGAAGCAGAAAATAAATTGAAGGCTGCTGAGAACCTGCTGTCCGAGAAGATCTCCTCGAAGAAATTAAAGAGGAAGATGGCTGTGAAGAAGTCCTTCAGCTCTGGCTGGGACAAGGGGTGGAACAAGGGGTTGGCTGCTATGGTGTCGCAAGTGGACTATGGCAGTCTCAAATACTATAGAGATGGATGGATTGCTGCCCTTCAAGAGATGAAGGTCGACGAGTCTTCCGAGCTCTTCCAGAGACATATTCCTAGTCCCCCTCCAACTCCAGAAGACTTAGAGGAGGACGAATCTACCTCTGAAGAGTCTTCGATGGTGATGGGAGATCCTTCCCTAGCCATCCAGCTTGCTGCTGAGGAAAATCAGCAAATCGTTTCTTCTTTCGAGCAACTGCCTACTCTCCCTGAGCAACTATCCCTTCCCTCCGAGCAACCTACCTCTTCATCCCAGCCTCCCGATAAGGTTTTGGGAGATAAGGAAAATGTGTAGTGTTGTTCGGGTTTCTCTTTATTTTGTTTCTTTTTATCAAATGTAATCCAGAATATGTAACTCTGAATTATGATCTAATAAAACTTGAGTTCTTTTTGCATACTGTTGTCTATTTTCTATTCATACTCTGCTTGTTTCTCTTATTGATGATTATTTTTCTTTCTCTGCTAGTTTCTGGTCAGTATGGAACTGTTATCTTCCCATGATACAAAGTTGCTGCGACAATGTAATGAGTACTTTAAGGCTGGTCACACAGACCTGAGGGCTGAACAAGTTGTCGACATACTTGGTCATGATGCTTCAGAACAGGCAGTGGAAGCATATCAATATCTGAAGTGTCTCCTTGATCGAGCGGTGGCCAATAACGTTGCCTATTATGAAATGATCGAGGATATTCAAAGCACCCTAGAAGACCTTCAGCTTCAATACAAAGAATCCACTGCCCTGTTGCATGAGGGGTATGAAAAGAAGTACAAGTTGATCATAGCTGACAAGGGCTACGATAAGCTTTTTGCTGGGTATGATCTGAGGGAGAGAACTTTGAATGGTGAGGTCGAGGAATTCAGACAGATTGCCAAGCTGCTATAGCAAGAGAACAACAACTTGCAGAAAGAGCTATCACAGTTGAAGTCTGCAGCCTCTTCTTCAACAGCCCTAATCCCAGTGACTGACGAGGGATTTTTGTTCTTAGAGGTTGAGAACGCCAAGTTGAGGGAGGAATTAGACACCTTGAAGAGGTCGGGCCCTTCCACATCTTCTCGGGGACGATCAAGAGCTCCTCAGGGACGAGCAAGAGCAGCTCAGGTTCTTATTGAGGAACGGAGGACTCAGTCTGCCTTAGAGAACCAGGCCTTCCAACTAATGGCGAAGAACCAAGCGTTGTCTGATATGTCAAAAACGATTAGGGACCTGGAAAAATAGCTCTCGGCGCAGGATTCAATCTTAGAGAATAAGGATATTTTCATCAAGAATCTCCACGAGCAACTAGAAAGGCTAACATATCAATTCCACAAACAGCCCAGGGAGTTCTGGATGGTTGGATACAACGAAGCACTATTCCACTTGGACGATCGTATCCAGAATGCCAACAATGAAGGCTACAAGCAAGGATGGCTGAATGCCTTAGGTGTACTGAAACTCGAACAAGGTCATTATCCGTGGGACTACCATGATCCCGGGTTACTCGACTTGCCTGTGCCACCATAAAATTTGGACATGGGATGGATCCCTGCTCGGGCCATTCCTCGGAGCTTAATTTCAAAGTATCTTGGTGACTACAATTTACATTCTCAAACCGAGGTATCTCGTCTCGAGCATCTTTTAGATCGACCAGCCGTGATGAATTTCAGGATGTTGAAGGATCTCAACTTCATCAATTCTCCTCTGTCTTTAAATGATCCGCCTGCTGGCGAGGAACCTGTGTCAAAAGTAGAGGGGAAAAGACCAGTAGAATAGGACTTTTTGATGTAATAGTTAGTATACATGTCAATGTAACTTTCATTTCATTATCAATGTAATTTATTTTGAATTCAATGAAAGACTTCCATTTTTGTTTGCAAATATTAATTTCTATTGTCTTGTAACTATCAAGCAGTTTACATTTATGCATATCTGTTAAAAAGATAACAATATTGTGTTTTTCGTTGACCAACTCAGTAATAGTTAAAAAGTTACAGAGTATCAATACTGTTGCTCGATCACTTAATAATAAAGTAATGAGTATAAAAATGTTGTTTAAATGTTTCCAACCAACCAAGGTCGTTAAATTCTCCATGTCGACTAACTACAGTTAGTGGGTTTTTATCCCCGACCAACCATAGTTAGTAAATTTTTCTCTTAAATGTTTTCGACCAACCAAGGTCGGTAAATTTTCTTTGTCGACTAACTACAGTTTGTGGGTTTTTATCCCCGACAAGCCATAGTTAGTAACTTTTTGAAATAATTTTACCCATATTTTGTTTCCGACCAACCACGGTCGGTAAATTTTCCTTGTCGACCAACTACAGTTGGTAGGTTTTTATCCCCGACCAGCCATAGTTAGCAACTTTTGCACTTTCTGGAATAATCTTACCTCCCGACTAACATAAGTTGGCATTTTTGAGAATATATGTACCTCCCGACCAACATAAGTTGGCATTTTCGAGAATATATGTACCTCCCGACCAACATAAGTTGGCATTTTCGAGAATATTTTGTTTCCTAGCCAAACATGTTGGCATTTTTAGGAATATTTTGTTTCCTAGCCAAACAGGTTGGCATTTTTAGGAATATTTTATTTCCTAACCAACCGAAGTTGGCATTTTTAGGAATATTTTGTTTCCTAACCAACCGAAGTTGGAATTTTTAGGAATATTTTGTTTCCTAACCAACCGAAGTTGGCATTTTTCGGAATATTTTGCTGAGCAATCTGAGCTTTGCCGAGTTTTGCCGAGTAGTGTGTAGCACTAGTATTCCCCCAAAAATTCTCAATAAAAAGAGAGACTTTGGCAGAAAATCTTCATTTTATTCATACTGATGGAACTGCGTTACATATACATCACTGATAATACTTGCGCAGGTGCTCTGCGTTCCATGCATTCTTAAACTCCTCCCCCTCTAGAGTTGTTATTCGGTAAGTTCCTGGTCGAACAACTTCTGTAACTCGGTATGGTCCATGCCAATTTTCCTCCAGTTTGTTGTGCTTTTGAATTACTTTCTTCAGCACATAGTCTCCTTCTTTTAGGTAGCATTTCTTCACCCTTTTGTTGTAAAACAAAGCTGTTCGCTGCTGGTAAGCAGTATTTCTAATGGCTTCTTCTTCTCTGACCTCCTCGAGCATGTCTAAATCCAAACTTCTTATTAAGTCGCTGACAGGGGAATTGAAATTCAATACCCTGTGTGTTGGGAGGCCCAACTCGGCAAGTATAATGGCTTCAGTTCCAAACGCCAGCATATATGGTGATTCTCCAGTTGCTACTCGGGGAGTATTTCAGTAAGCCCACAGTACTAACTGTAACTCGTTAAATCAATTCGATTTTGCATCATCCAATCATTTCTTCAAGCCATTTAGTAGCGTTATGTTTGTCACTTCAGTTTGTCCATTGCTTTGAGGATGGCCTCGTGCTGAGTGGACCTTCAAAATGTTTCACTGATGACAATAGGCAGCGAACTCCTCATTATCAAATTTTGTTCCATGATCTGTGATGAAGGCATAAGGGAGAGCATATCGGCAAATGATGTTCTTCCAAATAAATTGGTACACCTTATCGTACGTCATGTCAATGAGTGGTTCAGCTTCTAACCACTTAGTAAAATAATCCACTGCGACGACGAGATACTTGAACCTTCCTCGGGTCGTTGGCAGTGGCCCAACCAAATCAATTCCCCACATGGCAAATGGCCAAGGGGAAGTTATGGGTGTCAACAATGCTTGTGGAGTTCTTCGGATGGAGGAAAAGCGCTGGAACTTGTCACACTTCTTGGCATAGGCTATACAATCAGCTCTCATCGTCGGCCAGTAGTATCCCTGCGTCATCACCCTTTGCAAAAGCGTCCGACCTGCTACATGTGCTCCACAAGACCCTTCATGGATCTCTTCAATAAATTCTTTCACCTCGGAGGGATGCACGCATCTCTTCAAACCTGCCATAATTCCTAGTCTATGTAAAACACCATTAGTTAATACATACCGAGTAGCTTTAAACTTCAATTTCTTAGCTGCGAGCTTGTCGAATGGTAATTCTCCCTCCTCAATATATGCCCTGATAGGATCCATCCAAGATGGTCCTAAATCAAGGGTGATAAAGTTTATCGACAAATCTTCATCTATACTCCGACTAGCTAAAAACTCAATTCTGATTGTTCGTCGTAGCTCGGTACGAGTAGCTGATGTTAGTCGAGCTAAGACGTCTGCTCTCGCATTCTCCATTCTCGGTATTCTGACCAGCTGAATAGAAATAAATTCTGACACCAGCTCCTTTGACTTTGCATGATATCTGATCATTAATTCTCCTCTAACTGCATATACTCCCATCATTTGGGTTACGATCAATTGAGAGTCACTGAAGATCACAACCTGCTGCGCCTCCATAATTTTTGCCAAATTAAGCCCTGCAATCATGGCCTCATATTCAGCCTCATTGTTGGATGCTTTGAATTGGAAGCTCAAGGCGTATTCCATGTCGACCTCATCCGGAGTGCTCAAAACTATCCCCGCGCCACATCCTGTAGTGCAAGATGAGCCATCTACATATAGCCTCCATATAGGTAACTCGTCTTCAAATTTCTGATCAGTCAGAGTTCCTCGGTGAAATATTTGCTACTTCCTTTAATCTTCCCCTGATGTTTCTCGCTCTTCGCCGATCATTTTTTCTTTCCCTTTTACCAACCAGAGTTGGTCTGAGCTCGAAATTGACGATCCTATAACATCCACTCGTCCTTTTACCAACCGGAGTTGGTCTGAGCTTGTGTCTGTTGATTCTGTGAAATCCACTCGCCCTTTTACCAACCAGAGTTGGTCTGAGCTTGTGTCTATTGGTCCTGTAAGATCCACAGGTTGATCAGCGAGAAACTTTTGCTCCTCGGGGGTATCAGGATAGGTGAACTCTGCTATAAAATCTGCTACAGCTTGCCCTTTTAGCTATGATCTGGGTTCATAAACTATATCGTATTCACCGAGTTCTATTGCCCAGTACATTAATCTCCCTGATTTTTCTGGCTTATGAAGGGCTTGTCTCAACGACATATCAGTATATACTACTATGGTATGAGCCTGGAAGTATGGCCTCATTCTCCTACTCGCCTCAATCAGCGCCAATGCTAATTTTTCCAGCCTTGAATATCTGATCTCCGCTCCTCGGAAGGCCTTACTTGTGTAATAAATTAGCTTTTGCACTCCATTTTCCACTCTGATCAATGCCGAGCTAACTGTATTTTCGAACACTGCAAGATATAAGTATAATATTTCTCCCATCACCGGCCTGGACAACAGTGGAGGTGCTCCCAAGTATCTCTTCAAGTCTTGAAAAGCCTTCTCACATTCATCATTCCACTCAAAAGTTTTTCGGAGTGTCTTGAAGAATGGGAGACATCTATCAGTTGCTCGTGATACAAATTTGTTGAGTGCTGCTACTCGTCCTGTAAGACTTTGCACCTCTTTCTTCGTCGTTGGAGATCGAATCCCTAATAGATCTTTGATCTTTTCAGGATTTGATTCAATGCCTCGTTGATTGATAATGTACCCGAGGAACATGCCTTCTCGTACTCCAAATATGCACTTCGTCGGATTCAGCTTCATTTGATATTTATCCAGTTGATTAAAAGTCTGACTTAAGTCAACTAGATGATCGACAACTTTCTTGCTTTTTGTCGTCATGTCGTCAACATAGACTTCCATGTTACAACTGATTTGTTCAGCAAAGACTTTGTTCATCAGCCGCTGATATGTCGCACCTGCATTTTTCAAACCAAAAGGCATAACATTATAACAATAAGTTCCCCTAGGGGTAATGAAAGAAGTACTCTCCCTGTCTTCAGGTTTCATTTTAATCTGATTGTAGCCAGAATAAGCATCCATGAAGCTCAGCAGCTCGTGTCCCGAGGTATCATCCACTAGTTGCTCAATTCGGGGCAATGGGAAGTGATCCTTTGGGCATGCTTTGTTAAGGTCGGTGAAGTCTACACACATCCTCCATTTGTTGTGTTTCTTCTTTACCATCACCACATTGGCTAACCAGTCTGGATATTTAACATCTTCAATGAAACAAGCTTTCTGGAGCTTCTCGACTTCCTCCTGTATAGCTTGATTCTTCTCGGGGCTGAACACTCTTCTTCTTTGCTTTACCGGCTTGATCTCTTTATTCACATTGAGCTCATGACATAAGAAATTTGGGTCTATCCCGGGCATATCTTTATGACTCCATGCAAAAGTTTGTTTTCTGCTTCTAAGGAAAGTTATCAATTCTTGTTTTAATGAGGCTTCCAACGACGAACCTATTTGAGTAGTTCGCTCAGGGTGCTCGTCGTCCAGAATGATGTTTTCAGTAGCTTCCACCACTTGACCCTTCACGAGTTGCGACTCATCTCTAGGATCCAATGTTTCAATTTCGGCACCTTCATCCACTTGATAGGTAGTAGTCTTTTTCTTTGACTCTTCCAGTTCTTCTTGCTCGGCGGATGAATAATAGCATTCCTGAGCTACTTTTTAATCACCTTTCACAACTACTACTCCAAAGTTTATTGGAAATTTTAGGCACTGATGCACTGTAGATGGTACAGCCTCGAACTTCTTCAATACTACTCTTCCCATGATGATATTGTACGATGATTGGACATTCTTATCCATCACGAAGAAACGTATTCTTTCTGTTCGACAAGCAGGCCACGTACCAATGAATATATCCAACTTGATCGTCCCAAATGGAAACACTTTCTCGTCAGCAAAATCGAGGAGGGGTCTGTGATAAGGCTCCAGTTGAGATAGCTTTAGATTTAAACTATCGAAGCACGAGTAGAACATGATGTCTGCGGAGCTACCATTGTCGACCAGCACTCTTGATATCATTACCTCCTTCATTCTCATCTTGATCACCAGCGGATCATCGTGAGGATATAAAACACCTGCAAGGTCATGTTTTGAAAAACCGATGACTAATTTCTCCTTGTTCACCTTTGTCGGGCGATCTTCCTCAGCTAGATTTATTCGCTGAATGCACGAGCAAGCTTGAGCCTCACCGAGGTAAGCTTTTCTTTCTGCAGTAAGGTCTCCTCCTCCTGCATCTCCTCCTATAATAACATTACAATCAAATGACCCAAAGCGTATTAAAAATACCAGTCGTTCTAGCTGCCTTGGTCTCTTGGGAAGATCAAGGTCATCCTCGGGATCATCTTCGTGGTTTCTCTTCTTGTTCTCCTCTGCTTGACGAGGAGATCTAGACCTCTCTCTTGCTCGGTTGTTGTTTCTTCTTTCTTTTCCTCGATCAACATATTTTGACAGCTTTCCTCGTCGGATGAGTGTTTCAATTTCATTTTGAAGAGCTATGCAATTCTTGGTCATATGGCCATAATCTTTATGGAACTCGCAATATTTTTCCTTATTCCTCGTGTCAGGGTCTGCCTTCATTTTCTTTGGCCAGTTTAACTCCTCGCTGTTATTAATTTCTTCTAAGACGTGGTTGATATCTACCTTCAAAGGAGTTTAATTATCAAACTTCCTTAAGACTTCCCATGACGACCTATTTTTGGATTGTTTGTCACCACCATTGTTCTTATGCTCTTTCTTCTTGGTTTTGTCGACTTCCACCTTGGTCTCTTTATCCATATTCTTCTTCGCAGCCATAGCCTCCTCGGCATTCATGATTTTGGCCGCTTTTTCCATCAATTCTGACATAGTTGTGGGTGGATCTTTAGCTAAGGTGTAATACAACTTGTTAGGCAACAACCCACTCATCAAGGCAGTGATAGCTGTCTTCTCCTCATAATCAATGACTTCGAGCTTCTCGTTATTAAAACGAGTTATATAATCTCTGGTACTTTCACCAGCTTTTTGTCTAACACTTAACAAATGTGCTACTCGTTTAACTGGCTTTGCCCCAAAGAAGAAATTTCCAATGAATAACTCGGCCAGTTGAAAAAATGTTGAGATCTTACCCCGAGGAAGATTATTATACCATATCTGAGCAGATCCGATAAGAGTTCCCGAGAATGCCCTGCATCTCATCTCGTCTGGGACAGCATAGATGTCGGCAGCAGCTTAATATTGTTCTATATGAAGAACAGGATCAGTCTTTCCATTATACTTGGGAGTCATAACAGGTGCTTTGAACTTTGATGGTGTTGGAAAATCAACAATGTCCTGGACAAAAGGTGTTCCTCGAACAAAGGTTCGTTGTAGAGGGTTCTTGGCCTTAGCCATTTCCCCTAATCTATCCTCCAGCCTTTGAATAGATCCTTTCCATGCATTGTTTCCTTCCTCGGGCCTATTGGTTCGAGTAACTGATCGTGTTGAAGTGTCTTCCTGGGATTTATCTTGACGAGCAGCTGGTCGCGACTGGGCAGATCCTTCCCTTAAATCTGATGGTCGTCGAAAGCTCCTCGACGCTGTATTAAGAGGACTTTTGTTCCTCCTAGGGCCTAATCGGTCGAAAGGAGAAACCCTACTTAATCTTTCCAATGCGCTGGTCCTTTCTGGGGAGAGGGTGACACGTTGTTCAGTATCTGTGGCTCGCACTGACGAAGATCGTCCAGGTTGATAAGAAAAATCTTCAGATTCCTCATTGCGATATGAATTAGTAAGCCTAGTACGCGAAGAAGGCGCACGGGTATTTCTTTGAATGATTCGTGGTCCGGAATGGGCTGATGCACCACCATGGAGGGTTTGGATGAGTTGTCTCATTGTCTCTTGCATGACGGTCTGGCCCTGAGCCAGATTTGCCATTATTCCAGTCAGATCTGGAATAATTGGTGGAGCAGATGGATTTGGAGGGCTTCCAGCGTTTCGATTGCTGGATTCTCGAATATCAGCCATTGGTGATGAATTGTTTTTGATGGAAAACAATATTACCAGTCGATTCCCACAGACGCCGCCAATCTGTTGATGTAAAAAATTAGATCACTCTAATCATTCAATCACAGATAAATAAATGAGACAAAGAATTTTAAAGTGGTTCAGCCTTATCAGAATGGCCTACGTCCACTGTTGTTTTATTGCTGAGTGTTTGAGAATTCTCAATTACAAGTTCTCTCAAGAAATTCCTCTCTCGATTCCAGGGTTTGGATTCGGGTCCCCCTACAATGAGGATTGTACATTGTATTTATAGCCCTGAGGCTGTAATGTGAAAGGGTAATACATTAAATGATATACATATGAAAGGGTAATACATTTAATGCCCTTTTTGCGTGTGCGTCTGAATGATAAGCATTTAATGAGCAGTTAAATTATTGGTATCCTACTTCGAGGTGCAGCTCGGACCGCCTGAATTGCTCGGACCGCTTGAGCTTCTCGGTGCTAAAGAGTTCCTCGGAGAGTTCTTGTTCCTCAGATCATTCCTCGGATCATATGAGTTCCTCGGAGAGATCTTGTTCCTCGGAGCGTATGAGTTCCTCGGAGCGTGTAATCATCTTGGAAGTGCTTGTCGGAGAGATCTTGTTCCTCGGAGCGTATTAGTTCCTCTTAGCGTGTAATCATCTCGAAAGTTCTTGTTGTTTCCATGTAGATATCCACGTGTCTTCATATTATTGGGCCATGTCAGCAGATTAAATTTGGTATCAACAATCATTATATGGTATAATAGAGTGGTGGAAAAAAATGATGTTCTAGTAGGACGGTTATCACTTTCGTGCTTATTCAGGTGTGTGGAGGATGGGCTTGCTTAGAGATTTTCGGGGGTTTATGGGCCTATTGAGGATTCGACTCGTTGGGAACTGTGGGAGGAATTAGCGGGGGCCAGGAGTGTTTGGGGCATTCCATGATGCTTAGGGTGGGACTACAACATCATTCGTTTCCCCTCTGAGAGAAGCGGTGGTGGGAGATCGAACTCTTATATGCAGGATTTCTCGGACTTCATCGATGAGTTGGAGCTGATTAACCTCCCTTTAGGGGGAGGGGTGTTCACCTAGTCCAGTCTTAGGGACGAGCCCTCGCTTTCTCAGCTGGATCAGTTTTTACTTTCAAATGAATGGGATGATCATTTTTTGGGGACAACTCGGTCATGCCTACCTCAAGTGACTTCGAATCACTCGCCTATTTAACTGGAGTGTGGAGGGAGGGGTGGGGGGAGTACCCCGTTTCGATTTGAGAATATGTGGTTAAAGCAGGAGTATATTATTGGGTGGGTTCAAGAGTGGTGGCATGGGTGTGAGGTGGAGGGTAATGCGAGCTTCAGACTTGCGACTAAATTATTTCAGTTTAAGGGGGATATCATTAGGTGGAACAAAGACGTGTTTGGCTATGTGAGGGGAGACATTGAGTAGATTTTGGAGGATATCCATGCTCTTGCTGAAAAAGAAGGGGTGGATTGCCTGTCGGGGGCAGAAAGGGTGGCGAGGGAAGAGAAAAAAAGGGAGGTGGGAAAGCGTCTGTTTCAGGAGGAGGTGAGTTGGAGACAATAGTCTAGGGCTCTTTGGCTTCGGGAAGGGGACAACAACACTAAATTTTTTCATAAAGCGGTTAATTCTCATCGCCCCTTTAACCATATTAAGAAGGTGGTAGTAGGGGGAGTGGAGTTCACCGAGGAGAGTGAAGTTCATAGGGAGATCAGCCAGTTCTACAAGATGTTGTATATAGAGGAAGAGCTTTGGCGACTGAAGATGGATGGGCTGCCAGTGTCAAGAATCACTGGGGACGAGGTGGTTCAACTAGAAAGGATGATCACAGAAGAGGAGGATGTCTAGGGACTGAGGTCGATATGCGGTGATAAGGCACATGGTCCGAACGAGTTCACTATGGAATTTTATTAGCATTGTTGGGAGGTGGTTAGGGTGGATGTAATGGCAGTTTTCAGCGAGTTCTATGATAGGGGTTACTGTCTGAGGAGTCTGAACACCACGTTCACTACTTTGGTTCCTAAGAAAGGGAGGCTACGGATGTGAGAGATTTCAGGCCTATTAGTTTGGTCGGCAGCATGTATAAGCTCATCTCTAAGTTCTTGTTGGTTAGACTTAGAAATGTGATTGACCCTCTTATCTCGGATGATCAGAGCGCGTTTGTGGGTGGTCGTCAAATCTTTGATGCTGTGTGGATAGCGAATGAGTGCACCGAATCCAAATTGAGAGGTGGGAATCCTAATATTTTATGAAAGCTTGACATTGAGAAGGCGTACAATCACGTGAGCTGGGAGTTCCTTGTTTATCTGATTAGGAGGATGAGGTTTGGGGAACGGTGGTGCAGGTGGATGAAAAGGTGCATATCCTCTGTCAACTTCTCTGTACTTGTTAATGGGGTGCCAAAAGGGTTCTTCTCGAGTTCGCGTGGTCTTAGGTAGGGTGATTCGTTGTCCCCTTTCCTCTTTATCCTGGTTATGTAGGCGTTTTCTAGGAAGATGAGTCGTATGGGGGAGGGTGGCCTGATATCGGGTTTTTTGATCGGGAGCTCTACTACCCATCCAGTTGTGGTGTCTCATCTTCTTTTTACGGATGATACTATTATCTTTTGTGGGGCATCTATAGAAGAGGTGAGGTCATCGCAGTTTCTCTTGGTGTGTTTTGAGGATGTTTCGGGTATACGTATCAACGTCAGGAAGAGTGAGATGATTGAAGTGGGTGCGGTGGGACATGTGGGATTTCTTGCAGATGTTCTTGGTTGTCGGGTCGGCTCTCTCCCATCTACTTATCTTTGGCTCCCTCTAGGGGTTAACTTTAAGTCTTCTTCGATGTGGCATCTGAGTCTAGAGAGCGTGCAACGGAGGTTAGCTAGGTGGAAGCATAGTTACATGTCCAAAGGTGGTCGGTTGAAATTGATCAAAAGCGTTTTATCTTGCCTGCCGACTTATTTTATGTTTGTTCTCTTTACCTGGGTACGTTGCCAATAGACTCGAAAAGCTGATGAGGGACTTTCTGTGGAGAGGTAATGATGATCACTTTCATTATTTCTTGGTGAGTTGGGATGAGGTGTGCAGGTCGCTGAAAAGGTGGGTCTTGGGTGAGGAGCTTAGACCATTTCAATAAGGCTTTATTGGGGAAATGGTTGTGGCGATTTAATAGGAAGGTAACAGATTGTGAAGGAAAGTGGTGGTCGCTAGGCACGGGGTACGTTCGTTTGTGTGGGTACTATTACTGGGCGTTCCGCTCATGGGGTGGGGTGGTGGAGGTATATTGCGCTTGGATGGGGGAGGTTCTGTTTGCTCACTTCCTTTCAGCTCGGGATTGGGAACCGTATCAGATTCTGGAAGGATAAATGGGGCACGGGGGGATCTCTGGAGGATCTCTTCCCGGGGATGTATCATCTTAGGGGAAGATAAAGAGGGGTTAGTTGAGAATCATAGGCGGGGGTGGGGGCTCGTGGGAAGTGGGATTCGAAGTTTAGGAGGGGACTCCGGGATTGGGAGCGGTAGGAGGCGGGGGAGTTCTTTGACGGGCTGAGATTAGATCTGACTCCATCTTTGGGGGAAGATGGGTTGAGGTGGCCGTACTCTCGGGGCGGATTATTTTCGCTTAAGAATTATTATAATGTGTTGAGGGGTCGTGGGGGTGTTTCTTTTACGTGGAAGGCTATTTGGAAGTGTCGTGTGCCTCCCAAGGTCCGCTTCTTTGTGTCGACCACTGTCAGACAGGCCATCTTGACTATTGAGGGGCTTCAACATAGAGGTGGGAGGTTGGTCAGTAGATGTTGGTTGTGTAAAAAGGAGGAGGAGACGTCCAATCACCTTCTTCTACACTATCAAATCACGAGGGGACCTTAGGATTTATTTTTCTCTTTATGCTAGATTGCTTGGGTTATGCCTCGTATGGTGTGCGAGGTGATGGAGACTTGGAGGAGGCTTAGGGGTTGGACTAGCCCGCGTGTGGTCTAGATGATGGTTCCTCATTGTATTTTTTGGACCATTTGGCAGGAGAGGAATAGGAGATGCTTCAAGGGAGTCGATCTTAATCCTTCTCAGATTTGGTACATTTTTCTGAGTCTTCTTCTTACTTGGTATAGGGGAAGTTATGATTCATCATTATCTCTCTTCCTTGAGTTTTTGGAGGAGTTTGAGGGGCTTGTGTTGTCTGTATTGGGTTTCGGCCCTGCACTTTTTTGCTTTGTATACGTCTTGTATACGGGATTATGCCCCCTTAGGCGGGTTTGTTTTATTGAATCATTTACTTATAAAAAAAGTGAAATATTTGACAAGTTTAAAATTTTCTTGAATGAAATTGAAAATCAATTTAATCTGAAAATTAAGAGGCTACGTAGTGATAGAGGCACAAAATATGATTCTGGACCTTTTATTGAATTTTATAAAATCCACGAAATAAGTGGTAATGCCAAAAGAAAAAATAGGACTTTAACTGAATTGGTAGTTTATTAAGTTCGGATTGCCTCACATTGATGGGGATAAATTATTTTGAAACGGATTAACTGAGTCCTTATTTAGAAACCTGATGGCGTATGGACAATGCTCTAGTTTTTTCGGTGATGTAACAGATTTTGCCTTCTTAATGACTACTATCATAGACTCAAAAAAGGATGTTGAATAACTGAAAGACAGTGAAGTCCTTGACTGTCTAAGTGGGTACCAATGAAGATGCATACGTGCTCTTCAATGGTCTTTGAAGAGAAGATTTACATGGACATGTCTACTTGTTTTAAAAATAGGACAAGTACTGCCAACGTCGTTGGATTAGAGATTTAGCCTCATTGGCGGGTAATTATTTTAATACTCCGTGGACTATGATATCAATTATCGTAGCCTTACTCCTTTTTTTATCCTCATGTCTATTCAGACTGTCCACACCATTCATTTGGTTGTTCGTTCTACACTGATTATTCATGTAACATTTCCTTGTGTTAGGAATGTAATAATAGGTATATGTGTCTCTGTGTGTCTTTATAATCACAAAACTTGTCACCTAAACATGTCTGCAAGTTTGTAGCTATATTTTGAGACCTGTTATTTCTATGTAATAATAAGGCTCCCCGTGTTTGTAGTTGCTCACGTATTTCTAGTGAAAATATTACAAATAGTAACATTATATTTTCTTAGTAATTCCCTTAAGCTCATTTACTTCGGATCTTATATTTTATTCCTTCTTTGATTCAGATCTTTTATTTTATTACGTGTGCCTTGAAAAATGAACTTGAACTTTTAACTATGTGTTTACATTAGTTGAATACGTTCATGCATTAGTGTTCCTACATTGTTCTGAGAGGGGACTCTTAATTTTCCATACGTGTATAGTCGTGCCAAATAAACATTCTCTACGCTTGCAAAGAAAAAGTTGGCAAAATATAATATTTTCCATGCATGATTTATATTTTACACCTGTAGTGCCACTCTAGCAACTCTGAGAAATTTGATTTCATTCTTATGAACTTAGATGATCAACATACAGTAAAATATAGTGACTAAAAAATATAAGCGTTTAGAATATAAAATCCAGAGGTAAAGTATGTTTAATGAGAACCCAACTATTTCGAGTAGACAAAAATACTATCTATCATAAATAACTAAGTGTTTGTTTCAATAATTGTGTAGATTTATTTAATTTTTTTATAATGTGTGAGTACATCAAGCAAAGTTAAGCAAGGTTATGGTGTTCCCAACCGATTTATTATCTTCACCTACAATAGTCAGGGAATTTTTAAATGATTCAATTAAGAAGACTTTTTAGTGGGTGTTAATGAAGTTTGTAAATTAAATTAACTAGAACTAAATAAGAGTTGAAAAAAGGAAAACTGTAGGTAAAAACGAGGTTCATAGTAACTAAAATCCTGGATACAATAAAAGAGCTTAAAACTAATTGACGTAAAGTAATTTGAACTAAGAAATGCAAAGAAGTTTATAACTAAAGAGTTTAAATAAAGTTATATAAGGGAAAGGAAATTGTATTTAACAACTGCAGTGTCACTCTAGAAACTCCGAGAAATTAGAGTTAATTCTTATGAACATATATGATTTACATATGATATCTCACTTTTCACGTATGATCGTTGTCTTTAAAAGTCGAGTTTCAAAATTCTTTGAATACATACAAAACTTGTTAATCAACTCGTATTGAGGTAAGTACGGGTATCAATACAACTTTCAAGGTGAAAATAATTAATGTGAATATTTGTAATTTCAATTTTTTATTAAAACTTTATTATATATATATATTTTTATATTTCTTTAAAAATAATTTCAAGGGAAAATTAACTCATTAATACTAAAATATTAAGTGACCAAATGAATTAAAATAACACGTAACCGAATGTGATAAATGTGAGAAGAACAAGGGATGGGATTATAATGCGTGACCAATTATTTTAATTTCTTGATTTATTTATTTGAAACATTTCAAGATAATATTAAATTCATAATCTAACTCGCGTTACAATTATAAATTGAATAATATCTTTTTCAGAAGCCTAATTTAAAATTGTCACAACTCTAAAAAATGAATTTATAATCTCTTTAAATAAATCATCCGTTAAGATCGATTTATTAAAAAAAATGTATGAATCCTTTAGTCGCAAGACCGAGTTAACACTCCAAATTTAATATCTTGATTAAGAAAAACCTATCTCTAGTTCGATTTTAAAACTAATCATTAAATTTAAAATGAAATAAATTTACGCTCTCTCGAAGCATAAATTGAAATGTGACGAGTCTAAAATTAATTTTCCTAGAAATATAACAAGAAATTAATCTAACATTGTACACGTTTCATTACACCCCTTGAACAGGTTGTTTAATCAAACATTCTCATGTGTGCATAAATAACAATCAATAACGTGTCACGAATGATATAAATTGAAAATAGGATAAAGAAATACAATATACAGTTTTTTTTCACGAATATGTTTGAAATGCATCTTGACATTCGTCCAACTTCTTCTCAAATATTCGCACTTGCTTATGATAAAAAAAATAAAAAAATAATCGTATTTAATATTCTAAACCTACTCCAATTTTTTTTTCTTTTTTAAACTGTATAATAAATGACACTGTAAAGTGTCTTGCGGTCTGAGTTTTCAGTCCTAAGATCCTCTCAAAAGTGAGCTACTCCTTTCCTTATATCACCCACAAGTTTGATCTTTTTGTTGAGAAATTTTTGCAATTTACTTTTGGCTGTGGTTCCTAATTTCACGGAGTGGTTAAATGGTATGGCAGTGGAGTCCGAATATGGTGGAGGAATGGATTAGAGTGGTGGGGAAGATATTGAGGTCTGGTCATTGGGTTCTGGGGTTCGGGTAGCAGGTTTGGAGGACAGCAGGTGGTCGGGTAGGCTGGTTAATGGGCTCGGGTTAAATGGAAATAGGGTTCAGTGTTGGGTTTTGTTGGCTCGTCGGATTGGATGGTTAGAGTTTGGAAGATGGTTGGTCTGTTTTGCTGTTGGTCGGAGTTGTCTTTTATATTGGCGGCCCGAGTTGGGGTTCGGGTTGAGTAGGATGGTATGGAGGTTGGGTATAAGTAGTGGTGGCAAATGGTCGGTTATTGGCGGATCATAAATGAATACGGATAAATTTGAACGGATCAAGGGCGGGTCAAGGAGAATAATGTGGTCGTGTTTGGTCGGGTCAAGATCGGGTTGGGTCGGGTCGGGTCAAACCTATGTCTAGTTGGGTTGACCCGTTTTTCCCCCTTACTTTTTTCCGTTGCACTTTCGAGTTTTTTTAAGCAAATCCAAAATAGAGTTTAAATTTCAAAATTAAACTAACAAATAATTATGGTCTAATTAAAGTCTAAATTTATAACATGTCTTTAAATAATAAATTCAAAAGTAAAAAATATATTTCTATAAAATGATTTTGTAATACCCCGTATTTTAATGACTTGTAAATTTGGGGATTTGTTAAATTTAAATTGAGTTATTAATTTAATATTATTCCGAAAATTACATTAAATATTTACTAGCGCGATGAGAGTTAGTAACTATTGGGATTTTGTTGAATATTACTTAATGGAAAAAGTAATATGTATGATCGAATTTATTAAAATTATCATGAGTGTATAATTTGATAATTGTAAAAATTAAATTGGGACGCGCTTGTGTCGTGTCGAGATTAAAGTATGAATATTAAAAGTGAATACATTATGAGTCGCTCGTATGGTCATTTGGAGTGCACCAAAGTGTCCGGAAGGGTCGAGATAGTCAAAATAATGTACCCGAGGGTTTAGTTTGGGCTCGAGACGTTTTTGGGCCTAATTGGCATCCCGGGAGGGTATATTAGACGTTTTATATTTTTGGGCAATTAAACCCACGAATTTCTCAAGGTTATATCACCCTTTAGGAGTTGTCCTATAGGGTTAACAAGGGCAAAATCAAAGAACGACCATTAAAGACACACCTGTTTGCACCGCCACCACCACCAAATCGTAGATCGCGCGATGGGAAACGCAACCATACCACTTTCTTCCACAAATTAGAAACTCAAATTCCAGGCAAGTATTTATTTTCCTTTATTTTTAGTTAATGTCTCAATCATGTTAGTCTAGGGTTGTTTAGAACTTGTTTCATGAAAGAAAGTATAGTTTTGAGACTTAAAATCACATGTTGTAAAAGCAATAATCATATTCTGGACATCTAAATCGCATGTATAGGATAAATCACGAATTTGTATGTATTTAGAAGTAAGAAATCTGGAAAAGAATTGGAAGAATTGAAAGAAAAAGAAAAATTAGGGTTCTTGAAGTTTAGGTAAATTTTACCCACTTAAATTGTTATAATTGATGAATTGGGACATATTTTACGTAGAAAATCAAGGGTTTAGGTACATAGTACTTGTAGTAACGTTGGTTGAGAGTTTGGGAATGATATATGGAGATTTGGTTGAGGTTAGAGAGGCAAACCCGTAACTGGGTTAATGCAGTTTTCGTCTTAACTGCTTGATTGATCGATCGACTCAAGAATGAAATTTAGAGCATAATGGGATATAAATTGGACCAGTAGGGTCTAGGTAAACTCCGTTGAGTGAATTTAATGTAAGACAAAATTTAGGGTTAACAAGGAGTTGTTCACGCATGAAATCATGCGTACGTCTAATAAAAGATCGAGACTTGTAAGGAAGTTAGAATAAAAGGTAAGTGAGAGTGCCTACTGAAATTATACTTAGGGAGATAAAATACTTCGAGAGGCGGGAAGTAAGAACGGAGTAACTTATATATGAGAATAAAAGTGACAAGTCCGCTATGAGAAATAATCAAGTAAAATGTGCTAAGAATGGATAATTATAAATATGGGTCGTGGGCGCACCTAATTTAGAAATGTTAATATATATATATATATATATGTGTGTGTGTGTGTGTGTGTGTGTGTGTGTGTGATTGTGCATATATTATATATATATGTGTAAAAATCGAACCCGAGCTACTTGCTATCACAGGTGGTTTTCGCGCCGGGACAGTCTTATCTCGATTGGGCCATTTATGGGGGATAACGACTTGTACCCTAGAACATAGGATTCCTTAGTACATGCCATTTTATTGATAGTCATATGGTCCTAATAGACGTGAGGGTATGTGCTGACCTCTTAGTGACTTGGAACTATGCTTCGCCTCCATTTGTTTATGTTTTGTGTTAATACAGTTCGAGAGTGATTCCGAACTAGTATTTCCCTTAGTACGAGTGATACGGGGACTTGATAGTAGAGTATGCCAGCATCATAGAATTTATGTGGGGTGGTGATAGTATATATATATATATATATATATATATATATATATGGGAACTTTCTACTATGTATAAAAGTAGTCAAGTAATGATTTAAATACTCCAACTTTATTATAAGTGGTTGGAAATTTTATGACATCACTCAGTTATTTCAAATAACATAAGATATATGAGAGAGCTTAATTTTCAGAACTTAATTATATTAGCCATAGTATATGATGGAATGAAACCTTATGGTGGAAGTTAAGTTAAAATAAACTTATGGGATTTATAGTGCAGTTGGCGTGCACACTAGATGAGAGGTTAGAATTTCTCAAGAGAGTGACGCATACTAACATGGTTGTTATATTAGCCGGTAAGAATTTTAAATACTTGCTAAACTAATTTTAAACTGTTTTACACTCGGGATTTGACCCATTTCTTGTTATTTCTCTCTAGTATATATATATATATATATATATATATATATATATATATATATATGTATATATTACACGTGCCCAGCCATAGGGGCGTCATGCTTAGGTTCTTTGGACCGGACCCACTGCAGCTTATGTGGGAGTTGCAGACCATTGCTTAGACAACCTCATTGTTGATTATACTCTTATCTTAGTTCTGATTAGTTAGGGCATGTGTCACCCGTTTCCTTATTCAGTTGGATTTGTCAGATATTTATGTTCATTTATTTTCAGTATTTAGTACTCTTTGGGTTTTGATTACTGTCAGGACGATTTTATTTGTAGTTCTTAAACATGGTATTGGTTTATCTGAATGGTTCAATTCTTTGGTGTCTATTACCAGACTTAATATTTCAGTGATTCTTAAACTGTTAATTATTAAAGTTTTTCATATCTAGATTTAATAAAATGGAAATAATGTTTTAAATGGTTTTGGCACTTAGCTTAATTATTTAGGGTGCTTAAATCGGAAATTTTATTTTGCGACAGTGATGCTAAGAATGAACCAACCGTTCACCTTGATTTTAATTTAATAAAGGACTGATCACCCGGTATTTAATTACGCGGGGTGTCAGAGGTGGTGTTAGAGCATCAGATTCTAGTTTCCTTTAGGATCTATGGCTTATTTCGCTTCCAGCCTAGCGTCCTTGATATAGAGCCCTATTTTTAGGACTGTTGTATTCTTGTATTTACGCTTACGTCTTCAGCTATTCGAGATTTGATAATAACTGTATACTAATAAACTTCCTTCTCATTTCATATGCCTCCGAGACGCTCGAGACAGTAATGCCCGGGACAAGAAGCCAGCAGCTCCGGCTCAGGGAATGATGAACACAACCGAGGTAGCCATTATTATTGCTCAGGCGGTGAATGCCGTATTAGCAATAGTGCAGTAGGCTCCACCCCAGATTCGACAGTGGCACCTGTACCAGCGTAGCTTCCATCTTCATGGGAGCGGGTTAGGTATGCCTTTTTGAAGGCGTATCCCCCAGAGTTCACGGGTAGTTCGGACATCATAGTCGCCAGCCAATGGAAGAAGGATATCTTGAGGCATCTGCGCATGTATGACTACATTGACGTGCAAAGACAGCTATTGGATTCCTTCAAGCTAGTGGGGGCTGTTTTCTAGTGGTGGGATTCCACCACCACCTTGGAGGAGAGAGGCATCATCACGATTCAGTCATTCTGGGCACAGTTTGACTGCAAATACTTTCCATCCGCCGTGGAGACTGAGATGAGGCGAAAGTTACTGAATCTGAAGTAGGAGAGCATTATTGTTGCGGAGTACGAGAAAGAGTTTACTTGACTTCTCACTATAGTGCCAGATGAGGTACCCACCAAAGGGAAGAAGATACTGTTGTTTGTAGATGGATTGTCCTAGAGGACCCGTTAGCACGTCATAGGCAATCTATCATTGAGTACCTACATTGATGTACTCAACGCTGCTTTGTTACACTGTCAAGATCATCGCTTCCATCTGCAGGGAAGCAAACGAGCAGGGGAATCCAGCCAGCAGGGCATGATAGGGGCAGTAGTACTGGTGGGGCACCAGCAGCCCAAGGGTAAACTCTTCATAGTGAGCAGAGTTCCCATCAGGGGGACCCTACCAAGCGGTTCTAATCAGGTGACTCCAGATAGGGATTTGGGGTATTTAGGCAGGGCCAATTGGTCCAGTCTAATCAGTATGGCCAGAAAGGCCTACACCGTTAGCAGCAGGGACAGTAGTAGGGCCATCAGGGCCAACAGCGTTTCCAGCAGGGCCAATGGCGGGGTGGTAATGGCCAACAGGGCCATGGTCATCAAGGACAAAGGAGAGGTAACTTCAGGGGCCAATGCTTTGGATGTGGCAAGAATGGCCATAGGCGCTAGGATTGTCCGGAGGGAGATAGGGAACCACAATAGTAGGGTGCCCATAATGAGCCACAAAGACCACTTTTTCCAACCTCCCTCCCAGTTCCAGCTCAGGTGCCATCCCTACCAGCCATACCAGCAGCTCCAGTACAGCAGGGGCAATTTCAGTACGGACGTGTCTATAACGTCCACCAGGCAGTAGCTCCTCAGGCACTACCAGCGATTGAGGGTACGTTTCCTATCCATGGCACTATGGGTAAAGTTTTATTTGATACTGTAGCATCGCACTATTTTATAGCAACTCATTTTGCAAAGGCCTTAGGGTTATTATACACGACAGAGAGCACTGTGACATGTGTAGACTCACCACTTGGGCATAGGTCTTTGATTTTCTTTATATGTCGGGGTGTAGGAGTAGAGATTGGTAGCTTGATTTTACCGGCAAACATGCTTGTCTTAGAGATGTATGAGCACGATGTTATTATTGGCATGGATTGGCTCGTCGCGTACAGAGCCATGATAGATTGTTTCAGTAGGAGTATTATTTTTTCCATTACAGGGCAAGAGATATTTTTGGTGGCGATGCCTTGCCCAGAGGGAGGATCTTCCACCCATTTGTACTACATAGAGGAGGATACCTCTAAGGAGGTCATGATTCCCTTAGATTCGATTCCAGTTATTTGTGAGTATTCTGATGTATTTCAGGAGTCACTGGGCCTACCTCCCAGTTGAGAGATATATTTATTCATAGACTTGATGCCGGATACTCGATCGATAGCACATGCACCGTACCGTATGGCTCCAATAGAAATGAGGGAGTTACGGGATCAGATAGAGAAGCTGTTAGTTCAGGGCTTCATTCGTAGGAGCACCTCACCTTGGGGTGCTCCAATTTTGTTTGTGAAGAAGAGAGATGGTTCACTGAGGTTATGTGTGGATTATTGAGAGATGAACAAGGTCAGGATAAGGAACAAATATTCGTTGCCTCGAATCGATGACATGTTCGACCAGCTGAGAGGAGCAACCTTCTTTTCGAAGATAGATTTGAGATCGGGATACCATCAGCTACAGATTAGGGAGAAGTATGTGTCGAAGATTGCTTTATTGACGAGATATGGGTCCTATGAGTTCAGAGTCATTCCGTTTGGGCTGACAAATGCTCCAGTCATATTCATAGACTTGATGAACCGAGTGTTCAGAGAGTTCTTGAATCAGTTTGTCATCGTCTTCGTAGACGACATCCTGATATATTCACACACTGAGGAGGAGCATGTCGAGCACTTGAGGTAGGTTCTTCAGACTCTACGAGAGCATCAACTGTATGCTAAGTATAAGAAGTGTGGATTCTGGTTACGAGAGGTATAGTTTTTGGGGCATGTTGTTTCAGAATTGGGAATATCTGTTGACCTGATAAAAGTGTCGGTAGTGAGGGAGTGGGGATAAACTGCAACACCGACGGAAGTGCATAATTTCTTAGGGTTAGCTGCGTACTATAGGAGATTCAGCTGAGGTTTCTCGAAGATAGTGGGTCCGTTGACGAATCTGACTCGCAAAGGGGTATCGTATGTTTGGGATGATGCTTGTCAATTGGCTTATGATGAGCTAAAAGATAAGTTGACTTCGGCGCCAGTTCTTGCCTTGCCCAAGCCGGGAGTGGAGTATCTGGTGTACACTGACGCCTCTTTACGGGGACTCGAGAGAGTACTTTAGCAGGAGGAGAAGGCTATAGCTTTTTCTTCCCGCAAGCTTAAGCCGCACGAAAGGAATTACCCCACCCATGACCTAGAGCTAGCATCGGTCATTTTTGCATTGAGGATTTGGAGACATTACTTGTTGGGGGAGAAGTTTTGCTTGTTCACAGACCACATGTCACTACAGTACTTGTTCACTCAGCGAGAGCTGAATATACGTCATCGCAGATGGTTGGAGTTTGTGAAAGACTACCAGTTCGAAATAGAGTACCATCCAGGAAAGGCTAATGTGGTTGCTGATGCGTTAAGCCGTAGACCATTAGGTGACGTAGCGTACGTCTGGAAAGTGAAGTGGAAAGAATTGGGTCACCAGGATGCGGTAGCTCGTTCCTTTATATCTGTCATGACAGTCACACCTAAGATTATTACAAGGGTGGTACATGCACAATCAGCAAATTCATTTTGTCAGGAGCAGTTTGTACGAATTTTAGCTGAGGGCGCTGAGTCCTATTCAGTAAGTTCTGATGGAGATTTGAGGTTTAATGAGATATTGGTGGTCTCGTAAGGGGAAGAATTACGCCATACAGTGATGACACCGTCTCACGAGTCCATATTTATGGTATATCCCGAAGAAGATAAGATGTACCACGATATGAGGTAGCAGTACTGGTGGTGTGGGATGAAGAAGGACATTGCTGAGTTCGTATCCAAGTGTTTAACCTGCCAGATGGTAAAGGTAGACCACCAGAGATCGTCAAGGTTGCTTCAGACGTTGGAGATACCTACGTGGAAGTGGGAAAGTATTTCCATGGACTTCATTATTGGGTTGCCTACATCACAACGGGGTCACGACTCCATTTGGGTTATAGTGGACCGGTTGACCAAGGTGGCTCATTTTTTGCCAGTAGGGACAGACTATACCACGGGCCAGTTTGCACAGTTGTTCATTGCCGAAATTGTTAGGCTACATGGGGTGCCCCTAGATATTGTGTCTGATAGAGACAAGATTTTTGTGTCGCGTTTCTGGGAGAGCTTTCAGGAGGCCATGGGTACAGAGTTGAGATTGAGTTCATCTTATCACCCACAGACGGATGAAAAAACACAGCGTACCCATCAGATGTTGGAAGATATGCTACGCATGTGTGTCCTTGATTTTGGGTGAGGATGGAGCCGCATCTTCCACTAGTGGAGTTTTGCTTACAATGACTCCTATCAGTTCACGATCGATATGGCTCCATTTGAGGCATTGTATGGAAGGCCTTGTCGTTCTCCAACTTGTTGGCTAGAGGTGGGGTACAACAAGTTTCTCAGACCAGAGGTGATTCAGGAAACCTCAGCTAGGATTAAGCTTATCAGGAGTCGCATTCGGGTAGCCCAGTACAGGTAGAAAAGCTACATCGATGCAAATCGATCTTTTCGAGAATTTAATGTGGGGGACCAAATATTACTGCGCGTGTCTCCTATGAGAGGAGTTATGAGGTTTGGGAAGAAGGGGAAGTTGGCCCTAGGGGTGGCAATTCGGGCCAATGGATCGTATTTGTGTGTAGCCCGATATGACACGACTCGATTTTATCCACCCCGAACATGACACGACACAATGTCGTGTTTATTTTTACCAACACGAACACAACCCGTTAATAACACGACCCGACACGAATAGCACGATAAAAAAAATCGTGTCAAATTGACACGATTGGCACAGTCCGACACGAAAACTTGTCAATTTAACAACACGATAACCCATCAATTTACTATGTCCATTTGGGTCTAAATTGGGTTCTAATTGGGTTGAAATTGGGTCGTGTCAATTGGGCTCTAATGGGTCATTGTCGGGCCAATTTCTTGTCAATTTCTTGGCACGAACACGACATGACCCGCAAACGGGCTTAAAAATCTAGGCCCGAACACGACCCAAACACGAAAAGCTATTTTAATTTCGTGTTGGATCGTGTTGTGTTGTCGTGTTTGGGTCCGAATTGCCACCTCTAGTTGGACCCAAGGTACGTGGGACCATTTCCCATTATCGAGAGGATTGGGCCGGTAGCATACAAATTTGGGTTGCCAGAGCACTTGCACCACATTCACGATGTATTCCACATTTTGTCGTTGAGATAATACCTTCGGGACGATATTTCCCACACCCACATCGCGATAGAGGAGATTGACTTACAACACGACAACTCTTACGAGGAGAGACCGGTGGCTATCCTAGACCAGAGAGAACGGAGATTGAGGTCGAAGGTACTTCCACTTGTACGGGTCCAATGGGAGCATCATAATGTGTAGGAATCCACTTGGGAGCATGAGGCAGATATACGCGAGAGATACTCAGATTTATTCTTACCAGGTATGCCTTATTTTCTGAATTTCGGGACGAAATTCCGTTAATAGGGTGGAAGTATGTAATACCTCATATTTTTATGACTTTTAAATTTGGGGATTTATTAAATTTAAATTGATTTATTAATTTAATATTAATCCGGAAATTATTTTAAATATTTACTAGCACGATGAGAGTTAGTAACTATTGGGATTTTATTGAATATTACTTAATGGATAAAGTAATATGTTGTGACACCCCGCCTAATTAAATACCGGGCGATCACTCCTTTATTAAATTAAATCAAGGTTAACAGTTGGTTCATTCTCAGCATCACTGTCGATAAAAATAAATTTTCCAATTTAACACCCTAAATAATTAAGCTAAGTGTCAGACACATTTTTCATACAAACTTTCCAAATTTTAATTAAAGAAAAGATTTATTTATTTAAAACAACATTTCTACAATTAAGAATCACACCACGATGAATTAAATAATAACATACATTCGTCAATCGAATGTCAACATAATAAAACTAAAATCACAAGTCCATACTGAAATAAATCCCAAAGAACAATACTGGAAATAAGTGAAATATAAATGTCCCAACAACAAATGAGATGATAAAAAGGGCGACACGTGCCTAATAAATGAGAGTACTAAGAGTGGAGTCAATAACAGAAGCCGTCTACTCAAGTGACCTGCAACTCCCACCTAAGTTGCAGCTCGTTCTTCTCAAGAGATCCTAAGCAAGACGCCCCTGTGGCTGGGCACCTGAAAATATATATATATATATATATATATATATATATATATATACAAGAGAGAGAGAGAAAAAGAAACGGGTCAGAGCCCGAAAGTGTGTTTGATTTTAAAATACGTTAAGCAGGTATTTAAATTGATACAGGCCAATGCAACAACATATTAGTGCGTCTGTCTCTTGAGAAATACTCACCTCTCTTCTAATGTGCACACCTATCGCACTAACCTCCCCAACGGTTTGTTTTAGCATCTAACATACTAGTCTTTATAACAACTTTAACTTAACTTAAATTACTCGTAAGATTTATATTACACGATATCCACTTCAAAAGATGTTCCAACAAGTAGCCCAAAATTCTCTATTTTTAACTTCATAAAAATAATAAAGTTCCCGTGAAATTTTATACTTTCTCAAAACAAGTATTTAATAATTTGAGTCAACAACCATGTTCTACTTATCAAATCTCAGTAGACAGTTTCAAATATCATAATCTCATATATATATATATATATATATATATATATATATATTAACTACTCGTATAATATATATATATATATATATATATAACAGCACCCCGAATAAAACTATGGTGCGTGCATACTTCCACTATCCAAAGCCCCATATCACTCATTTTAAGGGGAATACATTCGGAATCACTCTCGAATTGTATTAACATAAATACACAAACAATATTGAGGCGAAGCATAGATTCCAAGTCTCTAAGAGGGTGGCACATACCGGCGTCTCTTAGGACCGTCTGAACTATCACATCGATAGCCTGTACCAAGGACATCTATCTTCTAGGGTACAAGTCAATATCCCCCATAAAGGTCCCATCGAGATAAGACTTATCCCAGCGCGGAAACCTCAGGAATAGCAAGTCGTGTGGGTATGATTTTCACATGCATATAATATATGTACACACAATCATATAAATATACCACTTTATCGAATTAATATAGGTTCTTCTCATCACTCTTAATTCTACCCTTTTATCCTTAATTACGCAGTTATGGAATTACATATAAGGTTTTATTCCTAACCTTAACTCGAAGGGTTTTCTCACTTGTTACCTAACACTCATGGAATTACATCCTCAAAATTCTGAAATTCAGTAAGTGACTTTATTAGATTCCAACGTAACTCTCTTACGTACCTCACCCTTTAAATTCATAAATCTACCAACCTAAAGTAAATATCCCACAAATACCATTTTCGTTGAAGATTAAAGGTACTAACATTTATCCATATACCCTACTGATCCTCAATGTCTCCTAATTCATTTTATTTAGAATGCCCAAATATAATTTCACGATAACTTACTTTAACTAATTAAACAAGGGAAATAGGAGTCTGCCAGGAGGGGTCGATCGATCGAAGCTTGGGGCTCGATCGATCGATGCTCTATGTTCGATCGATCGATCAAGCAGGTCTGGGTAAAAATTCTGCAGAATTGCAGTTACGGGATTCATCAAAATTCTTCATCAATATCCATATTTTCCAACACTAATCGACCCAAAAAGTCTACTACTAACATACTAACATAATTCCAGATGTTTTTAACGTTCAGCATGCGTGTATACATCATTAATCATGGTTAAACAATCCAAAAATCTCATCTAAACATCAAGAACCCTAAAGTTTTCATAACAATTATCCAATTCAGTTTTTCTCCAGAATTTCTTCCTCATATAACATCAAAATTCGTGGGTAATACATCTATAACATCAAGAGTTTCCAGCATAAGGTTTTAATATTCTCTACATGCAATTTCCTATCAAAATTTGGGGTTTTCTTACATGGATTACATTCCTAATTAATCCTAAACTAATATGAACATTGCACTAACGAAATACGCAAGTTAAACACTTGCCTGGGATTTTCAGAAGTCTGATTTCCTGTGGATTATGGTGTGGTGGCGTTCTCCTCCTCGCGATCTACGTGTTGGTGGTGACGGCGGTGCAAACGGAGGTGTTTTGGCCTTGAATCTCCTAGAAAGGTATCTCCTCTCTTCTCCAATGGCCGTCCTAGGGTTCTGTATGTTCTAACCCTAAATGGCTAACCTAACCAGCTGATAAAGGCTGCTAAAATTCGTGGGTTTAATTACCCTATTTTGGAAAAAGACCAAAATGCCCTCCCGGGTCACTAATTAGGCCTAAAAACACCCCGAGACCCGAACCAAACCCCCGGGTACACTTTCCTGACTATCTCAACCCTTCCGGACGCGTCGGCGCACTCAAAATGACCATATGGACAACTTATAAAATATTCACTTTTTATTTAACACAATTAGTCCCGACGTGACACGGGCACGTCCCGACTTAAATTTCCGAAATAGTCATTTAATTCACTTATGACATTCAATATAACCAATATAATATATTACTATGCTCATTAGTAATATTCAACAAGTTTCCCATAATTACTAACTCTAGTCACGTTAATAATTATAACATAATTAATTTCCGAATTTTTATTAAATAACAGTCACATTAAATTTAATAAATCCCCAAATTAAACATAGCATAAAAATACGGGGTATTACATACTTCCCACCTAATAACGGAATTTCGTCCCGAAATTCGGAAAATAAGGCATACCTGGTAAAAACAACTTTGGATATCTCTCGCGCATATCTGCCTCACGCTCCCAAGTGGATTCCTCCACATTATGATGCTCCCACTGAACTCGCACAAGTGGAACTATTTTCGACCTCAATCTCCTCTCACTATAGTCTAGAATGGCCACTGGTCTCTCCTCGTAAGAGCTATCAGACTGTAAATCTATCTCATCTATCGCAATGTGAGTATAGGCCATATCATCCCGAAGATATCGTCTTAACGACGAGATGTGGAATACATCGTGGATGCGATGTAAATGTTCTGGTAATCCCAACATGTATGCAACCGGCCCGATCCTCTCGATGATGGGAAATGGTCCCACATACCTCGGGGCCAATTTCCCTTTCTTCCCGAACCTCATTACTCCCTTCATAGGAGATACACGCAATAACACTTGATCTCCCACATTAAACTCTCGGAAGAACCGTTTCGCATCGGCGTAGCTCTTCTGCTTGTCCTGGGCTACCTGAATACGACTCCTGATTATCTCAATCCTTGCGGAGGTCTCCTGAATCACTTCTGGTCCAAGCAACTTGTTGTCCCCCACCTCGAGCCAACAAGTTGGAGAACGACAAGGCCTACCATACAAAGCCTCAAATGGGGCCATACCAATCGTAAATTGATAAGAGTTATTATAAGCAAACTCTACCAGTGGAAGATGTGGTTCCCAACCTCCTCCGAAATCGAGAACACACATGCGTAGCATATCCTCTAACATCTGATTAGTACGCTCTGTCTGTCCATCTGTCTGTGGGTGGTAAGCTGAACTCAACCTCAACTCGGTACCCATAGCCTCCTGAAAACTTTCCCAAAAACGTGACACAAAAATCTTGTCTCTATCTGACACAATATTCAGGGGCGCCCCGTGTAATCTGACAATCTCAGCAATGAACAATTGAGCATACTGACCCGTAGTATAATCTGTCCGCACTGGCAGAAAATGAGCCACTTTGGTCAAACGGTCTACAATCACCCAGATAGAATCGTGGCCCCGCTGTGATGTAGGCAACCCTGTAATGAAATCCATGGAAATACTCTCCCACTTCCACGCGGGTACTTCCAATGGCTGAAGCAATCCTGACGGTTTCTGGTGGTCCACCTTCACTAGCTGGCAGGTAGAACACTTGGACACAAACTCGGCGATGCCCTTCTTCATCCCACTCCACCAGTATTGACGCCTCATGTCCTGGTACATTTTATCACCTCCCGGATGTACTGCAAATCGGGACCCGTGAGAATGAGTCATCACTTCATGACGTAATTCCGCTCCTTCTGGAACCACTAATCTCCCATTAAACCGCAAACCTCCATCAGAACTAACAGAATAGGACTCAGCACCCTCGGCTAGAAGTCGCGCAATCTGTTCCTGGCAAAACGGGTCTGTGTTCTGTGCCTGTATCACCCTCGTAACAATCTCGGGTGTGACTGACATCACGGATATGAAGGAACGTGCCACTGCGTCCTGGTGACTAGGGGTGTAAAACGGACGGATACGGAGCGGATACCTTTGTATCCACATCCGTATCCGTCAAGACTCCACACTATCCGTATCTGTATCCGTATCCGTCCGGATAATAATTTAAGCTATCCATATCCGTATCCTCTCGGATTTTCCGGATTCGGATAATATCCTTATCCGTTTTTATTGTTTAAGATACATTAAGATACACATAGCATATTGAACACTAATTTAATCAATTAATTAAATATATAATTTTTCATTCCATGTAAGATATAGAGAATGTGTGAAGCATAAAATTAAAGTATAAAAGAAGGTTTGAGCAAAAGTACTAACCTTTAATGTGCATTTTTTTATTCAATTTTGAGCCATTGAAATTTGTATCCTCTTCAGTTTCTCTAATGTTTGAACAAAAATGAAATGAAGCATCATCTTACCTGAAAAGAATAACTCAATTAAAATATTAACGGAGAAAACAAAGAATATATTACAGTAAAGAAGGGATGTTATTTTTTACCCCTTAAGTTCCTGAATTGTGTCCTTCTCATCTCCTTTCCTTTGTATCCTTGTTGAATTAAGCATTAAGGTAATCACAACTCGCAAGTTAGTAGTAATGCATAAAGATAAGACATTAATTGTTTGAACATACTAATTCACCCAAATAAAACTTCACCAATATATAAGGTACTAAAAAGATAAATCCATGAGTTTAATAATACATGTAACATAAGTTTTTCTTATACATAAAAGTTTCTTCCACTAAAATCCGCCCCCGTAACACAAAAATTATCATCTTCAACTTCCAAGGTCCCACAAAGCTGTATTGGATAAGAAGAAAGAAAAAGTTATAAGCGGATTATTAGCATTAGCTATTCATTATCACAAGAAGAACAATACTAACAAATATATTCAATTAATAATAATACCTGAAAATGAATTTTTGAGAGCCTAGCTATTCATTATCATCAGCAACCTTCAAATTTTCTAAAATTTTGCAAACAAATAATAAGTTAGTGTTTATTTACGTTTAATAGTAATGACAAATATAAATTTTATTTTGACTTACCCAGTTTCTCTCCAACAGAAGGCAACCAATCTTTCAAACAAAGAAGAGTCTCGACAGTCTCAGAAGCTAAAGATGAACATGTATCATCCACAATTCTGCGCCCCCAACTAAAAGCCGACTCTGATGCAACGGTAGTAACAGGAATAGCTAAGATATCACATGCCATCTTCGCAACTGTGGGGAACTTTGGCCCATTAGTCTTCCACCAATGCAAAATATCAAATGCAAACTCATTATCATCGTCGAGAGGGAATAAAGCTTCCTCCAAGTAGTGTTCTAATTCAGACTTCTAAACTATAGATGAAGCATTAGAGCGCTCCATAATAAACCTTTTAAATCCTACTGTAAAGCCAGATCTTGCTTGGGGAATAGTATCAACTTCACGAGTAGACTGATCACATCTATCCCCAAGTGTGATGGGAGAACATGAAGATTCACTATTTAAACTTTTATATTCAGCATATAACTCAAACAAAGTGGTGCGGACTCTGAGAATGTAACTTTCTGCCAAAGAACCATAAATCTCACGATAAGCATAGTGAACAAACTCCATTTTGTACCGAGGGTCCAACACCAGTCCAAATGTTAACACCAAACTACAATCCTCCCAATACTTGTCAAACTTTTCTCGCATTTTCAACACCATCAAATGAATATAATCCACATTACTTTGCATCCATTTATTCAACTGATAATTAATATTACAAACATCATTGAAATAGTAGTTTGCAGTTGGGTATTTTGTCCCTGAAAGGCGATTTGTCATTTCATAAAAAAATTTCAAACATTCACAAATTTTTTTCCCTCGTTCCCAATCATGCTCATTTGGAAGAAACTCATAATCACGATCCAACTCTGCCAAGCGCTCAAAAGATCCCCTCAATTCTATGGCACTCTCTAGCATAAGATACGTAGAATTCCATCTAGTTTGACAATCTAATTCCACATTCTTTTTAGAATTCAATCGAGTCTGTCGTAACGCAACATTCCAAATTTGATTTATTTGAAGTGATGACCCAACGTGCTTAACACTATTACGAATTCTCTCAATAAAAGTATCGATCACTTTCAACCCATTCCTAACAATCAAATTAATAATATGAGCAGTGCAACGAGTATGAAACATATCGCCATTTTGGAGAAGAACTTTTTTACCATTCAACCATGACTTAATACGCTCTACCATTGGCTTATTATATCCAGCATTATCAACTGCAATAGTCATGAGCTTTTTATCAATATTCCACTCTAAGATTCTAGTCTTCACCCATTCAGCTACATTTTTAGCATCATGTGGACATTCGATCCAACAAAAAGAAATTATTTTCTTATGCAATTTCCATTCATTATCTATGTAATGGCAACTCAAACAACAATACCCAGTTCCTTCATGTTTAGGAGTCCAGATGTCTGTAGTGAGGCTAACCCTAGATGAAAGACTTTCAATGCTCTTGTAAAGTTTATCTTTTTCACATTTAAAACCTCTTTTTAAATCATTTCTCACAGTAACTCTTGACCGAAATTTATAAGTAGGACAACAATAAGAAAGCCAATACCTGAAGTACTCGTGCTCGGCCATAAGAAAGGAATAATCATGTTTAGCAACCATTTGAGCAAATAAAAGTCTCTCCACATCTGGGTCAAATTTGTAAGTGCCAAACTTTGGAACCGGATCACTAGATGACTTAACTGCGCTAATAAGTTTCTGTCGAATGTCTCCTCCACTCGCAACCTTACGTTTACACGATTTGAGATGGTTGCTCAAGTGTGAGGTTCCTTTTGAACTCCCCGCATCAAACTTTCTTTTGCAATGGGTGCAAGTCACCGTAACAGAACTATCAGGATGAACCTCTCTATTAAAATCAAACCACACGTTAGATGTAAGTTTTTTGTTGTGCACTTTGTTCTCACTAGCTTTGTTCTCACTAGCAACACTTGCGCGATCCGACGAAATACTCTCCACTGGAACAGGAGAAGATTCATGCGTGGAAGGATTGTTTTGATTAGCTTCTGTAGACATATTAAACTGCATCGTGTTGAGAGATAATAAGTGATATGCGACGTTCCCAAATATAATCTATTTTTTAAAAGAAAAAAAATTATAACGTAGAAAAGGCATATAAAACTGATCTTTAAAAAAAATATGAAACTAATTTTAACAAAAAAATTTGTTACCTAAAATTTTCATCCTAATATTACTAAAAAATTTGAACCAATACAGAATTTATGAAACTCCATAATTCAGTCTACTTTATTAAACTCCATAGACAACCATAAACAACCATGAACATATCAAAATGTATCTAGAAAGATCCATATCAAATTCAGTAAACCCATAAACAATGGGTGACCATCAATTCAGTAAATTCAACCTAAAAGCATAAAGCCATTTAATTATCCATTGATGCAGTTGCAAAAAACTGATGCAGAAAACTATGAAAACTGTGAAAAAAAAGAAAACTAATGCTTTAACAATGAAAAAAAAGAAAACTAAATTCAAAAATGAAAAAAATAAACTATGAAAAAAAAAACTGTGAAAAAAAAGATAACTAAATTCAACAATGAAAAAAACGATGTAGAATTGAAATTTGAAGTAGAGGCAGGCAGCAACCATTAATTTTCCCTTAAGACTGATGCAGAAAACACACACGGAGCGGAAACCATCATACAACAACCATTATACACACGCAGCAACCATCATACATAAACCATCATACATAAACCATCATATTTGAGTAGTTGGTTTGTGGATTACCTTGAGACCGGAGCGGAGGGAGATGGGAGATCGGAGGGGGATGGGACGACACCGGATGGAGCGGCGCGAGATTAAGGGATTGAGGGAAGAGGGAGCAGCGGCGGACAGGAAATCGCAGGGGCTTGAGGGATCGGCGGATCGACAAGGGCTTGAGAGATCGCAGGGGAAGAGGGAAGAGGGATCGGCGGAGCGGCGGGATATTGGAGTGGGTTTGGGGAAATATGCCGTGGTGGGTTTTTAGTTATTAGGGTTGGGATAGAGTTTTAAAGTTTATATAATTATACTTATGCCCTATTTTTTTTGTAAGATTTAGTTTATATATAAAATATTATATGGCTAATATTTTACACTTTGTTAGACAGATACGGATATCCGGCAAAATGGATATCCGATAAAACGGATACTCCGTATCGGATACGGATTATCCGTGTCGGATACTACAGCTATCCGTATCCGTATCCATTTTATCGGATATTTTTATTGAGTATCCATATTCGTATACATTTCCGTTTTTCCGGATAAATATCCACAAATTCGGATTCGAATATTGGACGGATGCGGATTTTCGAATATCCATTTACAGCCCTACTGGTGACCCAATTCCTTCCACTTTGCCTTCCAGACGTCCTCTACATCATCTACCGGTCTACGGCTCAACGCATCAGCAACTACGTTGGCCTTCCCCGGATGATACTATATATCGAACTGGTAGTCCTTCACAAACTCTAACCACCTGCGCTGACGCATATTCAGCTCTCGCTGAGTGAACAGGTACTGTAGTGATTTATGGTCTGTGAACAAACGGAATTTCTCGCCCAATAAGTATTGCCTACAAATTCTCAATGCAAAGACGACCGTTGCTAACTCCAGGTCGTGGGTGGGGTAATTCTTCTCATGCGGCTTAAGCTTGCGGGAAGCAAAATCTATAGCCTTCTCTTCCTGTTGAAGTACTCCCCCAAGTCCCCGTAAGGACGCATCGGTATAAACCAGGTACTCCACACCCGATTTAGGTAAGGCAAGGACTGGTGCTGAAGTAAGCTTGTCTTTCAGCTCGTCGAAAGCCAGCTGACAAGCGTCGTCCCAAACATATGGTACCCCTTTGCGAGTCAGATTCGTCAATGGACCCGCTATTTTGGAGAATCCCCGAATGAATCTCCTGTAGTATCCGGCTAATCCCAAGAAACTACGCACTTCTGTCGGTGTCGTGGGCTGTCCCCACTCCCTCATCGCTGATACTTTGCTCGGATCAATTGCAATCCCCTGTTCAGAAACGACATGGCCCAAGAACTGTACTTCTCGCAGCCAGAATCCACACTTCTCGTACTTAGCATACAACTGATGCTCTCGTAGAGTCTGAAGGACCTGCCTCAAGTGCTTGGCATGCTCCTCCTCGGAGTGTGAATATATCAAGATATCATCTATGAAGACGATGACGAACTGATCCAGGAACTCTCTGAATACTCGGTTCATCAAGTCCATGAAAACGGTTGGGGAATTTGTGAGTCCGAACGGCATTACCCTGAACTCATAGGACCCATATCTCGACAAGAAAGCAGTCTTTAAAACATCCTGCTCTCTAATACGTAACTGATGGTACCCCGACCTCAGATCTATCTTCGCAAAGAAAGTTGCTCCCCTCAACTGGTCGAACAGATCATCGATTCGAGGTAACGGATACTTATTCCGTATCGTGACCTTGTTCAATTCACGATAGTCCACACACAATCTTAGTGAACCATCTCTTTTCTTCACAAACAAGACTGGAGCGCCCCAAGGTGAGGTGCTCCTACGGATGAAGCCCTGACCTAACAGCTGCTCTATCTGATCTCGTAGCTCTCGCATCTCTGCCGGAGCCATACGGTGCGCGTGCTATAGGTCTCGTATCTGACAGTAAATCTATAACAAAGTCTATGTCACGACTGGGCGGTAGGCCTGGTATCTCCTGAAACACATCGGAATACTCCCTGATAACAGGGATCGAATCTAAGGGAATAACAACCTCCTTAGAGGTATCCTCCTCTATGTAGTACAAATGAGCGGTCGAACCTCCCTCTGGGCGAGGCATCGCCACTACAAACATCTCTTGCCCCGGAATGGCAAAAATAATGCTCCCACCGAAGCAATCAATCATGGCTCTATAAGATGCGAGCCAGTCCATACCGATAATCACATCATGCTCGTGCATGTCTAAGACTAACATGTCAGTAGGTAATACCAAGCTACCAATATCTACCCCCACTCCCCGGCATATAAAGAATATAAGTGACCCACTCCCCAGTGGTGAGTCGACACACGTCACGATGCTCTCTGTTGTGGCTAGCAATCCAAAGGACTTCACGAAATGCGTAGCTATAAAATAATGCGTTGCCCCCGTATTAAAATAATAGCCGACCCATAGTACCATGGATAGGAAACATAACCTCAATCGCGGGTAGTGCCTGTGGAGATGCTGCCTGGTGGACGTTATAGACACGTCCATACTGCAATTGCCCCTGCTGCACTGGAGCTGCTGGAATGGCTGGTAGGGCTGGCACCTGAGCTGGAGCTGGGAGGGCAGGTGGGAAAAGTGGTCTCTGCGGCTCATTACGGGCTCCCTGCTGCTGTGGGGCCCTATCGCCCTCTGGGCAATCCTAGCGCTTATGGCTATGTTTACCGCACCCAAAGCATCTGCCTTTGAAGTTACCGCCCCTCTGACCCTGCTGTCTACGGCCCTGCTGGCCGTTACCTCTACGCCACTGGCCTTGTTGGCCCTGATGTGCACGCTGTTGGCCTTGCTGGCCCTACTGTTGTCCTTGCGGTCGGTGTTGGCCCTGCTGGCCCTTCAGATTAGGCTGGCCCTGATGGCCCTGCCTGAAACTCCCGAATCCCTGCCTAGAATCACCTGAACGGAATCTCTTAGCAGGGTCCCCCTGATGGGAACTCTGCTCGTGCTGACGCGTCTGTCCATGAGTTGGTGCCCCACCGGCACTATTACCCCCGGTCCTGCCCTGCTGGCTGGACTCTCCTGCTCTCTTGCTTCCCTGAAGATGGAAGCAGTGATCTTGGAAATGTAATAACGCTGCATTGAGTACGTCAGTGAAAGTACTCAGGGATAGATTCCCAATAAGGTGCTGACGGATCCTCCAAGCTAACCCGTCGACAAACAGCAAAATCTTCTTGCTCTCAGTGGGTGCCTCATCCGGCACAATAGTGAGAAGTCTCGTGAACTCCTCCTTATACTCAGCTACAGTAAGGTTCTCCTGCTTCAGATTTAGTAATTTCCGCCTCATCTCAGTCTGCACTGCGGGTGGAAAATACTTGCGGTCAAACCGCTCCCAGAACAACTAAATAGGGATCGTGTCCCTCTCCTCCAGAGTAGTAGTGGACTCCCACCACTGTAATGCGGCTCCCACCAGCTTAAAGGAAACCAATAACTGCTTTTGCACGTCAGTGAACTCATACATACGGAGGTGCCGCTGGATGTCTTTCTTCTATTGGCTGACTATAATAATATCGGAGCTACCAGAAAACTCAGGGGGATGCGCTGTCTGAAAAGCATCCCGAACCCTCTCCCATGCGGACGAAAGCTGTGCTGGTACTGGCGCCACTGCCTGAACCTGGGGTGGAGCCTGTTGAATCACCGCTATTGCGGCATTCACTGCTTGAGCAACAATGGCGGCTACTTCGTTCGTATTCATTGTGCCTGGTGCCGGAGCTGCTGGCTACTCGGCTTGGGCACGCCTATCTTTCAGAGCACGTCTCGGAGGCATTTGAAACGTGAACAAGTTTATTAGTCTACAGTTATTATCATATCTCAAATAGCTGAAGACTTAAACGTAAAAGCAAGAATACAACAATCCTAAAAATAGGGCTCTATAGCAATAACGTTAAGTTGAAAGCGAAATAAGCCGTACAGATCCTATGGACACTAGAACCTGGCTCTGATACCACCTGTGACACCCCGCCTAATTAAATACCGGACGATCACTCCTTTATTAAATTAAATCAAGGTTAACAGTTGGTTCATTCTCAGCATCACTGTCGATAAAAATAAATTTTCCAATTTAACACCCTAAATAATTAAGCTAAGTGTCAGACACATTTTTCATACAAACTTTCCAAATTTTAATTAGAGAAAAGATTTATTTATTTAAAACAACATTTCTACAATTAAGAATCACACCACGATGAACTAAATAATAACATACATTCGTCAATCGAATGTCAACATAATAAAACTAAAATCACAAGTCCATACTGAAATAAATCCCAAAGAACAATACTGGAAATGAGTGAAATATAAATGTCCCAACAACAAATGAGATGATAAAAAGGGCGACAAGTGCCCAATAAATGAGAGTACTAAGAGTGGAGTCAATAACAGAAGCCGTCTACTCAAGTGACCTGCAACTCCCACCTAAGCTGCAGCTCGTTCTTCTCAAGAGATCCTAAGAAAGACGCCCCTGTGGCTGGGCACCTGAAAATATATATATATATATATATATATATATATATATATATATATATATATATATATATATACAAGAGAGAGAGAAAAAGAAACGGGTCAGAGCCTGAAAGTGTGTTTGATTTTAAAATACGTTAAGCAAGTATTTAAATTGATACAGGCCAATGCAACAACATATTAGTGTGTCTCTCTCTTGAGAAATACTCACCTCTCTTCTAATGTGCACACCTATCGCACTAACCTCCCCAATGGTTTGTTTTAGCATCTAACATACTAGTCTTTCTAACAGCTTTAACTTAACTTAAATTACTCGTAAGATTTATAATACACGATATCCACTTCAAAAGATGTTCCAACAAGTAGCCCAAAATTCTCTATTTTTAACTTCATAAAAATAATAAAGTTCCCGTGACATTTTATACTTTCTCAAAACAAGTATTTAATAATTTGAGTCAACAACCATGTTCTACTTATCAAATCTCAGTAGACAGTTTCAAATATCATAATCTCATATATATGTATTAACTACTCGTATAATATATATATATATATAACAGCACCCCGAATAAAACTATGGTGCGTGCATACTTCCGCTATCCAAAGCCCCATATCACTCATTTTAAGGGGAATACATTCGGAATCACTCTCGAATTGTATTAACATAAATACACAAGCAATATTGAGGCGAAGCATAGATTCCAAGTCTCTAAGAGGGTGGCACATATCGGCGTCTCTTAGGACCGTCTGACCTATCACATCGATAGCCTGTACCAAGGACATCTATCTTCTAGGGTACAAGTCAATATCCCCCATAAAGGTCCCATCGAGATAAGACTTGTCCCAGCGCGGAAACCTCAGGGATAGCAAGTAGCGTGGGAATGATTTTCACATGCATATAATATATGTACACACAATCATATAAATATACCACTTTATCGAATTAATATAGGTTCTTCTCATCACTCGTAATTATACCCTTTTATCCTTAATTACACAGTTATGGAATTACATATAAGGTTTTATTCCTAACCTTAACTCGAAGGGTTTTCTCACTTGTTACCTAACACTCATGGAATTACATCCTCAAAATTCTGAAATTCAGTAAGTGACTTTATTAGATTCCAACGTAACTCTCTTACGTACCTCACCCTTTAAATTCATAAATCTACCAACCTAAAGTAAATATCCCATAAATACCATTTTCGTTGAAGATTAAAGGTACTAACATTTATCCATATACCCTACTGATCCTCAATGTCTCCCAATTCATTTTATTTAGAATGCCCAAATATAATTTCACGATAACTTACGTTAACTAATTAAACAAGGGAAATAGGAGTCTGCCAGGAGGGGTCGATCGATCGAAGCTTAGGGCTCGATCGATCGAACCTTCGATCGATCGATGCTCTATGTTCGATCGATCGATCAAGCAGGTCTGGGTAAAAATTCTGCAGAATTGCAGTTACGAGATTCATCAAAATTCTTCATCAATATCCATATTTTCCAACACTAATCGACCCAAAAAGTATACTACTAACATACTAACATAATTCCAGATGTTTTTAACGTTCAGCATGCGTGTATACATCATTAATCATGGTTAAACAATCCAAAAATCTCATCTAAACATCAAGAACCCTAAAGTTTTCATAACTATTATCCAATTCAGTTTTTCTCTAGAATTTCTTCCTCATATAACATCAAAATTCGTGGGTAATACATCTATAACATCAAGAGTTTCCAGCATAAGGTTTTAATATTCTCTACATGCAATTTCCTATCAAAATTTGGGGTTTTCTTACATGGATTACATTCCTAATTAATCCTAAACTAATATGAACATTGCACTAACGAAATACGCAAGTTAAACACTTGCCTGGGATTTTCAGAAGTCTGTTTCCTGTGGATTATGGTGTGGTTGCGTTCTCCTCCTCGCGATCTACGCGTTGGTGGTGACGGCGGTGCAAACGGAGGTGTTGTGGCCTTGAATCTCCTAGAAAGGTCTCGCCTCTCTTCTCCAATGGTCGTCCTAGGGTTCTGTATGTTCTAACCCTAAATGGCTAACCTAACCAGCTGATAAAGGCTGCTAAAATTCGTGGTTTTAATTACCCTATTTTGGAAAAATACCAAAATGCCCTCCCGGGTCACTAATTAGCCCTAAAAACACCCCGAGACCCGAACCAAACCCCCGGGTACACTTTTCTGACTATCTCAACCCTTCCGGACGCATCGGCGCACTCAAAACTACCATACGGGAAACTTATAAAATATTCACTTTTTATTTAACACAATTAGTCCCGACGTGACACGGGCACGTCCCGACTTAAATTTTCGAAATAGTCATTTAATTCACTTATGACATTCAATATAACCAATATAATATATTACTATGCTCATTAATAATATTCAACAAGTTTCCCATAATTACTAACTCCAGTCACGTTAATAATTATAATATAATTAATTTCCGGATTTTTATTAAATAACAGTCACATTAAATTTAATAAATCCCCAAATTAAACATAGCATAAAAATACGGGGTATTACATATGTATGATTGAATTTATTAAAATTATTACGAGTGTATAATTTGATAATTGTGGAAATTAAATCGGGCCGCGCTTGTGTCGTGTCGGGATTAAAGTATGATTATTACAAGTGAATAAATTATAAGTCTCCCGTATGATAATTTCGAGTCCGCCAAAGTTTCCGGAAAGGTCGAGATAGTCAAAATAATGTACCCGGGATTTAGATTGGGTCTCGGGCATTTTTAGGCCTAATTGACATCCCAGGAGGGTATATTAGACATTTTATATTTTTGAGCAATTAAACCCACGAATTTCCCAAGGTTATATCAACCTTTAGGAGTTGTCCTCTAGGGTTAACAATAGCAAAATCAAAGATCGACCATTAGAGAAGTAGTGAGAAAGCTTCCCAAGCAACTCAAGGTTAAAAACACACTCGTTTGCACCGCCACCACCACCAAATCATATAAAAACACACCCGTTTGCTTCGCCACCACCACCAAATCGTAGATCACGCGATGGGAAATGAAACCATACCACTTTCTTCCACAAATCAGAAATTCAAATTCCAGGCAAGTATATATCTTGCTTTATTTTTAGTTAATGTCTCAATCATGTTACTCTCGGGTTGTTTAGAACTTGTTTCATGAAAGAACGTATAGTTTTGAGACTTAAAATCACATGTTGTAGAAGAAGTAATCATATTCTGGAAATCTAAATCGCATTTATGGGATAAACCACGAATTTGTATGGATTTAGAAGTAGGAAATCTGGAAAAGAATTGGAAGAAAAAGAAAAATTATGTTTCTTGAAGTTTAGGTAAATTTTACCCATTTAAATTGTTATAATTGATGAATTGGGACATATTTTACTTAAAAAATCATGTGTTTAGGTATATAGTACTTATAGTAACGTTGGTTGGGAGTTTGGGAATGATATATGGAGATTTGGTTGAGGTTGGGGAGGCAAACACGTAACTGGGTTAATGCAGTTTTCATCTTAACTGCTTGATCGATCGATCGAACCCTCCTGAAAAACTACATATTCCCCTTATGTTGGTTCATTCTGATTAAAATGCATAGTAACCCTTGATTATTATTGTTAGAGCATAATGGGATATAAATAGGACCAGTAGGGTCTAGGTAAACTCCGTAGAGTGAATTTAATGTAAGATGAAATTTAGGGTTAACGGGGAGTTGTTCACGCATGAAATTGATACGACGCAAATATTGCGTATTTTACCCGTTAACTTACGCGTTATTAGCCCCCTCGGGTATCTTAATCCCTATATTTATTCTCGTTAACCAGACAACCTCAGATTTCTATGTTAACATGTTTTGCAGGGGTTAATTGAGCTTTTATAGGTATTTGGATGCTTAGTATGAAGTTCAGATGCATTCCGGTGAAGTTTCGTACACTATCGCACGTTCGGGGGCATTTTAGTCTTTTCACAGCTTGGGTACCTGGCCCGACATCTCACGGAAGTTTTAACCCTCCTCGCTAGCTTCGTGTGGCCATGAACGGTGCGCGATTCCGATTCATAACGAAGAAGTTACGGCATTTCTTGCGGAGGAAATACAAGAAAGCAAAAGAGGAGAAGGAGAAGGAAGAAAAGAAGCAGGGGCTGCTGCTGCATTATTCTGCCCTGCTTGATCGATCGATCGACGATTATGGTCGATCGATCGACCTTTCAGGATTGACAAAATTTTCCCTTGGTAGATCGATCGACCAAAGGGGTCGATCGATCGATCCCTTGTTTTTCTGCAGATATTTTCTTTTCTTTTCTTTCTTCTTTTCTTTTATTCTAACTTACTATATAAGCCAAATTTTGGCTTTGTAATATGGAGACCTGCAAACACACGATTTTAGGTTAGTTTTTAGTTAGGGTTTGGGGTTTTGATTGGTTATTCATCTTCCTCTCTTGGATTGACACACTTATTGGTTGTAAGATTGATTATTCATCTCCCCTCTCCTTTAATCTAGTTGTATTTCATTCTTTCCTCGCTTTCTAGATAGTTTTCATGCTTTCTAATTAGGTTTTCTTGCTTTGATTTATTGCTTTCTTATTTAATTAGTTTAATTTAGTTATTTCATTATGCGTCCCTAGATAAATAGGGTCGGGATTTCATTTCCGCCATTTTCGGGCCCCGAGCTCCGAAAACTAGGTTTAGTGCAAAATCGCGTTTAATCGAAACCGCGCGTATCAAAGTTGGATTGCTAAGCGTTTATCTTTCTTTGTCACGCAACGTTAGAGTTTATAGCGACAATCCGAATTTAATCCGCGTGTGACCATTTTCAGTTAAATGTTTTATCTCGCAACTTTGGGTTAAATTCCTTCTTGTGTGATGTTTATGCTTAATTGTAAATGCTCGATTAATTATTTTCGAACCTTAATTCTAATTAGTAGTTGTTTCGATACGTTTGGTTGGATGCGATCCCGATCCTCGCTTTACTTTATTTAGCGTTAACTTATTATTTTCTTTATTCACGATAACCACCCTTTCACCTTTTCGTTTATTTATTTTACACCCTTTTATTCCTGAAGTAACTAAAACAATTAAAGTCTAAAATTCAATCACTCCCTGTGGATTTACGATACCCGACTTACCGCTGTACTTGCTTGTCAAGTGTAGCTGTAGTTTAGGTTCTATCTTTGGTATGTCGAGCGGGAGCCGAAATCAACGATAGTGTCCCTACACGAACACTCGGTTTACCTCGCATCAGAAATCATGCGTACATCTAATAAAAGATAGAGACTTGTAAGGAAGTTAGAATAAAAGGTAAGTGAGAGTGCCTACTGAGATTATACTTTGGGAGATAAAAAACTTCGAGAGGCGAGAAGTAAGAATGGAGTAACTTATATATGAGAATAAAAGTGACGAGTCCGTTATGTGAAATAATCGAGTAAAATGTGCTAAGAAAGGATAATTATAATTATGGGTCGTGGGCGCACCTAATTTAGAAATATATATATATGACTGTGTGATTGTGCATATATTATAAATATATGTGTAAAAATCGTACTCGAGCTACTTACTATCACGGGTGATTTTCGCGCCGGGACAGTCTTATCTCGATTGGGCCATTTATGGGGGATAACGACTTGTACCCTAGAACATAAGATTCCATGGTACAGTCTATCTGATTGATAGTCATATGGTCCTAAGAGACGTTAGGGTATGTGTTGACCTCTTAGTGACTAGGAACTATGTTTCGCCTCCATTTGTTTATATTTTGTGTTAATACAGTTCGAGAGTGATTTCGAACTAGTATTTCCCTTAGTGCGAGTGATATGGGGACTTGATAGCTGAGTATTCCAGCACCATAGAATTTATGTGGGGTGCTGATAATATATATATATACTTAAATATGGTAACTTTCTACTGTGCATAAAAGTAGTCAAGTAATGATTTAAATACTCCAACTTTATTATAAGTGGTTGCAAATTTTATGACATTACTGAGTTATTTCAAATAACATAAAATATATGAGAGAGCTTAATTTTCAGAAAATAATTATATTAGCCATAGTATATGATGGAATCAAACCTTATGGGGGAAGTTAAGTTAAAATAAACTTATGGGATTAATAGTGCGGTAGGCGTGCACACTAGATGAGAGGTGAGAATTTCTCATGAGAGTGTCGCATACTAACATAGTTGTTACATTAGCTGGTAAGCATTTTAAATATTTGCTAAACCAATTTTAAACTGTCTTACACTCGGGCTCTGACCCGTTTCCTGTTATTTCTTCTCTCTTGTATATATATGTATATATTACAGGTGCCTAGCCATAGGGGCGTCATGCTTAGGTTCTTTGGACCGAACGCGCTGCAGCTTATTTGGGAGTTGCAGGACATTGCTTAGACGACCTCGTTGTTGATTCTACTCTTATCTTAGTTCTGATTAGTTAGGGCATGTGTCGCCCGTTTCCTTAATCAGTTGGATTTGTTAGAGATTTATGTTCATTTATTTTCAGTATGTAGTACTCTTTGGGTTTTGATTACTGTCAGGACGATTTCATTTGTAGTTCTTAAACTTAGTATTGGTTTATCTGAATGGTTAAATTCTTGGGTGTTTATCACTAGCCTTAATATTTGAGTGATTCTTAAATTGAGAATTATTAAAGGTTTTCATATCTGGATTTAATAAAATGGAAATAATGTTTTAAATGGTTTTGGTACTTAGCTTAATTATTTAGGGTATTTAAATCGAAAATTTTATTTTACGATAGTGATGCTAAGAATGAACCAACCGTTCACCTTGATTTTAATTTAATAATGGACTGATCACTTGGTATTTAATTAGGCGGGGTGTTACAGAATTTATAACATGTCTTTTTTTAAATGTTTTTAAATAATTATGGTTTTGTGTCGGTTTGGACGGTTTTGTGTGGTTCCGGCGTTGAGTTTTTTTTTTATCTAAAGTTTTTTTGGGTTTTGATCGGGTTTTGACTAAATACAGGTAATGAGGGGAAACTGATCCAAACAGGGGCAATCGAATATCCAATCGTATTCTTGAAGTATATTGTCCACTTTAAGGACCTTATTGAAGTATATTGTCCACTTGAAGCAGAGCATTGACTAAACTGACATTTTTCAAATGACCCGCAACTGACTCGTTGATCACCCGTTGCTGAACCGAACTAAAAGGCTTTCAAAATCATTTCTGACCCTCAAATATATTATACCAAAACCGAACCGTTACTTATGGGCAACTATTGGGCGGTTTTGTCTCGATTACCCCATATTTCCAGGCTTAGGTATAAGTAGTACCTAGTTAAACCCGAATTTGGGTAATGGGTATTTTCGATGTCTGTTGATGGAGGTGAGGGTGAGAGAAGAAAGATGACAGGTGAGAGGAATAGTTGGGTGTGTGGGTGTGTATGGTAGATAGAGCGTGTTTATAATTTGCACCTAAAAAAATTAAAAATTAAATTATATAAATGTTTAAGACACAACTAACATATATAAAATTAAAAATAATAAAATCTATTAATATATCGAAATGCGTGCGTGCGTGTGTGTGTGTGTGTGTGTGTGTGTACACACACATATATACATCGCATATGAGCATGCTTTATTTAGTGAGTCCCTCTCAACGCATTAAGATTTACTATCTACTGTTTAGAAGTTGGCTTTGTTTTTCAAGGTGGGTTCGTAACATAATTTATTATAGTGTGTGTGAGAAATTTGCCATTGCAGGTATACTCTCTCTCTACACACACACACACACACACACACACACACACACACACACACACACACCGCATGTGAGTCAGATTTGTTGGCTTTGTTTTTGAAGGTGGGTTCGTAAGAGAGAAAAAAATTTATCTTCTATTGTTTACTGTGTGAAGACTTTGCGATTTAGAACTTTTCAGTGTCTTCGGTTTTAACATATGTTAGCTAAAAGTTTTCTTTTCGTGTTAGTACAGAATCTAAAACGGTTAGATATGGAGATGGTGCTTTATTATAATTAAGTTTTTGATTTTTCATTCTTAGAATTGTATGTTCGGCTCGGTATCAAATTTATTTGGGCCCCCTTTTATGCTTAAAAACAATTGTTGGTTGAACACGAGGTCAAAAAAATAGAATTTGGGATCGTTCACGTAATGATTGTGGAACAAAAAAATGCAAATCTAGGTGAGTATGTACAATCTATGATAGACCTTTTTTACTACAAATTTCTCTATTTTTTTCACGCACATACATAAAAAAATTGATACAAAACATTATTTTTTCTTAAAACAATTAATTTTATTTCTGATTTTGTGCTCATGAAAGCATTAGCATTGCACATTCACGCTAAAATCAAACTATACATTCTTACTTCTTCTCTGTTTTGCCTTTTTCAAAACTATACATAATTTATCAATAACGGCATCGATTGTGATCACCTTTACCGGTTTTTGAAATAAAGTTTATTAATTTTGAAATGTAGCCGCCGAATTAAATTAATGAGGCTTTAATCTATCAATTTACTCTATCTCGGTTTTAGATTTATTTTCAAACCACGAAGGTACAATTATTAAAACCGTTGAAATGTTGAACCCTCAACTTTTGAGATCCTATAAATTATAATATGGATCAATCTCCATCATTATGTTTTCTTATCTTTTTCTCCGTACCATCCTCTGTCTTCCTCACCTACCCTCTCTCATCTAATGGTCACAACAGTGTTCTCGATCTTCTCCATAAAAGTATATTTCAAAGATGTGGAATTCTAAAACATCACCATTATATACTTATGGCCTTTTTTTAGTCTTGATTATTTTTCCTAAAAATGGGTTTCTTTCATATGCCTAAAAATGAAGGATTTTTCAAGGGTTTTTCTTAGATTTTCTGAAACTTCATGTCTAACCCAATTTCATATCTTCAAGCTCTTTGTTTGTAGCTCGGTGCACTCTCATTCCTCCCTTCACTTCTCTCAGATAATATTTTTTAGAGCATATTTTAAGGCATTCTTAATGTTTGTCAACTGTTATCATTCACATTGGTATTAAGAATTTTTAATGTTTCTGTGAGGATTTTATTTCAATCCTATATGTCTTAAATAATGACCATTTGAATTTTTTATATTTCATTTAAAAACTTTTGAATAAATATATGTCTAATCAAATTCATTAATTTATTGCATATTGAGCACCTGATAGAAAGTGGACTAAACATACCAAATTTGAGCACACGTGTATCTATGTTATTATGGTATACAACTTGAACTTATTTTAAGTAGATTAGTCATTGGGTCGTGTCGAGTCATGTTCGTATTAGTTTTTAACGTATTCGGATCTTATCGGGTTCATGTAAAAACATGTGATTTTTTTATCATATGAAAAAAATCATATTCAAATCTCACCTATTACCTTAACGTGTAATGTCATGTTCACCCGTTATTACCCATTATGATATTTGAAATCGTATCTAGGTTGACACTTTACAACATTATTTAATACAATTAACCCCATTAACTCATTGACATTACTATATCTTTCATTTAGTAAAATTTTGTTAAATAATAGTTTTGATGTTGTAAAAAATTGCTTGTTAAAAATAAATAATTGTTTCTCATATAAAAACTAGAAAAAAATTGTCTTTTAAATAAAAATTTATTTTCTACATAAAAACCCTAAATTATTTATATAAAATATACCTTTTAACTATTTTTTATAAATAAATACTGAGAAATACAATTACAACATTGGTTTTTAGTTTTCAAAAGTTTGAAAAACGTGAAAAACATTTTCTTAATCTATAATATACCATCTTTAAACAAAAGAGTTTCTTATTTTTAAACAGTTGAAAATAGTTTAAAACTGTTAATTTTTTTATGAAAAAATAATTTATATTACTATAAAAATTCTCTTTTATATTTTTATAAAACATTTAAAATGTTTTTTAACTTTTTAAACACTTTAACAGTTCTCTATTTCTTAAAACTGTTAAAAAAGTTCCAAACAATATTTTTATTAAAAAATGTTTAAAAAAATGAAAACTATTCTTTTATATAAAAAAATGGACGTTATTTATAACAATTTAAAGATTTCTTTTTAGTTTCGAAAATTTAAACAACCATAAATAACATTTATATACAAAAAACCATTTTTATGAATAAAAAAAAATTGAACATTTTTAATGAAATTAACAGTTTTAATATTCCTTTGGACTAGGGATTTTCATACTCTCCTTTATACTCTCCTTCTAGACTGATGAACAATAAATACATACCCCATGTCCATTACTTCCAAAAGAGTGAGCATAAAATTTGAAACTCATTCAAACATAGTAGATAGAATGCAATTGGCATACAGTTTTCTACTACAAAGAAATCGAGTTGTTTTCCACCCCAGTGACCACTTGGATGTTATTCCAATTTCTACCAAAGCTACTTCCCTTCGTATCCAACATTTGGATTTTTGCATGCATTTATGTACAAGTATTTGGAGTTAGAAAATAATTGCGACCCCTAAACTTAAAAATATCATAAAAGAGACTTAGAAATATCATGAAGGAAATCGAAGGAAAAAATCACTTTATCGGCCTTTTAAAGCCGCGATCTATTTGATAGAGTAATTTTATGAATAAATGCTAAACATGAAACTCCGAAATGGGGTGGATTAAAAAACTTTTACTAATGTGGCGAAATATTAAAAATATTACATTCATTTGTACTATTAAAGCACCAACCCTTTGATATTTTAATAACTTTTTTCCGTATAAAAAGAATAAAATAAAATTGTGTTTACTGTCCTTAATGGACTAATCCGTTGTGAACAGGACACTTGTACTAACTAAGCAACTAATGACGGTAACTGACACATAGAAATTGCTATTTGTAGTTACATTTTTGGACAACCTTACTGACACATAAATCCACTTTAAATATGTCAGTACTCGCAAGCAAATAATATATTCTTTTTGCTTTTGGAACGTGATACACATGCACCATGTTATAAATTTATAAAGGAGCAAGAAAAGAAACACTCTTGGTATAGAACCTTGAGAAAAACAAAGGAAGACGTACTGTCCCTTTCACAGCCAATGTTAATTATACTCACTATACAATTATAACATCACGTCACAATAAAATCAATTTTCAAAAAAGAATAAGAAAATGGGATAAAAAAACATGTACATGCACTGAGAATGTGTATTTCACTATACATACACTCTAGTGCATCATAGAACATCACTAGGTTGAAAGAAATAAAATCATAAATTTAGGTGTCTAAAATAAAATCAATTATGTATATTCCACTATAAATATATATAATCCATACTCAGTGCATGAAAAAAACGAACAAATAATTTATTTTGTAAAGAAAACACTAGTATAAGGCCATTTTCAATGAGCATTTTTATCTATTTCAATTTTTACAATAGAATTATAAATAGCAAAAACCATCCCCTAGAGGATTTGCATCACTGTATACACAGTGGACAGTTAAGGTATAGAAAATTCTAGTAAGCAATTTTATATTTTAATTTTGTATAATTTTATGAGGAATAAACAATTTTAACATCTTTTGTGCAACACACCAATGTGTCATGTGGTCATTGTTAGGCTCTAGAACGATAATCAATCGACCCATAGAACCAACTAACACAGACACAAGACATCACAAGACATTGCTGTATTGCAGAAAGTGTGTGAAAATACTACATCAATGTAAATTATTCATAAGAGCTAATTTATTATTCACGTAAAATAAAAATATTTTAAAAAATAAGACTAATGGAGATCATTATTTTTTTTTCAAAAAAAAAACCAATAAATACAAAAAAAATGAAAAGAGGCATAAAATAATTTGACACATAGTAGAAAATATTTTAAAAATAGAATAATGTCACTCTTATCAATACTTATTACCGGGTTAGTACCAAATACACTTTATATAACTTGTACTACGGTGTGAGTTTCGTCATATAAACGTATTTGATACTAAGTCAGTCAGTTCTAAATAAAAGTAAGATTATCATTACTCTTTAAAATATCCCATCCCATCGTAGATGGCCTTTTAAGGCTTTCCAGTGTTCGCAAACACCAATTTTTCACTACCTACACTATAAATACAGAGAGCAAGCAGGCAATGTTTCCATGCTCATAACCACCAAGTACAGTGTGACATATAATGGCACTAAGTAATAGCGAGAGAGTGAGACGGGCTATGGAGTCTGAAAAGATGGTTGATGCGAAAGAATCTGATCGGGAGCTTCAACATAGCATCCAATTAATAGTGACAAAAAATAAGGAAGACCTTGAGTCTTCCATTGCATTCAAAACATGCCCCATTTACAAGGTTCCTGAGAGGTTTCGTAGGTTAAATGAAGGTGCCTATACCCCCCGTGTGGTAGCAATTGGGCCTATCCACAGAGATGCTGAACATGTGCAAGGCATGGAAAACGTGAAGGGAAAATACATGATCCGCCTCTTTCAGCGAAAGAGAGGAGGAGAAAGCAAAGCTGAAGATGGCACAAAGGGCGAAGAAGAAAGCAAAGGTGAAGCTGATGTACGTAAAACGATTGATAAATGTTCGATTGCCATTTTAGAAATGGCACAAAAGGCGAAGGATTGCTATCCACAAACTGTAACAAAAAATTACAGCGATAAAGAATTTACACAAATGATGATTGTGGATGGTTGTTTCATTCTTGAAGTGATATTCTCCCGTACGAGGGAATATAATGATGACATTCCGATGTTGGGTGACATTAAATACGACTTAGTACTACTAGAGAATCAAATCCCTCTTTTTGTGCTTTCTAAACTCCATGAACTCCTCATAGAAAACTTGAAACATCCTAGTCCTCCCTTGCTCTTTAACGAGTCTGTCTTAAAGTTTTTCAGCAATGACTTCAATTATACAGTCCAATATCCCCCAATGCCCCTTGATGCAGTCTTAGAAGAAGAAGAAGAAGAACGTGCACGCGTAGGTCGGATGATTGATGACGTGCCTATTGATCATATACTGGCTCTTATACACAGGTGCTACAAGGTAGTCAGAAAGACATTACTCCCCTCTAATTCTATTGAGAAATTAAAAAAAAATGATTGTTAGGATTTTTTTCCTGTTGGTTTTTTAAAGTGTTTATCATATGTGGATCCACTTCTGCAGGTAAATCGTTCAAATTTAAGAGCGTATAAACCTGCCACTATGAAAAAATATACAGCAACAGAACTTAAGTCGTCAGGAGTCCATATCAAACCTGGACAGATTTCATCTTTACTTGTGGAATTCAAAACAACTTGCTTATACGTTGAGTTGCTAGATTTTGTTTCAAAAATAATAAGAGGCGGAAGAAGTATCACACGCAGAAGGCAATTGGAAGACAAATGCTGTTTCTTTTTTCTGTTTTGCAGGTTGATTGGGTCCGCTACTTTGGAAATACCCCGATTGCCCCTAAACGGCTTAACTGAGTCCTTCTTTAGAAACCTGATGGCGTATGAGCAATGCTCCATTTTGTCCAGTGATGTAACAGCTTTTGCCTTCCTAATGGCTACTCTCATAGACTCTAAGAAGGATGTTGAACTGCTGGAAAACAGTGAAGTCCTTGACTGCCATGTGGGTACCAATGAAGATGCATACCTGCTCTTCAACGGTCTTTGCAGAGAAGCTTTACATGGTGATGTCTACTTCTTCGAGAATTGGGACAAGTTGGACAAGTACTGCCAAAGTCGCTGGATCAGAGATTTAGCCTCACTCAGGACTAATTATTTTAATAGTCCCTGGACAATCATATCAGTGATCGGTGCCTTACTCCTTTTTGCCCTCACGGCTATTCAGACTGCCTACACCATTCTTTCGGTCGTTCATCCTACTTGACCATCTACACCCATTATTCATGTAACCTTTCCTTCTGCTAAGAATGTAATAATAGACACACATATATATATATATGTGTGTGTGTGTGTGTGTGTGTGTGTCTTTCCAATCATAAACTTGTCTCCTAAGTTTGATTGCAACTTTGTAGCTATATTTTTGTAACAATCCAGTCTTTTGAGCTACTATTTTATATTATTTTGTCCGATGGGCTAATTTTATAAAATGGGGGATGTTGGAGTAAATATTGTTTCCCGTGATATTAAGGGATAATATTTACTATGTTTTGTCTATTTACCGTATGAGAAGGTAAATAACATTATATTGTGTTTTATTGCGTCGTTATATGTAAAACGACGGTTATGACTCATATATAGATTGGAGTATAATTAATGAAATAAAATGGAATTGGAACATAAAAATGGTTCACTTTATTCCGAATGCCAAAATAGGGGGTGCGGTTGTTTTTGGAATAGTCGAGATAGTCGAAATAAGTGCCAAGCTGTATTTTTTAGTTTTGGGCACTTTTGGGGTGTTATGACTCAATTATGTGGATACGATTCATTTTAATAGTGTATTAGCAATTAAAAGAGGGGGCATTTATGTTTAGAACCCGTATAAGTCTCCCCACCCCTTTTATTTCTTCAATCTTATGTTAGAAGCCAAGAGAGAGAGAGAGAAGAGAGAGTTGGGAGAAATGGTGAGAAAGAGAGAAAAATGGAGGTTTGGGGCTGAAATCCGTTGCTACCGGAGGAGGATCCGAGACTACGAACTCGAGGCAATTTTCTTACTTGATAGATGTTGTTTTAATGTGATAAATTGCATGTATAGTTAGGTTTTTGAGATTTAAACCGTAAATGGGTTTTTGTGGATTTTTGGTGTCTAATCCCTTAATCTTAGTTTTAATTTGATTTGAGGAGATAATATTGGTTATTAATGGTGTAGAGATGATTTGGTAGCATGTACTGTTGTTGTATTTGGTTGGATTTACGGATAAAATCTTGGAGGTGCCGTTAATGGCCGAAACAGCTTCTCGGGGAAGAAGCTGTCCGCCAGGATCGATCGATCGAGCCTTGGGGATCGATCGATCGAAGCCTTCGATCGATCGACGGCCAAGGGTCGATCGATCGACCGACCCCTTCTGAAAAGGTGAGATTTTTCTAGTTTTGTTTTAGCCCTTTTCTTTTAGGTTCGAGGTTTAGGAACCTTCCTTTGGAATGTAATGGAGACTCCTAGAGGGTTGTTTTGGGTAGACTAATGTCCTAGGATAAAATGGGATAATTGGGCTTACCTCGAGGGCTAGATTGTATAGGTTAATGTCCTAATGATATAGGAAGTTAACCTAAAGATAAATTGGAGATAAAATGTTAATGTTGAGACTTTTGGGAGTCGATTCCTTAAGGGAGACTCACTTTGATGGTTTATGAAATTATGTGAACTCTTGGAGTCTAGTTTGAGGATAATGGCACTTCGGGTCTTAGGTCATTAATAAAAATATGACTTAATGAATAAGAAATGCATATGCTAAAACTTGGTACTAAATGAATAAGTACAAATGATTTTGAGAATGTAAAAATGGATGTTTTCAAATGGAAAGAAAAATGATTTTCATAAATGTTAAAATATGGATACACACCTCTCTAAATCGCTATCATAAGAGAAGTTCGCGCGTGTGGTGAAGCCCCCTGGCTAATGAATGCAGGGTGGATATAGTCCCTAGGCAATATGAATGTTTATTATATATTTTCTGCGCTGGTTAGGTGATTCTGGGTGTGGTCATGACTATCCCGCAGGCATATGGCCGCTTCCCGGCATTTTGGTAGGATCTCAGGTTGTCTTGATGATAGGCCCTGGAAGATGAAAGCCATTTAGGGGCGCGCACAGTGGGAAAACCCGGACGGACGGTCTTAGATTGCATTATATTATATGATATATAATTATGGATGATAATGTGGGACACTATTGTTATTAAAGCTTTTTATGATAATGAAATGGCTTTAAATTACATTTCCCGGATGGAAGAAGGGAAATGGGATGTTAAATACATTTTTCGAATGGAAGAAGGAAAATTGATGATATGATATGAAAAGGTAAAGCATTTTTTTATGTTAATAAAACTTGCTTTAAAAATGTATTTTTCCTGGATGGAAGAAAGGAATAAAATTGGTAAAGAAAGTTTTCAAATGGGATTGAATTGGTAGACATTTGATAAAATGAATTACCATTTATATACATATATTCCTTAAGAAAGAAATAAGAATTGTGCATGTAGAGTTATGAAATTGACTTGGTAAACATTTGATAAAATGTTGTACCAGTTATGTATATTCCTAAAGAAGAATTATGAATTATGCTCTTAGATGATGAATGGGTTTATTTATGTTTCCTTGAGTAGATGTAGATGGGACCTCCTATACATATATATATGTATATATTAATTACGTGCTGAGGGTATAATTGATCTCGACGATCAACCTTGCCTAGTAGTAGTGTATCGGGGGGTTCCTTGTTTGTATTTCGCTTCGCGAGACACCCCATGCACGAATAAGGCATAGTGTTGAGAATGGGGATAAGTTATCCCTTAGTACTTGGGTTAACTAGAGCATCATCATTGATATTGCGCTAGGTTGTGCTTTTAGACTAAGAGGTGAGAAATATTGTTGTTAATTGCGAGAGAATTACGCACTTAACTGTCATGCATTTTAGTCACATGATAATCACATCAAACCAGGCCCTGACCCGTCTATATTTCTCTATTTTTGCATATATTCCTTGCCGTACAGGTGCTCTACCGCATGGACACCCGTATTTCCATTTCCATTCCAGTTGTCATGGAGTTATAGCATATTGCAGACGTTATAGGATAATTGTATTAGACGCTTCTTTCCATTTGTACTCTAGTTAGGTTCAGTTATATATTCGGCCGTGTTGCCCACGTTTTGCATTCATTTATTATAGTGAAATATTTAATTTGTAATACTCCGTGTAACTATTTGTATTGGTCTGTTCACCGACAGCTTATTCGGTGATTATTTATTATATTGTCATTCTTTATTCATCGATTTTTGATATCCGTCGTTTTTGTAAATGGGATTGTCTAAGTGTTTTTCTTTTACTTACTAAATTTTAAATTTGACAGCCCATTTTCTAAAATAATTGGTGGTTATCTCATACTATTATTTTAATCGACAGTGATGCTGAGAATGGACCATCTATGATTCCTGTGATTATTAGAGTATTGGGCTGCCAACCTATTAGTTTAGTAGGCGGGTTGTCACAGATGGTATCAGAGCATTAGGTTCTAGAGTCCATAGGAATCTGTGCGGACGTATTACACCTTCTGCGTTACTTCTGATTTGATATAGAGCCTTAGGATTAAGTTCGTTGATTTCCCTTGTGAGAATTCGTTCTCCTGCTATGGTATGAGAACCCTGAAAATCTTTTGCGCGTTCGTGTGAGATTTGTAAGTAGTATGATGAAGGGCATCAAGGAAGACCGTTGTGAAGGCATCATGAAACGGGATTACTAAGAGCTGTGAGTTGTGGTCGGGGATGAGGGACGCTTTAGAGGTCGCTCCCTTTGTAGCATTATATTATATTGCTTGGTGTGACTACCAAGTACAATTGATTTTTAAGTATTCATGTGAGGTTCGATTAGAGGCCGACAGTGAATAAAGGGTGTTACGGTTAAGGAAATCGTGCACCGAAATAAGGATGTTACAAGGAAGAGAGATCCATTCAATGGAAATAATAGGCTCACAAGTAAGTGTTGCTAACACTTCTAGAGAAGTAGTGTTCACGAGACCCCATCGGTGGACATCCACCTGGGAAGACTCATTGAACTAAGGCCGGGAAGGCTAGTAGAATGTTCTCTTTACTGAAGAAGTTAAGGGAACTATGTGAGTAATCGCTAGGGTAGCCAGAGATGGAAGTAAGTTTGGTTCGATTAAGACTAGAATAATGTGTCTAGGAACCATTGGTAGTGGCCAAAGAGATTAGCAAAGTATGTTGGCGGGAATTTCCACTTTAGTGGAGGGTCGTGTATTCCTTATGATAAGATGGAGTAGTATTGTATTTACCCTAGATTCGGGTGTGTATATTGAGCTTGTGGCACTATCTGTGTTGTTATGGAGAATGTATCTATATGACTTCCATGGTAGGGAAGTTCTATATCTTTCTTTCATTCATTATGAGGCGAGTGATGATATGTGTGGTATGTGCTACTTGTATTATATGTATTATACGAGTACAGATATTCTTGGTGTGGTTGGTGCGATAGCAAGCGAATAAATCGCGAGGCTATCCTATGTCTAGTTTCAAAGTGGAACTAGTGGTTCTATAATATCTCACCTAGGTATAGGATTGAGACTTTATAGAGATGGTTTACGATATGTAGGTAGTTTTCATTAATTATTTTGTTTGTTTTGTTTGACTGCTTGCTTTCTTTTCTTGTGTATGATTTTACCTTATCTCCACGACCAACAAAGTTAAGTAGTAATGCATTGGAGGGGTTCCTTGTCTGGATTTCGCTTTTGCGAGACGCTCCACGCGTGAACCTTAACGACGTTGGAAGTGGAGAGATACTGTAATTCCTTTATTTTTCTTTCTTTTCTTTCTTTCTGATGGTTGAGTGTTGGGTTGGAAGGTTTTAGCCGAGAATCACGTGATTGAGTGATTAAAGGGATAAGTTGATGTGCGATATATGAGCACTGAAATAGTTTTTCCTCTGATTGATGTGGGGAAGACAAAGATAAGAAATTCGGATTAAGACTTATGGTTATACCTTAATGAGAAGGCCATTTATAGAGATATATGTGTGTATATTGGGATAACACATTTTGTGGCATCTTACAAAAAGTAAATGTCAGATTAGTTAAAATTTTCAGTAAATTTGAGTTGGTAGGATATAGGAGTAGACGTGCATTAGTATAGTTGTGAGTTAGGATTTTAGCGATCCCGATCATGTTTCTTCGACCGTTACATCTCGACGACCGACGATGCCAGGTAGTAGTGTAATGGGAGGGTTCCTTATTTAGATTTCGCTTCGGTGAGACGTCCCACGCATGAAACCGAGCGAATGTCGAAAGTCGGGAAAGGTCTTGGACACTAGGGATATAATTAGTATAATACTTATACGACTAGATTAGGATGTAGATCTACTTTAGGATTATTAGGACGTAAGGCCCTTAGGTCATATGTAGCATTGTTTTAGGAAGATGGTAGGGAGTTAACCACAATGGGTTTGTGGGTTAACTCTAAGTAGGATTAGATCCCTAGAATGAGGAGGTTTGGGATCTTGAGTGATTTGGAATGGTAGGCCATAGAAGGTGGGGCCTCTTTTAGATAGAGTGTTACGTAGGTAACCTACCTTTCAGGGAGTTAAAAGTATGAGCTGAATTTTACTCCTGCACTCGTGTTGTTAAGATCGAGAGTGGATTTAATGAACGAGTCTTTTCCAGGAATGGGAAGTATTAATACGGGAGCATGGACCCATTATTTATGCGTCTCACAAACTTAAATTCTGTGAGAAGTATTATACCCCGGTTGATTTAGAGTTCATAGAGGTATTACTCGCCTTAAAGGAATAAAGGCACTACTTCCTGGGCAGGAGATTTGTATTTTCACGAGCAACATGTTAAAGTTCGTAAAGGACTATCAATAGGATATTCCCTTTCGCTAAGGAGATGCGAATGCGGTAGTTGTTCCGCCGAGTAGAAAACCCATCGGAGAGATTAGTTATGGCATGAAATGACAGGTAGAACGAGCTTCATCGATAGGATGCTATAGTAAGAGCGTTCATGTATGTGATTAACCACTTTACCTACTAGTATTACGAGACTAGTGGTGGAACGAGGAAGGATGGGAGTAGTAGCTTGTATGGATCAAAATTTATGTACGATAGTTCAGATCGTTTCTTATAAGTATGGTGACGTGTGTGAGGCCCAGTGTAGTCGGCTGAGTAATTTGCTTGTTCGTTGGAATGGAACCAGCGGACAATATATTCCTTGGGCTTGGAGTGGCCCGAGAATATTTCTTTAATGATTGGGCTCATTGAGCCGCATACTTTTAAGGGTTATGCCAATGCGAATAGAAGTGAGTAGTGTTGGGTTGAGCGATGTAGTGTTAGTGTAGTTATTCCCTGGCAAGGGTATAACGTGATTCGGTAAGAAAGGCAATTGGTGCCGAGGTGAGTAGGTATCTCCTTCCAAAATAGAAAAGTAGGATCGATAGTTCATAAGGAACGATTTAGTGCTATGTTGGAGCACCAAGGAGGTAGACTGAGATCAAATAGTGATGACCTTAGCCCGAGTCCAACAGGGACGCCGCACTGCCGAGGGGTTTGTTAAGAATGATAGAACGATAGTTTAGTATAGTATACCTTTATATAGTTATTCGGTACGCCTGAATTTTTAGGGAAAAATTCCCTTCTAAGGGGGGGAGTATGTAACAACCCAGTCTTTTGAGCTACTATTTTATATTATTTTGCCTGATGGGCTAATTTTATAAAATGGAGGATGTTGGAGTAAATATTTTTTTCGTGATATTAAGGGATAATATTTACTATGTTTTGTCTATTTACTTTATGAGAAGGTAAATAACATTATATTGTGTTTTATTGTGTCGTTATATGTAAAACGACGGTTATGACTTATATATAGATTAGAGTATAATTAATGAAATAAAATGGAATTGGAACATAAAAATGGTTCACTTTATTCCGAATGCCAAAATAGGGGGTGCGATTGTTTTTGGAATAGTCGAGATAGTCGAAATAAGTGCCAAGTTGTATTTTTCAGTTTTGTGCACTTTTGGGGTGTTATGACTCAATTATGTGGATACGATTCATTTTAATGGTGTATTAGCAATTAAAAGAGGGGGCATTTATGTTTAGAACCCGTATAAGTTTCCCCACCCCTTTTATTTCTTCAATCTTATGTTAGAAGCCAAGAGAGAGAGAGAGAGAGAGAGAGAAGAGAGAGAGTTGGGAGAAATGGTGAGAAAGAGAGAAAAATGGAGGTTTAGGGCTGAAATCCGTTGCTACCGGAGGAGGATTCGAGACTACGAACTCGAGGCAAGTTTCTTACTTGCTTAGATGTTGTCTTAATGTGATAAATTGCATGTATAGTTAGGTTTTTGGAGATTTAAACCATAAATGGGTTTTTGTGGATTTTTGGTGTTTAATCCCTTAATCTTAGTTTTAATTTGATTTGAGGAGATAATATTGGTTATTAATGGTGTAGAGATGATTTGGTAGCATGTATTATTGTTGTATTTGGTTGGATTTACGGATAAAAGCTTGGAGGTGTTGTTAATGGCCGAAACAGCTTCTCAGGGAAGAAGCTATCCGCCAGGATCGATCGATCGAGCCTGGGGGATCGATCGATCGAAGCCTTCGATCGATCGACGGCCAAGGGTCGATCGATCGACCCCTTTTGAAAAGGTGAGATTTTTCTAGTTTTGTTTTATCCCTTTTCTTTTAGGTTCGAGGTTTAGGAACCTTCATTTAGAATGTAATGGAGACTCTTAGAGGGTTGTTTTGGGTAAACAAATGTCCTAGGATAAAATGGGATAATTTGGCTTACCCCGAGGGCTAGATTATATAGGTTAATATCCGAATGATATAGGAAGTTAACCTAAAGATAAATTGGATATAAAATGTTAATGTTGAGACTTTTGGGAGTTGATTCCTTAAGGGAGACTCAGTTTGATGGTTTATGAAATTATGTGAACTCTTAGAGGCTAGTTTGAGGATAATGGCACTTCGGGTCTTAGGTCATTAATAAAAATATGACTTAATGAATAAGAAATGCATATGCTAAAACTTGGTACTAAATGAATAAGTACAAATGATTTTGAGAATGTAAAAATGGATGTTTTCAAATGGAAAGAAAAATGATTTTCATAAATGTTAAAATATGGATACACACCTCTCTAAATCGCTATCATAAGTGAAGTTCGCGCGTGTGGTGAAACCCCCTGGCTAATGAATGCAAGGTGTATATAGTCCCTAGGTCATATGAACGTTTATTGTATATTTTCTGCGCTGGTTAGGTGATTCTGGGTGTGGTCATGACTATCCCGCAGGCATATGGACACTTCCCGATGTTTCGGTAGGATCCCAGGTTGTCTTGATGATAGGCCCTGGAAGATGATAGCCACGCACAGTGGGAAAATCCGGACGGGCGGTCTTTGATTGCGTTATATTATATGATATATAATTATGGATAATAACGTGGGACATTATTATTATTAAAGCATTTTATGATAATGAAATGGCTTTAAATTACATTTCCCGGATGGAAGAAGGGAAATGGGATGTTAAATACATTTTCCGAATGGAAGAAGGAAAATGGATGATATGATATGAAAAGGTTAAAGCATTTTTTTTATGTTAATAAAAATTGCTTTAAAAATGTATTTTTCCTAGATGGAAGAAAGGAATAAAATTGGTAAAGAAAGTTTTGAAATGGGATTGAATTGGTAGACATGTGATAAAATGAATTACCATTTATATACATATATATTCCTTAAGAAAGAAATAGGAATTGTGCATGTAGAGTTATGAAATTGACTTGGTAAACATTTGATAAAATGTTGTACCATTTATGTATATTCCTAAAGAAGAATTAGGAATTATGCTCTTAGATGATGAATGGGTTTATTTATGTTTCCTTGAATAGCTGTAGATGGGACCTCCTATACATATATATATATATATATATATATATATATATATGTATATGTTAATTACGTTCTGGGGGTATAATGGATCTCGACGATCAACCTTGCCTAATAGTAGTGTATCGGGGGGGTTCCTTGTTTGGATTTCGCTTCGCGAAACACCCCATGCACGAATAAGGCATAGTGTTGAGAATGGGGAGAAGTTATCCCTTAGTACTTGGGTTGACTAGAGCATCATCATTGATATTGCGCTAGGTTGTGCTTTTAGACTGAGAGGTGAGAAATATTGGTGTTAATTACGAGAGAATTACGCAGTTAACTGTCATGCATTTTAGTCACATGGTAATCACATCAAATCGAGCCCTGACCCGTCTATATTTCTCTATTTTCTGCATATATTCCTTATCGTACAGGTGCTCTACCGCATGGACACCCATATTTACATTTCCATTCCAGTTGTCATGGAGCTATAGCATATTGCGGATGTTAGAGGATAATTGTATTAGAGGATTCTTTCCATTTGTACTCTAGTTAGGTTTAGTTATATATTCGGGCGTGTTGCCCACTCTTTGAATTCATTTATTATAGTGAAATATTTAATTTGTAATACTCGGTGTAACTATTTGTATTGGACTATTCATCGACAGCTTATTCGGTGATTATTTATTATATTGTCATTCTTTGTTCATTGATTTTTGATATCCGCCGCTTTTGCCAATGGGATTGTCTAAGTGTTATTCTTTTACTTACTAAATTTTAAATTTGACAGTCCATTTTCTAAAATGATTGGTGGTTATCTCATACTATTATTTTAATCGACAGTGATGCTGAGAATGGACCATCTATGATTCCTCTGATTATTAGAGTATTGGGCTGGCCACCTATTATTTTAGTAGGCGGGTTGTCATAATTTTGTAACCTATTATTACTATGCAATAATAAGGCTTGCTGTATTTATATATTTTCTCTCGTCTTTCTACTGAAAAATATTATAAACAATAAGATTATACTTTCTTAGTAATCCCCTTACGTTGATTTGGATCAGATCTTGTATTTTATTGTGGTTGCCCGGTTTGGGTATCGATTCTTTTTTAAAAATAAAATTGAACTTTTAACCATCTACTTACATTACTTGAAGACATATATCTGTTGGTTCATGCATTAATGTCCCTAAATTGTTCTGAGAGGGGACTCATAATTTTTCATGCGCATATTTTCCAAGCGGTAGTTATATTTGACAATTGCAGTGCCACTCTAGCAACTATGAGAAATTCCAGTTCATTCTTATGAACGTAGATGAGATACATACAGTAAGATATAGTGACTAAAAAATACAGGAGTTCACTCATCCTTTGGTGTTAAACGTTTGGAATATAAAATCCAGTAGTAAAATATGTTCAACCAGAACTCTACTATTTCAAGTAGACCAAAATAATATTTATCATAACTAACCCAGTGTTTGTTTCGGTGGCTTTATTGATTTTTGTATTTTTTTTATGTTGTGTGAGAATATCAAGAAAGGTTATGGTCTTTCCAACTGGTTGATTATTTTCACCTATGATAATCAGACAATTTTTGAACCGTTTGATGCTTCAATTAAGAAGAATTTTGAGTGAACCTCAATTAAGTTTGTAAATTAAATAAAATAGAACTAAAGAAGAGTTAGACGATGAGAATCTAAAGGTAAAAATAAGGTTCGAAGTAACTAAAATACTGGATACAGTAGAACAACTTACAACTAATTGACGTAAAACAATTTGAACTAAGAAATGTAAAGCATTTTAAAACTAAAGAGCGTAAATAAAGTTAAATAAGGCAAAGAAAATTTGTATGAAACTACGACAAAGTCGTAATAAATTTACCTTACAAATTACATCGAAGAAGAAACTGAATGATTAAAGGTTGAAGTACGCGAGAAAACTGAAAACAAGTGAAAAGAAAGTATATGGTTAAGGAAAAATGGTTTTGTGCATAGATAGTCCTCTTTGTGGATTGTCATTGAGTCTCTTATTTATGTATTCCTTAGCATTTGCAACTACCACTCTAAATGTTTGATGGTTATATATTTTAATTACTCCCTCCCTGGTGTTAATTTATCCTAATACAGTTATGTGAGATTACACAACGTTCTGAGCGTAATAGGTGTCATTATCTTGTTGAACCATTTATCTTAATCTGACTAATTTTTACCTTTTATTTCCCAACTATAATAATTGATTCATATTTCCAGACATCAATGCCTCATTGGAGAAAAATTCTAAGCTGTAAACATACCCCTTGCAGTCATTATTAATTAATTTTTTTAAGTGGAACTCCAGTATTTCTCATGCCATTTTCCACGTTCTCTGACTTTTATTTTTGACGTCCTAGAGTGACTTGTCGTAACTTAGAACTGGCATTTAGGTAATCATCACACTGAGTAGGCATGTTGGTGGTGAATAGGTTTCCATCATTAAATCTTTTCATCTTTTCGATTTTCATCTACGTTATCATCTTTTCCCATCCCATAACTTTGTCTCACAAAAACAGACTTTAATGGAGATGATAATACTATTCAAAAGAGCCTTTGGGAGGTTTAATAATATTATTCTCAACAACCATGTGATAGTCACACTACACTTGACGCTTTGGTTATTGATATCACCTCCTTTGATCAATATTCAGTTAATGTTGTCGATGACTAGGGGAGCTGAATTGTAGACTGTGTTGTTATGCTTCTTATATCTTCATATTTTGTTGTCCTAGACCACTCCTTCTAAACAAATTTTATGTTATTGAAGATGAGTATGACACTACACCTTCTTCAATGAACTTGTTTAGGCCTCCTTCAGACGTTATTGATTCTACTAACTTCAGACTTTTTGAAGATTGTCTTAACAAAGTTCTCCCACTTATTCCTCCTTATGAGGAAGTTGTTATTCCTATTGAAGAACATACGTTAGAGTTTATTTAACCTCAAGTTGAAGATAGAGAGGCCATCGCTGGGGCCAAAGATTTTGAATCTTGGGGTAATATAGCGACTAAGGCCAGTCGCTATACCAAATACATCAATTTGGCACGCTTGCATAAGGAGAATCTGGCATAATTCTAAACGTGCTAGAACCTGGCACAGTTTATTCCCCATTTGGCATGCTTTAAAACCATGACAAAATCAGGAACGGTTTAAAATTGCGCCAAAACGTGGCACGGTTAAAGCCAACTAAAATTCCACACCAAATTCACACAATCCCATCTAATCTCTCTTTTCTCCCTCCCTCCCTCTCTCTATCTCTCTCTGACCCTCTACCCCCCCTCTCCCTCTCAGACCCATTGCCCCCTCTCACACTTCTCTCTCTATCTCAGTGACTAACTATCACCTCCACCTCTCTAGCTCTCTTAGCGAACCGATGTCGCAACCCTAGAGCCCACACAGTCACAATCTAAAACCTTTCCTAGTTCATCTTCTAATTCAAGTTCTTCTTTTTGTTCGCCAACATTTTGGAATTTTAGTTTAGGTTATTGATATCCTAGTAATTCCCTTAAGTTGATTTGCTTAAGATGTTTTATTTTATTGCTTCTTTACTTCAGATCTTGTATTTTATTGCTGGTGTGCTGTTTGAGTATTGATTATGTGTCTTGAAAAATGAACTTGAACTTTTAACTATCTATTTACATTAGTTAAATACATATATCTTTTGGTTCATGCATAAATGACCCTATATTATTCTTGAGAGGGGACTTGTAATTTTCCTTGCGCATATATGTGTGCCAAATAAACATTCTCTTTGTTTGCAAAGAAAAAGTTGGAAAAATATAATCAAATATTTTTGAAACAGGATTATTGGAACAACCGTTCATTATAAACCTTGCATCTAAGTTATAGGTAGTCCCACATTGAAGGTGTGCCTCAAATTGCTGTGGTTAATATACACATATTTTGACACTAATGGCAAGTCTTTTGGGCATTAGAATTTTGTGTGTAATGGGTGAAAGAACTTAGTGGTCTAATCTATTGCGCATAATCTATTTTCATAAAAATCCCCAAAAATTAGAAAAAGAGGGTTTATTCGTAAATTCCAAAAGCGGGATTTTCATTTCACACTTTCACTCTTAAAGAACATTTTCTCTGCACACATAAGAGAAGTACCAAATTTGGATTTATGGACTGAACCCCACCCCTATGCTATTTTCAAACTACGGGGACTTTGATGCCCTTTCGGCTACGTAGGCATCTTGAGCTAATCCCAAGATTCGAGTCATTATTCCATTTTCATGACTATATATTTCTTTAATATCTTATCATGTATATTTTGTTAGTTCTATACTCCTAGATACTTATGTCTCACCCGATATGCACATTCGCTCCTTCATAGCGATTTGTGATTTGGTAATCACTTATATCACATTTTTATTATCATTATTTTCGGGAACACTCCTATGGATGAGTCTGCTCCGTCCTTTCCATGATGCGAGTTTGATGATTCCATTCTTCCATTATTTATATTATACACATGACATACACGTCGTGGAGTCTAAAGGGAGATGATTAACATTAGCCCATGAGAGATCAAAATAGTGGAATAGGTGCCTAAAACTTTCCCATTCTGTAAATTAGTCCCTTGACCTTCAAAATAATTAGTTTCATAAGCATCAGTTTGACCTTGATATCGTTCTCTCGGGGCGGTGACATTCTTTTGCTTGTTTTGAGAAAAATAGGCTAGCGACTCTATCTCTTTATATTATCCCCCACTTGACGATGAACGACACCCATATATGCCCCCACCGGAAGGAATCTGAACCTAGATGGCAACAATGGCGACTCTGATGGGGATTATGTTAGAGGATTATACTCTATTTCTACATGGGTGCTTCTTATTTTCTCCCCTACTTTTCTACATGTGTACATATGCTCCCACTTGTATAATCCCTTTACTCCTTTACTTATTTTATTTGTATGCATATCTCATGCTTATCTCTACCATGCTCTCTTCTTATGTATATATCACTTTTCACTCACTTATGTATGCCCACTTCACACACTTGTGTATATCTTACACGCTCACTTCACACACTTGCACTTGTATATACTTCCACCGCTACTCACATGCTCCAGACACCATATGTAGACTATCTATGCTTAGTTTCACTAGCACATACCCACACTTCTCTCACCCGTGTATATATATATATATACTCACTTACAGATCTTACACACCACTTGTAGATGATCCATTCCTAGGATCACTAGCACACACATTTACTTGTATATATTCACATGATCATTCACACTATTCCTATGTCACTCTTTCACCTTACACATCTCACTCACTTGTATATTCACACGCTTCCCTATCATCATGCTTAGTATAGTCTCCATGCTCCATGTTAGGCTTACTTTTTATGATGTTTGTATATTATCCATCATTAGTGGTAGTACTCCCCTTTCTTAGCATGCAAATAAAAACTCTCTCTCCATAAAATACTAATTAAGACTCATGCATTTTTGCACACTACATCACGAGAGCATGGGAATATTGACCAAAACTTTGTCTTGTACTAGAGGGTCACTTCGTGATGGGTGTCGTATTTAATGGGGTGCAGTTAACCTAGGAGATATGATTGTCACCTTCCATTGGCCTAGTACCTTTTACGTATATCCAATGCTTCCTCTCGCATAGTACCGTTTGACCGAACTCATGACGAGTGGTATATAGTATGGAACTTGTTCACGTATGTTGAGTATATCAAATTTTCTCTCACATGTAATGTGCCCATGGGGTATACCGTGAGGAAATTCACGTATATATAGGTATATCAAATGGCTTGTCCACACATACTAATGAATGATTGTCCTCATAGGCAAGAGTTATATCGTTAAAGTTATGCCAAAGGGGGGAACCCTTCCACCAACCCAACAAGTGCATAAACCTTATATAGGAATGAGCCTTAGGTCACTTATAATAAGTCTATCGGTTACCAACTAAAACTCTGGGTCGGCATACCAACTAAATTTTTCACGCTATTTCGCCTTTTTTTTAAACATTACCACGTTTGCGATCCTGGAAACAAGTTGAACTGTGTCTTATATCTTAAACCCTATTTTTCCTAGACTCAGGTCATGTCTAGCATTTTTCTTGCATTTTGGCAAACATAATACAACTGAAAACATAATAATGATAATAATCTTACTGAGATTACTCTCCTTTTCAAAAACCAAAAATACCAAAAATATTTTCCAAAATAGCAAAAATTCCCACTCTTTCTTCTGGAAAAACCTAAAATATTTTTCCTCTTAGTTCAATCGTATACTCGACTTTGGCCTGGGTCCCTATTGGCTTCGGTATTCCATCAAACTTCCCCGAATATCCACTACTTATTCTTCTACTTCAATCGAATATGGGATCTACCTTCATAAGATATCCATATAGTATAATGATCAAGCACTGAATGTTCATCCATATTTGATGGCCATCATAGCTCCATGTAGTACTAAGGCTGGTAGCCTCAAATCTGAACCTTCTACCGAGATCATGCCTATCAAAGCACCCATCATCCCCACAGTCTCACACAAACCTCTCAAGGTCTGCTCGTGCTTTCTCCTACATCATGCTTGTTGATCAAGCTTTGTCACTCCTTAAGAGGGTCTGTGTTACCATCTGCACCTAATCAGAGGGGGAAGCATGGAATTACCTACTGTGCTAGACCAACTCCAAAGGTTTGGGTCGAAACTGCCCACATAGATGATAATCGACTATCGAAGATTCAGTGGTCTATTTATGGAAGCCCGAAAATGGGCTCGAGAATCGGATGAGTAGGGATTACCTATTGAAGAAGTCAACCTAGATGACATTGTACAAATCATGGACGATATGTTTCGCCAGACAACAGAAATCTACGACGTCTTTGAGTTGCTCACTGCTTAAAACTTCAGGGACGGCTGGTCCCTTTACTTATGTACCTCCCCACTAAGTGGGACGACTTATATGATAAAAACATCGAGGTTATCGAATCCCTTGACAGGAAGACATCATCTCCACGGTTGGGGTGAAGACTTTGAAACTTCAAATGGAAAATCTTATAGAGAAGGTTTCCACACTTAGGGCAAATACTGGATACAACCTCTTACTGAGAAAACCATGGAAATTACTGAGAACTCTGAGGGTAATGATTGCAAAGAATAAATTGACCTGTAGACACTAGGGTTGAGTCTATGCATGATCTGCCTTGATGCTACACAGTCGGACCCATCCACTCAAATAAGAGCTGTTGATATGCCTCTTCTAAATTGGCATGTCATCCTAGTCCAATCTGCTAAAGCTCAGCCAAACCCTCTTGTTTATCCTATTAAAATCTTTGCCCTTATTTTTATTTCTCATTTTCTTTATATAAATATAATTATGACCTCTTTTGATGAGGTTCTCAACACTGTTTTCCTTAAAAATGAAATAACTGAGGATTTTGAGTATCTTAATGTGTCTTACATTAATTTCATTTGATTCTAATAAAAATTTTGATGATGATGATTTTGTAAATGAACAATTCTTAACTGATTTCAATTAGGAAAATAATAAACAACATAATTGCGTTTAAATTAATAATGGTAAGACTGTTGTTATTAATCTTGGTACTTTTAGTCATCAGCATGAAATTAGGATAGAGTCCACCCTTGATGATAATGGGCATGCATAATTTGAAAATATACTAAAAGAGTTCATAGACGTTTTCGTATAGTCCTATGATGACATGTCTGGCATTGACTTAGAGATTACTCAGCACAAAATCCCAACATTCTCGAAATGCAAGCCAGCCAATCAAAAGTTGAGGAAACTATGAATGGAATGGTTTCTCAAAGTCAAAGAAGAAGTGGTCAAACGGATAAACGTGGGTTTTATTCGTGTGGTCCAATACCCTACATGGCTTACCAAAATCATCCCTGTACCAAAGTCAGGAGGAAAAGTTTGCATGTGCATCGATTATCGGGATTTGAACAAAGCATGCCTGAAAGATGATGACCCATTGCCAAATATCAACATGATCCTGGATAATATGTCCAGCCACGCCCTTAAATGATTTGTCGACATATTTTTCGGTTACAGCCAAATCAAGATACACCCTAACCCCTAACCACTAGGAGAAAAATACCTTCATTACCCCCTGGGGAACTTTTGGGTAAACCGTCATGCCATTTGGGCTAAAATAATGCCGAGGATACCTACTAAAGGGTTTCGATAACCATCCCGTAAGACCTTATTTACAAAGAGGTCGAGGTTTATATTGACAACATAGTCATCAAGTCCAAGATACAAGAAGGTCACATTCTCGACCTTCAAAAATTCTTCGAGCGATTGCGATAATACTAAATGCCTCTCCACCCACAAAAGTGTGTTTTCGACGTCACTAAGGGAAAACTCCTTAGATTCATGGTCAGTGAGAAAGGAACTGAAGTACACTCTGCTAAACTAAAAGCCATACTCGAAATTCCACCACCCCAAATGGAGAAGAAAGACCGAGGATTCCTGGGTAAATTGCAATACGTCAGTCGGTTCATTAGCCAAATGACCTCTATCTCTAAACCTATTTTTAAACTTCTCTAGAAGAATTCAGCCAAAGTCTGGAATTAGGCCTGCCAAGAAGCCATGTACCAAATCAATGGATACCTCACTCAACCTCCGATACTCATGCCTCTGTAGCCAGGTCTCTCCCTCCTTATGTACCTGACCATCACTGATACTGCAGTAGAGGATTTACTATCCCAATATATTGAAGAATCTCGTAAGGAAAGATCCATCTACATACTAGTCAAAAACTGGTTAGGTATGAAGTAAATTACACCGCTCTAGAGAAAATATGTGTCGCCTTAGTTTAGGTCATGTAGAAGTTAGGGAACTACATGCTTTCCTTTCCCATCAAACTAGTATCCCAAATGGATCCCATCAAATACCTGTTAGATAAACTTGCTTTGTTAAGCCAAATGGCCCATTGGTTAATACTATTAGCTGAGTTAGATATTGTGTACGTCATGCAAAAAGCCATGAAGGGGAGTCCATCTCCAATTACTTTGTCGATTATCCCATAAAAGTAAGTGATGTCTGGGTCTCTGAATTTCCAAATGAAGACACTCTCTTAACTTCTTAGGAGGATTTGAGATGGTAGATATTCTTTGACAGAGCTTCAAACAAGAAAGGGTGCGACATTGGGATACCCCTGATCACCCTGATGACTCCCACACACCCATTGCCATTAAGCTGGACTTCCCTTGCACCAGCAACATGATCGAGTACGAGGATTGCACTATAGGCCTCAAGATTGCCCTCTAAAAAGGTATCAAGTACCTAGACGTCTATGGGGATCCTCCCTCATTGTCGGATAAATTCTAAGAAAATGGAAAGTCAAGGACGAGAAGCTCCTACCCTTCCATGCCCACCTAGAAGATATCGCCTCCCAATTCAAAGAATTCACCTTCCATTACCTTCCTTGCTCAAAGAACAACTTAACTCACTATACCAAAATGATAAAATTATTACCTTTCAGCCGGTCACCCTTTTCAAGGTCATTGATCGTGACAAAAAACACGCGTTTTGTGTCATGGTCATTGACCTTGACACGACCGTGACAAAGAATTGTCACGGTCAATGACCGTGATAATTCTTTAAATAATTATCACGGTCAATGACCTTGACACGACCGTGACAATGTTTGCAACAAAAACCCTTTCCCCCTTCTTTTTTCCCTCCCGCCGTTCCCTCCCTCTCTCTCTCTCGACGCTGCTCTCTCTCTCTCTCTATACTTTCAGGTTTAATTCTCTCTCTCTCTCTCTCTCTCTCTCTCTCTCTCTCTCTCTTCCATTTATATATATGTTTGTGTGTATATATATGTATGTATATATGTGCGTGTGTGTGTGCGGGGGTAGGGAGTGGGGCAGGGTGGGGGTAGGGGGTGGGGCAGGGTGGGGGTAGGGTGGGGGCAGAGTGGGGGTAGGGGTGGGGTAGGGTGGGGTAGGGGGTTAAAAATGTAATATTATTTTGATATAACATTAATTTGTGTATGAGTTTCATAATTATAAATAATATCCAAAAAATATTGGATAACAATTTATTTTCATTCAAAATAAATAAGTAATTTTCTACAAATTTCATAAAAAAATGAAGGCCGACTTAATATGTGATTTAAGTGTGAAATAATCGCTATATACTTATACTAATGGAGAAAAAAAACATATATGGCATTTTTTGTTTTTATTAGATGCAAAATAACACATATAGGTATCACATGACTTTATATCCATCAAATAAAATTTTACCATAAAATATCATTTTGTGGAAGGCAAGATCTATTACAATATATTTACATACCTAAATGATTTTTTTAAATGACATTACAACAAAAAACTACAATAAGGGTTAAAATGGCATCCGAAATTGCTAAAAGCATGAAACATAAAATATCATTTAGTCTATGTTGTTGAAAAATTTGATCAAATTGGTGAGCCCTTCATATTTTAAAAATGTTGTTTTTATTCCTATTTAACTTTTCTTTCTATACACCCTTAATTATATTTAAAGTTTAATAAAATAGGAGTTATAGAAAGAAAAGTGGGGTTTAAATAAAAACACATTTTTTTGAAATTTTAGGTTCTGGTGAATAATCTTACTTTGTCACAATTAATTTATATGCCTCAAAGTTATTTTATCACTCTTAGTTTATATTTGTGATAATACTTTATGAACCACAACTTTAGGTTGATTATTTTAGAACTTAAACTTGAAGATACAAAAAATAATTCTATAGAACAGCTTAAATATCTTAACAAAACACATATCTAACATTGAATATGATTTATAAAAAGCACAAAACAATAGTAGAAATTCAATACATGAAATTAACATTGAGATTATTTTAAATAGACAGTCACTACATGAAATTAACATTGAGATTATTTTAAATAGTGAGTGGGGGTGGTGGTGTGTGTGTATGTGGGGAGTGGGGGGTGTGGAGGGAGGTGGGGGGTGTGTGTGTATGTGGTGAGTGGGGGGTGTGGAGGGAGGTGTGTGTGTGTGTGTGTGTATATATATTTGAATTAACCCATGAATTTGTATTTTTGTATTTGAATTAACCCATGAATTTATTTTTGTATTTGAATTAACCCATCATATGAAACATACTTGAAATTAAATATAGTGCGCATAGATACTAGTCTTCTAGTTCTTATGCGTACGCATTCAATAGCCATTAGACCCGTTCGAGAGTCATTACCCCTGTAATGAGATCTCTCGAATTGTCCCGTTTGGACAGTTTGAGACTGTATAATTTCTGTATAATATTCTTATTGGCTTAAAGTTGTTACTTTTGTAGGAAGTTCTGCAGTCGTATCTTAATGTTCTCTGGGTACATACTAGATTGACAAGTGTGACTATTATTTCAATTGACCAATTGAAATAACACTCACACCTGCCAATCTACGTCGTGTACTTGGAGAACTAAGGGGATATGCTGTCGATTTTTTTTCAAATCGTAACAATGTGCATGAGATGTTAAGTATATTGGGCGGAGTTGAACATAGGCTACCACCGAGATAACTTTCGGGTTCAGAAATTGAAAGTAAATCTTCTGAATGTGGCCCAAATATGCCAGGTAAGAATCCCAAATTTAAGAATGTCAAGCATAAGAGATGCATGCAGAGAAAGGCATGGTCTCGGAGGTCAATTTTATTTGACTTGCCTTATTGGAAGAAAAACCCGGTGCGCCATGTATTGGATGTGATGCATGCAGAGAAGAACTTCGTTGAACATATTTTGGGTACTTGCCTTGGGGGGAGTCATTCGAAGGATGGATAAAATGCACGAAAATACCTTAAAACGTTAAAACTTAAGCCACAACTATGGTTGAAAGAAGCTAGTAGGGGAAGGACAATAATTCCCCCTGGTGCGTTTACTTTGACGAGTGGGGGAAGGAAGGTGCTTCTAGACACAATATATAATTTGAAGGGCCCATCTACTTTTTCATCCAACTTGCAAAGGATTGTGAATTATGCTACTCATGATTTACATAAGTGTAAGTCCCACGATTGGCATGTGATCATGCAATTGGTTCCTCTATTGTTTAAGCATTGTTTCTCCAAGCACAAGGATTTGAGTAGGGCTATTATGCAAATTAGTATTACATTCTCCCTCTTGTGTGAGAAGGTAGTGAATCGAGAACACATAGTGGCCGCAAAATTGGTTGTGAACGAAGCGATTTTTGTATTGGAGAAGTACTTTCCCCCAGCATTCTTTGACATAAGTGTTCACTTGTTGGTACACCTATGCGACGATGCACTTCTTTGTGGTCCAGTTAGATATCGGTGGATGTATCCGTTTGAAAGATTGATGAAAGTTTTTGAAGATTACGTCAAGAATACGCGATCTATTGCAGGATCAATTGCAGAGGAATACATCACCGTGGAGTCATCAATATATACTCGGGAATATATGCCTGACTCGACCAGCGTTGATGACACTGATGAATTCCTCGATGGTGGTGGTAATGTGATGGGAAAACAAGTGAAATTAACGAGTTTGCAACATGAACAAGTAGATCGTTATCTATTTGACACACATGAAGATGTCGAAGAATGGAAAAAGTAAGTTTCGAATATTATAATGTTTAACATTATTTTAGATTATTTTATACATGATTAATTTTGTAATATGCAGTAAATATGAAGCATGTGAGAACAATAAAAGATGAAAAATAATGGTACAATCAGACAGCGAATTTAGGCTATGGTTGACACAAGAGGTAATTATAATGAAAACAGTCGTTATATAACGTTACATTACACTCAAATTTTACCACTAATATAATTAATTTATCTATATTCTCAGCTCCTAAAGATGGATGATACGACATCAAGGCTTGCTCGTCTAGCCACTGGACCCTTGTTCGTGGCACAAGAGTACAAAAAGTATCGATTGAACGGTTACATTTTCGGCGCTAAAGTGTACGAGGAAAGTACAAATGTACAGAACTCGGGAATTTCATACAAGGCTCTTACTTTCTTTCGAGCGAGCGCAAAAGATAAAAACCTCGTTGAAGATGAAATGACTTACTATGGTGTAATCCAAAATATATTTGAATTAGATTATATAAGCTTCAAAGAGGTTGTATTTTACTGTGAATGGGTAAGAGTGGAGGATAAAAATGCTTGTAAAGTTGATCCTATCACCAATTTGATCATGGTTGACTTGTACAAGTTGAAGAGCAACGACCACGTGAGCGATGAGCCGTTTGTTTGTGCATTTCAAAAGGTTAAGCAAGTGTTTTACTCGGAGTATATCAACAATGAGCCGTGGTCAATTATCCAACACGCGCCAAGGCGTCTAAATAGTAGTGTGGATGACTTGGCTGCTCCTACCGAATATCAATCCATTTTTTATGATAACCCGAATTTGAAACAATTTTTCAATTTGTAATAAATATTTCAATTTGTACCGAAACATCCATTTTTAATGCTTTTAATTGATCTGCACTTTATCATTTTCACTCTTGTGTAGTGTGCGTGTGTGGAGAGGAGATTAATACATAAATATTCCAACTACATCTAAGTCTTGTTTATACTAATCCATGAATATACGCTTCTTACCTTTAATAGGTGATTAATACATAGTTATTTGGGGTGTCCTATTTGTGGAGAGGAGACTGAATCTCTTCGTCTATCCGAACACTAAGAAATGCCATAATCCTATGGAGCGATGCTCTGCAAATTCCTCCCAACCGTTATGTAGCCAAACATCACCAGTTGAAGTTGTCAATTCCACTTTCCATACCCCACCACTTGGAACTTCTAGCAAAACATGGGAGACCATTGAAAGGTGGAATTGACAACTTCAACTGTTGATTTTTGGCTACACAACGGTTGGAAGGAATTTGCAACGCATAACTCCATAGGATTATGGTATTTCTTAGTGTTTAGATATGAAGAGAATTATATTTGACACAATTTCCCGGGGTACATTAGTTGGAAGGAGGTGCCATATGAGCTCAAGTTAGCTGTTTGAGTGACACTACAGGTAATGTATTTATATTTATATGTCAATTTCGATTTTGATTTTGATTTCAATTAAGATTTATATTTATCTATATTTGAGGGGCGGATACTAATTTTACTTTATTTCAATTCAGGGGACAGGGAGTGGCCCTAAGGGTAGGCCACATATGCTCTATACTTATGTGGCTATTCGGATGAGAAGGGAAGGATAAGGAGGTGTCCCCGAGCGTCGCGGTACAAAATCTCTTTTCCATGCAAATAGTTTGTAGATTTGAGATAATTGATGGTGATGTTGTTTCTTCTTAAATAGTTTCTATTTTGAATATATATTTGCATTATCTTTAGTTTGTTTGGATATATGATGTTTGGAACAGGTACAGCGTTGCTATAATAGGTACAAATATACTGCTGGGCAGTGGCAGTGGCCATACTGCCCAGCAGATTTTTTTTAAATTCTGCTCAGAATTGTCACGGTCATTGACCGTGACACGTCCGTGACAAAAAGTTATCACGGACGTGTCACGGTCAATGACCGTGACAATTTTTTTAAAAAGGGTCACGGCTTTGTCACGGTTATAAAAAGTGACAAACGTGTCACGGTCATTGACCGCAACACGACCGTGACACAAAACGCGAGTTTTGTGTCAAGGTCAATGATCGTGACACGACCGTGACAAAAAAAGTTGTCTCGCCTCGAAATGTCACGGTCATTGACCTTGACAAGTTGGATTTGTCAAGGTCAATGACCTTGACAATTCGGCAGATTTGGTGTAGTGACTAGCACCCTTACAACCCTGGGCTCCATGGTTGGCATGCCATAGGTAATAACAATGGTCCCTTTCCTAGTTCAGAAACAAGCTACGCCCACTCATTGTTACCACATTGAGCTCATCATCGAATTGACTTCGACATGGTCGAATTATGGTACTATGACATTTAGCGCCTCCTAAAACATGGTAGGTATTCCTGAGATGAAGATTAGAGAGAACGTGTGACTCTTTGCAAACCGGTTGCCCAGTATATTATCTACGACAAAGGACTTTTCAAGAGAAACTTTAACGGAACCTATTTGCATTGCATGACATGGGCTTACATTGAAGGAATTATGCAAAAGATATAAAGTGGGTAATAAAGATCCCATATGAACGGTCACATGCTTGCCAAGAAGATCATTCGTCAAGGCTACTACTAGACTACTATGGTTTAAGACTAGACTACCTATTTGAAGATGCCAATAGTTTGTCAACCTCTAACACTTGCCCTCCGAGAATTGTACAACATGACCTCTCCCTGGTCCTTATCCAGCTAGGGCATAGACATCATAGGTAAGGTCACTCCGAGAGCTTGCAATGGTCATGAGTTCATTCTAGTATCCATTGACTACTTCACAAAATCGATCAAAGCCGAGTCATACGCAATATTAAATGCCAACAAACTGACCAAGTTTATAAAAAAGAATATCATTTATCACTACGGGGTTCCTCATGAGTTAGTATCTGACAATGGACTCCACTTCGAAGCTGAGGTCATAGAACTGCTCGATGAGTATGAAATTCAGAGGCACAAGTCTACTCCTTATCGAACCCAAATGAATGGTGTTGTCGAAGCTGTCAACAAAAGACTAAAAATCATTATTAGCAAGATGACCAAAAGTTACACAGACTAGGCCGATTGGATCCCCTACGCCCTCTGGAGCTATCGCACTTCCATCAGAACACCTACTAGGTCTACCCCTTATCTCTAGTATACGACATGGAAACAGTTCTCCCCATTGAGCTAGAAGTACCTTCCTTACGTGTCATGCTCGAAGGAAAACTCCCACTCTTGGATGATAAGAGACTTAAGGCTCAATACCACATATAGGGGTACCATCTCCAGATAGTGTAATCGTTCAACAGGAAAGTCAAGGATTGAGGTGTTTAAGAAGAAGACATTTCTCTTAAATAAATTTTAGAACCCATATGGACCCCAGAGGGAAGTTCAAACCTAATTGGAGCGGCCCCTACAACATGAAGAAAATCTTTCCAGGCGGCGCCGCTATGCTTACAGACCTCGACGGAGAAGAGATGGTGCGTCCAGTCAATCGAGGTCGTCTCAAGAAATTCTACCTTTAATCCGAATTCTCAGTGCGCTACGATTCTTCTCACCCACCCCCCCTTCTATTCTAAAAAAATATATTCATTTCCCCTACACAGAATTATGTGGGACCTGATCCTCTCAAAATAATTCTTTTCAAAAATGAAACTCATAAATTTTCAAAATCCATAGAGGTACATAAGCAACGCATTTGACACACATAGGTGCGGCCCTTTATTTTTAACAAAATACTATTCTTTTTTAACCCCCGAGAACGCAGTCCATCTCATCATTTACGTGAATACAAGGATTATATATGCCTTAGATTTTGGTGTAGATAATGCAAATGCAAAAATTCATCAAAAGGAACAACAGAATATGGTCAAAATTATTTTTATTTTCAAATCAAGGAACATTGCCATTTCATGAAAAATCAGTAGAGGGTGTCAAATAGACCACTTCCCTTTCAATTATAAAACCATCTTATAAACAACCTACCCAGTCCCTACCAAATAACTAGCTTCACAGAAAAATTCTAAAAATATCCCAAAATACCATCATAAAATACCCCAAATAAAATTTCCTAACTTTACAGATACTACCCCCAACTTCACAAAATACTGCCCTCAATTGCCAGATGACCTTGGCTCGTCATCATTTCCTGCTCCCGAAGGTCCCCCAAGTCTTCCACTCCTGATTAGTGCTCTGAGTGCGCTCCATGCAAGGGTATGCCTTGATAAGCTTTATTAAAGCCATATTACCCTCCTCCATCGTGCCGAAGGCAACAAGCACTACAAGAAAATGGGTATTATGGATGGTAAAAATCCATCCCTAAAAGTATAAAATCCATCTCAAAAGAGTATTTAGGATGGATTTTACAATGGCGAAAATTTATCCCTTATACTAGGCGTCAGTAATAAATGTTAATTCATAGAAGGTTTACATTTGGCATTAGAGATGGATTTTGTCATCCCAAAAGGTATTCCCCAAAAAAATTCCCGCTCATAATCGTTCCTAATAATACTCAAATTTTGGAAAAACAATTAGGATGGCACAACCTTCCTAGAAGGCATTCTCAATTAATATAAAAATGGGTATTGGGGGCTGCTTATAACGGTCCCAATTGATAAGAAAAAATATTGTCATAAATAATTGTATTATTGTATGCTTTATGCTACAATAAGAAATGATGTCTAATATGCATTATAAGTCAAATCATCCAAGCACAAATGCAATATATCAACTGCATTCATTGAAACACGTATCCAGTAATAATTTCTTCCATTAAACTACATTCAACACCCGAATATAAATATTCAAATCAATAAGTACAAACAATTGTCACATCCAAGTCGAAATATTTAAATTGGTAAAAAATCATACTAATTATTAAGAAATACAATTGTCAAAGAAAAGTCATCCCTAAATTAAGATGATAAATATAGTTGGCACGCTAAAAAGACTTCTCGCAATGTCACATATAGTTGACACGTTAAAAAACATGTCTCTTCAACTTCTTGTCCACAACCTTCAATTAATAAATAATAATTTTATCAATATAATATTATAGAAAAATAAAATATCCAAATATATTTGTTAATCATATCAACAACTCTTTATAATTTTTAAAAATATTCATCTGAGTCTCCTTTGTTTATACATGAAAACCAACCTAGTATAACAGAAGGTATGGTTTTTAAGTGCGTCCCTTTTGTAATTTATCAAAAGGGACGATTTTATACATCCGTGCTATAAGCTATACCAAAGTTCCAGAGGCATATGGGGAAAACTCATTGGCAAACTCGTTCGAACGATATTATCATTCGAACGACAATATCGAACGAAGTTCCAGAATGTTCAAAAATTCGATTTTTAGCCTATAAACTTTATTTTTAAAGTTTTAAAGTGACCTTCTGAAAATAAACAACAATTTAAATTAAAGTTACACCTAATAAAAATTGTTCCAAGCTCCTGTATATATTTAAAATGCATTCATACCTTAGGAGCATTGGAACCTATGTTGGTGACGTAGAAACGAGGCACAACAAACTCAGCATTTGATGACATTTTATAATCTTAGCCTCTACATCTTCAACTTAACACGTCATAGACTTGAAGGATACACAAGAACACTATCATATGACACAAACGTTTTTGTCCGGAATTGAGCCAACACTGCATTAAGACTCAATTGGAAATTTGTGTCCTTACAAATCTCCCTTTTGGCTATTCCGGGACAAAAACCAACCAAAAGTCCTAAAGGTCCGTCAAGCTCAACTAGACTCAAAACATCCCACCCAAACTTGACTCAAAACCCAAGGATCAATATCTTTGTCGATGACGAAAGTTTCCACTTAAACGAATTCCTTCACACTTAAGTAAACTATCAAACGCATAGGGAATATCAAAATATTAAATGCAATTAAAATAATTACTCCCCCTAAATTAGTTATCCCTTTATCAAATGTGATCTACCTAAGAAGGTCACGACTCCTCCTAAGTGAAATCTCTTAAACTTAGATAATATGAGAATAGGATTAGATACCATTTCTCCACCTATCATTCTCCCCCTTTTTGTTCAGGAATAGACAAAGGATAAAAATTAATTAACAAGATGGTGCATAAGGTGATAAGAACATGAAAGCATATAGGCAAAAAAAACATAGCTAATCCATACAAAGAATAAAGGATACCAACTAAGATGCAAGATAATGATACCAATATGATACATAAAGTATTAAGCATGTGATATCAACAAGAAATGCAACAAGATATATACCAATCATGAAGTAGGAGCATAAATGGACTAGAAAGCAAGGCAAAGACAAATAAAATACCTCTCATATGAGTACATAATAAATATCATTAACGCACATGCACATATACTACGTATAAACACCACACATGACACAAAATACAATAAGCTTTTCACACTCGTATGGCAAAAATGTGTATATGGAAACGGAAGTGTAGAGGTGTGAACTAGTAACAATTAAATTTAGACCCAAACACTTTAAATATGTTCATGGAGTTCTCAATTGATTTCAAACTTCATCACATTTCAATATAACCTCCTGTGACAATATAAATTAAACTCAACGAACAAACATACACAATGCATACAAATCTAGAATGTTGATGATTCTACAAACCAATAGAGTCATGACATTAAAAGTACAAGTAGGATAAACGTACATTGTGCAAACCGTTGATATACCATCCAATCTCCCTCAATACAAGCATATTAATTTTTGAATGACTATATCAATTAAAACAAGGCCTTGGCAATTATTTTTTCTTTTATAGCCATTAATCTTTTTGGCCTTTGGACCATGAATTTCTTTTAGGTTCAAACAAATGGTGGCTTACTCGCAAAGGACGACATTTCCTTTCGAAGCCCTTCCCCGTGCACACACACACACACACACACACACACACACACACACACACATATATATATATATATATATATTCTTTTATATCTCACTTGCAAAGGATTTTAACATGCACTACTCCTCCTATATCATATAATATGTAGATGACTAGATTGGTAGGAGAACACCTCACAAAGCTTAAATATACATATGAAGTTAAAAATTTCAAGTGAGCTCGTGCATGTGTGAGTTGAGGTATATAAGAATAGAATCCATTAAATCAACACAAAATCCAACTACTCCATGTAAGCCTGGTAAAGAACATTTTAAGGATTGATAATCTAAACTAAAAGTGAGAGCCACATGGGAGCGGAAAAAAATGGGATTCAAACACAAGTATATGCCACATAGAGTGTGTAAAACTAAAATACCCACACAAACAAAATCTTTTAGAGTATTTACAAATTTTTAACCAAAATAAAAAATATTTACTCAAAAGACAAACAAAAATCATTTGTATTTTTCATTAAGCCTAAATTACTAAAAGGTAAAACACAAATGATAAACAAAAATCTTTTTGTATTTTTCATTTAATGCAAACTAAAATGAAAGAACTATAATACAAAAGATAAGCAACAATCATAATTCTAGCATGTGATAAAACATGAAGTATAGACTAGACCAATGATTAAACATGCATACACCTAGCAATTATATATAATATGAAGCACAAAAAGCTAGAGTATGCAAACAAAACTAACACATTCAACCTTTAAATTTACCAGGGGGATTCACGTGAAAGTAAATGAGAATCAACAAATCTAATATCTAGTGCGTCTAAAAATGATTTCCTAACCCATATAGATGTATATTTAAAAAGATGGAATTTGGGAACTAATGAAATGCGCAAAAGTTCAATTCTAGATTTAAAACATAAATTTTCATTTTCAAGAAACTTAATTCTTTTTGCAAATCTCACATTTAATTCTCTTAAATTTTCATTACACTTATTAACCCCATTAAATTCCTCTCGAATATCAAAAACTTCATTATCATTAGAAATGGACAAATTATCATTAAGACGTCCCATCGAGAGATACAAAACAAAAATGAGAGTGAGTAAAAAATGAACCACCAAAAAATACAAGGAGCACAAAAATTATAAAAGCCAAAAAACGGATCTTTAACGCGATAAATTAGCGGTTCGGTTCTTATACTAATTTGAAAACGTAGGACCCCCAAGATTTTAAATCTTAACAAAAGTAATTTCAATTTCCTTTTAGATGCGTAAGAGAGAAGGTTCAAATAAGTACACACAAACACCAAATTTTAATTTCTTCACAAACAATTAAAATTATACTCAAAATCAAATTTGTGAATTTTTACTTTAAGTCCAAAACTTCAATTTAACTATTTGAGTACAAAATTCAATTTAATACAAGTCCTAGAAATTTTTCTAAATCATATTTTCAATATAACCAAATTAGGCCAAACCAAATTTTATCAAATTAAATTAATGACTTGAATTAAATTAAATTAAACAAGTAGTGATATAAACCAAATTTTATCTTTTTACCTAAGCAAGCATCTAGGTGATATAGCAAGATAAAATACACAAATAACCACTGCGCTTCAATGTACGAGAAAAAACCCACAACGGGAAAAACCTCGGACTGCCCTAGCCTTAAGTCCACTAGGTATGAAATTAAAATTACAAGAAAGATGACTTATAACACTCGACCAGACTCCTTCAAACCCCTATGCGTCTTCTTGTAAATACCTCTTCCTAGCCGACAATCCCAGATACCATTGGAACCTTGGAATCCACTAATGAAGTTGTAGGAACAGCCGTCAACCACACATGGTGCCTTTCACCATGTAAGAATGCCATAGCCAAAATGAGACTTCTTCTTTGAGGTATGTAGAAGCAAACCCAAACGGACTCTTCAATTTGGTAGAGTAAAACTCCGGTGCCAAACACTCCAAGAAAATGTATATATGTAGAATCTTGGAATAAACAAACTATGGGTGTAAATCGAAGTGTTTTAAGAATGATGTTCTTAAAAGTATAAACACTTAAACATGAACTTTTGAACTTGGAAATTTTCTCTCAAAAATTTGTTTAGAAAATGTCAAAAGCTGGTATTTCAAACTTGGTTCCCGCACATATAACTTCTGTCAAGAGTTAGTGGGTAAAGGTAAGTAGGAACATGGGAAAACTGCCAAATAAATTTCCCGCCTAAAATCTCGTTCGAACGAGATTTTGGTTCGAATGAAGTCTCGTTCGAATGACACTTCTAATGAACTTCCAAAGGCATATGGGAAAATCTCGTTGGCAAACTCGTTTGAATGATATTCTCGTTCGAACGAAAAACTCGTTCGAACGACAATATCGAACGAAGTTCCAGAATGTTCAAAATTCAATTTTTAGCCCAAAAACTTTATTTTTAAAGTTTTAAAGTAACCTTCTGAAAATAAGCAACAGTTTAAATTAAAGTTACACCTAATAAAAATTGTTCTAAGCTCCTATATATATTTAAAATGCATTCATACCTTAGGAGCATTGAAACCTATGTTGGTGACGTAGAAACGAGGCACAACAAACTGGGAATTTGATGACACTTTATAATCTTAGCCGCTACGTCTTCAAGTTAACATGTCATAGGCTTGAAGGATACATAAGAACACTATCATATGACACAAACGTCTTTGTCCAGAATTGAGACAACACTAAATTAAGACTCAATTGAAAATTTATGTCCTTACACAATTGAATAACATCAAAGGGCTCTCCCAAATAATGTATAAATGACCCCCTTCCAAGCATAAAAAAATATTTAAGGTCTCCGCTAGCACTACTTCCGCAAGACTACAGCGGTAATACATCCACCCCACTATCATGGCCACCTGAGGATTGACCGTGAGGACACCCTTCACCAGTAATAGCCTAGCAGTCAGGCACAACGCAACAACTCCAACAAAACTAGTGTCAGAGAATTATCTCTGGAACATTGAGTTCATGACCTCCGAGAGGGCAATATCCCCTTCGTGAACCATTGGCTTAGCTGTCAAGGGAGAAATGTGAAGTAACTACACCAAAGACACAAGGGGATAACGGGACAAGTCTGACATAGTCGCCACCACACTAGGTCGGGTACCTAACATTGTTGAAAACTCCCTATAAGTAGGGTAGTCCTTATCTAGGATAACACAAAAATATGATCCTCGGGGTCCCAGAATTATACCGCTGCCTCTAGCAAATTCTAGTCTATAGCCCGATTGAGCCATAGAGAGACCTGATGCAAGCTAAAAGTATTATAGTCAACGTTATAGTGGCACATGGACCCTAAATCATTAAGGTAGGAATAAAAGACCTCTGACATTGGGGGAGACATTTGATAAAAAGGGGAAAGATGCAAAATAAAGAATGGGGATGATGGTGAGAAATACACCCCCAAACCCTTTTTTTATACCCAAAAACCCTCATAAAAGACAAAGCACCTAAAACCTCATCAATCCATATACCCAATAAGTACTCCAAGTATGAAAAAAGTGCAATCAAGGCCAAAGGATTGATTTGACTTAACTCCTAGGCCTATAGGCCGGACAAAGGGTATTCCGATCGACAACCCCCCTCTTTTAGAAAAATTCCATTTTCCCAATTTTGGCCAAAATCATTTTCCAAAAGTTCCTACTTTGACAAAAGTTCCTACTTTGATAAAAGTTAACCTTCGAGTTATTTCTCTTTTACTCCTCTTTTAGTAAAATAAATATATTTTCTTTAAAGACCATTTTCATACTTATCTCTGTTTGCAAATAAATGAGAAATCTCGGCAGAAAATTAAGTGCATGCAGATTAAGTCACTAAATCAACAAATTACCAAAAAGAAATTCATTTTATATAATACTTGTTTGGTATTATTACATCTTTATAGGAACAAAAGAAAAAGGGAAAAAATACAATAAGAAACTACCCCAACCCTCTCTCTCATAACCTCTCAAACCAAACCCTTAGCCCTCGTGACGCACACACTTCCCCCTATGACGGGCGGTGGAACCTCCACTCTAGGAGACAGAACCCTCATCAGAAGTCACTGATGACATCATACAAGAAGTGGATGACTTCTTCACATAAGCAGACATAGAGGTCATCCGGTTCTTCATATCCCATAGAAAATTAGTCGGCACACGCACAAACTGTAAGAAGAAATAGAAAGCAACAAAAGTTAAGAAAGTCATTAAAAAGTGAGGAAATGGAGAGAGAAATAGGAAATTAAAAACCAAAAGAAGGGGAGTATACCTCAGGAATCACTAAGGCCCGTCAACGTTTCTACCGACAAATAAGGCTAGTGGGGAACCCTTAATGTCTCCCCACTACTCAATCGAAAGATGTAAAAAGGAGTTGTGACCAGAATAAGCTAACCATCCTCCACCCTTATCGTTGCGCTGCTTCTCGTGCTGTGGGCCAACTCTACCAGTGCACTAGTACCCCTCCCCAAAGTAGTGGTAGGTGGAGGCATGTTCTTCACGTCATATATACAGGAAGTCATCAACCAACTTGTCACGAATTCCAAGTAGTTGTAATTCACTATAGGATCAGTATAAAGAGTATAGGGCTCGTCCATCATTACCGTCGCCCTGACATCGTCCGTTATATCTCTCAACCGCCTCATATACTCTGAGGAAGTCGATAATGGGACATCCACCTTTTCCTTTACAATTTGCCTCATAACTCTCTCCCCAAGGTACTAGACATATCTAAACTCATACGTCGGTAGTCGTCTAATCTGTGTGTGCATGCCTGTAACCCCCTGGCCCACGAAGAAATACTCTAAGGGTAGAAGGTGACCTATATCCCCAGAGGAACTAAAAGTGCATTCTCACCCAAACCTACTACACAATCCTCAGCAGAATCGTAAATCTACACATTCCCTAACGGAACCATTCCCCACAAGTCACAACTTAAGGTCCTCATAATTGACCTCGAATTGCAGAATTAGTCGTCACAACTTTAGGTCCTCAATATTTACCTTGGCCTGCATAATTGTTCATTATAACTCAAGGTCCTCAAAATTAACCTAGGCCTGCAAAATTGATCGTCATAATTTTAGATCATAAGAATTAACTACATCCTACAAAATTAGTCGTCACAATTTAAGGTCCTCATAATTGACCTCGGCCCACATATTTAGTCATCACAACTTAAGGTCCTCATAATTGACCTCAGGCTGCAAAATTAGTCATCACAGAATAAGGTCCTACGAATAGGACCTCACCCACAGAATTAGTCGTCACAACTCAAGATCCTCAAAATTGACCTCAGCCCAAAGAATTTGTTGTCATAACTTAAAGTTCTCATAATTGACCTCGACCCACAGAATTGGTCATCATAACTTGAGGTCCTCAGAATTGACCTCAGCCCGTAGAATTGGTCATCATAATTTTAGGTCCTCGGAACTGACCTCGCCCATAAAATCGATCATCACAACTTCAAGTCCTTAGAATTAACCTCATCTCACAGAATTTTCCATCACCACCTTAGGTCCTCGGAATTGGCCTCGGCCCGCAGGATTGGTCATCACCACTTTAGGTCCTCAGAATTGACATCGACCCACAGATTTGGTCATCATAATTTTTACTCCTCAAAATTAATCTCGATCCATAAAATTGGTCATCACTACCTTAAGTCCTCGAAATTAACGTCGGTCTGTGGAGTTGGCCATTATAACTTCAGGTCCTCAGAATTGACCTCGACCCATAGAATTGGTCATCACACTCTCTAGGGCCTCATAATTGACCCCGGCCCGTAGAATTGGTCATCCCAACTTGTAAGTCCTCAGAAGTGGCCTTGATCCCCTGAATTGGTCACTTCCGTAATCAGATTTAACTTAATATCCTCATCCTTAGTGCCGATGTGGTGTCTATCATTCGATGGCCTTAACTTTTTCCAAGCTTGCCTATTGAGAGTATCTATAGACACCCCTTCACAGGACCCCCCCTAAGCACCTCCTTTGGTCCCTAGAACTCATTTGTTCACTATAAACCCTAAGTGATGCTTTGTGTACCGTTGTATAGGCCACAAAGCGCTCTCAGTCACCGTTCAACTCCGTTCAACTCTCCAAATTAATAGAATCTCAATGAATCTTTTAACGGTTCAGAATTTCCTTTCTAACGGTCCATCCTATGTGTTGATTGGCCTCAAATTCTACACGAACGATCTGTACTACTCCGAACATCAATTTATAGGCTATCAAGCACTACCGGGCCCCGTTCGATTGCACTCAACTCACCAGCCTGAGCAAAGCTCAATAAATATTTAATGGATCTAAATTCCATTTCCAATGGTTTATCCTATGAACAAATCTTTCATACTATTTGAATGAATGATTCGTTTCACTCCGAAAGGTCATCAGGCGCTTCTGAGACCCATTTGACCTTGGTTAACTCTCTGAACTGAGCGAAGATAAATGAAATCTCTAAGGGCACTAAATTCCCATTTTAATGGCCCACCCCGAGTGTGAATTGGCCTTATGATTCAGATAAATGATCTATTTTTCTTCAAAAATCTCCCATCTAGAGGCCATCGGGCACTTTCAAGCCCCGTTTGATATCGATCAAGTCTCTAACCCGAGAGTGCCTTACGGAATCATAAAGGGATCTATATGCCCTTTCCAACCCTCCTCCTTATGCACGATTCGAAGTTATATTTTGCATTTTATGGCCATTTTTCCAAAAAAATCATTCCGGACTACCCATAGGAACCCTAGACATCCTGCCTATCAGTAGGGTGTAATTTTACTTGCCCATCAAGGTAGGCCTTATGTCGATAGGGATTCCAAGGGCTAGGCCAATCGACACTCCCTTGGCCCCTATAAAAGGGCCATGATCTCGCCTTAAGGGAGACAGTAGAGACTCTTCTCAGAAAGTCAGAAAATATTCTCCTCAAATTTAGAGCCTTTCCCTTTCCAAATAACCCATTTTCCCATATTCTCTTACCTCACTTCCTTATCGCACTTGATAATTTACCCTACCTCTCCATATCACTTTCATACCACTTCAAAATCAGCACAGTTGCATCTCAAAATCTGCAATAAGCATTCATAAGGAGGTATATTTCTCTATCCCTTTCTCTAGTTAATTCATTTTGATATTATTCACCTTATTTCTATTTTTCTGATTTGTTTTATTATATCATAACCACTAATCTCTAGTCTTTATTAGTAATATTTCACATAATTTGTTTTCATAAAAATCTCAAAAAGAAGAAAAATAGGGTTTATCCGTATATACCAAATATGGGATTTTCATTTCACACTTTCACTCTTAAAGATCATTTTCTCTACACACACATAAGAGAAGTCCCAAATTTGGATTTATGTGTTGAACCCCGCCCCTATGTTGTTTTCGAACCATGTGGACTTTGATGCCCTTTGGGCTACGTAAGCGTATTAGGCCAGTATCGAGATTAGAGTCCTTCTTCCCTTTTTCATTACTATATACTCCTACATACTTGTGTCTCACCCGACGTGCACATTCACTACTTCGTAGCGATTTGTGATTCGTAAGCACTTACATCAGGTTTTAATTATCATTATTTTTGGGAACACTCCTACGAATGAGTCCGCTTTTTCCTTTCAATGACACGAGTTAGATGATTCCATTCTTCCATTGTTTATATTATACACATGAACACACACGTCATGGAGTATAAAATGAGAAGGTTAACATTAACCCATGAGAGACCAAAAGGCTGGAATGGTTGCCTAACACCTTGATATTCCATAACTTAGTCCCCGAAACTTTGAACTACTTAGTTTCGTAAGCATCGTTTTGACCTTGATGTCATTCTTTCCATGTGGAGACACTATTTTATGTGTTTTAAGACAAATAGGCTAACGACTCTGTCTTTTTACACTATCCCCCACTTAACGACTGCCTACACCTGTATTCGCATGCATCAGAGGGAATCCGACACCGGATGGCCATAATACCTAACTACAGGAGTATCCTTAATAAACTCACTTATATGAATGTGTAAGTGAAGACTCTCTCTATGGTAATTTGGGAAAATTTCCTAGTGCATTCACTATACTGGGATAGCAGGACGTGGTGGTATTGTGCTGGACTAAAGATTACACCCGAGTAGGGTTATGTGTGGGATGGTGTCAGAGATAAAGTTCAAAACTATGCTTACTCTAGTATAATCTAAATCATCCTTACTATGTAAAGGTTCAAGTTTAAAGACACCTTTGATTATGTACAATTCTATGAATAATTTCTCAAATATATAGTCATATTTACAAGTAAGGGATTTTTGGAACAAATATTCAGTGTAAACCTTTAAAACATACCATTTTGTCCTTAATTTTTTTCAGAGAGAGGGATAACTATTAAGATCTTTTCAAGTAATAGGCTAGTCACACATTAAAAGTGTACCTCACATTGTTATAGTTAATATACACATGTTTTGGAACTAATGGGCAAGCCCTTTGGGAATTAGAATTTTATTTGTAATGGGTGAAAGAACTTGTTAGGCCAAAACCCAAATGCGCCTGCCACCGCTGGTGTCGTCTGTCCAACAGAACGACCAAGTCCGTTCTCGCGGGTCCGAGATCCTGGGCTTGGGCTATGTTAATAATGTATTTTATCTGGGCTAAATTATTTGACTTTTCCATTAAAAATATTATAAAAAATTTATTTTTCTAATTTTGTTCTGTACCGAAAGAGGGACTTTACTCATTGGATCTTTGTGTTTTACTCCCCATCATACTTTTTTAACATTCTAAATTATTCCACTTTATTTGGACACCTAATTTTGTTTTTAAAGATAACATAACAATACACAAAAAATAGTACACAAAAAAACTCTTCCACCGTTTCATTTGCTCTGCAAAATAGAGATGGAGACCACATAAATATTTGCTTTCTTTTAGAGCATTTTTTTTCTTTTCCTTACATGATCAATTCATCCTCCAAATTGATATTGAGCAACTAATATTGAACGGGTGACAGTATACCAGATCACTATGTGCATAGTGTTTTGAGGCAAAAATTGATTTCTATTATGGACTGGGGGTGGCGGGGCATTAATTAAACTGCAACACAATTTTGGTGAGAGCCGAAAAACACCTTAAAGAGAGCGACCTAGTCCGCGACTCTGCCTTCTAATTTTTCCATTGTTCGATTTTTTGCGCTCGGTAATTTCATTTCATTATCTTATATCAGAAACAATAGTTTTTAGGTATTTTATATTTCTACCATGGATAACGAAAATACATCTGCAATTAACAAACCTTTCTACTTTGAGGGTCTGTATTTTAAACGATGGAGACAAAAAAAGCCATTTTATCTAACTACTAAGAAACTAGCATTAAGTGTTCATTAGAAAAACCTATTATGTCTGGCACACTACTACTGAACCACTTGACTTAGTTCATTAAGATATTTGTGAATTAAATTGAATTACGACCTGAAATGGAAAAATTTACTTAACCAAAAATGGTATCTTTGTAGGCAAAGGTTATGGCAATGAAGGAATGTTTAAATTGAATATTACTTCTATCAATAAAATTTCCTCTTCTACTTATACTGCGTGTTCATTTAATATGTGTCATTCTTGACTTTGCTATAGAAATAAAAGATTTGTTAAAAATATAAATACTTTAGGATTGATTCCAAAAATATCACTAAATGATTTTGAAAAATGTGAATGGTGTAGTCAAGCTAAAATAACAAAGACCCCACAAAAATATGTTATTAGAGAATGTGAATCACTCGACTTAGTTCACTTAGATATTCATGAATCAGATGGAAATCGACTAGAAATGACAAACCATACTTTAATGCTTTTATTGATGATTTCACGGATTATTCATTTGTGTATTTATTGAAAAATAAAAATTAATTGTTTGACATGTCTAAAATTTTCGTAAATGAAATAGAAAATTAATTTAATCAAAAAATTAAAAGGCTAAGTAATGATAGAGGCATCAAATATGATTATGTATATTTTATTGTTTTTTTTTAAAACCCATAGTATTATACACGAAAAACTTCTTCACATTATCTGAAAATGAATGGTAAAGCGAAAGAAAAAATAGGACTTTAGCTGAATGGGTAGTTGCTATTTAATTAAGTTCGGAGGCTGCCTCACATTGAAGGGGAGAAATTATTTTAACAGTGTGTCATGTGCTTAATAAAATTTATAAATTGAAAACTAAAATTTTTCCTTAAGAAATTTGGAAAAATAATAAGCCAAATGTGTCACATTTTAGAAGATGGGAGTGCTTAGCCTATTTAAGTATTCCCAATCCTAAGAGGTATAAATTGTCTAGTAGACCATATGAGTGTGTTTTTATTGGCTACGCTGTTAATAGCAAAGCATATAAATTTTATGATTTGAAAAAATCAAGTTATTATCAAATCAACGATGTTGATTTTTTTGAAGAGAAATTCCCATTCAAAATGAGAAATAGTGGGGCCTTGACATCCATTATTGTTTCTATTTCTAAAAATTTAAATGAAAAGCGTGGAAGCCCCAAATTTTAATTTTCCAAAAATTATTTCCTTTTATAGATGCGAAAGCGATAGGAGTGGTTCAAACAAACAAAATAACAAATTTTAAGTTCTTATTCAAAATTAAAATTAAACACAAAGCGAAATAAGATGGAACACACTCAAATGTTAATTTCACTTAAACACAATTAATTAATCCAAGTCCTAGAAAATTGGCCTAAGTCATAATTCTCAATTTTAACAAATTAGGCCAAACCAAATTTTAACACATTAAATTAATGACATGAATTAATTAAACATTACCCAACTTAATTAGCACCAAATTAAACATGTAGTGATTAAAACCAAATATTATCTTAAATTACCTAAGCATGCGTTCTAGGAGAGTATAGCAATATAAAATAAACAATGAATTACTACGCCGCGATGTACGAGGAAAAACCCACAACGAAAAAAAACCTCGAACGCCCTAGCCTCAAATCCACTAAGTACGAAATTTATAAATACAAGCAAGATGACTTACAACACTCGACTCCATCCATCTAAAGCCCCGGCGCGTCTTCTTGTATTAACCTCTGCCTAGCGGATAACCACAGAGCTCCACCGCAGTCTCGGAATCCACCGATCGGACTTTATATGGTCACCGTCACCCGAACTAGGAGCCTTTCTCCAAGTGGGTAAATCAACGTAAGCCTCTTCTTCTTTATGGGATTTAGAAGCAAACCCAAACGTCTCTTCAAACGGTAGAGATGAAAACCCGGTGCCAAAACTCCAAGCAGTGTGTGTGTGTGTGTGTGTGTGTGTATATATATATATATATATATATATATATATATATATATATATATATATATATACTAGGGTATACCCGTGCCTGAAGGCACGCTGATAATTTTGAAAACTACAAAGTCATGTATAATGTAAATAATAATTTTTTTATATATTATATAAGTGCAATTTTTCAAAGTATTGAATCATGTAAATTTAATTCATGTTGAATCTTGTAAATTGTTTACACTTATGTGTTGTAAAAAAATATTTAATTGCTTACATTTGTGTGTCGTAAAAAAAGCACGATGCAAATTTTCGAAAGTATACATCGTTGATTGGACCATACGTCATTTAGTTCGCAACAGATAAATAATTTTTTAAATAACCAATTGTACGAACCTATTACCCCTGAAGGCACGTTAAAAATTTTCCTAAGTACGTAATCGTGAAACGAAAAACTTTTTCCAAAGTACCTAATCGTGAAACCGGAAAATTTTCCAAAGTGCATAATTACAAAATAACAAAAATTTCGTGCCCTAAAAAAATAGTGTAATTTAAAAAAACAAACATGCAGTAAACAACTGGGTCAACTATTCACAACATTACTCATGAAAACAGTAACGATATGAATTATAAGCTTGGACCAGAAGTGGTTGCAAATCTTTCAGTTATTACTTTTACAGATGAGATCTTGACCAAGCTTGGACCAGAAGCAGAGTGCTTCATTTGCAAGGACACATTCCATCCTCCTTGCCTGAAGCCATGGCTACAAATGGATGATCATGCCTATGAAAGTTGGAAGGAGCAAGAGAAAGAGGCCCAGGAAGACAGAAGGGAGCTTTAAATGCCATTCATGGTGGTGAAATAACTTGGTGTATTCAGACATATTAGAGAACCTGAAATAATATCCAAGGGTATGTTAAAAAAAATAAGTACTTCCCTTTGTATCGGAATAAAGCGAGGACCTATGGAGTGCCATATGTCCTGCAATAAAAAAATATTTTATAACATGTTATAACGTAGGAATAAAAATTTAGAAGAAATGAATCTTATCGAAAGTTTAAGAAATTGACTCAGCACCACTGCCTTAAACCATAAACCAATAAAGTTTACCCATTTCAGGTCAGTCCAGAATAATTCATGCCTCCTTCTAAATTCTACCTATGAAAATGGGATAAAAATGAGAATATCATATAGGATAAATTCAACTGAAACTCATATGAGATAAATTAATCCATTAGAAACTCATCCATTAGAAACTTATATCATATCATATAATTCTCAATTCATCCATTAGAACATAGGATAAAAATGACAATATAAGATAGAAAATATTAGATAGGATAAGTTGATCCATCATATAGGATAAAAATGATCCTTTCTACCCGTGAACACAGGATAAATTCATCCAAATATCACATAGTGCAGAACTAACTTGTGCACTCACACTGACACAATAAAACATCCATGGAATCACATCAATTTCATTTGAGCCTCGAATAAAAAAAGTGAAACTCAACACGATACAGAACCTCAAAATAACCAATATCAACACAACATACAACACAAATACTACCAATATAGGTCACAATGTATATTTATCCAACACAAATAACCAATATGGCCTCTGCTTGTACCTTTTTTTAATTACTTAAAAGAAGCCTCCAAACCCTCTCTGAACATTGCAAAATTTCCTCGCTCGATTTTAGCAGTAAATTCTGGAAACAAACCTAAAAGTAAATCCTTAAATAAATGTAGGCAAAAATGAACCAGAAGTTATGGCAGTATATTCAGATTTCAAAATAATCTCCCTATATTATCAATATGCAACTCATCAAACCAAGATTCTATTGGTAGTGTTTATTAAGTAAATATGCACTGATAATGCATGACATATACCATCAAAACCATTACATTAGCTAAAATATTAAAGATGGAAAACTAAATTTACAATTCATAACAATAAGGATTCATCCATCAAAAGATGAAATTTTTTGAGATTGAAATTCATCATGTACCAAATCTAAGATAAATTCATCATGCACTTGGATAGAAGATCAAAATAACATATAACCCAAAATACAATCCCCAAAATATGCAGCACCATAACTGCCTTCATTTCTGGACCAAAATATGCAGCACCACAATCCCCAAAATCTTATACCCAAAATATGCAACACCCAAAATATGCAGCACCACAATCCCCAAAATCTTATCCCCAAAATAACATATAACACAGCTGACCTTACAGTAACGAAAATTTGAGATATTTTTAAACCCCAAAATAACATATAACCCAGCTGAACTTACAGTAACGCCAAAAACCGCATCTTCCATCAAAGAAAATTTGAGATATTTTCAAACCCCAAAATAACATATAACCCAGCTGAACTTACAGTAACGCCATAAACTTCATCTTCCATCAAAGAAAATTTGAGATATTTTCAAACCCCAAAATAACATATAACCCAGATGAACTTACAGTAACGCCATAAACTGCATCTTCCATCAAAGTAAATTTGAGATATTTTCAAAACCCCAAATAATAAAAATAAAACCCACCTTGAAGCCGTAATTTGTAAATTGGAAGTTGAGAGGAATTACCCTCTCTGTTTTACGCAGATCACTGTGCCTCCTCAAAGCTGTAAAAATACCGTCGACTCCAATAAGCTATTTTCTTGAGATTCGTTCCATGAGACATGCGTTTATCTTGATAACTTATAGATTTGAGAAGCTAAAGTGCCTGAAATTTTCTTGAGATTCGTTCCATGATACATGAAAATTCTCCCTCAACATCATACCCGAATTGATGCTAGAACCAAATATTTTCCACATAGATAAGCCATGATATTTTGAATACACGACTGATGGGGAGAGAGAGAACATAATACCTTAAAGCTTCGAAACTAAAGTGCCTGAAATTTGAAGAAAAAAAGATTGCACCGAACAATGCTTAGTTTATACCTAGATTTACAAATCAAAATCTGCAAAACAAAACACAAACATCGAAATAAATACAATGTTACCATGTTAGTGAACCTTTAAATTCAAAAGCATCTAAAAAATGATACCATGTTAGTGAAAGCTTGGCAGTGACGAAATGTGGGATAGAGGAGATATTTTTCTATGTGTTGTGTGTGTTTTGTATGTTGTGGGGGAGCGTGTAGAGAAGGATGGGGAAGAGAAGGGAGGGAAAGTGATGGGTAGTTTTGGATAATGAGGGTAAAGTGATAAAATGGTGAAAATAGTATTCTACCCTTGGTTTTGAATTTTAAAAAGAAGGGGAAACAAATTAGAGTGTGTTAAAAGAGGGGGGAACTAAAAATTTGAGGGGTAAAATAGAAAGTGCAAAAACAATTCAGATTAATGACATCATGGTGCTATCTTATGACATACATAAGTTTCCTACTTTATTATATATATATATATATATATATATATATATATATATATATATATATATATATATATATATATATATATATATATATATATGTGTGTGTGTGTGTGTGTGTGTGTGTGTGTGTGTGTGGAAGCTTGGATAAACAATATGAGTGAAAACAAAGTGTTTAAAGGATTTTACTTGAAAATTGAACACTTAAAGAATTTGCTCTCAAAAATCTCTCTAGTAGATGTAGAATAATGAAAAAGTTAAGTTAGAAAAAGTTATTCCCACACATAGATATTCGGGAAAAAGTTAGTGGGGTAAACAAGTGGGGAAATTGGATGAAAACTGTCAAAAACTGCCATTTAACTGTTCCCGCCAAATCTCTTTTGAACGAGATTTTTCGTTCAAACGAAGTCTCGTTCGAACGGCCTTCTAACAAAATTCTAACCAAATTCCAGTGTCTTTAAAAATGAACTCGTTAGAAATCTCGTTCGAACATCCATCTCGTTCGAATGACATTTCGAACGAAGTTACAGAGGCCAAACTGGGAACTCGTTGGCAAACTCGTTCGAACGACATTTGGTTCGAACGAAAAACTCGTTCGAACGACATACCGAACGAACTTCCAAAAAGTTTGAAAAATTCTATTTTTAGCCCAGAAACTTTATATACTTTATATTAAAGTTTTAATAAAATCTTTCTGAAATTAAACAATAGTTTTAAATAAAAGTTCACCCAATTTAAAATTTTCCAAGCTCCTATATATATATTAAAATGAATTCATACCTTAGGAGCAATGGAACAATATTGATGACGTAGAAACGAGGCACATTAAACTCGACAATTTGATGATGCTTTATATTATTGGCCGCTACGTCTTCAACAAACACGTCATAGGCTTGAAGAATGATCAATAAACTCTATCGTATGACTCAAACGTTTTTGTCCGAAATTGAGCCAAAACTACAAAGTACTCAATTGGAAATTTGTGTCCTTACATTAAAACTAAGTGAATCTATTTTAGAACCAATAAGAAGTAAAAGATCTTGTGGCCATCCCCGATCCCCGACGCAGAGGGAAAAAGGATCCTTTGGGTTCTGCGCGTCCCCTCTCAGGAGAACGCATCGGCCTGCGTCGATTTGTGAGGTGTGAAAATATAGAGAGATTCAGAGTCGCCAGTCTATTTTACTTAAAATAGACAAAAGAAAAGGGGGAGCCACCCCGAAGGATGGCATCCAAAGACATACTGGTGCGTCCGAAACCAAATGATTCGAGAAGGGTTAGGAGGATTAGTTACGAAATGGGAAGGTGTTAGGCACCCATTCTGCCATTTCAGTCTCTCATGGATATTTGCTATTTTCCTTTATGTTTCCCCCCGGTGATATGTGTGCATGTGTATATATAGAATGGAGTTAGGAATCCTCGACTTTTATCATGGAAAAGATAAAGCGAGTCATCCGTAGGAATGTGAGATTAATATAGAAAATAGGATTTGCGCGATTACCCTTGCGTTGATCGTTATAAAGGAACGGTAACACGTGTGGAATAATACGCCACTAAGAATGAATATATAGAATATAATAGAAAGTGAGATAGACAGAAGATAGAAAATAAGAGAAAAAATGAGAAAAGGACTTGAGTCTCGGATTTTACCCCGAGACGCCTACGTAGCCTATAAAGGCATCAAAGTCCACGTAGTTCGCATACAAAACGAGGGGTGGGGTTTATCCCATAAATCCAAATGGAGAAATCTCTTATTTGTAAGTGTGTGTGTGTGTGTGTGTGTGTGTAGAAAAAGTGTTTTTAGTTGTGAGAAAAGTGTGTAAAAAGTGTGAGAATACCTATTTGGAATTTATGAGCAAACCCTCTTTTTATTGTTTTTTGGGTTTTATTTATATGAAAATAGAAGATGTGCAATAATACTAGATAAAAAGTATGCTGGGATATGTGAAATAAGATAATAAAAGGTGCTTAAGTAATAAAATAAGTTATTGCAAATTTAAGAAGATTTGAAGAGGAAGATGAGAAAGATGGACCTTTTTGGAGACTTTGAGCTTGATCTTGAATGTTGAAAAGCAGCACTTGCACTTAGATGATGATGGAGAGTGGTTAATTCATCAAGTTTGATGAAAGGGATGATGAAAAGTGGAAGTGGAAAAGGGATTTGGAAGTTGAAATCACGCTCCTTTTGAGAGAGGTTTCTAGGGTTTGCTGAGAGTGATTTGCTTCTGATCTCATCTCCCCTTGAAAATGAGGCCAAGGCCTCCTTTTATAGGCCTAGGGGTCTTTCGATCAGAATTTCCATGGCACTGCCTATCGGAAGGTGCCGATAGGCAGGGTCTGGGACCTGCCATTTGGCAGTGCGCTTCAGGCTTTTTTGGAAAATTGGCCACCAAGGACAAACCGTTGGTCAGAATCATGCACAGGGCATACCGTTGGAAAGGTATTTCAGAGACCTTAGAAATTCCTTTGGACCACTCCCGAGTTCGGGAGTTGACTTTGGGTCAAATGTGGCTCGTAAACGTTTGTCGTTCCGCTGGACGGAGAATCGTTCGGACGCAAATGGATCGTTCGTCCGCATGGTAAGTCAGAATTGAACGTGGGGCAGACCGTTAGAAAGGTTAGGAGATTTACTTAGACATTCCAAAGAGTTTGACCCGGTTCGAGGAGTTGACTTTGGTCAACCGGGCCCGAGAAGCATTCGATGACCTCTCGGAGTCAAACGGATCGTTCGTCCGCATGGAAAGTTGGAATCGTGCACGGGATGGACCATTGGAAAGGGTTTTTAGTGCCCTTCGAAGATTCATTAAGCCTAAGTTGAGCTGAAGAGTTGACTTAGGTTAAACAGAGCCCGGGAGCACCCGACGGCCTCTAGGTCGGGTTTCGAACGCAAACGGATCATTCGTCCGCATGGTAAGTCAGAATTGTGCACGGGATGGACCGTTGGAAAGGGTATTCAGTGCCCTTCGAAAATTCATTAAGTCTCGACCGATACAAAGAGTTTAACTTATGGTCAAACCGAGCCGGGCAGTGCCCGATGGCTTCCAAGTCAGTGCTCGGGACATGACCTGGGTTTGCGGTGATGAGTGGAGGTACTAGGGACCTAAGGAGAGTTAGGGGGTGATAGAATGAGGTGTCTACAGAGCCCCTCGATGGGTGAGTTTGGAATAAATGATATTCATCGATTAGACACCACATGATGCTTCTGAGAGAGTATGACCAATTTAGAGGATCGAGGCCGATTCTGAGGACCTAAGGAAGTGAGGATGACCGATTCAGAGGGTCGAGTTCAATTCTGAGGACGTAAGGAGCATGCTGGGGATGACCAAATCAGAGGGTCGAGGTCGATTCTGAGGACCTAAGGAAGCGAGGGTGACCAATTTAGAGGGTTGAGGACAGTTCTGAGGACCTAAGGAAAGTGGATGACCAATTCAGACGGTTGAGGTCAGTTTTAAGGACCTAAGAGTGGTGACGACCACGGACCAAGGTCAATTCTGACCTAACTCAGGTGACGATCCAAGACCGGGGCCAATTTTGACCCAAGAGTGGTGACGACTGAGGACCGAGATCAATTCTGACCTAACTCAGGTGACAATCCAAGACCGGGGTCAATTCTGACCTAAGAGTGGTGACGACTGAGGACCGAGGCCAATTCTGACCTAACTCAGGTGACGATCCAAGACCGGGGTCAATTTTGACCAAAGAGTGGTGACGACCGAGGACCGAGGTCAATTCTGACCTAACTCAGGTGATGATCCAAGACCGGGGTCAATTCTGACCCAAGAGTGGTGACGACCGAGGAACGAGGTCAATTCTGACCTAACTCAGGTGACGATCCAAGACCGGGTCAATTCTGACCCAAGAGTGGTAACGACCGAGGTCAATTCTGACCTAACTTAGGTGACGATCCAAGATCGGGGTCAATTCTGACCCAAGAGTGGTGACGACCGAGGATCAAGGCCAATTCTGACCTAACTCAAGTGACGATCCAAGACCGGGGTCAATTATGACCCAAGAGTGGTGATGACTGAGGACCGAGGCCAATTCTGACCTAACTCAGGTGACGATCCAAGACCGGGGTCAATTCTGGCCCAAGAGTGGTGACGACTGAGGACCGAGGTCAATTCTAACCTAACTCAGGTGACGATCCAAAACTGGGGTCAATTCTGACCCAAGAGTGATGACGACTGAGTATCGAGGTCAATTTTAACCTAACTCAGGTGACGATCCAAGACCGGGGTCAATTCTGACCCAAGAATGGTGACGACCGAGGTCAATTCTGACCTAACTCAGGTGACGATCCAAGACCGAGGTCAATTTTGACCTAAGAGTGGCGACGACCGAGGACTGAGGTCAATTATGACCTAACTCAAGTGAAAATCCAAGACCGGGGTCAATTCTGACCCAAGAGTGGTGACGACCGAGGACCGAGGTCAATTCTGACCTAACTCAGGTGACGATCCATGACCGAGGTCAATTCTGACCCAAGAGTGATTGCATTTCCTTGGAAAAAGAAAAGAGTTCCACTTGGGGTATGAATTGGATTTGAGGTTCTGCTAGGGAATAATGAATGAGTTGGGGACAATTTGGATCGTCCTTTGGGAGAGATCGCCTGGGGCGAGTGATTCTTCTAAATTATGCTGGGAAAAATACCATGCGATATTATTTCGCAATTGTTAGATGATGACTGGGGAGGCTTTGTGTCTTTGATTTGAGCGGAGGAGCTGATTGTTGGGGAGATAATCGGTTTAAGGTTGTAAACTCTGCTGAGAAGGTGATTAGGTGGTTCGGGCGCATTGCTCGAGAGGTCATTCGCTTAGATTTTGAAGGTTTCGTTGGGGAAAAGGAGGTTTCGCCTGAAGGAGTGTGATATTTTCTTGATGAAAATGCTTTAAATCCCTCTTAGGATTTTTAGGAATTTTTTGAGGATTTTTTGGCATTTTCCAGGAATTTATGTACGAAATTTTAAGGGGGGTGCCAACCGGCATAGACTAAGGGGTGCCATTCGATAGTGGCACGGACTTTTGGACTGCCTCAAGAAGGTGAGGAGACAGTGTCGATCGGTATGGTTGGGGTAAGTGTCGATTGGCATGGCGCTTGGCTTCCTATATAAAGGGGACAAATCCCCTTCATTTTTCACAGCTTCTTGCCTTCTCTCTTTCTGCGATTTCTCTCTGCGAATTATTCTAACGTTCCGATCTTCAAGAAATGGCCGCCGTCGTGAGCACCGCTGTCCACCGGGAGTGGTTGACCATTGATGACTGGGCGAATGTGGATTGGAGGGACAGGGTTCCCCTTGCTTTTGGGAGTGAGAACTCCTTTGATGCGTTTGAGCCTGTTGTGAATGAGCGGACCTTGCTGCGGGAGCCATCGCGTCATCGCTCTTCAAGAGTGATTCCCGACGGTTATGTAAGTAGCCTAACATTTGGCATTCCTTTTTTTTGGGTGATTTTTCTTTTTTTCTTGACCTTTGATGAGATTTTTCCTTTTGCCAGTCGGATATTTCTTTAAAGAACATGCGTGCCCGTGGGACAACGGGGCTTAATGATGTTTGGGAGCATCTTCCACCCGTGGTGTGCTGGATGGTATCATCAGCGGGTTTTGGGAGGTTGGCAGCTGCGCTGGATGAGACACCTCGTTCGACAACAGTCTTGTGTTCTTTGGGGGAGAGGTGGTGGGACACTACCCACACTTTTCATTTTGGCTTCGGGGAGATGATGGTGACTCCCATAGATGTGCAGCAACTGCTGGAGCTGGATTGTGACGGGGAGCAGATAGAGGTGGATTGCTCCTTGCGGGTGAGGCCAGAGGCGGTGCATGCAGAATTTGGTGATGTGAGGAGGATAGTTTCTGGAGATTCTATTCGGCTGTCCTTACCGAAGGAGGTTCTGTTAAGTAGGGAGATTGATGTGGAAGATAGGCTGTAGGAGAGGCAGATGTCTCGGTTGTTCCTCTTGTTGGTGCTGGGAGATTTTATGGTGTCGTCGAGCGGCGACGTCGTTCATTTATGGTTTCTGCCGTACTTGAGGATGTTTTCAAACATCCCCTTCTATGATTGGGGGAGTCTGACCTTGGCGACCCTTTACTCTTCTTTGGATGCATTCAGTCGGTGCTGCTGGCAGACTTTTACTGGAGCCACGTATCTCCTTGAGGTATTCTTTACTTTATGCATCTTCATTTTATGCATTCTCATTTTCCTTTCATGCCTTCGCATTTTCCTTATGCGTCTCTTTTTGCTTGTGAATTCAGACGTGGTTCTATGAGGTGATTGGGTACAACACCCCGCTGATTGCTCTAAAGGACGACATCGTTGGGGACTTCTGCCGACTGTATCGATGGCGTAAGGCCAATCGGCAGTCGAAGGGATCTCTCTCCCTAGAGGCGGTGCGTCACGTCTTGAATGACCTGACCAGTGGTCGGGTAAGGTCCTTTCCTTTTCAGTCTTGGTTTTTACACCTTCTGATCTTGTATTGACTCAGGCCTACTTGGGGATTTTCAGGTGACCTTTTATACTTGGGGGACAACCATTCAGGATACGGGTATGACTGGGGTGAACGCGCAGATGAGGAGTGTTTGGCGCATGAGTTTGGCTATTCTTGGTATCTCGGGGAGAGGGTGGTTCGCCAAATTACCGAGGAGGAGGTGGTGGTGCCACCCGCGCAGCCTCCTACGTCTATGAGGCGGGAGCGATAGCTGTTGGAGGATGAGAGGATCGCGGCGATGATCGGCGAGTCCTATGCATTATACACTGATACGACTGCGCAGTATGACTATATGGACTTTGTGACAAGCTGGTTGATGGCGCCCAGCATATATGACGCCTTGCCTTTCCCTCCTGCGGGTTCGAGTCGGGCGGTGGGGTCTTCCCACAGTGGTGGTGGTCCGTCGGCACCTGCAGCGGGGCTGACCTCGGAGGTCCTTTTTGTGCGGTTGCACACTCCTTCGTACAATATACAGCGGGCTGATGGAGGGATAGTGTCGATGCTGTATCGTCCTCTTGCGATGGATCCGGAGGAGCTGGGTTTGACAGAGGAGGTCCTTCGTCCTGCGATAAACCTTTCGGTCCTTTTCCTCTTTTTGATTTCTTTTGCGTGATACTGATTCTGCCTTTTCCTTGTAGCAAATCCGGGTGTCGGCCACTTGGCTGAGAGACATCAGAGACTGGATATCATCGGCGACTGCCCACATTCGGGATGTTGTCCCTGTTTCTTCTTGCTTGGTGCCATTAGCCTCGTCTGGGGAAGACTTTGGCTCGGGTAGTGGGGACGAATCATCTCATCGTACGGGAAAGAGATCGTGTCGCAGGGGTGGAAGCTCTTGAGAGAGAGAGAGAGAGAGAGAGAGAGGGAATGTGGGTTCGGGTTGAGTCCCGCTATTTTTGGCTTTTTATTTATTTCCTGCAAAATGATGTAACACAGAAAATAGATATATGCAATGCAATGGCATTTTTTATTTTCTTTTATTAATGATGAATGAATAGATGCATATGCGCTTTTTACTTTGCTGCTGAGACCATAAAAACAAATATTTTTGGAATTTTTCACATGAAAGTTTTAATTAAAAAGGGAAATCCTATAAGGAGAAAACAGGATTCTTGAAATTCTTTTGAGAATATCAATTTATTTTCATTGAGTTTTCTGATTTGAAAAAAGAGGAAAGGAGGAAATTTCCAAAAATGGGGGGGGGGGGGGGTGCCGGTCGGCAAGCACCCTGGCCTGCCTATCGGCAGCTCAGTCAAGTCCTATCAATTGAAAGCTTTGATTGGTACCCTCTTCAGCCTTTAGTACCTTGTGGGGTAGGATTCCTTCCGATTTCTTTGCATTCTTATCTACTTTCCTACTATTTCTTAGTCTTGCAAGATGGCTCTCCCTGGTAGCATTGAGTTTGCCAATTACCTCGAAGCCTTGGAAGCAATGTGCTCTTATAATGTTGACTATGATGCTTTCAACATGCGCCGAGTTTCCTTGTGGCAGAATCGACCTATTGAGTGGAATATGCTGAGAGCAGCGGTACAATTTTGGTACCCCGAAGACCATGTATTCCGCTTTGGGTTGGAAGAAGTTTGTCCTACCTACGAGGAATTTTCCACCATACTAAGTGTGAATCCTAGTGTTGCTGCGGCTTTGCCTGAATTTTCCCGCTCCCCTAGGGATTTGTTGGCCGGGCTTCTTCATATCTTGCCTACGGCGGCCAGGTCATTGGTTGCTGGAGTAATAATCTACCTCTCGTCGATGTTATAGTCCGTGCATTTACGGGAAATAGGTGATACTGGCTATGCTGGAGCCGTTGTTCTGGGCCTGATTTCAAAATTACTGTTGGTGACTAGGGAGGTGTAAGTGGACCCATAACTTGCAGCCATTATTTCATGGATGTCATACCGTCGCAATCCTATGGCGGTGATATTAGCGGAGACTCTGAATGGCCTGGATGCCTGGAGAGAAGGTCGTTCTGAATTTTTGAGGGGTAGCCCTGTGATGCTTTTCATGTGGTTGTCTGAAAGATTCGGTTTGGTGACTCCTCCAGAGTATCCCTTGTCTGCTGTACCCAACTTCTTTTCGCGCTACTTCATCCGTGTTGGCCTGCATATTGAGAGTTGAGAGAATTGGCTTGTGGAGCATGGGGCTCGTGGGCTGTATTGGTCAGTGCCTTGGTGGGTACAGTTGCAGTCAGTCTTGGATCTAGGAGAGTATTCATATGTGCAGCTGGTTGGTCTCAGACAGACCTCTTTTTATTTCCCTTGGCGGCTTCTGTGCCAATTTGGCTGGGCGTAGATCGTGCCCCCTCGAACCTCAAATTTCTTTCCGATAAAAGATTTGACTGAGCGCTTGCATCTGTTGCTTTGATCTCTGTGGGATAATCAGCGTTCGTCGACCCATCCCTCTCAGTCTGTTGGGAAGGTTTGCAATGTACCCAAAGATTACATGAAGTGGTTGTGGAAAAAAGTAGTCAGCAATATGATTGCAGTAGAGACTGGTCAAAGGTGGTTTATTTTATCAGATTCCATGGAAGGGGGTGTTGTGGTCTTTTCGAAGATGGTTAAGGCTCATCGATCCATGGAATGTTTGTGACACTCTATTCAGGCAGGGGAAATTTGGGGTCCTCAAGATGTAGATGATGAGGGTGCAGGCTCTTCTGGTAGCTGTAAAGGACTCCTGGGGAGTTTATTTATGTAACAGATGTGGGGAATTTTATTTGGCTTTTTATGGTAGTAGGGGGAGGGAGTTATCCGTTCGTTTTTCTTATATAATCCGTGCTGTAATTTCTCACTAATGAAATAAACAAGTTTCTGATCATCCAGCTGTTCCTTTCGATGAATTTTGTATTTTTAATTATCTATACTGATCGCTAAGGCATACATAATCCTTTTGTTCAAGTAGATGTTTAGAATGAACTGTCGTTCTCGGAGATAAGAAAAGAATATATTTTTGTAAAAAGAAGGGGTCGTACTCATGTAAGATGTATGAGCTGCCTACGTACCTCTGGGGGTTTTGAATTTTTGTTTGTTTGAAAGTGGTTTTTTGTAGAGGATCAGGCCCAAGTAGTTCTGGGTAGAGGGAGATGAAGAGTTTTTTTTTAGAATAGTGCGTCGAGATTTTGGACTAAGGATAGAATTTCTTGAGACGGTCCAGATTGACTGGACGAGCCATCTCCTCCCCATCCAGGTCAATGAGCATGGTGGCGCCGCCAGACAAGATTTTATTCACAATGTAAGGGCCGCTCCAATTGGGCTTAAATTTTCCTCTGGGGTCCCAGATGGGTTCGATCATCTCCTTGAGGGATAAATTCCCCTCCCGAACACCGTGATACTTGACTCTCTTGTTGAATGATCGCGCTATTCGGCGATGGTATCCCTATATGTGATAAAGAGCTTTTAATCTTCTTTCATCTAGAAGGGCTAGCTAGTCAATACGGCTTTGGCACCAGTCTTCTTCACTAACCTTGCTTTCGAGCATGATGCGTAGCGAGGGTATTTCCAGCTCCACAGGTAGGAATTATTCCATGCCGTAGACCAGGGAGTAAGGGGTAACCCTAGTAGAGGTTCGGATTGAGGTTCGATAGCCCCAAAAGGCGTATGGGATCCGGTCGGCCCAATCCCTATAACTTTCGGTCATCTTGCTGATGATGGCTTTGAGGTTTTTATTGGCGGCTTCAACTGCACCATTGGTCTGAGGTCGGTAGGGAGAAGATTTGTGTCTCTGTATCCCATACTCGTTGACTACTTCTGTGACTTCTACCTCGAAGTGAAAACCGTTATCTGACACTAGCTCGTGTGGGACCCCATATCGGCAGATGATATTTTTCTTGATGAATTTGGACACCTTCTTGGCATTTAATACTGCGTATGACTCAGCTTCGACCCATTTGGTGAAGTAATCAATGGCAATTAGGATGAAATCATGCCCATTTGACTCCTTTGGCCTAACCTTCCCTATGATGTCGATATCCCAGGTGGAGAACGGCCAGGGAGAAGTCATGTTGTATAATTCCCACGGAGGTAGATGTTGGAGATTGGAGAACTGTTAGCATTTAGGGCATCTCTGAACATAGGCGGTGCAATCCTTGGCCATGGTGGTCCAGTAATAGCCTAGTCGGATGATCTTCTTGGCAAGCATGTGACCGTTCATGTGGGGCCCACATTCCCCGCTGTGGATTTTCTGCATTATCTTTTCAATATCAGCCCCTGCGATACAATGCAAATAAGTTCCATCGAAATTCCTCTTGAGTAGTGCTTTATGACAGATGATGTACTGGGCAGCCAACCTTCGGAGGGTAGCTCGGTCGTTCTTGCTGGAACCCTCGAGATACTTACCGTACCTGAGGAGGCATCAAATATCATAGTACCAGTAGTTGACTAGCTCAGGATCTTCTATGGTGACGAGCTCAATGTGGTGGCAATGGGTTGGTTTGTCTTGCTTTTAAACTAGGAAGGGGGTCATTGTTATTCCCTCGGGCATGTCGACCATGGAGGCCAAGGTAGCGAGAGCATCGGCTAGGTTATTCTTTGCTCGGGGTAGGTAATGGAAGGTGATATTTCAGAATTGGGAGGCTAACTCTTCTAAATGGGCATGAAAGGGTTGGAGCTTTTCATCCTTGACTTTCCACTTTCTGAGCACTTGACCGATGATGAGGACATAATCCCCATATACATCAAGGTATTGAATACTTTTCTTGAGAGCGACCTTGAGGCCCATTGTGCATGCTTCGTATTCCATCATGTTATTGGTGCAAGGGAAATCCAATTTTATGGTGATAGGGGTGTGGGAGCCATCTAGGGAGACCAGAAGTATCCCAATGCCATATCCCTTTTTGTTGGCAGCGCCATCGAAGGCAGTCTTGAGTGGTGCAGAGGACATTTTCATCTAGGAATTCGGAGATCCAGACATCTGTTTCTTCTATGGGGTAGTCAGCGAGGTAGTCAGAGATGGCTCTTCCTTTAACGGCTTTCTGTGTGACATACATGATATCGAACTCAGTTAGGAGCATCAACCATCAGGAAATTCGGTTGGATAAGGTGGGTTTCTCAAGCAGGTATTTGATGGGATCCATTCGGGATACAAGTTTAATAGGGAAGGCGATCATGTAGTGTCACAACTTCTGGGTGACCCAGACAAGCGTGACACATGCTTATTCTAAAGTAGTGTAGTTGACCTCGTACCCGGCCAATTTGCGACTGGCATAATAGATGGATCTTTCTTTGCGGGAGTCTTCAAGGTATTGGGCTAGCAAAGCCCCAGCTGAAGTGTCAGTTATGGTTAGGTATAGGAGTAAAGGGAGACCAGGCTGTGGTGGCATGAGAACTGGAGGTTGGGTCAGATATTGTTTGATTCGATCAAAAGCTTTCTGGCAGGCCTCGTTCCAAACCTTGGTTGAATCCTTTTGGAGGAGCTTGAAGATTGATTCACAGATGGAGGTTAGCTGGCTGATGAACCGACTGATATATTATAATTTCCTAAGAAAACCTCGGACTTCTTTCTCTGTTCAGGGTGGTGGTATCTCGAGTATGGCCTTCAGCTTGGCAGGATCTGCTTCTATCCCCTTCTCACTGACCATGAATCCTAAGATTTTTCCCTTTGTAACGTCAAAAACGCATTTTCATGGATTGAGTCGCATCAGATACTGTCGTGGTCATTCGAAGAACTTTCGGAGAGTAGGAGCATGACCTTATCTAGTTTTGGACTTGATAATCATATCATCCACGTAAACCTCGACCTCTTTGTGAATCAGATCGTGCAGGATGGTTGTAGAGGCCCTCTGGTAAGTAGCCCCAGCATTCTTGAGATTGAACGGCATAACGGTGTAGCAAAAGGTTCCCAATGGGATGATGAATGCATTTTTTTCTTGGTGGTCGGGGTGAATCTTGATTTGGTTGTATTCGGCAAGCCCGTCGACGAATGACTTGAGATCATGATTGGCTGTGTTGTCCATGATCATGTCGATGTTGGGTAGCGGATAATCATCCTTCGGAGAGGCTTTGTTTAAATCTTGGTAATCCACACACATTCAAACCTTTCCTCCTGATTTCGGAACAGGTATAATGTTGGCTAGCCTTGTGGGATATTCGATTACTGTAATGAAACCTACGTTCAACTGTTTGACCACCCCTTCTTTGACCTTGAGCGACCATTTGGTGCGGAGCTTTCTCAACTTTTGTTTAACCGGCTTGTAATCTGGGAGAGTGGGGATCTCATGCTGAGCTATTTCAGGATCAATACCGGGCATATCGTCGTAGGACCATGTGAAGACATCCACAAAATCCTTTAGAAATTCTTCGAGTTGTGCGCGCTCATGCTCGTCAAGGGTGGCCCCTATCCTAATCTCGCACAGTTGGCTAGTATAACCGAGATTAATAATAATAGTCTCTTCTTCATTAACTTGAACGCGGTTATGTTGTTTATTATTAACCTTATTTAGATCAGTTAAGAATTATTCATTTGCAAAATCATCATCATCAAAAGTTTGATTAGAATCTAAACAATTAATGTAAGGCACAACATGATACTCAAAATCTTCATTTATTTCATTGATAGGAAAAACAGCATTGAGAACCTCATCAAAAGAGGTCTCGATTACATTTGAGGAAGGATAGACAACAGTAGAAGAAATAAGGTAAACATTGGGGTTAGGGGAGATTTCAAGAGGTAGAATTGGCGTAGCATGCCAGTTGAGGAGAGGTGTATCAGCAACCTTGATCAGATGAGAGTGGTCCAGTGATGTAGTGCCTAAGTGAACCATGCAGAGTTCCAGCCCCAGTGTTTGCAGGTTGAAGGAATCTTCGGAGTCACTTTCCTTAGTTTCTTCAGTATCTTTGATGAGCGATGTCACCTGGTGTTGGAAACTTTCGGCCCATGGGTAGCTATCTTGGAAAAATATCTCCATTCCAGGTTTCATCTTCTTGTCTGTGTGGTCGTACCATGGTTCTGTAAAATCGCAAAAGGGGAAATCCTCGCCTTCTTTGATGAATAATCCATTTAAAGAATCTCCTGAGATAGTTCGGACGCAGTCTAACTCTCTCTTTGATCGAGTCTGGTGGATCATTTTGAGCTCTTGTTCTGATGGTTAATACCCCAAGCCGCAAGGAGGGAAAGCTTTCTTCAGTTCGATGGGCTCAAGTATCCCTTGCTGCCTTTGTCCTAGCCCCAGTCCGGGCATGAAGTGCATGTTTCTGAACATCTGAATCACATTGACATTTCCATGAGGGTTATATTCTGGACAAACCCTTTCTTTGAAACCGTCCCCTTCCGGGAGTAGGGATGGCTCAACTCGGAATCCTGATAGGAGTATATCATTTGACCCATGCTGTATCTCAAGAATTGGACTCCTGGTGCTTGCACCCTCGGCGTTATCATCGTCACCCAAGATGGTGATGATTCGCCCATCGGTGAAGAACTTCAATTTCTGATGGAATGAGGAAGAGACACCCTTTATACTGTGGATCCAGGGTCATCCGAGCAACAAGTTGAAACAGGTCGGGATATCAATGACTTGGAATTCGACGACATGGTTTATTGGTCCAAACCCTATTGCAAGTTTTATGGATCCCATCACCTCCCGACGGGTATTATCGTAGGTACGTACGGCAGCGAAGGTTAGAGTGAGGTCACTTTCTTTTAGGCCTAGACATTTGAAGGTTCTCAGTGGGCATACATTCAAAGCGGATCCGTTATCAACGAGAGAAAGCGGTACAACCTTCCCCATAACTTTGATGGAGATGTTGAGTGCATGATTGTGATTCGGCCCAATTCTGGGGATTTCTTCTTCAAAAAATGACAGGATTCAGGTGGAGGTCAAGGATTCGACCAAATTTACCACTTCTGGTGTGGTAGAAGGAGGAACTATGGGTCCTGTGAGCAACTTGATTAAAGCATTTCTGTGCAGCTGGGAAGACATGAAAATCCCCCATAGAGTGATGTTAGCTTGAGTTTTCTTCAGTTGATCGAGTATCTTGCTCTCTTCGATGGTCATTTATGGCATAGAAAGGTTTTCAACTCCCTTCCCCTTGTCATTTGCTGGTAGCGAGCTTAGAACTTGGTAATGTTTTCCAGATCTGGTCATGTGATTTACTCAAGAAGGGAAAAACTTAAATCCAGTTTCCTCGTCAATCTTAGGTTGTTCCGCCACCCTGTGTATTTCTCTAAGGAGTTCTTCAAATGATATCATCCCACATATGTTAGTTACTGGGCCAGTTCTTCCTAAAGCCTGTTCTTTATTTAAATCTTTGAATTCTTCCCCCCATCCGGTGGTAGTAATTATATTTTCCCTCGTGAAGTCAATGCATTCCACAACTTCAACGGCTTCCTCATATAGGTCTTCCCATTCTGTGGGGATGTGTAAGGGTGAAGGGACCAGGTGCCCCTGTAGCTTCAAAGAACCGAATAACTCGGTGATATTACAAATGTTGTTGGTTTACCTGAATGCTTCCGCCAAGATCTGGACAACACCATCTAAGATGACTTCATCGATTGGTACCACCCAACTATCTGATTCTCGGGCCCATTTTCGTGCTTCCAAAAATAGCGCACTGAACCTCTGGCAATCGATATTCATCTATGAGGGCAAATTCATTTCTAACTCTAGGAGTTGATTTAAGACTTTTGACAATTCCATTCTTCCATTTCTGGAACAGGTACGGACAACGATGCATGCTCTAGTAAGGAGTGATAGTGTCTGATCAGCGGGGCTGATAGGGTGTAGGAGGGAATATGGGCAAATTTGAAGAGGTTTAGGAGAGTGTATTGGTATGATTTGAGTCGAGGGGTCGAACTCTGGGTTCTCTTCTAAGAATATGGCATTATCATGATTCGAGAGGGGGTTAAGAGTAGTGTTTGGCTTAGGATTGGCTGGTGGGGCGATGGTACCCCGATCAATGAGATCTTGGATTATGTTTAGAAGGTGGAAGCATTGGTCGGTGGTATGGCCAGCTGTTTGGTGAAAGGCGCAATGAGCATCGGTCTTGAAGTTTCTTGGGAGTGGATTTGGTATTGGACATGGATCCAGGGGCTTAATGAGGTTTCAGCTTAACAAGGCTTGGTAAACTTTGGAGAGGGGAGAATGAAGCTCAGTGTATTCCCTTCAGACGGGAGCAGGGCAACTTTCTGGTGCCCATGATGTCGTTGGTTGAGAGATGTTGTTGATGGTTGAGACTGTAGCATTAGCAGGCTTGTCATACTTTCTAGGGGTGAACTGTCCGGACACCTTCTTTGGTTCAACTTCTGTTTTGGCGAAACCTTCCTCGATTTCTACTCCTGCTTCTCTGAGAGCTAAAAAGTGGGGGTAGTACTGTCCTCCCATGGTTGCTCGGACATGGGGCAAGAAATTCTTCTTCACTATATTGACTTGTTCTTCTTCAGATGGCCGATTGGTCATGGTAGCTGCTTTCTCCCTCCATCGGGCTATAAATTTACTGATTGATTCTCCAGAGTTTTATTTGAGCAGCTCTAAATCACGGCGGGTGACCTCGAGCTCTTCATTGTATTTGTACAGCGACATGAATTCTCGGGCTACATCCTCCCAGCTACGGATTCTGGACGCCTCAAGAGATAAAAACCATCGGAGAACGCTATCCTTCAAAGTTTGTTGAAACAGTTGGGCCATTACTTCTTCGAAAGACCCTAGGAGAGTCATGGTACGGTGATAACCGCGAAGATGGACAATCGGGGGTCCGCTCCCCCGGAACTTCTTGATATTTGGCATCTTGAACTTCTTGGGTAACCTCACTTTAGGATAAGGAGACATGTGGGTGTAGTCCATGTAATTCCCAGCGATCCTGACCTGGTCAAACTTCTTGGTGAGCATCTTGAGATCCTCTTTGACTTTATTCAACTCCTCCTCCTTTGGATCAGCGACCGCAAGTTAGCCATAGGCTGGGCAATGTTTGGCATTGGAAGTTGGGCAGGCGGCGGCCCATTAGTCGGAGGGGCACGTGGAGCGTGCTGATATTCTTTCAGCACCCAGGTAGGCTCGAGTGGACCCATAGCATGAGGGAACGGGTCCTCGGGATCTTGAGGAATAGGAACTTGGTTTCGTTGCATTTCTCGGACCTCAGCTTAGAGGTTGTAAATCTTGGCCACGAGCTGAGTGATAAGCACCCAAAACTGTACAATTTATACCTCGAATAGATGTATTTTAGTTGCTAATTCTCGACAATATGGGTCTTATGTGCTTAATTGTTTATTTTGTAGGCCGAATGCACGTTGCGGTGTTCAAATGCGTATTTCAAGGCAATTATGCATTTTATGGAGCTATATACCCTTGTCCCGTATCCTAGCCTACCCAAACTGAGCCTAAACCTAGCCTAAACCGTGTGAGTGTTGACTTTGTGCCCTTTTATCAATTTTCAGATTTTTAGTTTGTGTCATTTTAATTTTAGGTTTATTTTAGAATTTTTAGATTTTATTTTCTATTTTTCTATTTTATTTTTATTAATATAATTTTATTTGATATTGATTTTTATTCGTTTTTAGCCTTAATTTTTATTTTATTTTATTAGGATTAGATAATTTTTACGATTTCATGTATTTTTAGTTCATTAGATTATATATTTTCATTTCTTTATTTCTTTTGTATTATTATAGCTTAGGATTTTATTTTTTTTAGTTTTAATATTTTTATTTTTAGTTGTTTTATTTTTATTTAGGTTTTATTTTTTATTTTAGTTGAGTCATTTTATTATTTTAATTGGTGTCCTAATTAAACACACGCACAATCCCCATATACTAACACACACCCTAAAACTACCTACACCCTCACCCTCACACACTTACCCTACACCCTCACCCACCAAATCCTCCCACTTCATCTACAACCTCAAACCTCCCACCTCTTTATCTCTCATCTCACTCGTACCACCATACCTCCATAACCAAAAAACCAAACACCTTCTTCTCTCTCTTCCCCCATTAACAACACCACCACTAACAAACCCCCATTAACATCCACAAAACCTACTTTCATCCATCCACCCATCAAATCCATAGACAACCCACCTTCTAGACCTTACCTGCCGATGACAGCTCACCCCGACACCCCATCGCCGACCTGTCGCCCCCCTCTCTCCCTTGCCGGCGTTGACTTGCTGCTGCACGGACCACCATACCCGCCAGCTCCGGTGCTGGCCTAGCCACCCAATACCGACTCACACCTCTGACCCCCTCTCTCTCTCCCCCCGCCGAAACCCCAGCATCCCTAGCCGGCGACCTGCCCCTCCACTTAACCCTCCGGCGCCGATTTGAACCATACCCAAACCCGGACAACCACCAGAACCGATCTCTACCTAACTCAAAACCATCTCCCAACCATACCCATTTCAACCTATGAAACTCCCAAACCCATTTGACGATTCTTCGATCTGCTACAAACCACAAAACAAACACAAGACCAAATAAACCCAAAGCCATTTAACCCACATGTCTAAACCTCTTATACACATTTACCCAAAATACCCCCAACACATCTAACACATGCACACTTGTGTGCATTACCCACATTACCCTCAATAACAAATCAGATTTTATCACCTCATTTCCCCACCTTCTCACATGACCTCACCATAACCACATGCTCCTTTCTAATTCCTAAATTACCCTGACCTTTGTTCCAAAACCTCTCCCCATTTTTTCCTACACCATAAAACCTACCCACAATACCCCTCATGCTCCATGCCTATTATAAAGAGAAGAAGAAGACTCAATTAAAAAAAAAAGGAAAGAGCTTTTAGATAGGAATTTTAGAGAGAGAATTGTAGAGAGATAAACACCAATTTGTAAATATTTTTTCCTTTTATGTTTTAGATATTTGTGAGAAATTAATTGTTGAGTGATTCAAATGAATGTTTGTATGTAATTGAATATTGTGGAAAGCTCAATTTTAATGGATGTTGCTCAATTTCAATGGAGGATTAGAGTCCAATTTTGCAAATCAAGGAGACTTGTTTGACCCTTCTATTTTATTTGTTTACTTATCTTTCTCTTTCTCTCTGTCTTATTGCTCGAGGATTAGCAACACTCTGTTTGGGGGTAGTGTGATAAGAACCCAAAACTGTACAATTTATACCCCGAATAGATGTATTTTAGTTGCTAATTCTCGACAATATGGGTCTTATGTGCTTAATTGTTTATTTTGTAGGCCGAATGCACGTTGCGGTGTTCAAATGTGTATTTAAAGACAATTGTGCATTTTATGGAGCTATATACCCTTGTCCCGTATCCTAGCCTACCCAAACTGAGCCTAAACCTAGCCTAAATCGTGTGTGTGTTGAGTTTGTGCCCTATTATCAATTTTTAGATTTTTAGTTTGTGTCATTTTAATTTTTGGTTTATTTTAAAAATTTTAGATTTTATTTTCTATTTTTCTATTTTATTTTTATTAATATAATTTTATTGGATATTGATTTTAATTAGTTTTTAGTCTTAGTTTTTATTTTATTTTATTAGGATTAGATAATTTTTACGATTTCATGTATTTTTAGTTCATTAGATTATATATGTTCATTTATTTATTTCTTTTGTTTTATTATAGCTTAGGATTTTATTTTTTTAATTTTAATATTTTTATTTTTAGTTGTTTTAATTTTAGTTAGGTTTTATTTTTTATTTTAGTTGAGTCATTTTATTATTTTAATTGGTGTCCTAATTAAACACACACACAACCCCCATATACTAGCACACCCCCTAAAACTACCTACACCCTCACCCTCACACACTTACCATACACCCTCACCCACCAAATCCCCCCACTTCATCTTCAACCTCAAACCTCCCACCTCTTTCTCTCTCATCTCACTCATACCACCATACCTCCATAACCAAAACACCAAACACCTTCTTCTCTCTCTTCCCCTATTAACAACACCACCACTAACAAACCCCCATTAACATCCACAAAACCCACTTTCATCCATCCACTCGTAAAATCCGCTGATAACCCACCTTCTAGACCTTACCTGCTGGCGACAACCCACCCTGACACCCCATCGCCGACCTGTCACCCCCCTCTCTCCCTGTCGACGTCGACTTGCTGCTGCCCGGACCACCATACCCGCCAGCTTCGGCGCTGGCCTAGCCACCCAATACCGACTCACACCTCCGACCCCTTCTCTCTCTCCCCCGTCGAAACCCCAGCAGCCCCAGCCGGCGACCTGCCCCTCCACTAAACCCGTCGGCGCTGATTTGAACCATACCCAAACCCGGCCAACCACCAGAACCCATCTCTACCTAACCCAAAACCATCTCCCAACCATACCCATTTCAACCTATGAAACTCCCAAACCCATTTGACGATTCTTCGATCTGCTACAAACCACAAAACAAACACAAGACCAAATAAACCCGAAGTCATTTAACCCACATGTCTAAACCTCTTATACCCATTTACCCAAAATACCCCGAACACATCTCCCACATGCACACTTGTGTGCATTACCCACATTACCCTCAATAACAAATCAGATTTTATCACCTCATTTCCTCACCTTCTCACATGACCTTACCATAACCACATGCTCCTTTCTAATTCCTAAATTACCCTCACCTTTATTCTAAAACCTCTCCCCATTTTATTCTACACCATAAAACCTACCCACAATACCCCTCATGCTCCATGCCTATTATAAAGTGAAGAAGAAGACTCAAATAAAAAAAAGGAAAGAGCTTTTAGATAGGAATTTTAGAGAGAGAATTGTAGAGAGATAAACACCAATTTGTAAATAGTTTTTCCTTTTATGCTTTATATATTTGTGAGAAATTAATTGTTGAGTGATTCAAATGAGTGTTTGTATGTAATTGAATATTGTGGAAAGCTCAATTTTAATGGATGTTGCTCAATTTCAATGGAGGATTAGAGTCCAATTTTGCAAATCAAGGAGACTTGTTTGAAGATTTATTTGTCCTCTTACACTTCTATTTTATTTGTTTATGCCTTTGATTATTAATTTGTCATATTTTATACCATGTTAGGCTAAATCCCCTTTCAAGGGGTGGGGTGAATACCTTATTTGATATTATTTTAGTTTAATTAGTTTGATTACTTGAAATTTCCCTTTGAATGTTAATTTTGAAATTTCCCTTTGAATATCAAATGGCGTCGTTTCCATTCTTGGGATTGTGAAGCTCAGAGCGGATTCAATTTTTTTTTCATTTATATTTGGCATTTTTTTATTCGTACCATTTTTCTTTATTTTAGAAGGCTTGTATTAGGACTTTATTATTTGGCTTGTATTGCGGTGCATAGAGACACCATTTATTTTCCATTTAAAATTATAATAATTGAAAAGCGTGATAGGGAAACCGGACAAGGTAGAGATAGGGCGTCCAAAGGCGAGGATTTAGAAGCCTCTCTACCTTGGGTCGGTAGGACTCCAGGGGACGACTGAGATATGCGTAATCTTCCTCCGGTCGACTCAAAATTTTCGGCACCCCACAGCGTAAAAACCGTGGGAGGTACATTTCTCACCACTCGCGCCTCTCCTGTTAGCGAGTCAATTCTTTTGTGTGCTCTTGTGTGATTTTATTCTCGCATTTATTTTTGAATGGTGTGAGGAATTAATTACTAAGACCTACACTCGGTCACTCACGAGAAGGGATTTCATCACCCGACTCACTCGCTTACCATTGTGTGCTACCCTAGCCATCACTAAATTTAAAATCAATCAACTAGGTAGCCCACTAGGAGAATAAATTTTGCAAAGGTGATCACGTATATAAATTTCATGATTTTTTACACCACGCGGACTTAATTAAAATTTGACTACCCTTTCACTAAATTTAAAGATAAAAATTGGCTATGTGCTAATTAGGAAATTTTCTTGACTTGTGTGTGCGTACAATTCATTTTTCGGTAGTCGGGTTTTAGTTAGTCCGTCCAAATCAAAGAGTCCATATCTTTCCCCACCCTTTTCTTCCAAAAAAAAATCAAAAAAATATTTTTCTTTCATTTTTGTAAAAAAATCCGAAAGTATTTTCTTTCTTTCCTTTTAAAAAAAAATAAAAATAAATCCAAAAATATTTTCTTCCATTATTTTTAGAAAATCCAGAAAATATTTTCTTTCCTTTTGAAAAAATTCAAAATCTAAAAAAATATTTTCTCTCCTCATGGCCGAAGAACGTCCTTTACGGGACTACTTTGGTCATTTTCCATTGCCACGCGACACGTGTGAGAGTGATCGTGAGCGGTCTCTTTATGATATTCTTTATGATTTCACCTCTCTCACGAGTATTGTTGGTACTCTTGACCCATCCATACACGAACCACCTATTCCATCACCCTCGGTGTCAAATGTCGACGTGTCTCGTCCTTTGTTGTGCACCCATTGTTATTATGCCGATCACATGTCCCATGAGTTCCCATACTCTTCATATCCATACAAACCCACCACGGACCATGTGTATCCATATGACACTATTCCGGAACCCACCTCGACCTACTACCCTGCTATACCTAATCCCGAGCTGTGTGAGTATCTGAGCTATTCGTGGAGGCCTGACCACCCGTCCACGCAATACAAATCCCGACCCGATGTTGTGGATCCTCACACGTTCCCACAGTTGTCATGGAAACCTTGTGCACCCATTCACGATCAGTTACCTCACTACGCACCCCATCAGTATCAACCATTTGTCCATCACGAAAGCGATCCTTTCGTGTATGATGAACTTGGCTCCACCCCACACACTTCATATGAGTATTCTCCATATAGTCCCGCTAATAGAGAGTTGTGTCCACCTCACCCACCACCACCACCCATCATTCCCCAACACCTTCATCCACATCCGCTCTCGAAACCCTCTTGCAAAAGTTCATACTTGAGCAAGAGCAAGCCATTCAAACTCAAGCTCTCCAAAGGTTTGAACAAAGGTTAAATGAATTGGAGTGTGCGTGAGAGTCGGATATTCCCATGGCCCCACCCATCGTTGCCACCGAGTGTGACGATGATGTGTCCTCTTGTGACACGGATTCTGAGTGTGACCAATCCTACCACCCCGAGAATTTCAAAGTTGAGACCATTCCATGGTCCGGGTTCCAAGTCGACAATTGTGTTGACGTACCTTTCATTAGTGAGCCTGATCCAATCCCACCATATCCATATGAACCCCACTTTGCGGTTCCCATTCACCTTCCAACTCCCGTTAAATCCTAAATAATGCTCGAGTCTACACCTATCGAGCTTCACCCTTGTGTTCCCGAGGAACCAATTTATCCTAGGTTAGCTCCGGCTACGAGTGTTCACCATTTTCCCCAGATAAAATCCGTGATAGTTCCTAACTATCCGGATTTGGATCATATCCCACCATGCATGACTCATCTTAAGGCCATTAATTCTAGTGATTCCTCTATCTCCGATCTTGGTGCCTCGTCTTACCCACCTACAACATTCCCTGATAATACTCTTATGGATAAGTTGACCACTCCATCTTTAGAAACCACACTCCCTTTTGAGTATTCCTTTACTCCTCCCAATGAGTGTGTGTCTCCCACTCTTGAGTTGGATCATCTTCCTCCACCGGTTATCCCACCCAACCCACCCATTACCCTTTCCACCCCACCACCTGGTTTGGATCTTGATTTTGCACATTTCAAGTTTCCATCAACATTTTTAGATCCTCACCTAAAACCATCCTCCACCTTCCACGAGAGTTATGGTGATACTCTCCACTTCCATGAAATCGAGCTTGTTCGTCCATGCACACCACTCTCTTGTGGTGTTGATTTTTCTTCTCAATAGCTCCTTGGCGTGTCACAACATGACCACTATCATCGCCCATTTATAGAATGGTCGTGTGATTTATATGATCCCCAACCCATCACTATTGCCAAACCCTTTTGCCTTCCCATCCAACTTGAGCAGCATTCTTATAGGGCCCTAGTTGCCCTCACCTTCCGGCTCAATAAGGCCCATGATCGATGCTTAATCACCCATGCCTTTCTCACCCTTACCCTAATACCCTCCCTCCCATGGTCCACCGATGCTTTGCATCGCGTGATGCACTTCGCCATACAAGTGCATTGACCCGTTTTAGCCATTATCCAACAAGACTGACGCTTCAGTCTTGTTTGGGGGTGATCTTCATCACCCAATTTTTCAGTCACCCCGCACTTTCATCGATCTTATCCTTAGGGTGAGATTTCATCGGTCTGATTGAAGACATTAAACTTAGCGCTACCGGGAGGCAGCCCGCGTTTCTTGTACTAGTCTCATCCTGTTTTGGGGGTGGTGTTTCACATCACCCTATGTTTTTGCCATGTTTATAGACTTGTACACATTTTTTTCTCGTATCACTTATTCAAGTTTATTATTGGCGATATCTGTCCACTTCATTAGTGGTTCATTCTCGTAAACTCTTTCCTACCTTATGGTCTCAATTTTAAAAATCATTTCACTTAACATCGAGGATGATGTTCCTTTCTGTTTGGGGGTAGGGAATTTCATCAAAATCGTACCTCTTTTGAAAAATTTTGAATTTTAAACCTGATTTTTAAAATTTCATGCAATTTCTTTCATCTCATTTATTGATGTGAATTTTCAATCATCCATCTTTCAAAAGTCTAGGAATCAAGCTAGAGAATATTTTTTCTAATAGCTTATGTAATACGTATCAAGGCATGTTGCACCATGAAATTTTAGACTCAACAAAATTTGCGCACTTATCACGTCACTACGGTTAGAGTTGAGGAGTACCATAATTCCAAATAGAACCTTAAGGATCACTAGTAGAGACTTTAGCCCTTGAGATTTGTGCCTTTCACCCTTTTTGAGTGTTTTACGCAATCTCCGAGTCACAAGTTGATTCAACTTCTTTTGGGTCCGCACTTAATTGTTGTATGATCTCGTTATCTTTCATAAAATTTGGGTTGATCACTGAGAACGACATCACTTTCGAGTTGTAAGAAACACGTGTCTTGAAATTTGTCCCGAATACTAGATTTTCATCCATACACCTTCCACTTTTCCATATATCATCCCCATTACATTCCTATATTCTTCCATATTCCCATTTATTCCCCTCATCATCCATACACATTCCCCACTCATTTCATATATCATCTATCATCATTTTTGAGAAAAAGAGTGTGATTTCAAATGTAAATGTCTTCATTGTTGGTTAAGAGAGAGAGAAAAATAAAAAAATAGAAAAAGAAAAGAAAAATAGCAAGAAAAAGAAAAGAAAAATAAAGAAAGAGAAAAAAGAAAAGTAAAAAAAAAAGAAGAGAGTTTGTAGTTTTGTAGTGAGTTCTTTTGTAAATAAAGACATTTATGCCTAAAGTATAGTACACTCTTCTCGCTCATCCATCATATATCCATCATTTCACACATCAATCCCATTCTACATCACTATCCTACCTACCTCATCCCATCCATCCTACAAATCATATACTTCTCATCCCATTTCATTTCCCCTCACCCATATACATCCATATTTCCCCTAGGTGTTCCGGCAAATGAAAGTCGACGTGGTGAATAACTCGACGTTCTAACTATAGTGATTAGTATTCTTTCATGAGATCATTTTTCTTTCTAATTGTTCATTCTTTCATATGTGTGTGTGAGACGTTTGAACTTTCTTACATTTACTCACCTCCTCACACACAAGAGCGATACACTTGCCCATATCTCGAGAGTTCGTTTGAGAGAGATATATCCGTAAGATTTGAAGTTGAAGCGTTGATAATGAAAAGGTAATCTAGGAATTACTTTTATGATAATCGACTCGTTCTGACTGATTCACACTCCACACGTTCAGTTCTAGAAAGGATGTGCCTTGAGTATTTACTTAGATTAATCTTTTTGCACATTCTAGCTTGTATTTCTAAAATCATTTCTCATATGATGGATTGTGCGATAATTCTATGTCTAATAAGAGATTGACTGCCTTTCAATAAATTATTTTTGCAAAATAAGAATTTTGTGGGTATATTCCCTGCAAACCCTCACGAGACACAACTCGTCCTACAGGGCAACCTATAGGTTTAAAGGCTTGTTGCATGAGCTAAGTGCAATCGCAAGTGCCCGCGAGAGTGGTACACTTTTGGTTACTTATCTTTCGCTTTCTCTCTATCTTATTGCTCGAGGATTAGCAACACTCTGTTTGGGGGTAGTGTGATAAGCACCCAAAACTGTACAATTTATACCCCGAATAGATGTATTTTAGTTGCTAATTCTCGACAATATGGGTCTTATGTGCTTAATTGTTTATTTTGTAGGCCGAATGCATGTTGCGGTGTTCAAATGTGAATTTAAAGGCAATTGTGCATTTTATGGAGCTATATACCCTTGTCCCGTATCCTAGCCTACCCAAACTGAGCCTAAACCTAGCCTAAATCGTGTGTGTGTTGAGTTTGTGCCCTTTTATCAATTTTTAGGTTTATTTTAAAAAATTTAGATTTTATTTTCTATTTTATTTTTATTAATGTAATTTTATTGGATATTGATTTTAATTAGTTTTTAGTCTTAGTTTTTATTTTATTTTATTAGGATTAGATAATTTTTACGATTTCATGTATTTTTAGTTCATTAGATTATATATGTTCATTTATTTATTTCTTTTGTTTTATTATAGCTTAGGATTTTATTTTTTTTTAATTTTAATATTTTTATTTTTAGTTGTTTTATTTTTAGTTAGGTTTTATTTTTTATTTTAGTTGAGTCATTTTATTATTTTAATTGGTGTCCTAATTAAACACACACACAACCCCCATATACTAACACACCCCCTAAAACTACCTACACCCTCACCCTCACACACTTACCATACACCCTCACCCACCAAATCCCCCCACTTCATCTTCAACCTCAAACCTCCCACCTCTTTCTCTCTCATCTCACTCATACCACCATACCTCCATAACCAAAACACCAAACACCTTCTTCTCTCTCTTCCCCTATTAACAACACCACCACTAACAAACCCCCATTAACATCCACAAAACCCACTTTCATCCATCCACTCGTAAAATTCGCTGATAACCCACCTTCTAGACCTTACCTGCTGGCGACAACACACCCTGACACCCCATCGCCGACCTGTCACCCCCCTCTCTCCCTGTCGACGTCGACTTGCTGCTGCCCGGACCACCATACCCGCCAGCTTCGGCGCTGGCCTAGCCACCCAATACCGACTCACACCTCCGACCCCTTCTCTCTCTCCCCCGTCGAAACCCCAGCAGCCCCAGCCGGCGACCTGCCCCTCCACTAAACCCGTCGGCGCTGATTTGAACCATACCCAAACCCGGCCAACCACCAGAACCCATCTCTACCTAACCCAAAACCATCTCCCAACCATACCCATTTCAACCTATGAAACTCCCAAACCCATTTGACGATTCTTCGATCTGCTACAAACCACAAAACAAACACAAGACCAAATAAACCCGAAGTCATTTAACCCACATGTCTAAACCTCTTATACCCATTTACCCAAAATACCCCCAACACATCTCCCACATGCACACTTGTGTGCATTACCCACATTACCCTCAATAACAAATCAGATTTTATCACCTCATTTCCCCACCTTCTCACATGACCTTACCATAACCACATGCTCCTTTCTAATTCCTAAATTACCCTCACCTTTATTCTAAAACCTCTCCCCATTTTATTCTACACCATAAAACCTACCCACAATACCCCTCATGCTCCATGCCTATTATAAAGTGAAGAAGAAGACTCAGATAAAAAAAAAGGAAAGAGCTTTTAGATAGGAATTTTAGAGAGAGAATTGTAGAGAGATAAACACCAATTTGTAAATAGTTTTTCCTTTAATGTTTTATATATTTGTGAGAAATTAATTGTTGAGTGATTCAAATGAGTGTTTGTATGTAATTGAATATTGTGGAAAGCTCAATTTTAATGGATGTTGCTCAATTTCAATGGAGGATTAGAGTCCAATTTTGCAAATCAAGGAGACTTGTTTGAAGATTTATTTGTCCTCTTACCCTTCTATTTTATTTGTTTATGCCTTTGATTATTAATTTGTCATATTTTATACCATGTTAGGATAAATCCCCTTTCAAGGGGTGGGGTGAAACACTTATTTGATATTATTTTAGTTTAATTAGTTTGATTACTTGAAATTTCCCTTTGAATGTTAATTTTAATCCCTCACCCTTAGATTTACGCCTCGAGAGAGGGTAAATGATTTTCGAGAGAAAATCAAAATTCTAGTTATAATACCCATTTTAGATTCGAACTAGAGATATGGGTTTCTTAAGTGGGGTATTATAACTTGAATTTCAACTCTAAATTTATTTTCTAAGATTGACATAAATTTTAATTGATTGATCCTAGCGGGTGATTAATTAAAAGGAGTGTAGATCTAACTTTCTAGAGTTGTGGGGTGTTAAACTTAATTTTCTAAAATATTATTATTAAAATTACATTTGCAACGAGAGTTGATTTGTAGTTTTGATATTAATTTGGGAGAATTCAATTAATTAAATTAATTAATTAGAATAGCTAAAATTTGTGGTGTAATCCCACTCCTTGATTATTCTCACAATTATTTACCTCACTTTATCTTTTATTTTAGTGTTAGACTTTGTTTTTATTTTAGTCACTTTCTAGTTAGTTATTTTCATTTAGTTTAGTTTAGTTTAAATCATCACCTCACCCTATTGTTTTAATATGGAAAAAGCTAAAAAAAAATTAGAAAAGTGAAAAAGCACAAAAAGAAAATAAAAAGTGAATTACATTTGAATTTGTCTCTAGCTTACTCCCTAGGAAGTGGATTGATACCCTTACTTACCTCTACACTTTAGATTGTTATATTTTGTAGGTAATTCAAGGTTTTGACTAAATTGGATTTCAACAACGATATACAAAAGCCACGTTATCACTGAGCTAGGACTGTCGGCAGATCCGGTTGTATGACTGGTGCTTGATCTGCATTCTCCATGGAAGATGGATGGATTTCAAACTCAAAAGAAGTAGTAGAGGAGCGGATGAAACTCTGGGGTGATTTGACTGAAGACCGAAGCCAATAAGGTGCCAGGTCAAGGGCGTGCGATCGACCTGAGAAGGCGTATGATGAGATTTATTTTTTAGAAAAGGGAAGAAACTATTTTTGGATTTTTGATAAGAAGGGAGAAATGTTTTTGGAATTTTTAATAAATAAGGGAGAAATGTTTTTTGATTTTTGATAAAGAAGGGAGAAATGTTTTTGGAATTTTTGATAAAGAAGGGAGATATGTATTTTGATTTTTGATAAAGAAGGGAGAAATGTTTTTGGAGACGGAACTCAGCATGATTATTATGATTATTATGTTATCACTTGTATTTAATTCTCCTAAATGCAATGCCGGACGGGACCCGAGCCTGGAAAAGTGGGGGTCTTAATATATGCAAAGCTACGTTTGGACTTGTAACCAGGCTCGCGGACAGTGTCCCGTTTTTAAAAAAAATGCTCGAAAATTGGGCGTCAGGCCGACCCATAATTTTGGCAGAGTTTTAGGTTGAAACCGGCAATCTAAAGTGTGTGCCCTAGGTTTGGCACCTATATGTGGGTATGTAGTTGGTTGGGTGAATCGGCATGGGTTCCCCCCTTTGGAGTGACTTCCATGATATACGTCTTGCTCTTGCGGTCAATCAGTACGTGTGGACAAGCCATTTGATATACCTGAGTGTACGTGAATTGCCTCACCATATACCCCGTAGGGACAGTACGTGTGAGAGAGAATTCGATATACTCGGCGTATGTGAATGAATTCCCGGCGATATACCTCCCATCATGACTTCAGTCAAGCGGTACGACGCAGGGGAACCGTTCGATATACGTCGAAGGTCCTTGGCCAATGGAAGGTGAGAGTCATATCACTTAGGCTAACTGTGACCTGCTGGACCAGCGCCCATCACGAAGTGACCCTCCAGTTACTGGGTCAAATTTGGTAAATAGCAATGCTCTTTGGTGATATCGTGTGAATCATGCATGATTCTCTTATTAGTATCTTATGATGAGAATGCCTTTCTTGATTATGCCAAACAGGGAACAAAGTACAAGTACCTCAAAAGGTACCCCAAGTATGGATGGGTGATGCGTGCAACATGGGGATATACATGTGATCCTAGGTGCACGTGGTGTGAAGTGTTCGTGGAGAATTTTCTACAAGTTTGTGAATATAAGCATAAGAATGGGATACACATATGAGAAAGGGGGATAGGCAGATATGGGGGGAAACATAAACAAATATAGCATCCATGTAAATAGAGTCAAGCCCACAAGCAAAAACACAATAAATTCCCCAGCAGAGTCGCCACTGTGGCCATCCCCAATCCCCGTCGCGGAGGGAAAAAGGATCCTTCGGTTCATGCGCGTCCCCTCTCAGGAGAACGCTTAGGCCGGCGTCGATTTGTGAGGTGTGAAAATATAGAGAGATTCAGAGTCGCCAGTCTATTTTACTCAAAATAGACAAAAAAAAAAGGGGGAGCCACCTCGAAGGATGGCATCCAAAGACATACTGGTGCGTGCGAAACCAAATGATTCAAGAAGGGTTCGGAGGCTTAGTTATGAAATGGGAAGGTGTTAGGCACCCATTCTGCCCTTTCGGTCTCTCATGGATATTTGCTATTTTCCTTTATGTTTCCCCCCGGTGATATGTGTGCATGTGTATATATAGAATGGAGGTAGGAATCCTCGACTTTTATCATGGAAAAGATAAAGCGAGTCATCCGTAGGAATGTGAGATTAATATAGAAAATAGGATTTGCGCGATTACCCTTGCGTTGATCGTTATAAAGGAACGGTAACACGTGTTGAATAATACGCCACTAAGAATGAATATATAGAATATAATAGAAAGTGAGATAGACAGAAGATAGAAAATAAGAGAAAAAATGAGAAAAGGACTTGAGTCTCGGATTTTACCCCGAGACGCCTACGTAGCCTATAAAGGCATCAAAGTCCACGTAGTTCGCATACAAAACGAGGGGTGGGGTTTATCCCATAAATCCAAATGGAGAAATCTCTTATTTGTAAGTGTGTGTGTGTGTGTGTGTGTAGAAAAAGTGTTTTTAGTTGTGAGAAAACTGTGTAAAAAGTGTGAGAATACCTATTTGGAATTTATGAGCAAACCCTCTTTTTATTGTTTTTTGGGTTTTATTTATATGAAAATAGAAGATGTGCAATAATACTAGATAAAAAGTATGTCGGTATATGTGAAATAAGATAATAAAAGGTTCTTAAGTAATAAAGTAAGTTATTGAAAATTTAAGAAGATTTGAAGAGGAAGATGAGAAAGATGGACCTTCTTGGAGACTTTGAGCTTGATCTTGAATGTTGAAAAGCAACCCTTGCACTTGGATGATGATGGAGAGTGGTTAAATCATCAAGTTTGATGAAAGGGATGATGAAAAGTGGAAGTGAAAAAGGGATTTGGAAGTTGAAATCACGCTGCTTTCGAGAGAGGTTTCTAGGGTTTGCTGAGAGTGATTTGCTTCTGATCTCAGCTCCCCTTGAAAATGAGGCCAAGGCCTCCTTTTATAGGCCCAAGGGTCTGCCGATCGGCATTGCCATGGCACTACCTATCGGCAGGTGCCGATAGGCAGGGTCTGGGACCTGCCATTTGGCAATGCGCTTCAGGATTTTTCGGAAAATTGGTCGTCGAGGGCAAACCGTTGGTCAGAATTGCGCACGGGGCATACCATTGGAAAGGTATTTCAGAGACCATAGAAAGTCCTTTGGACCGCTCCCGAGTTCGGGAGTTGACTTTGGGTCAAATGTGACTCGTAAGCGTTTGTCAGTCCGTTGGACGGGGAATCGTTCGGATGCAAACGGATCGTTCGTCTGCATGGTAAGTTAGAATTGCACATAGGGCAGACCATTAGAAAGGTTAGGAGATGTACTTCGACATTCCAAAGAGTTTGACCCGGTTCGGGGAGTTGACTTTTGTCAACCAGGCCTGAGAAGCATTCGGTGACCTCTCGGAGTCAAACGAATCGTTCGTCCACATGGAAAGTTGGAATCATGCACGGGATGAAACATTGGAAAGGGTTTTCAGTACCCTTAGAAGATTCATTTAGCCTCGGTCGAGCTGAAGAGTTGACTTAGGTCAAACAGAGCCTGGGAGCGCCCGACGGCCTCTAGGTCGGGTTTCGGACGCAAACGGATTGTTCGTCTGCATGGTAAGTCAGAATCGTGCATGGGACAGACCGTTGGAAAGGGTATTTAGTTCCCTTAAAAAATTCATTTAGTCTCGATCGAGACGAAGAGTTTGACTTTTGGTCACACCGAGCCGGGGAGTGCCCGATGGCTTCCAGGTCAGTGCTCGGGACATGACCTGGGTTTACGGTGATGAGTGGAGGTACTAGGGACCTAAGGAGAGTTAGGGGGTGATAGAATGAGGTGTATACAGATCTCATGTTAAAAAAAATTGGTCCCTACTTTTATGCTTAAACATTAGAGGAAGATCCTAATACCCTTCAAAAATCCGTGTCTTCTTTACATTGGAATTTATGGAAAGAAGCTATTAATGATGAAATGGAATCATTAGAATTTAATTAAATTTGGCATTTAGTGGATCTTCCACCAGCGTGTAAAACTATTGGTTGTAAATGGATTCATAAAAAAAATTAAAACTTCATGGTTCTCTTGAAAATTATAAGGCACGTTTAGTTGCCAAAAGTTTTAAATAATGTGAAAATGTGGGCCTTTTTTTATACATTTTCACACGTGACTAGAATTATATCTATACGGTTACTATTTGCATTAGATGCTTTAAATGATTTAATTGTATAACAAATTGATGTTAAAACTTTCTTTTTAAATGGTTAATTGAAATAAGAAATTTATATGGACCAACATGAAGGTTTTTTAATACATGGTCAAGAAAATAAAATATGTAAATTAGATAAGTTTCTTTATGGACTTAAATATATCCCTAAAAAATGGCATGATAAATTTGATAGCTTTGCCATCTCTAATGGGTTCAGAATAAACTAAACTGACAAATGTATTTATTATAAATATGAAAATAATATTTGCACTATCATATGTCTCTATGTGGATGATTTTCTTATATTTGAATCTAATATTCTTATCGTGGATAATATTAGATCTTTATTATGTCCCCACTTTGATATGAAGGATTTAGGTGAAGCTTGTGTATAATTGGGAATTAAAATTACTAGGTCTGAGAAGGGAATTTCTTTGGATTAGTGTTATTATGCTATGAACATTCTAAAGAAATATAATTACTTTAATTGTAAACCTCCTAGTACTCCATTTGATCCTAGTGTAATATTGTTCATGAACACTGGTGATATTGTAACAAAATTGGGTATGCGAGCGTCATTAGTAGCCATCATTATGGTACATATTGCACTAGATATGACAGTTTATACTATGGACTACTATTTAGATTTACCAGTAGGCCTAGTATGGAGCATTAGCATACAATTGACAATGTCATGCGGTATCTTAAAAGAATGATGAACCTTGGATTACACAATCAAAAGCATCACGCTGCCCTTGAAGGATTTAGTGATGTGAATAGAATACCCTATCGAATGACTCCAAACCTACTAGTGGATCAATATTTAGTATCGGTGGTGGTGTAGTGTCATGAAAGCCTAAGAAACAGACTAATCTGGCTCATTTAACGATGGAGTTAGAAATTATAGCGCTAGCTATAACTAGTGAGGAATCAGTATGGTTAAGAAAACTTATATCATTTATCCCACTATGGGAGAGACCGATACCAACCCCTTGCTCTCTAGTATACGGCATGGAAGTAGTCCTACCCATGGAACTGAAAGTCCCTTCGTTGCGTGTCATGCTTGAAAGAAAAGTCTAAAAGAAAGACTAATATTAAAGCCATCTTGACGAGCTATCACTTTTGGACGAAAGGAGGCTGAAAGATCTATATCACATACAATGGTACCATCACCGGATAACGTGATCATTCAATAAGAGAGTTAAGGACCGCAGTGTCTGAGAAGGGAACTTATCCCTTAAATAAATTATAGAGCCCATCTGGGACCCTAGAGGGAAATTCAAGCCTAATTAGAGAGACCCCTATATTATAAAGAAGATATTGTCTAGCGACGCCACTATGCTCACTAACCTCGATGGAGAAGAGATGGCGCATCAAGTCGACCTGGACCGTCTCAAGAAATTCTGCCCTTAGTCCAAAATCTTAGCGTGCTACGAAATTATTATCTCCCTTCTATTCTAAAAAAATATTTCTTCATTTACCTCTACTCATAACTACGTGGGGCCTGATCATCTAAGAAATCTTTTTACTTACAAAAATTAAAACTCATAAATTTTCAACCCGCCCCCCCCCCCCAAAGGTACGTAGGTAGCTCATACGCTTCATATGAGAATGGTCCCCTTCTTTTTCACAAAATACGATTTTTTTTCCTATCCCCGAGTATGACAATTCATTTTAACATATACATGAGCAAAAGGACTATGTATGCCTTCGTGATTGGTTTTTTTATTCCATTTGTAAGAAATTTTGGTTCAATTACGTCAGTATAGGGAGTCAAACGGCTTCCTTTTACAATCTAGTCCTACCTTACTAAATAAAAACAAGCCCCACTACACCTAAAACCACCCTTCCAAATTATTCCCACACAATACAACCGAAATAACCTACATAGCCAGAAACACCATACAAAAGCTTAATAAATTCTACCTGCAGCTTCCAGAAGAGTCGGCCCCATTACCATCAACATCTTGGGGTCCCCAAACTTCCCCTACCTGAAGAGAGTGCCAGTGATGCTCCATAGAACGTTAAGACCAAACCATCATGGGGAAAGTAACAAATCCTCCCTCTGTGGTGTCAAATATGACAAACCACCTTTGCCCGGTGTCCACAACCAGCATCTTGGTAATTAGTCTTCTCCACAACTTTTTCATGTAGTCCCCGAAAATATTCCAGACTCTACAAATAGACTGTGAAGGACGGGTTAATGGTCGGCGATTATCCCATTGAGAGCCCAGGTGCATGCACATACGCTCTGTTAAATACTCAACGGGAAAGAAATCCAGTGTTCATGGTGGAAAAATATGTTTCTAGCCAAATTGGTGCAAAATCCGCCAGGGAATTTAGAAATAGGTCTGCCTGAGGCTAATCAATCGAACATACTAGTATTCCCTCAGTTCTAGAATGGGCAGCGGCTCCCCCACCAAGGCACTAACCAATACGAGCCTCGAGCCCCGTGCTTCATAATTTAATTTTTTCGACTCTCGATGTCGAAGCCTACACTAATAAAGTAGTGAGAAAATAATTTTGGCACAGTCAACAAAAGAATACTCAGGTGGGACCGCCATGTGAAACCTCTCTAATAACCACAGGAACATCCTTACGGAGCTACCCCTCAAGAAGTAAGAATGACCTTCTCGCTAGGAATCCAGACCGTTCCGAATCTCCGCCATTATCACCATCGAAGGATTATAACAGTAAGACATCAAAAAAGGAATGGTTATGAGTTATGGGTCCACCAGCATTTCCCCAGTCACCAATAATAATTTTGAAACCAAGCCCAGAATGACGGCTCTAGCATAACCAGCATCACCGACATCCTGCTAATATACAGAATGCAGCACCACAGAAAGAAAGATTATTCCTCCCGTAACCATTAACATAGCCGCCAAAGGAGAGATATGAATAAGTCCCGCTAGCATTTACCTAGGGGATCAGGAAAACTTAGGCATAACTGTCGAAACACTCGGATTTGTCCCAAACATGGTGGAAAACTCTTCATAGGTCGGATATACCTCGTCCAACCCGAAGAAAAAGACATGATCTTTAGGGTGCCAGAAATCCATCGAGTCCATCAACATATTCCACTCTATGGGCTGGTTATGCCATAAAGAGACTATACGCATGTTGAAAGCATCGTAATCAACATTGTAGGTGCATATAGCCTCCAAGGTTTTGAGGTAGTTAGCAAATTCAACACTACCAGGGACAACCATTTCGCGAATTAAGCAAAGAAGAATGTAAAATAGAAGGAATATGAAGATGTGGAGAAAATACTCGACCCACACCTCTATTTATACTTGAAAACCCTCAAACAAATACAAGGAACCCTGCAGAAATCGAAGGAAAACTTACCCCGCCAAGTACCAATCAATTGAAGAAAGTGAAACCAAAGATTTGGATTGATTGGACTGGAGTGACATGCCAATAAGCAGGACAATGGGCATGCCGATCAGCAACCCCCTATTTTTGGAAATTTCCCTTTTTCCTTTTTTATCAAAACCAAAAAACTCAATAAAAATAATTTATATTCTCAAAAAATTCTGAATTTTCATCTCCTTATGCTTTTTACTTGTCTTGTTTTCTGAAATAAATTATCTCTCAAATCATTCTTAATTCTTTTGTACGGTCTCAGTAGCAAAGTACAAAGATCATATGCATTAAGTCACTAAAAGAAAAAAAAAATACCAAAAACTTCATTTTATTTGCATAGATCTTAGTGTGTTACATCAGTTTTGTAGGAAGAAATAAAAATACAATGGGACTCAACCCAAACCCACATTCTCTCTCTATTTCTCTCTCTCTCTCTCTTAATAACCTACCCTTACCTTCAAACTCTCTCTCGTCTCTTTATTTCTCTCTCTAGGAGCCTCCTTTCATGTGGCATGATCTCTTCCCCCGGAAACAAGACAACATACCTCCACTCTCTGTGCCAGACCCTTCCTCAGATGAGGTAGACGACACCAGACAAGAAGGAACCGGAATGGCATCCCGAATATGGAAAGTCGTTGAAGCTATCCAATCCTGAATATCCCTTAGATAAGTGGTTAAATACTCAGATGTGCTATAAGAAAAATAGAAAAGAGCAAATCACGCAGTCTGAGGTAAAGAAAGAAATCAGAAAATCAAAATACAAAGAGATGAAATGTATACCGCTGGATGGAGAATATCCTTTGTCAAGCCCAACTCCTCTAGATCCATCGCATTAGGATGGTGCAACAAACTCACTGACCTTCCGTTAGCCCAACGAATATTATAAGAATGAGGGGCCAACCACACAAAAGGAACCTCTGAGGTCATCGTAGCCGCCAATGTCGATGCACCACCTACGCTATAGAAGACCCCATGGGCTTACTCGAGCCCGCCTGTGGGAGAGGAATCACGTTAAATATGTTGGTGGCATAAACCATCTCGACACAAAGTCGAAATAATCAAATATCACCTGTGTGTTTGTGTATGATGAGTAAGGCTTTCACATCATCACCGCTAATGGGCATCATCCATTATCTCCATCACTCGCCTCTTGTACATCGGGATCACCTCCTCCTGCATAACCTACCGAACTACTCTCTCCCCAAAGTACTAGGAGTAACCGAACTCATGCACCAACAGATGCCGCATTTGTGCATTCCTCTCAGTCAACCCCGTATGCTGGATGGCCGTCCCCCAAAGATAGAAGGCCACCTACAAATTCCCCAACAGAGAAAGATCAATATAAGAAAAATATCATAAAGGAAAAATGGTCTCAGAAAAGAAATAAGGATTTATCGACCCACTCGTCAGGCTATTAAAGACCTGATTCACCGTGTCTAGAGAGAGACTTCTTTGACTGGCGGTTGGACATTCGCCACTGATACATCCGGTAGAAGTCCCCAAAACATTTGTCCTTCAAAGGTATAAATTGGGTGTTAACTCAATCACCACATAAAACCATGTCAGCAAAGGACAAAGCTTAGCAATCAAGAATAAAATACATAAAGGAAAATGTGCAAAATAAATATTAACTCAAAAAGATACATGGCGCCAGTAAAAGTTTGTCGGCTGCACCCGTTGAACGCATTAAGAGAAGAATAAAGGTTCTCTAAGGTCAAGCTCCCCCAGTCATAAAGAGGGACGTTCGAAAACACACTCAAAAATGGCAAAAAACCACAAGTGGATGACGTCTCCACTCGTCGCCACCAAGAAACCTCCCTATACCAGCATAATAAATAAATGGGCCATCTATCGTACCTGCTACCCCTCCTCCTCATCAATTCTCCGACTTGGAAATAAATCCCTCAAAAAATACATACTAAGTGGGTCCTCAGAGACTACCCTCTCCACATCACCCAATGTCACCGTCACCGCCGTCGGCGTCACCCGCAAGGTCCTATCTAACTCTATTTGCACCACATCTTAGTCTATCCCCAGTAGCTACTACACATCTATGGGAGTCACCGTCATCTCCCTGAATTCAAAATTCATGGTGTGGGTGGTGTCCCGCCACCTCTCCCCTAGAGCATAAAGAACAGTCGTAGACTGAGGTATATCATTTAGTGCAGATGTTAGTTTCTCAAAATTGGCTGATGACACCATCCAATGCACCACCAGCGAGAGGTTCTCCCAGACATCTTTAAGCCCCTTCGTCCCTCGAGTACATAAGTTTGACATAGATACATTTGACTTTCAAAGACAAAAAGGAAAATCCTTGTCAAAATTCAAGAAAAAAAGGAAATATCACCAAAAAGGGAAGAAAGGAATATTAAAGGTCATCAACACTACATAACCACCTGGGTTCACCACCCTAAAATAAGGATGACGTGTCGATTCATGCAAGATGATCCGCTCATCTACTATGGCTCGAATGAGTCAAATGAATTTTCGTTGTCCAGTTCAAGGGGAACCCTAGCCCTCCATTCCAAGTTTGCCCAATCGTCAATATTAAGCCACACTATATGTGTCGCGCTGCTTGACAAATTAGCCATCTCTTGATTTTGGAATTCTAAAATTCTTTGAAAAAGGTAATTACATAATAAGGCAAGTCATAAAGCTGTGAAAAATGAGGAGAACCCACCTACTTTTTATAGGAGGCTAAGGGGCATGCCGACCGGCAGTCCAATGCCAGCCATCGATCGACATTGTCCTTCCACCTGCTTGAGGTACCCCAAAAGACCGTGCCACTACCATTTAGCACCCCTCAAATAATGCTGGTCAGCATGCACTCGGAAATTTCATACAAAAAATCCCAAAAAATCTTAGAATATCTCCACAAATGCCCAAAAAATTCCTAAAATTACCAAATGAATTTTAGAACCTTTTTCACCAAGAAAAATAATTTTTCCGCACTCTTGCCTACCTAGTGGAATTCCCAAAATCAATTGGACATCTCCCCAGCATCCTCCCCAAAGGACACCGCAAAAAAATAAAAAATTCGCTAGTTAAGAGACATCTAACCCTCGGATTATTCCCTCTCCCTAAGTGGAACCTAAAAAGTTAAAATCAAATGCACCCCTAAAATTCCTAGAGGAACTCCAAGATAAATATCCCCAGTAGAGTCTCCCAATCCCCCCCCCCCCCCCCCCCACACACACACAAAAAAAAAGGCAACATAAGCCCTCAGAATTGGCTTTAACCCATAGTATTGGTCACCCTCTTTTAGGTTCGAATTGACCTCGGCCATTGGTCGTCACCTCTTTCAGGTTAGAAATGACCTCAACCCTTATTCGTCACCTCTTTTAGGTCATAATTGACCTCGACCATCGGTCATCACCTCTTTTAGGTCAGAATTGACCTCGGACCTGGGTCATCACCTCTTTTAGGTTAGAATTAACATCGGCCTTAGGTCGTCACCTGTTTTAGGTCTGAATTTACCATCACCCTTGGTCATCACCTCCTTTAGGTTAGAATTGACCTCATCCCTCGATCGTCTCCACTTATAAGTCAAAATTGACCTCGGCCCTTGGTCGTCACCTCCTTTAGGTCAGAATTGACCTCGATCCTAGGTCGTCACCTTCATTTAGGTCACAATTGACCTCGGACCTTGGTCATAACCTCTTTTAGGTCAGAATTGACCTCGACCCGCAGAATTGGTCGCTCCAACCTCAAGCTCTCATAATTGGTTTTGACCTGCAGAATTGGTCGCTCCCTACCTTAGGCCCTCAGAATTGTCCATCCTCAGCATTCCCTTTAGGTCCTCAGAATCGACCTCGAAGCATTAAATCAGTCATCCTCGTCCCTTAGGTTTGTAGAATCGACCTCTTTCCAAAACATCACATGGTGTCTATTCGAAGGATTTCACTTGTTCCAAGCTCACCTGTTAAGGGTCTCTATAGACACCACATTCTAAGACCCCCTAAGTCTTTCTTTAGGTCCCGATCTTTCCCCCATTTCACTACAAACCCTAGGTTATACTCTGAGTACTGATCTAGGGGCCATCGGGTGATCTCGGGCCCTGTTTACGTCCAGTCAACTTTATTTTCAGAGAAAAATCTCATTGAATCTTCGAAGGGATATAAATACCTTTTACAACGGTCTACCTTGTGTGCGAATCGACATAATGATTCAGACAAATGGACCATTTTACCATTGAAAATTGATCTGGAGGTCACCGGGCTCTCGCGACCCTGATTCGACCCACATCAACTTCATCTTCAGAGTGAAAGCTCTTTGAATATTCAAAGCAAACCTAAAGCCCTTTCCAATGGTATACCCCACGGACAAAATGGCATAACTGTTCGGATAAACGATTAGTTTTCCCCCAAAAGTTGATCCGGATGCCACCGGGTGTTCTAAGGCTCCGTTTGACCAAGATCAACTCTTTCGCTCGAATGAGACTAAATGAATCTTGAAAGGGAACTGAATACCCTTTCCAACGGTCCTACTCGTGCGTGATTCTAACTTACATTATGGATGAATGATCCATTTTACTTTGAGAGGTCATCGAGAGCTTCCGAGCCCCAGTTGACCAAGGTCAACTTTCCAGACCGAGCGAAGCTCTTTGTAATATCGAATTAACTTTCATAACCTTTCTAACGGTCCACCCTGTGTGCGATTTTACTTTCTGTTCAAACAAATGATTCATTTCCATCTAACGATCTCCCATCCAAAGGACTGACGTGCGCTTTCGAGCCACATTTGACCTAAAATCAACTACCAAAATTGGGAGCGGTCCAAGGAATATTGAAGGTCTCTAATTACCCTTTATAACGTCCACCATATGCACAATTCTAACTTACACTGTCGGAGAACGATCCATTTTACTCAGAGAGGTCACCAAGCACTTCCGGGCCTCGGTTGACTAAGGTCAACTTTCCTAACCGAGAAAAGATCTTTAGAATGTTGAAGTACCTCACATAACCTTTCCAATGGTCTTCCACATATGCGATTCTGATTTACCCGCTGGATAAATGATTCATTTTCCTTCGACGATCCCCTGTCCAAAGGACCGATGTGCACTTTCGAGACACATTTGACCTAAAGTCAACTCCCGGACCTGGGAGCGATCCGAAGGACTCTTGAAGGTATATAAATTACTTTTATAACAATATTTCCCATGCACTATTTAGATTCATGGATTGCATTATAAGACTATTATTCCAGAAAAATCTATACGAGACTACCAATTGGCAAGTCCATTTTACTGCCTATCAGTAGTGTGTCAAGGGTTACTTATTGATAGGCAGAACTAGGGCTACGACGATCGACATCACCCCTTATCCTACAAATAGAGGGCATGATCTCACTCCCAAGGCACACTTCAGATCCATCAGCATCACTGATTTCTATAATATTCTCTTGTAATCAGTAACGTTTCCTTATGTGAAATTCTATTCAAGCTTACATTCCCATCCTTTTCATACGCAATTTTGCAAATCTCATTCTCTCTCATCCTACATTCATCTCACATGCAAGGGAGCTCATCCAAGATCAAAGATCAAGCTTTAAAGAAGGTAAATTCCTTGTTTTTACATTAAATACATTAGATTCATAATCTAGTTCTTACTTTAGTTCATACACATTAACATATTACATTTTTATTAATATATTTCACATACTTTATTTTTCTATAAAAAAAATCCAAAACCAATAAAAAGAGGGTTACGCCCATAAATTCCGAACGGGATTATCCATTACACTTTTTCAAAACTAAAACCCTTTTCTACACACTCACATATAATAAAATCCCATTAGAATCTATAGGATAAACCCCACCCTTATGCCGCATGCAAGCTACGGGACTTTGATGCCTTTATAAGCTACATAGGCTACTCGGATTAAAACTCGAGATTCGAGTCCAATTTTCCAATTTTTTAATTGTCTAATTGTCCTATTTTCTAATATGCCAATTTTCCCAATTTCCCCATTTTCATATATATCATTTTCTTACATTACTATACATATTACGTTTGTAATCCTTGTTAGCACTTTATCCAACACGTATTTTCATTTCACCATAACAATCAATATAACGATAAATGCTTAAAAATCATATTTTATATAGAATATTTTGGGAACATTCCTATGAACGACCTCACTCAATCTCTTCTATGGTATGATTTGGGTGATTCCAATATCTATTATATATACACACATACACACATCATGGATAAATAAAGGAAAATAATAACACAATCCCATGAGAGACCGAAAGGGAAGGATAGGTACCTAACACCTTCTCATTCTGTAACTTATCCCCTGAACCCTTCGAACTATTGGTTTCATAAGCATCAGTTTGTGTTTGATGCTCATCTCTCGAGGCGGCGACATGTTCTTCTGCCTGTTTTGTGCAAAATAGGCTAGGGCGACTCCTTCTCTTTACATTCACCCCACACCGACGACGGTCAAAGTGTTCCAAGAGGTCACGAGACCTTTTTCTTTCCCCCTTTTTCTTTTCCCCCACCCCTGTTCATGGGAGGAAGGAGAGAGAGATGGGGGGACATCTCGAAAATCGGGATGACCACATTGGGAAAATTCCCTAAAGGGTTCAGTATATTGGGATAAAAGCATGTGGTTATAACATGTTGTTTTGAGGACTTCACCCGAGTAGGTTTATGTGTGGAGTTGTCATAGATAGAGTTAAAATTCATGGTTACTTAGTATAATCTTAATCATCTTCATTACGTAAAGGTTCATGTCAAAAGACACATTTTCTTATGCACCTTTGTATGAATACTTGCTCAATATATTTTCAAATTTATAAATAGGGGATTATTGGAACAATTGTTTGGTGTAAACCTTGAAAACATACCATTTTGGTCATTAGATATTTTGAGAAAGATAGTTATCTATTTAAATCTTTCTCAGTCATAGGTTAGTCCACATAGGAAGTGTAACTCAAATTGGTGTAGTTAATATACACCTATTTTGAAACTAATGGGAAAGCCCTTTGTGCATTTGAATTCTGTTTGTAACGGGTGGAAGAACTTGTTGGGCCAAAACCCACATACGCGTGGTACTGTCGTCATCCTTATGACCGATCGATATGGACCATTCTTGTGTTTGTTTTGAAGCCCTTATACTTTTGACTCATTTGATTCTAGACTGTATAAGAGCTCATCTAGTTTGGAAATTGTGACAAAATTGTGTCCATCCTAGAAACCAAAGAGCCTCAGAGATTGGTTTGCTTCTTCTCCTATTCATCCTGTAATGATCCTGAGACTATAGCCATCACTCACACACTTAGAACTTAATTTTTGCATATCATATTTCACCTTTGTGTGTATTAATGTGGTGAGTGTGTTTAAATCCCTCAATTTGATTTTGATTAATTTTTTGGGAATTTTAAACATTTTTTAATTAAGGTTTTATTAAATTAAAACTTGATTTAAAAAGTTTTGGGGTTAATATCTAAATATTTTTTGTTGTGGTTTTTGGCCTTAAGTTACTCTGGGTAGAAACCAAAAGCGCCAGAGACTCCAGGGTTGGTTTTGTAATTAGTTTTGGACGCACGTTTGTATTCGTTCTATGGCCAACACTTGCTGCTCTCTGATTGGCCAGAGTTGTGTTTCTTTACAGAGACAAAACTTCGCATGTTTACAGCCCTTGGATCAACCCTTATCAATGGCCTGCATGCCGCCTGAGTGAATCCCCGTGTAAACCTTTAAGCCAATCACAGCCTATTTAATCCACCGCTTGTTGTGAGCCCTTGGGTTGAAGTCAAAGAAGCTTGACTCAATCTCAGCCGTTGTTTTTGAACGATAGTCTGGAACCTTCTCCTCTTGCTATTTAAAGGACTCTCATCTCAACCTTCGAAAGCTTTTGCCACTTTGAAAATTCTCAGAGAAAGAATAAAGAGAGAGAGAGAGAGAGAGAGAGAGAGAGAGAGAGAGAAGAGAGAAAAGAGAAGAGAGAGAGAGAAACCACAGAGTCAAGTTTGAAACCCTAACTTCGTCTAAACCTTCTCCAACCTAAACCACTTACCTCTCCAAAACACCATAACCAAATAAACACCATCTTTAGTGTTTCTTGAGTTTATGAGAGTTCGAGTTGAGTGATCTTGGGTTGCTGTAACCTTGTGTTCATAAAATCTTATTTCCAACTTAGACACCTACTCAGATCTTGTTTCTGATTCAATAGAAATCATAGATCTGAAGTTTTTCATGTCATAATACACTTAGTTGCATTTTATTTCTCATCTTGAGAAGTACGTTGTTGATTGTTTTCTATTAAAACATTTTATTACTTCAGAATCAACAATAAATGTTTTATAGTTTCTGTTTTTACAAAACATAACCTGACCTAGTTGGATTCTCACTTGGAGGGTTTTCAATCTCCTAAATATTTTCAAAAGAGATTGAGAAAGGTCTTGACCGATTTCTTAAGCAAGATCTCCGTGGAATCTGGGTTATTTTGAAAGGTCAAAAGGTTTTGGTTTTGTAAGAAAGAAAAATAACAAACTCACTGCATATAGACTTTATATGTAATTTGTATAGGACTGTTTGTAAATCTAAGTGTGTGTGAGTTCATGCATGTGAATAGGATTCACTACACAAACACTTAACACACAACATACACTGAAAGTGTTGGCTATAAGATTTGGTGAACATAAGTCGACGTATACTACTGAAACAAAGGAAGAGTTGACAAACTGAGAAGACTACATCAACAATCAAGATCTGCAGAAAAGTTTAAGGACGCCAGAGGGTACAATCCTGAACTTGTATAGATTTGTTATTGTGTGCATGTTAGTTAAATAGATTGTAACTCACATATTTGTTTTAGTGGTATTTTTTGTTTTACTCCGTAGAGGGAGTCGTGGATGTTTCCGCATTGGTGAGGTTTTACCACGTTAAAAATCCTGAGTATTAATATTTCTACATCTTCTCATCCCATTCTGTTGTGTGTTGAGTTTAAAATATTTTAAACTGTTTACTAAAACTTGTTATCAAATCTTGTCCTAATCTCGTACATAATTTTGTTAACACATCTTGTGTTCAAAATCAGTTTGATTTAAGTAAAGAGTTTCTTCAGCAAACTTTTCAGAGTTGCTTAAATAGTTTATTTTCAATAAACGGCGTTAGCAACGCTATTTCAATTGGTATCAGAGCTATTGATGAACTTATTTCAAAAAGATCCTGAGTTTCTGAAACTGTTTTCTCAAAATCAATCATGGACGATAAAAATGAAAGATATGGTAACTTGACCAGACCTCCAGTCTTTGATGGAACCAATTTTTCTTACTGGAAAGTAAGGATGATTTCTTTCATTCAAGGAACTTTGGGAGATGATGTCTGGGACATTATTGAAGGAAGTAATGAGAGGGTTAAGAAAATATTAAGTGAGTTTACTCAAGAAGAGAAACAAGTTTCTCGCAATAATAATAAAGGAAAGAATGCTATATTTATGTCTATAAATGAACAATAGTTCAAGAGAATCTCATCTTGTACCACTTCTAAGGAAGCATGAGATACCTTGATTACTGCCCATGAAGGAGACTCTAGGGTTAAGGCTGCTAAAACTCAGATGTTAATTCAACAGTATAATTCTTTAATCATGTCTGAATCTGAGTCTTTTGATGACTTCTATATGAACCTGACTGATATTGTCACTAAACTACATGCTAATGGTATAACTTATGATAGACAAGAAATTGTGTCTAAAATTCTGAGATCATTACCACAGAAATTTGACAATAAAAGATATGCTATTGAGGAAATGTGTGATATAAATCTCACTCCTTAATTACTCAGTAGTAAATTAAGAACTGTGGAAATGGAATTAGAGTTTAAGAAACAATTGACCCACACTCATAGGAAACATACCAATTCCAATCTTAGCTTTACTTCTAAGATGATTAAGGCTGAGTTAAACACTCCTAGTAATGATTCTGATGAGGACTGTGACTTAGAAAGTCAAGATAATCAGATTGCCCTAATGTCAAAACAATTTAAGAAAATTGTTAAATTTAGAAACAGTATTGCAAATAGACAGGGCAAGTCTAATTATTCAACTCCTTCAAATCACAAGTCCCATGAGAAACCTCATGACAAACAGAACAAGGACAACACAAGACCTCACAGAGACCTCAAGAAGACTGAATGCTACAGATGTGGTAAACTATGACACATTGCTCAAGACTGTAGAGTTAATTTAAATACCCAAAACAAACACTCTAGAGCTAACATCTGCAAAACATGGGATGACTCAAGTGACTCTGAAAATGAGGAACCTGAGACATCTGATGGTTTTGATCCTTGTTTATCCTTCTTTGCCAAAATCATATATAATGATGATATGCCTGTGCTTGATAGTGAGGATGAGTCTAGTAATTCTAGCTATGTTGCTTTGAATCATACTTTAACTGGTTTAGATGCTTTACTTACTGAGAACATTAATACTTCTTCCTCGGGGTATGTGAGTCAAAGGGGAATCGATACTGCTGATGTCAATGGGTGCGTGAGTTTAAGAAATGAAACCTTAGGGGTCACTTCACACACTTCACTTAGTGAATCAGACAATGAAGATCTCCCAAACATTCACACTCTATATGCCAAAACTCTTAACAAAAGCACTAGACTAGAAAAGATTGTGAAAGATCTTACCAAAAAGCTAGAGGATCTAAGCCTGATGGTAAAACTGAATGCTAAAGAGTATACTACTCAATGCATGTCTCATGAAAGTGAAGTCAAAGTGTTTGATGAAAAACTGAAAACTTTGACTGAAGCTAATGAAATTCTGGAGAAAAAATACGAAGGGACATTATTAGAATTGGAACAAACGAAAGAAAAGACAGCAACTGTTTTCAAAAAATTTACAAAATTTGAAAACAATTGTAAATGTTTTGAGGAATTCGTTGCTGAATCTAAAACCAATTCTGATGATCAAACTGGTATAGGGTTTTGCCCCAATTTGAAGACACAAACAAAACACATTGAACCTATCAAATTTGTGTCAGGAGGCAAAAGACCTATTGAAACATGTCCAGACTTTCATTCACTAAAAACTGAGTTTGATCATCAAAACACTAACACTGGAGATGCAAGTTTCTCTAAGCATGAAAGTTTACCAAAGGGAAAATATGTCTGCCCCCCTATTAGTAAAAGTGAACCTGCTTTCAAACCTGTGCTACCTAGGAATAAAATTCAGCCTCAAAATTTCTCAAAACCTTTGTTTAGAGACTTTCCTAAGGTAAACTCCATTCTGAGCAATCTTTATTGCTACTATTGTGACATATACGGACACTCTTTCGATGATTGCTATGATAGGAGACTGATTAAGCCTACCTACAACACTTCTGTGTACCATAACTTTAACTATTCTAGGAGGAGTCGTAACAATTATGTCCTTCCCAGGCCACCAGACAAAAACTCCAACTATAGGAATAGAAAGACTAAAACTAAAAGGACACTTACTAGAAGGAATCCCAGAAATTTTTCTAAATCAAATGCTCAGGTGTTTAAATTTACTCAAAATCATGCGCAAAATGTTTTTCAACAAAAATCTAATACTCGCAAATTTTATCAAATGAGAGCAAACAAGCGCAAACAGAAAACCAGAGCAATTTGGGTTAGAAAAGATGATCTAGTACCCCAGATGAAGTGTAATATTGTTACTTCTGCCTTAAAAGCTGAACTTACATCTTCTGGTTGGTATTTGGATTCTGGATGTTCCAAGCATATGACAGGTGATGATACAAAACTTTTAAATAAAACCCACTTTGATGGTGGAAAAGTTGTTTTTGGTGAGGGAGTATCATCCCAGATCATAGGCAAAGGAACTCTTAAAGAAAAAGGACTTCCTGTTCTTGAAAATGTTCTCTTAGTTAAAGGTCTTAAGGCTGATTTACTCAGCATTTCGCAATTTTGTGACTTAAACCATACTGTTACCTTTTCAAAGAACAATTGCAAGATTTTAAATGAAAAGGGAGAATGCGTAATTACAAGATTCCGGACTCCTGACAATTGTTATACTGTCATGACTAGTTCTGAAATCTGTAATGTTGCCAGAATGGATGACAATGAGATATGGCATAACAGAATGGGTCACATCAATTACGAAAATTTGAGTAAATTGTCCTCTCAACAAATAGTTAGAGGAATACCAAAAATTAAACCTATTCATAACATTGTCTGTGGTACCTGTCAAGAAAGAAAAATTGTTAAAGCACCTCATAAACGGGTTAAAGATATCCTTACCTCTAATCCCTTAGAACTCATCCATATGGACTTAATGGGTCCTTCTCAAACTGTTAGTCTCTGTGGACACAGATATATTCTAGTTATGGTTGATGACTTCACCAGATTCACTTGGGTAGCTTTCTTAAAACAGAAATCCGATACTTTCCAAACTTTTTTAAAGATTCTTTTACGGATTGAGAATGAGAAATACACTCAAGTGAATAGAATCCGAAGCGATAGAGGTGGTGAATTCAAAGACACTGGTATTATAGAATACTGTGACTATAATGGTTACGAACATGAGTTCAGTGCTCCTAAGACCCCTCAACAAAATGGTATAGCTGAGAGAAAGAATCGTACCCTTCAAGAGATGGCACGTGTCACGCTCCATGCCAAGAACTTACCTAAGTGTTTTTGGGTAGAATCTATTCGTACAACATGCCATCTTATTAATAGGGTCTATCTTAAAAAAAAATTCCAAACAAACTTCTTATGAACTTTGGTACAATAAAAAGCCTAATCTTAAGTACCTTAGAACCTTTGGTAGTACCTGCTATGTGTGCAAAGATAGGGAACACTTATCTAAATTTGAGAGCAGGGGAGATAAAGCCATATTCTTAGTATATTCACCTAACAGTAGAGCTTATCGGGTGTATAATCTTCGCACTAAAATCTTAATGGAATCCATAAATGTAATTGTTAGTGACACTACTATAGAAAGCAAGACTAGTGAATTAACTATAGAAGAAGAATCGTCAAATATTTTAGAAAATGACTCTTCTGAAATAGATAATTCATTACCTATTGAGTCACCTGAAGTACCTAACTGGGTTTCTAAAGATCATCCCATAAACAACATAGTTGGTAACCCTGGTGAGCCAGTACGTACAAGATCCCAACTTAGAAATTATGCACTTTATGCATGCTTTGTTACTCTTGTGGAACCAAAGAATGTAAATGAGGCATTAAATGACTCTCATTGGATTTCTGCAATGCAGGATGAACTTTTACAATTTGTCATTCATGATGTATGGTATCTTGTTCCACGTCCTGATCACAAAAAGATTATTGGTACTCGTTGGATTTTCAAAAATAAAACTGATGAAAATGGGATGATAATTAGAAATAAAGCTAGACTAGTTGCTCAAGGTTATTCCCAAATAGAAGGAATTGATTTTAACGAGACGTTTGCTCCTGTTACTCGTTTAGAATCAGTTCGTCTGCTTCTTGCTATAGCTTGTCACATGCATTTTACATTATATCAAATGGATGTTAAATCTGCGTTCCTTAATGGAATACTTGCCGAGGAAACCTATGTAGAACAACTTAAAGGGTTCATTGACCCTAATTATCCTAATCATGTATTTCGGTTGAAAAAGGCTTTATATGGTCTTAAGCAAGCTCCTAGAGCTTGGTATGAGCGCCTATCCAGTTTTCTACTGGATAAAGGTTTCAAAAGAGGTGGAAATGACCAAACCTTATTTGTCAAACATTTTGGCAAACACATTACTATCGCTCAAGTCTATGTAGACGATATCATATTTGGATCCACTTATACCTCAGAAGTAAAATCTTTTGCTGAAATTATGAGTAAGGAATTTCAGAAGTCCCTTATGGGGGAGTTATAGTTCTTCCTAGGTCTCCAAGTTAAACAACAACCAGATGGATTGTTTCTTTCGCAGACTAAGTACGCATTAGAGATAGTTAAGAAATTTGGCCTCGAGAGTGCTAAAAGTGCTAAAACGCCTATGAGTACTACAGAAAAATTGTCAAAAGATGAAAATGGAAAATCTGTAGATCCTACTTTATATCGTAGTATGATTGGCACATTACTCTATCTGACGGCCTCGCGTCCTGATATCATGTATGCTGTGTGTGTTTGTGCGCGCTATCAAAACAACCCCAAAGATAGCCATTTAAACTCTGTTAAACGGATAATTAAATATGTTAAAGGCACTCTAAATTTAGGAATTTGGTACACGAATGACACACCGAGCACTATTATTGGGTACACTGATGCTGATTGGGCTGGTTGTACTGATGATAGTAAAAGCACTTCAGGCGCATGTTGTTATATTGGTAATAACTTGGTAGGATGGAGTAGTAAAAAACAGAACTGCACATCTCTCTTGACTGCTGAATCTGAATACAAAGCCGTTGGTAGCTGTTGTGCCCAATTATTGTGGCTTAAACAAATGCTATGTGATTATGGTATTCTAGAACCCACACTTCATCTCTATTGTGATAATCAAAGCGCGATTAATATTTCTAAGAACCCGGTTCAACACTCGCGAACTAAGCACATTAAAATAAGACATCACTTTATTCGTGAATTAGTTGAAACCAAGGAATTAGAAATCAATTATCTTCCTACTAATCTACAACTTGCAGATTTGTTTACCAAACCTCTTGATTATAATAGATTCATTTCTTTACGTAAATCTATTAGTATGGGTTGTGTCGAGTAAATACCTGTTATATTTTCCAAGTTCCTTCCCTTTGTCCATTTGAGACAAAATGGGGGAGAAATTTGAGTCTATCTCTGCATATACTAAACAACTTGATCTTAGTAATTCTTTGCAGGTATTCTTCTTGTACAGTCATTCTCTATTGTAATAATAGGATGTTAAACTGTATATAGTTGAGTTATGTAATTTTTGCTTTCTAGGATTTGGGTAGATAGAACTTTTATAGGAATAGGTTTTTCTTATTTGTTGTCGCCCTACGAGTTCTAGATGACTCAAAGGAGATTTTGTCTCACATTTGCAAAGGGGGAGATTGAAGCCCTTATACTTTTGACTCATTTGAGTCTAGACTGTATAAGAGCTCATCTAGTTTGGAAATTGTGACAAAATTGTGTCCATCCTAGAAACCAAAGAGCCTCAGAGATTGGTTTGCTTCTTCTCCTATTCATCTTGTAATGATCCTGAGACTATAGCCATCACTCACACACTTAGAACTTAATTTTTGCATATCATATTGCACCTTTGTGTGTATTAATGTGGTGAGTGTGTTTAAATCCCTCAATTTGATTTTGATTAATTTTTTGGGAATTTTAAACATATTTTAATTAAGGTTTTATTAAATTAAAACTTGATTTAAAAAATTTTGGGGTTAATATCAAAATATGTTTTGTTGTGGTTTTTGGCCTTAAGTTACTCTGGGTAGAAACCAAAAGCGCCAGAGACTCCAGGGTTGGTTTTGTAATTAGTTTTGGACGCACGTTTGTATTCGTTCTATGGCCAACACTTGCTGCTCTCTGATTGGCCAGAGTTGTGTTTCTTTACAGAGACAAAACTTCGCATGTTTACAGCCCTTGGATCAACCCTTATCAATGGCCTGCATGCCGCGTGAGTGAATCCCCGTGTAAACCTTTAAGCCAATCACAACCTGTTTAATCCACCGCCTGTTGTGAGCCCTTGGATTGAAGTCAAAGAAGCTTGACTCAATCTCAGCCGTTGTTTTTGAACGATAGTCTGGAACCTTCTCCTCTTGCTATTTAAAGGACTCTCATCTCAGCCTTCGAAAGCTTTTGCCACTTTGAAAATTCTCAGAGAAAGAATAGAGATAGAGAGAGAGAGAGAGAGAGAGAGAGAGAGAGAGAGAGAGAGAGAAGAGAGAAAAGTGAAGAGAGAGAGAGAGAGAAACCAGAGAGTCAAGTTTGAAACCCTAACTTCGTCTAAACCTTCTCCAACCTAAACCACTTACCTCTCCAAAACACCATAACCAAATAAACACCATCTTTAGTGTTTCTTGAGTTTATGAGAGTTCGAGTTGAGTGATCTTAGGTTGCTGTAATCTTGTGTTCGTAAAATCTTATTTCCAACTTAGACACCTACTCAGATCTTGTTTCTGATTCAATAGAAATCATAGATCTGAAGTTTTTCATGTCATAATACACTTAGTTGCATTTTATTTCTCATCTTGAGAAGTACGTTGTTGATTGTTTTCTATTAAAACATTTTATTACTTCAGAATCAACAATAAATGTTTTATAGTTTCTGTTTTTACAAAACATAACCTGACCTAGTTGGATTCGCACTTGGAGGGTTTTCAATCTCCTAAATATTTTCAAAAGAGATTGAGAAAGGTCTTGACCGATTTCTTAAGCAAGATCTCCGTTGAATCTGGGTTATTTTGAAAGGTCAAAAGGTTTTGGTTTTGTAAAAAAGAAAAATAACAAACTCACTGCATATAGACTTTATATGTAATTTGTATAGGACTGTTTGTAAATCTAAGTGTGTGTGAGTTCATGCATGTGAATAGGATTCACTACACAAACACTTAACACACTACATACACTGAAAGTGTTGGCTATAAGATTTGGTGAACATAAGTCGACGTATACTGCTGAAACAAAGGAAGAGTTGACAAACTGAGAAGACTACATCAACAATCAAGATCTGCAGAAAAGTTTAAGGACGCCAGAGGGTACAATCCTGAACTTGTATAGATTTGTTATTGTGTGCATGTTAGTTAAATAGATTGTAACTCACATATTTGTTTTAGTGATATTTTTTGTTTTACTCCGTAGAGGGAGTCGTGGATGTTTCCTCATTGGTGAGGTTTTACCACGTTAAAAATCCTGAGTATTAATATTTCTACATCTTCTCATCCCATTCTGTTGTGTGCTGAGTTTAAAATGTTTTAAACAGTTTACTAAAACTTGTTATCAAATCTTGTCCTAATCTCGTACATAATTTTGTTAACACATCTTGTGTTCAAAATCAGTTTGATTTAAGTAAAGAGTTTCTTCAACAAACTTTTCGGAGTTGCTTAAATAGTTTATTTTCTATAAACGGCTTTAGCAACGCTATTTCATGTTTCTGTGTCTAGGTCCCGGGTTATAGGCTTGTACCGTGTTTATATTATATTTTTCTGGGAAAAAACATTTGATTTTTTCATTTAAAAAATCTAAACAAAATTTAGTTTTAGGATTGTTGTTGAATATCGAAAGTGGGACTGTATTTTAAACCCAAATTTTTGGTGTTTTTTTTTCTGGCATGGATAACGAAATTCCTCTGCAATTAACAAACCTTTCAACTTTGAAGGTCTGTATTTTAAACGATGGAGAGAAAAAAAATACTATTTCACCTTACTACTAAGAAACTAGCATCAAATGTTCAATTAGACAAACCTATTATGTCTGAAATAAAATGAAATAAAGTCCATAGTAACTTAGGACGAAAATGGTTTCTTTGTAAAAATTATATTTTGAATGGGCTATGTGATGATCCTTACGATTATTAAGTCAATTGGATAAATACTAAAGCTGTTAGGGAGGCATTATAAAAAAATTATATAGAGGAGGCGGGTACCAAAAAATATGCAATCAACCGTTATTTAAAATCTTGAATGACGGATGACAAATCTCTTGTTGCCCAAACTCAAGATTTATAAAAAACTTCTCAAGAAATCATTTCCAAAGGGATAGAATTAAATGAGAAATTTTAGGTTGCTGTTATTATTGACAAGTTACCTCCCAGTGGAAATATTTTAAAAATGCTTCAAGGCAAAAATTGAAAAACAAAATCAATTGAATGTTTAATCACTCGTTTGAGAATTGAGGAGAAAGTCCGAAAACATTATTATACTGATAAAATTATTGTTATGTATAAGAACAGGACTTACAACAAGAACAACATTCCAGTTGTTTTAAAACCAAGTGGAAAAGATGTGAATTTTCAAAAAAGGAACCATAAACAAAATTTTAAACCAAATCAAAATTAGAAAAAGTATATGAACCACCCTAATAGAAATGGACATGCTATTAATACCAGGCAGTTTCTCTGCTTTAACTATGACAGGCTTGGACATCTAGCCTAACATTATCGAAATGGACCTCGTCCTGCTCCTCACGTGAACCTAACCGAAGAGGATTTATGAGCCATGATTTATTAAATCAACATAGTAAATGGTGATGAAGGGTGTTGGGTAGATAGTGTCCCTTCCTGCCATATCTACTATGGCAGTGCGTTATTTAAGGCTTATTCTGATGCTGAAGATAGAAGGATGGTTTTGGGTGATTCCCACTATAAGGACACAAGTCTTTGATTGAGTCTTAATATAGTGTTGTCTCAATTCCTCACAAAACATTTAAGTCATACGATATTGTTCAAGTGTATCCTTCAAGCCTATGACAAGTTAAAGTTGAAGATGTTGCGGCATTACTTTTCAAGAGAACATCATTGCCGATTTTTGTACCATGTTTCACGTCATCAACATGTGGATTCCAATGTCTCCTAAAGGTATGAATGTATTAATATATATATATATATAATAAGGAGTAAAATTTTTTGTACTATTCCATAAGTTGACAACTTAATTAGTGTTTGTGATGGTCCCAACAAAGCAAGAAATGGAGGGTTGTGATCTTCCTCCTTCTATTCATCAGATCCTGCCCAAGTGTTTCTTCACTTTAATTTGAATTCATTGCTACCAACACACGCTACCCACCCCTTTTTCTCCATCTCTCTCTCTTTCTCAAGTGGCAGACCACTGTACGCACGCTCAAAGCTCATTCTCTTTCAGGTAATCGCATTCTCTCCCTCTCTCTCTCTCTCTCTCTCTCTCTCTCTCTCTCTCTCTTGATTTTCATTTTTAGGCTCATTGATTTTGGATTCTGATTTTGGGTTCTTTGATTTTAAGGTTCTCACATGGATCTCATTCATCTCCACCTCAGATGTCCATCTCTTAAGGTACCTCTCTCCCACGATTCTCTTTCATCTCTTAAGGGTTTCTTGATTTAGGGTTTTCATATGGGATTCACTATCATCTAAGGAAGGGACTACAAGGTACCAACTTTTTGCTTTACATTCGATTTTTTGATCTATCTGTGAAAAACTGATGTTTGCTTTACATTTTGTAGATATGAGCTCTTTTGGATTGATGAAGATATTTTGATATGTTTTTATCCAAAGATCAAAGTTGTATTAGTTTGGCTTCTCGATTTATGGTTACATTTCGATTTGGATGTACATTTATTCATCTTTGACGTTTGTTGCAGATTACCACATTTTTTTTAATTATTTCATCCAAACGTTTTATAGGGATTCATTTGATTTTTGGTCATTTATGCAGCATATATTTGCAAATATGTAAGCTATTGGAGCACATGGTGCAAATCATATCAAGCATTCCCCTTCTAAAACATAAGTTCACTCTTATTTCTGTTGTTTTAGGAGTTTACGGTAATGGTTTATCTTGGTTTTTTAATTTTTTTGTAGTCGTGAATTGATGGATATTTTTTATCATGAAATTAACACAGTGCCATTGGTAGTTTCATATGTTTTCAAAATGTGAAAGGATTATTGGTGAGCAATGGATACTTATATGTGTTATTCTTTATGTGCTCTGTTTGTAGGTACACAAATATATGCACATTGGAGAATATAAAAAAAGTTGTTATTAATGTATCGTGGGAGGTATGTGTTTTGTTATTAATGTATATACTGATTAAAAAGTTGTTTGCTCAATATTAATTAGTTTTGGTGCGTTATTATAGAATGATAAATCTCTTTGATAAACCTCCATCGCTGCGGTGAAAAGCATGGCAATCAGGATGTTTTGGGAGATTCAAAAGCAAGATTGGTATCAACCACACATCTATTTGTACAAGGACCTGATTATTGCATGAGATAAAACAAAAGTTGCTTGCATCTGTATGTTTTTTCTGCGATTTATCTCATAATAACAAATTGGTAAGGTGGAATAATCTTAATATCTTGCTAGATCGAAAAAGGTGGAATACTCTCACTTTTGATCCATACACTTCCATTTTTTTTAAATCTCCTATTTCCATTCTTTCCGATCCATCTACTTCCATCATATCAGATCGCACCTAGAGTATCTTTCAGATCAAGCCACTTCCATCATATCAGATCAGGTATAAGAGTCACTGATTGTCATTTATGAGATTCAAATGTTTGAAATATCCTTTTTTTTACAGATCTGATTTTTGGACACAACATAATCGAAGAATCCATCACTACCATGGGTAAGATCTGATGGAACTGAGTTTTTTGGACATGAAAATGAGTGTTCTTTTGGATATGAAACTATTTTTTTCAGATCTGTTTTAGTATATATTTTATTGCCCAGTTTTAGTGTGTAGTGTGAATGATCAATGGTAACATTTAATGAGTGAATAATGGCTAACTATTTCGCACATGACATTTCCATTTCTATCTAAATTGCAAGCCTTTAGATTGTGATGCCATGGAGATTTCTTACTTACAATTAGAGGAAGGAAATCATACATTTGAGGTCTTCATCAACAAGTCTTGCGGAGATGGTTGTGCTAACTATAACTGGATTGTTCGTTAAGAAACCTTCATATACCTTTTTGAGTTTTTTCTCTTTGATTCCTTTGATAAAAGTGATAACTTTTTTTTGTATGTCGTTGTTGAAAGCCAAGTTAGTCAAAACCTTAAAATACCTACAAAATATAACAAACTCAAGTGTAGCGGTAAATAAGGGTATCAATCCACTTTCAAGGTTGTAAAGCAAAGGGAACAAAATTGTAATTCACTTTTTATTTTCTTTTTGGCTTTTGCTTTTTCTATTTTTTTTATCTTTTCAAATATTAAAACAATTGGGTGAGGTGAGGTGAAATAACACTAAACTAAAATGTGAGATGAAAACAACTAACTAGAAAGTGGCTAAAAGTGAAAAATAAAGTCTAACACTAAAATAAGAGATAAAGTGAGGTAAATAATTGTGAGAACAACCAAGGAATGGGATTACACCACAAATTTTAGTTATTCTAATTAATTAATTTAATTATTTGAATTCTCCCAAATTAATATCAAAATTACAAATCAACTCTCGTTACAAGTGTAATTATAATAGTAATATTTTAGAAAATTAAGTTTAACACCCCACAACTCTAGAAAATAGATGTACACTCCTTTTAATTAATCACCCGCTAGGATCGATCAATTAAAATTTATGTAAATCTTAGAAAATAAATTTAGAGTTAAAATTTAAGTTATAATACCCCACTTAAGAAACCCCTATCTCTAGTTCGAATCTAAAATGGGTATTATAACTAGAATTTCGATTTTCTCTCAAAAATCATTTACCCTCTCTCGAGGCGTAAATTTAAGGGTGAGGGATCAAAATTAACATTCAAAGGGAAATTTCAAGTAATCAAACTAATTAAACTAAAATAACATCAAGTAAGGGTTTCACCCCATCCCTTGAAAGGGGATTTAGCCTAACATGATATGTATTTTGACAAATTAATAATCAAGGCTACTAAAATAAAATATAAGGGAATAGAACAAGCAAACCAAATTTCTTTGAGAAAGTTGAACTCTACTCTTCCAAATTGAAGCATACAATCCTTCTAATTGAGCATCCAAGTGATTTGAAATTAAATATCCACTCAATTAACTCTCTTACAATATTTAATCTCACAAATATCCAACAAAAATAAAAAGAATAAAATAAAACTATATACAAATTGTGTTTTTCTCTACAGTTCTCTCTCTAGAAATTCCTATCTAAAAGCTCTTTTTTCAAATGGGGTCTTCATCTTCATTTATAGTAGGAACATGGAGCATGAGGGTATTTTTGGGTAAAAGGGGCATGAGTGTGCATGGAAATGGTGAGAGGAAAATTGGAAGAGTGGATAGGAATGAACAAATCAGATTTGTTACAATGGTATTTTGGGAAGTTAAGTTAAAATAGGTAGTTGGGGGTAAAATGGGTATTGGGTCTAAATGGGTTATTAGGCACATGTGGGAGATTTGTTTTACTTTTGGTTTATTTGGTCTTGGTTCAAAGAGGTAACATAAATGATTTGGAATTTTAGGTTGAAATGGGTTGTTGGTTGAGATACGGGTATTGAGTTTTGGGATTGTGGGTAAGGTGTTGTGGAGGTATAAGGTGGAGTTTGGTTTGTGTGGTTTTGGAAGTTGGTTTTGTTGTTTGTTGGTTATGGAGGTTGTGGGTGTTGGTGAGAGGAGAGATAAAGAGGTGTAGGGAAGAAGATGAAGGGGGAGGCATTGGGTGTGGTAGGGTGTAGCGGAAGAATGGTGTGGAGAGGTGAGGTGTTTGTGTGTATGGGGGTATATGGGATAATGTGTGTGTCTGTGTGTGTGTGTTTGGACCCAATTAAAATAAGGAAAATAACAATAACTAAAATCCTAAAAGAAAAATTAAAAAAATAAATAAAACTTCTAATCTATAAAGTAAAACTAAAATAAAAGAAATAAAACTAAAAGTAAATTCCTAAAAATTAATCTTAAGAAGATAAGATAAAATAATATAAAAACTAAAACTAAAACTAAAAATTAATAAAATCAAAATAAAAAATATATAAAATTGTAAAAAGAAAATATAAAAATATGAAATAAAAACTAGAAATTCTAAATAAATCAAAATCAAAACCTAAAAAATAAAACGATAAAAAATATAAATCTAAAAATATATTAAAAAGGGACAAACAAAACACACACATGGTTTAGGTAGGTTTAGGGTATGCTAGGGTTACGGGATAAGGGAATTAAGTCCATTAAAATGCGCATTTGCCTTGATATATAGCTTTTGACACCGCAAATGGACGTTTGACCTACAAGATAAACATTTAAGCACATATGACTCATATTGCCGAGAATTAGCAACTAAAGTGCATTTATTCGGGGGTATAAAATGTACAGTTTTGGGTGCTTATCACACTACCCCCAAACAGAGCGTTGCTAGTCCTCGAGCAATAAGATAGGGAGAAAGAGAAAGATAAGTAACTAAAAGTGTGCCACTTTCGCGGGCAGTTGCGATTGCACTTAGCATGTGCAACAAGCCTTTAAACCTATAGGTTGCCCTACAGGAAGAGTTGTGTCATGTGAGGGCTTGGAGGGAATATACCCACAAAATTCTTATTTGCAAAGATTTATTGAAAGGAAGTCAATCTCTTATTAGACATAGAATGATCGCACAATCCATCATAAGAGAAAATTTTCAGAAATACAAGCTAGAAGCGTAAAAATTTAGCTAAGTAAATACTCAAGGAACGTCCTCCCTAGAACTCAACGTGTGTAGTGTGAATCAGTCAAAACGGGTCGAGTATCACAAGAGTAATTCTTAGATTGTCTTGTCGAAATCAGCGCTTCAACTTCAAATCTCACGGATATATCTCTCTCAAACGAACTCTCGAGATTTGGGTTAGTGTATCGCTTTTGTGTGTGAGGAGGTGAGTAAATGTAAGCAAGTTCAAACGTCTCACACACATATAAGAAAGAACATACATTTTAAAGAAAATTGATCTCATGAAAGAATGCTAATCACTATAGTGAGAACGTCGAGTTATTCACCACGTTGACTTTCATTTGCCCGAACACCTAGGGGAACATGTATGTATATGGGTGAGGGGGAAATGAAATGGGAAGGATATGATATGAAGGATAAAATGGGATGGTGATAGTGATATGAAGGATGAGTGATGGATGTGTGAAATGATGTATGTATGATGCGATGGGAAATGGATGAAAAATGGATGCGATAGAAGAGTGTATACACTTTAGGCACAAATGTCTTTATTTTAAAACCAACTACTAACTACAAACTCTTTTTCTTTTCTTTTCTCTCTTTTTTTTTCTTTTCTTTTTTCTCTATTTTTGCTATTTTTATGTTTTTATCTTTTTTTTTCTCCCACTTTTCAAACTAACAATGAAGACATTTAACATTTGGAATCAACACTCTTTTTCTCAAAATGATGATGGATGATATATGAATGGAGTGGGGAGTGTGTATGGATGATAAGAGAAATAAATGGGAAGGTAATGGGTGAAATAAATGAGAAATGGTAAATGGTATATGGAAAAGTGGTAAGTGTATGGATGAAAATCTAGTATTCGGGACAAATTTCAAGACACGCGTTTCTTACAACTCGAAAAAGATGTCATTCTTAGTGATCAAGCCAAAAATGAAGAATAATGAGATCATACAACAATTAAATGCGGACCCAAACGAAGTTGAATCAACTTGTGATTCGGAGATTGCGTAAAACACTCTGAAATGGTGAAAGGCATAAATCTCACAAGTTAAAAGTCTCCATTAGTGATCCTTAAGGTTCTCTTTAGAATTGTAGTACTCCTCAACTCTAAACCATTGTGACGTGATAAGTGCGCAAATTTTGTTGAGTCTAGAAATTCATGGTGCAAAATTCCTTGTTACGTATTACATAAGCTATTAGAAAAAATAATCTAGCTTGATTCCTAGACTTAAAAGGTTGGATGATTGAAAATTCACATCAACGAGTAAGATGAAAGAAATTGCACGAAATTTTAAAATCAAGTTTAAAAATCAATTTTTTTGAAAAGAGGTACAATTTTGATAAAATTCCCCACCCCAAACAACAAGGAACATCGTCCTCGATGTTAAGTAAATGATTTTTAAAATTGAAAGCATAAGGTAGGAAAGAGATTACCAGAATGAACCGTTAATGAAGTGGACAGATATTGCCAATAATAAACCTAAATAAGAAGTTAGAAGAAAAAATGTGTTCAAGTCTATAAGCATGATAAAGCATTGGGTGATGTGAAACACCACCCCCAAACAGGATCAGACTAGTACAAGAAACGCGGGCTGCCTCCCGGTAGCTCTAAGTTTAATGTCTTCTGGTAGATCGAACCATTCTCAGCTTAAAGATAAGATCTATGAAAGCGTGGGGTGGCGGAAAAATTGGGGCGATGAGAATCACCCCCAAAACAAGACTGAAGCGTCAGTGTTGTTGGATCAGGGCTAAGAATGGTCAATACACTTGTATGGCAAAGTGAATCACACGATGCAAAGCATCGGTGGACCATGGGTGGGTGGGTATTAAGGTAATAGTGAAAAAGGCATGGGTGGTTGAGCATCGATCGCGTGCCTTATTGAGACGAAAGGTGAGGGTGGAAAGGGTGAAGAGGTATCGGTCTCGGGCCTTATTGAGTAGGAAGGTGAGGGCGACAAGGGCCCTATAAGCATGGTCTCTAATTGGTGAGGGAGGAAATATGGTTTGGTAAGTGGAATGGGATGCGCCTCATAAAAATCACATGACTGTTCTATGAATGGGCCATGGTAATGGTCACACCGTGACACGCCAGGGAGCTGCCGAGAAGAAAAATCAACACTATAAGGAAGCGGTGTGCATGGTGGAACAAGCTCGATGTCACGAAAGTGGAGAGTAGCACCACAAATACTCTCATGGGTGGGGAATGGTGTTAGGTGAGGATCTTAAAATGTAGATGGAAACTTGAAATGAGTAAAATTAAGATCCAAACCAGGTGGTTGGGTAGAAGGGATAATGGGTGGGTCTGGTGGGATAAATGGTGGTGGAAGAGGATCCAACTCAAGAGTGGGGGATACACACTCGTTGGGAGGAGTAAAGGAATACTCACAAGGGAGTGTGGTTTCTAAGGATGGAGTGGTCAACTTCTCCATACGAGTAACATCGGAGAATGTGGTGGGTGCGTAAGACGAGGCACCAAGATCTAAGATAGAGGAACCACTAGAAATATCAGGCTCAAAGGGATCCATGCATGGTTGGACATCATCCAAATACGAATAGTTAGGAACTATCACAAATTCTATCTCGAAAAAATGGTGAGCACTCATAGCCGGAGCGAACTTAAAAGATATGGTTATCTCAGAGACATATGCAATTGGGGCATAAGGTAAAAGCTCGGGCATATTTTTGGATATGTCGGGAGTGGGAACCTCAAAGGGGGGTTCATGTGGACATGGTGGGATTGGATCATGCTCACTATCGAAGGATAAGTCAACACAATTGCAGACTTGGGACCTGGACCGTGGAATGGTCTCAACTTCGAGATTCTCGGGGTGGTAGGGTTGGTCACAATTAAAATTCGTGTCACAAGAGGACACATCATCATCACACTCGGTTTCAATGATGGGTGGATCCATGGAAATGTCCGACTCTCTCGCACACTCCAATTCATTTAACCGTTGTTCAGGCCTTTGGAGGGTTTGAGTTTGAATTTGAGTGGCTTACTCTTGCTCGAGTATGAACTTTTGCAAGAGGCTTTCGAGAGTGGAGGTGGATGATGGTGGTGGTGGAGTGACGGGTGGTGGCGGTGGTTGAGGTGGACACAACTCGCTACTATCATGAGTATATAGAGAATACTCAAATGAAGTATGTGGGTTGGGGCCAAGTTCATCATACACGAAAGGATCGCTTTCGTGATGGACGATTGGTTGATATTTAGTGGGTGCATAGTGAGGGAACCGATCGTGAACGGGTGCACAAGGTTGCCATGACAACTGTGGGAACGTGTGAGGATCCACAACATCAGATTGGGATTCGTATTGCGTGGAAGGGTGATCAGGCCTCCACGAATAACTCAGGGACTCACACAACATGGGTTCATCGAGATAGTGGGCCGAGGTGGGTTCCGAAACAGTGTCATATGGATACACAGGTTCCATGGTGGGTTCGTAGGGATATGACAAGTAAGGACACTCATGGGACATGTGATCAGCATAATAACAGTGGGTGCACAACAAAGGATGAGACACGTCGACACTTGACACCGAGGGTGATGGAATATGAGGTGAATGCATAGATGGGTCAAGAATATCAAGGGCACTCGTGAGAGAGGTGTGTAATACCCCGTATTTTTGTGATATTTATTTATGGGATATTTATTTATGGGATTAATTGAACTAAATGTGTATTAATTGAGAATTAATCCGGATATAATACTAACGAGATGTGAGTTGGTATTCGATTATAATGTGTATATATGGCAGTATAAAGATTGGAAATATTGAAATTGTCGCGAGATTGAAAGACGACAATTTGGGAAATTTTGTTGGGACACGTGTGACAGTCGCGTCAGAAATGTAATTATTTGAATTAAAAAGTGAATTTTATTTTCATCAACTGTATGGTCATTTTGAGTGCGCCAACGAGTCCGGAAGGGTCGAAATAGTCAGAAAACACTAGCCGGGGGTTAAGTTTGGGTCCCGGGGCATTTTTGGGCCATACCGGCAACTAATAAGGGTATTTTGGTAATTTTGAAATTTTAGGATAATTAACCAACGAATTTTGGGAGTTAAATATTAGGATATTTAGTGACCCACTAAGCCATCATCAGCACTTAAACAACTAAAGGGCTACGGGAGTTATAGGAGAGGTTAGGAGAAGTTCCCAAAAGAGAAACCATAACCATCATCTTCAACCTTCAACCTTGGGAGAAATTGGAGAGGAAAAGAGAGCAACATCCAACATCAAATTCAGAGAACAATCCGAGGCAAGTGGTTTAATTACGTTATTTACAACGAATGTTTCTTCCATGCTTAGACATTTATGAAAATTGCATTGTTTTGGGAGATTGATAAAAATCCATTGAATTGGAATTAGAAATTCACATTTTTATAAGGAGACTGCATGTAGAATTATGTTTGGGTAATTATTCTGATAGAAATACATCTTTTATATCACAAAAATGGATTTGATTATGTCTATTGATGACTGCAAATTTCTAGGGTTCATGTTCATGAGATTTGGGGAAAATTGGGGAGATTTGATGAGTGGATGTGGTTTAGGATGATTTGATCTCATATATATGTTAATATACGACCTAAGTATGTTTATAAATGATTAGAAACCTTGAAACACTGTTGGGATAATGTCTGGATGAGTTTTGAGAAGAGAAAGTTGGAAGAAAAACGAATTTAGAAATTCTGGGCTCGAACTGTCACCTCGTTAGAAGACCTTCCCAGGTCGTTCGAACGAGCTCGTTCGAACGAGCTTCTAACGAGTTGACAGTTTGCCTTCTAACGAGTGGGATGTTTGTTCGATGCCTTTCGTTCGAACGAAATCTCGTTAGATGCCCACTTCGTTCGAACGAACTCTCGTTCGAATGACCTCGTTCGAACGAGACTTCTAACGAGTTGACAGTTTGGCCTTTTTGGCCTGGTTTGATTTCTAGTGTCCCGTAACCTTGTTTAATGGTAGAGATAACATTACCTTGATGACTAATTGATATATTTGGGATATTAGGGATATATTGGGGAGTAAAATATAGAAGAATGATTTGAACAAAATGGTAATTGTGGGTTAGGACGCGAATAACTAATTACAACGTGAGGATAATGGATGATGTGTATATATAAACCAGGGACACGTGTATTGGTATAAGAATGAGAAGTATACCTCTAATAAATTATGGAAATTACTAAGATGTGTGCATGCTTAGTATATGTATATGATTTTATGTGTATGACATACCTACCATACTTGCTATCACGGGAGGTTTACGTTCGCTTAGGGCCATCTAATCCTTGTGTGCCCGGATTTAGATTGGTACCTTAAGAACATAATGCTAGAATGACTAATTTGTGAGTTAATAAGTCAGCTGACTGTGGAGCGTAAGGTATGTACGTGACCCATGGATATGTTGAATTATGTTCGCCTCCATTTTTGTGTGTTGTGCTTATTCTAACAATTCCTGAGAGATTCGGAATTTGTAATCCTTATGTACGTGATGTACCGGAATGGATAGCAGAGTATGTGTGCACCGCAGCTTAGCCTCGGGGTGCTTGTATTGTATATTTATGATGTGAATGATATACGGTTAAATGACCAGACTTGTAATGTTTAATTATGAGAATAATTTATAGTAACTCCTTGAGAAGATAAATAAGGGGATAATCTCCAGTAAATGGTAATGCTAATAATTGAGAATCCGAGTTTAAGTAAAGTTATCTATTCAAGTGATAACATTGGGAATTTATATTTTGAATCGAGTAGAACGGTTAGAACTTATGACGGTTTGGTTAGATACGTATATCACTTAGATGGGTACGATACGTTAGGAGTGCACAAGTAGTCGAGAGGTGAGTATTTCATGTGAGTGCACATCCCAACATGTATTTTGCATTCATTGTTTTAATGTTATTAAAGCACTTGCTGTTTTTAAAATACTCTCCACTTTCGGGCTCTAACCCGTTTGCTTTCAAATCTACTTTTTGTAAAAATCTTTTTAGGTGCCCATCCACAAGGACACCATGCATAGGATTTCCATTCAGGTGACGAGTTGTAGCTGTTTGTGGAAGTTACAGGGCCTTGCTAGTAGATGCTTCTTTTGTCTTGACTCTATTCAGTGTTCATCATTTGTAGGGCATGTCGCCCATTTATATTAGAGACATTTTACATTTCAGTTATTCAGACTTTAGTTTCTAATTAATTCAGGATGCAGACTTGTTTTATTTATTCCCGTATTGGGATTGTTGCGAGGAGTATTTCCTCCAGACTCTTTAATACTTGTTGATTTCACTATTGAGACTTTATCGTGAATGGTTGTGCTACATTTTTATTATTCATTTATTGCATGTTAATCGGATTTAATTTAAAATTTGGCAGCTCACTTTTTAAATACTAGGTGGTTAGTAATCATTAAAATGTTTTCGACAGTGATGCTATTAACTGAACCAACTTGGCATTTTGTATTGATTTAATAAAGGAGTAGCTACCCGGTATTTAATTAGTCGGGGTGTCACAAGGTGAAACCACTAAAAATATCATAAAGAGACGGCTCGGGATCACTCTCAAACGTGTCACGTGTCAATGGAAAATGATCAAAGTAGTCCCGTAAATGAAGTTCTTCGGCCATGTGGAGAGAAATAGTTTTTGGAATTTTTAATTTTTTTTTCAAAAGGAAAGAAAATATTTTTGGATTTAAAAAAAAGAGAAATAAAGAAAATATTTTTGAATTTTTTTATAAAAATAATGGAAGAAAATATTTTTGGATTTTTGAGAAAAATAAAGGAAGAAAATATTTTTTGATTTTTTGGAAGAAAAAATGGGGAAAAATATGGACACTTGAATTTGCACGAACTCACTAAAACCCGACTACCAAAAAATGAATTGGACACACATGAGTCAAGGATAAATCCTAACTAGCACATAGCCAATTTTTATCTTTAGATTTTGTGAAAGGGTTGTCAAATTTTAATTAAGTCCGCGGGCGATAAAAATCACGAAATTTATATGAATGATAGCCTTTGCAAAATTTTCTCCTAGTGGGCTACCTAGTTGATTGATTTTAAATTTAGTGATGGATAGGGTAGCACACAATGGTAAGCGAGTGAGTCGGGTGATGAACTCCCTTCTCTTGAGTGACCGGGTGTAGGTCTTAGTAATTTAATTCATCACACCATTCAAAAAAAAAATGCGAGAATAAAATCACACAAGAGAACACAAAAGAATTGACTCGCTAACAGAAGAGGCGTGCGGGTTTAAGAAATTTACCTCCCACGGTTTTTAGGCCGTGGGGTGACGAAAATTTTGAGTCGACCAGGGGGAGATTACTCCAATCTCAGTCGGCCCCGGGAGTCCTACCGACCCAAGGTAGAGAGGCTTCTAAATCCACGCCTTTGGACGCCCTCTCTCTACCTTGTCCGGTTTCCCTATCATGCTTTTCAATTATTACAATTTTTAAAATGAAAAATAAAATGGTGTATCTATGCACCACAATACAAGCCAAGGATAAAATCCAAATACAAGCCTTCTAAAATTAAAGAAAAATGGTACTAAAATGCAACAAACTATAGGAAATAAATGAACTACAAAATTGAATCCGCTTCGAGCTTCACGATCCCAAGGATGGCAACGGCGCCATTTGATAACTTTTTTTTTGTATGTAGTCGTTGTTGAAAGCTATGTTAGTCAAAACCATAAAATACCTACAAAATATAACAAACTCAAGTGTAGCGGTAAATAAGGGTATCAATCCACTTTCAAGGTTGTAAAGCAAAGGGAACAAAATTGTAATTCACTTTTTATTTTCTTTTTGGCTTTTTCTTTATCAATTTTTTTTATCTTTTCAAATATTAAAACAATTGGGTGAGGTGAGGTGAAATAATACTAAACTAAAATGTGAGATGAAAACAACTAACTAGAAAGTGACTAAACGTGAAAAATAAAGTCTAACACTAAAATAAGAGATAAAGTGACGTAAATAATTGTGAGAATAATCAAGGAATGGGGCTGCACCACAAATTTTAGTTATTCTAATTAATTAATTTAATTATTTGAATTCTCACAAATTAATATCAAAATTACAAACCAACTCTCGTTGCAAGTGTAATCATAATAGTAATATTTTAGAAAATCAAGTTTAACACCCCACAACTCTAGAAAAATAGATCTACACTCCTTTTAATTAATCACCCACTAAGATCGATCAATTAAAATTTATGTAAATCTTAGAAACTAAATTTAGAGTTGAAATTCAAGTTATAATACCCCACCTAATAAGCCTCTATCTCTAGTTCGAATCTAAAATGGGTATTATAACTAGAATTTTGATTTTCTCTCGAAAATCATTTACCCTCTCTCGAGACGTAAATTTAAGGGTGAGGGATCAAAATTAACATTCAAAGAGAAATTTCAAGTAACTAAACTAAAATAACATCAAGTAAAGGTTTCACCCCACCCCTTGAAAGGGGATTTAGCCTAACATGATATGAAATTTGACAAATTAATAATCTAGGCTACTAAAATAAAATAAAATGGAATAGATTAAGCAAACTAAATTGCTTTGAGAAAGTTGAACTCTACTCTTCCAAATTGAAGCATACAATCCCTCTAATTGAGCATCCAAGTGATTTGAAATTAAATATCCACTCAATTAACTCTCTTACAATATTTAATCTCACAAATATCTAACAAAAATAAAAAGAATAAAATAAAACTATATACAAATGGTGTTTTTCTCTACAATTCTCTATCTGGAAATTCCTATATCTAAAAGCTCTTTTTTCAAATAGGGTCTTCATCTTCATTTATAGTAGGCACCTGGAGCATGGGGGTATTTTTAGGTAAAAGGGGAATGTGTGTGCAAGGAAATGGTGCGGTGTGAGGAAAATTGGAAGAGTGGCTAGGAATGAACAAATCAGATTTGTTATAAGGGTATTTTGGGAAGTTGGGTTAAAATAGGTAGTTGGGGGTAAAATGGGTATTGGGGCTAAATATGTTATTAGGCACATGTGGAAGATTTGTTTTATTTTTTGTTTGTTTGGTCTTGGTTCAAACATGTAACATAAACGATTTGGAATTTTGGGTTGAAATGGGTTGTTGGTTGAGATATGGGTATTGAGTTTTGGGGTTGTGGGTAAGGTGTTGTGGAGGTATAAGGTGGAGTTTGGTTTGTGCGGGTTTGAAAGTTGGTTTTGTTGTTTGTTGGTTATGGAGGTTGTGGGTGTTGGTGAGAGGAGAGAGAAAGAGGTGTAAGGAAGAAGATGAAGGGGGGAGGTATTGGGTGTGGTAGGGTGTAGGGGAAGAATAGTGTGGATAGGTGAGGTCTTTGTGTGTATGGGGGTATACGGGGTAATGTCTGTGTGTGTGTGTTTGGATCCAATTAAAATAATGAAAATAAAAATAACTAAAATCCTAAAAAAAATTAAAAAAATAAATAAAACTTCTAATCTATAAAGTAAAACTAAAATAAAAGAAATAAAACTAAAAACCTAATAAAAATATAGAAACTAAAGATAAAAAAAAAAATTGTAATATATAATAAAACTAAAAATAAACTCCTAAAAATTAATCTTAAGAAAATAAGATAAAATAAAATAAAAACTAAAACTAAAAACTAATCAAATCTGTAAGGACATTTTTCTCATGTCCAACATGTTACATTTATGTATGTCGTACGCCGCTACATTTGGCACGTCACCTCACGATCTCACATGACGACCTCTATCTGAATTCCTAGAATCTAGCATTCAACATCTCCATTAATGTGTCCCACATCTGCCTCAAAGACTTCACGTTCCACGATTTTAGGGACTTAATGCAAGTGGCACGCAAGGGAAGTCAAAACAGTGAAAAAAGGCACGATAGGAGAGTTCAAGGGCATTTTCGTAATTTTACAGCCATAGTCTGGAGGTCTGGTCAACTGTAAAGTTGAAGAGTTCACCGCAACGAAGATACTAGAAGAAACAGCACCTCAATCCGAGCTACGATGAAGGAGTTATGACCTTTTGAAGATGGAGAAAATTCCTTAAAGAATGCTGATTTTTTTTTATCCCCAAACCAGAGCGGTACCCCAAACCGCATGGGGAACCAGTTCGGGGGGGGGGGGGGAACTGGTTCGGAGTACACCAGAACTGGTTCGCGGTACACCAGAACCGGTTCGGGGTATACGCACAGAAACAGTTCCAGTTTTTTAAAACTCTTTTGGTTTCCTTATAAAAGCCAACTTCGGGGGAGCTGTTTTGCAAGACTTTGGAAGACGTTTTTTAGAGTAAAAATACCTCTAGTCTTCATATTTTTGAGTCCCAAGACTCATGTTTTGATTCACACAATTGCCAAACCTTTGTGAATCTTTTTGGTAACCCAAGAACACAACTATGCTTTTGTTCAACCCTTGTGGAGAAGTCGTCTTTCTTCTTCATTGCTGCCCTCCTGGAAAGGGAAACTTCCAGCCGACAAACTTGTGGAGAAGCCATTTCTCTTTTTCATTGCTTCCCTCCTGGAAAGGGAAACTTCCAGCCGCCGACTACAGATCCGACACCTGCGGGTAATTATGTGTCACTGTATTTTCATTCTAATCCGAAATTGTTTGTTACAATATTATAATGAAAATAAAAGGTTTTGCCCCTTTGGGGGATTTTTCCTGAAATTGTTTGTTTTATCCTGCATGCTATATTTTATTTGATAAATCATATAGATGCATGTTTTAGGGTTTAACTAAAATTTGGGATTAATTAAAATTGGATGTTATTTGAGAAGTCGCAATATTTCCGCTGTAGCGATTCTTTCAAATTGGTATCAGAGCCTGTTGCACTAAGTTATTGTGTTTTGATCCTGATTTTGCACATAAATGGATTTTGATGGTTTTGATGATCTTCGATGTCAAATTTTTGAAAAAATTAATTGGAAAATTCACACGAACTCTTGTTTTAAATCTTCTATTGAAAATGAATCTGAGAGGTGTCCTTGTTGTGAGGGTGTTGGTCACACGTTAAACGAGTGTACCACAAATTTAATGAAGAAATTGAATAAAATGATTTCTCATGTTTCGACCCTTAGTGATTGTGATTCGGAAGAAGAAGTTTTTTATGCTTCTAGGAAAGAGTTTCCCATCCATGTGATTAGTGATGAGAGTGAGGGTGAAAAGAGTGAGGAAGAAGAAGAATTGAGTGAGTTGCAAGTTGCCTACAATAATTTATATTTTGAATCTTTAAAGACAAAAAAAGCAAACTTGAAACTTAAAGCTGAATTGAAGAAACGTGCTTTAGATAATGATAATACTGATGCGTTGATTAAGGATCATAGGGCACGTGAGGAGATGCTTAAAGAGAAATTAGGATACGTCGAGGGTGAGAGAGATAGTCTTAGAGGATTGATGGAGACTGTGAAAAAGGAGCTTTTAGAGTTTGAGGATTCTAGACGAGTACTTAAATCTAGGATATGTGAACTTGAGGTGAAATTGAAAGATTCAAGTAAGTTGAAATTTGATTTGGAGTCTAGGGCTGAAAAACTTGATAAGATTTTAGACACAGTCGAGATCAAAACGGATAAGGGTGGGATTGGTCTTGAAAAATATGTTGCACCCATTCCCACACGTGTGAGAGAGCCTCCTAGGATTGTTAAGAAAGAGGCACCTAAGTTTGTTAGGAAATCACCCTATAAGAACATCGTGAGAGAACCTCCTAGGATCATTAGGAGAGACCCAACTAGGCAAATTCGGAGAGAGCAACCGAGAAATTTGAGGAGAGGGCCAACTTTAGGTAACACACACCGCTCGATTTACTCTTGCACACATTGCGGTAGGCAAGGTCATCTTAGGAAGTTTTGTTACAAGCTTTTAAATGAACCTAGGAAGGTTAATGAAATAATAAATTCGATTCCCAAAACCCCCACACTCCATTACACATCTATTTGGGTTAGAAAATCGGATTTAGAAGCTTATGGTTTATTTGTCCACGATTCCCGTTTGCTTGCACGTGATTCACCCCATGTGAAATCTTTTGGTTGATTGTGTTTGAATGTTTGTCATACACTAGTTGTGGTTTCATGATATATTTTTGCTAGTGTGATGACTTGTACTTTTTGTATAATTTTTTTGTTTTTGAATTTTTTTTTGAAAAATCCAAAAAGATTTTTGTATTTTGTTTGCACCATTTATGGATGAATACTTAGGATGACCGAGTCACAACATCATTTCATTATTTTCATGTGACTATTTGATAGTGTTTTGAGACAATAGGTCAATTCATCCATGTGCTTTATAATGTTTGGAGTCATTAAGATGTGATTAAGTATTACTTTCTACATGTTTGACTCATGTTTCCTTTATTGCACACATGCACGGATTTGTTTGATTATTGTGCTTGTCTTATCACATGTTGGTTGGGTGTTTTCACTTCAATCCTGTCCTTGAAACGAACCAAGCGCGATAAAATTTACTAAGGAAATTGTGCATATAAGAACCGTTTTGTGAGTTTGTGTGCTTTATTTAAAAACGGGGAGGGGTTGCGAAAGGTAATTATCTATCCTTTGCGCAAAAGCCACCGTTAAATTGGACCTAAAAATGGAGGAATTTTATTATCCGGGGTCCAAAGAGGTTTAAAAGAGCCCGAAAAAATTTAAAGGCAATAAAAAGAAATTCACGCCAATTATGGGCCATTTAGGTTTTTGCACCGATTCTCCAAAGTTTGAGAATTTAGTTTATTAACCTCTAAAAGAAAATATATATGAGGGAGTTTGGTTGGAGAATTTAAAACGGGTTTGCACGTCCTTGAAATTCTTGAATATGCGATACATAGTTTTGGACGTTATTGGTGTGAAAATCACTTTGACTTTGATTTGTTGATTTGCATAAGACGATGTCATCTAAATTCAACAATCTTTTACACCTAAGGATACTTTTGATGCTCATTCGTTAGGAGTACACATATGCATCGTGCACATATGATTGATTGAGTTGATTTACCTATCGAATGTGTTAACACCCATTCATTCCGTTTCCATGACTTAGTTGTTTGAGTCTAAATCCATGGTGTGATTTTTGTATCATATTTTTTTAAATGGTATCTATTTTTTTGTTTTGTATGAAAATTTTGAAAAATTCAAAATAGTTTGTGAACTTTTTTTTTAGCAACTCCTTGCAAGAGCACGTTTGACATTTGATTGATGCCTTGTTTTGTATACCGTGACACCCCGATTTTTCTTATTTGATTCATTCTTCTTATTTGTCTATTTGGGGACATCATAAAAAGGGGGAGAAAGAATTATCTTATTTTGGGGGAGTTTTGAGATTTGACTTATGCTTATCATATATTGGTATCTATGTTTATCTCATTTCAAACTCGATACGTCACTTGGTATTTTTTCTTTATCTCATGTGTGTAGGTACTACATTGATGATCACTGAATTGCACACCCTGATGAGAAAAGATTTGAGATTTTGAAGATTGAAGATTTGAAGTTTTGAAGATTTGAAGAACAAACGATGAAGACTTATTCATTTGTATCTTTCCAGTTTTGGGTTCATGGAAGGGTAGATTTGTATAGGAAATTTTGTTATTTGATAATTCGTATTTTTTATGTATGTACCGGCATAGACATAGGGGGAGATTTGTAAGGACATTTTTCTCATGTCCAACATGTTACATTTATGTATGTCGTACGCCGCTACATTTGGTACGTCACCTCACGATCTCATATTTCCGGGAATCAAGCATTCAACATATCCATTAATGTGTCCCACATCTGCCTAACCGACTTCACGTTCCACGATTTTAGGGACTTAATGCAAGTGGTACACAAGGAAAGTCAAAACAGTGAAAAAAGGCACGATATGAGAGTTAAAGGGCATTTTCGTAATTTTACAGCCATAGTCCAGAGGTTTGGTCAACTGTAAAGTTGAAGATCTCGCCGCAACGAAGATACTGGAAGAAACGACACCTCAATCCCAGCTACGGTGGAGGAGTTATGACCTTTTGAAGATGGAGAAAATTCCTTAAAGAATGCTGATTTTTTTTATCCCCAAACCAGAGAGGTACCCCAAACCGCATGGGGAACCGGTTCGAGGTACACCAGAACCGGTTCGGGGTACACGCACATAAACAGTCCCATTTTTTTAAAACTCTTTTCGTTTCCTTATAAAATCCAACTTCGGGGGAACTGTTTTGCAAGACTTTGGAAGACGTTTTTTAGAGTAAAAATACCTCTAGTCTTCATATTTTTGAGTCCCAAAACTCATGTTTTGATTCACACAATTGCCAAACCTTTGTGAATCTTTTTGGTAACCCAAGAACACAACTCTTCTTGTGTTCAACCCTTGTGGAGAAGCCATCTTTCTTCTTCATTGCTGCCCTCCTGGAAAAGGAAACTTCCATCCGACAAACATGTGGAGAAGCCGTTTCTCTTCTTCATTGCTGCCCTCCTAGAAAGGGAAACTTCCAGCCGCCGACTACAGATCCGACACCTGCGGGTAATTCCGTGTCACTGTATTTTCATTGTAATCCGAAATTGTATGTTACAATATTATAATGAAAATAAAACGTTTTGCCCCGTTGGGGGATTTTTCCTGAAACTGTTTTGTTTTATCCTGCATGCTATATTTTATTTGATAAATCATCTAGATGCATGTTTTAGGGTTTAACTAAAATTTGGGATTAATTAAAATTATATGTTATTCGAGAAGTCGCAATATTTCCGCTGTAGCAATTCTTTCAAAATCAAAATCGAAAGAAAAGAAAATTGTAAAAAGAAAATATAAAAATATAAAATAAAAACTAGAAATCCTAAATAAATAAAAAATAAAACGATAAAATAAAAATCTAAAAATATAATAAAAAGGGACGAACAAAACACACATAGGATTTAGGTAGGTTTAGGGTAGGCTAGGGTTACAGGATAAGAGAATTAATTCCATTAAAATGCGCATTTGCCTTGATATATAGCTTTTGACACCGCAAACGGACGTTTGACCTACACGATAAACATTTAAGTACATAAAACCCATATTGTCGAGAATTAGAAACTAAAGTGCGTCTATTCGGGGTATAGAATGTACAGTTTTGGGTGCTTATAAAAAGCACTACGGTGTTGGCATTTCAACTGATCATGAGTATGATCTTTTATCATCTGATCATGGGTACAATCTTTTATGTGTACGAAAATGAGTACAATCTTTTATCATCTGATCATGTTTAGTCTCTTGAGTTGTTAATACAACAATGGGACTAATTATAAACACTAAACTAATTATTATAGTTAATGTTTTTAAATGATATGGATTGTACAGATAGTGTGAGCGTTTGAGTGGGTAAACAATGACAGGGAGTAAGATTGATTTGAAGTGGTAAAAATGTCTCCGAGGAAATAGGTGGATAGGGTCCCTAAATTGAAAGAAAGGACAAATAATTCAGGGAATCTTATAGAGGAAGAGGAAGAGGAAGATGATAATGAAGTGATTGAACAAGCTGCAATGGCTGACCATTATCTTAATGTGTTGTCTCGTGATCATCAATCGAAAGGAATGAACTCAAATGGTGGGAAGAAAAAAGAGGTAGAGAAACATGAAATTGAAGTGTTAGAATAAGATGTTATGGAGGATTGCAATCTTATAATGTTGAGACCTGTTCCTAAAGACAAAACAGTTAACCCAAATTTTATTCAGGAGTTTATTAACAAAATCAAATAAGTAAATATTGAAAAAGAGGAAGTAAAGGTCATAGACAATTCTAATTTATCACGTAGAGGGACTGATTTGCCTGTAAAGTATGTAATGTCTCTTTATGATAGAATGTGCCCATCATATTCAGAAAATCAGTTGAGATTCAACACCCCTTATATTGAAGATCTATTGCCTTTTTCCAAGTTAGAGAAATAGAAGAAGAAAAAGGCTACGATACTAATAATCAGAAGATTACTCAAGAAACAGTCACCAATCCCATGTCTAAAAAGAAAGGTGGTAATAAGGGTATTAAGGTCAATGACCCTATATTTTTCTGTTGTAATACCATTATTCTTACGTTCTTCACTACCTTTAATAGAATACTACTTTAGTAATAGTCTAAAAGCTGAGATTTTTTTATTATGAATCAACTGTTGGGGCATTATTTTGATTTCAATACTACTATATAATTCTACTTTGGTAACTTTATTATTTCAGTATTCTTTTGGTTTTAATTTAGATTTTGGATTGTGTATTGGCAATTTCATTTATGTTCATAAGATATGTTCAATTTCATTTCTGATTAGATGTCTTCAATTGTGGATTATGTGAGGCTAGAAGAGCATTGCGGAAGAAGCTTGTCAACATTGTATCCTTTGGAGCGATAATTCGTCTAATTTTTCACGGAACAGGTGTGGAGGAGAAGGTATGGTGGTCGAAATAACATAAGATATGTATTAAAGGCCATCCTGAAATTTACCCATGGATGTTGTCAAACCAACATGAAGATTCTTAGATGATTTTTTGGCTTTTCCTGTATTAACTTATGTGGAAAAAATTCATTTGAATTAGTAGTACCACCTTTAATAGATTCTGTATAAACTTCAGCTATGCCTGATAACATCTAAATCAATATATGCAAGTTTATTACTACCAGTTCTAATTTGTCTTCACGGGGCGTTGTGTTTGATATTAAAAACAACACAATTAGTAGTAATGACACAATAATTTGTTCATGAAGAAACAGAGTTACCAAGCAACATATGCTCTTATTTTAGGCACTAATGGTGACCAAAATTCAACTATTCATGCTTCCAAATCCAATTTTACTTCGTGGGTGATTCTCTCATCACTTCCCGCCTAAATCTACTTCCAATTTCCAGAAGGTATTTCTCATTTCTCTCTCAAAACCATAATGCTTTATGTTCATTTACGTACAACTTACAAAGTATCTCATTTTAATGTGCCAGTATTATTGGGGCAGTGTCACTGGATTAAATTAATCTGCTTATACTAACACTTCAACTTCCTGAGTTTTTGATGAATACCCATTGGAGGAAAATGATGTCAATTCACTATAAATGACCAATGCAGAGGAACTTGAGGTTCTAAATTTCAACAAAAAACACAATTTTTACAAATCATCAAACTTACATATGGCTTTTAGATGCGCATTTAAAATAGTATATGCATATATTATCTCACTGTTTTATTGCAGATATTGTTTTATTGCATACATTATCTCACTGCGTGAGTGAGTGAGTTGAGGGGAAGTTTATAGAGTGGGCGAGTGTAATGTGAGGGGGATTCTCTGGGTTTGTTTTGTTTAAATGTGAATCTGTGTAAGGTAACTCTCTGATATAAATAAAATAGCTACTCCGGTGCTCTAGTTTTCTTCCTACTTTTTCTTCACTTTCATTCCCTTCCTTTCTCTTCTCTTCCCTCTTGACCTATTACCGTTAGGCTCTTAAGCTATAACTGATAATCTTCACTTTTGTTACCTTCCTCTCTCTTATCTGATATATCTCGAGTGCCTGTATAACAATTACTGTTAGGCTCTTAAGCTAACAAATATTGAGTCACTAAAATTGTTTAAGGGTGAAGAGAGTGATGAATCTGATGATGATTCAATTATAGGAGAAATATACCATAATAGAAGGTATCAAGTTATCTTTTTTTGGTTTGTTTCATTTTTTACTCTCTTAGATTTCTATTTCCATATCATATTGTTTGGATATTCATCTTATTATATGCTTCTCTAGATTCCACCATTCCCTTCTAATTTGTTGTGTTCTCTTCTGCATCACATAGATAATGTATATCCCTTATCCATACATTTGAAGGTGATATAATTTTGTTCATTAAGGTTTCATATTTCTCTACTTTTCGTTCTTTGGTTATATCATTCCATGGGTTGGTTTATATATTAGGTGTGGTGGTTTAGACTTATACTAAATTTGATTATCTATCATGCTGATCAACATTTTTATTTCTTAAATTTTTTTACTTTAGGACCATATGCTTAATTTGGTATTAATTTGGAGTGAGTATGTTAATTTTTTTTACTGTAAAGACCATGTATTTGATAATGTGTTTCGATATATGAATATTCCATTCTTTATGCTAGGATGCACCTTGTAAATCACTGTTCCATTTTTCTGGAGACAATTTACCTGTGTGATGTTTTTTGTAGGGGATCCCATGGCTGTCATATTTGTATTTATGAATACGTTTGTGTACTAATTTTTTGTTTGTTTCAGGATTTGAATGTAACACAACTTGAAGGAATATCAATGGTACCCATTGACATAAAAAAACTCAAACAGTTACAAGGAGGTATGTGACAACCCGCTCACCAAAATAAGGGGTGGCCAGCCCAATACTCCAATATAACGGAATCAAGGATGGAATCATTCTCAGCATCATAACAAAATATAGAGTATTCAGGATAACCACCCAATATTTCAGAAAACGGGTTGCCAAAAATTTTGATTTGAAAGTAAATAAATGAAAACAAACAACCCAATTCCTGAAAGATAAGGGAAACCCCAAGACATATAAATAATACAACAAGAATACCATAAAAAGACCGAATATGTAACCGGTCACTAAACTGATACACCAAAATACACAAGTACGATAAGTTACTTATTACATTTCATTAGACATTTACAAAAACTTGGGCTTCTCGCCCGAATAAAAGACTTGATCTTAACTAGAATGAAAATGAAAGCGTCTATACCAAATGTATCCCGTAATACCCGCAATGCATCACGGCTCGTCGAAAACATCGGAGTAGGAATTCAAATCAGGCATCCTTGCGGCGGAGTACCTGAGCAGAGGCAAGAAGAATATGAAACAGGAAAATGTAACCGGTCAGGGCCCGGTTCTATATGATTACCAGATGAATAAAGAGTATGACAGTTATGTAATATGAACCGTGAAGAAAGAGAAATAAGAAGCTACCTATACAATTTTAAACATAAGCTAAGCAGGAATAAAAATAAGCAGCATTAAACTAAAGACTTCACCCAAGGTGCTAATTATTTTATATATCTTTTCCTTAGCAGGAAATATATTTATAAACACAATATTTTGCTCTTTAAGGCAATTATACTTCAATTTTACCCTTTGTAAAAATCCTTTCCTTATCAGGAAAATAATCATTTTCAAATTCTCTTTGAGGCATTTATATGTGCTCTATGTGGCACTCCATCATGCTCTATATGGCATATCAAAATACATCAAGTCCCACTTGATTATGAACTGTTATATAATATACATATAACGTACTCTAAGACCGCCCGTCCGGGTTTCCCCACTGAGCGCGCCCCTAAATAACCATCATCTTCCAGGGCCTATCATAAGACAACCTGGGATCCTATCGCAAACGTCGGGAAGCGACCATGAGCCTACGTGGTAGCCAAGACCACACCCGGAAATCTCCCTACCCCCGCAGAAATAATATACAACCATAAGCGCTCCCATGGCCTAGGACTATATCCACCCTGCATTCATTATCCAGGGGGCTTCACCTATCGTGCGGACTTCCCTTAAGATGGTATTTAGAGAGGTGTGTAACATCCATTTTATTTATTATTTCAAAATCAAGTAAATCATTATTTACCGGTTCCATGATTGAGTAAATTATCATTTACTACTATCAATACCATTTCCATTTATATGTTTCATTTTTATTCGAAACCATTACTGTTTTACTTCTAGTACTAGATAGAGCTTATAATCCGGAGCCATGCGATAACTTATATCAACACTACAACCTCAAAGGAATAAATAAACTCTTCATTATCTCCAAGCATTCTAGGAGGTTATTTTAGAACCCCAAGGTTATCATCTTTCGAAGGAATGAAATGACTTTCAATTTATTCTCCAAACTCACCTTTATGGCGTTATTATGTACCACCAAGGTTAACATAGTTCAATCGAACTTTTAAAGTCTCTCAATATTCTTTTGGGGTGGTAATATAAACCATCAAAGCTAGTATAGCTTAATTAAGCTCCTAAGGTCTCCCGAACATAACACTACATCTCCTAGTTTTATAATAATTAACTAGAAGAAAAGAATGCCTTATCATTAATAGGCCTAACCCCGAAAAATCCCCACATAACCCATTCCTAATGTAGGGTAGACAACTAACTCATCTCACACTCTAGGACTCTAAGTTTACTTCATTCAAGAAGGTTCCTAGTCCCTATATTTAAAGAAAAGGATTAAAATTGAGTTATAAAAATTAACTCAAAAACAGCAGGAAAACGAATCGATTCGCCCAAAAAGCGAATCGGTTTGGACAACTAAACCAACCTTCTGCAATTGACCGAATCGATTCGGCCTCAATCCCGAATCGATTCGGGTCATGCAGACCTGCCAATTCCCTTAGCGAATCGATTCGCCCAAAGGGCCGAATCGATTCGGACCTGCAAATCTGCCAAAAATGGCTACGAAGGGTTATGAACCCTAATTCCTCTAAACCCCAAATTTCTTCCATCATACACACAACCAACAATATTTATCTACCCAAAGTGTATCCTACACGATTTAAAACCATTTTAGTCCACAATTTCATCATCAAAACTAAGATTAGGGCTTAAATTCCATAAATTCCATTTTTGATCTTCAAATGAATTTACATAAATATCATACAAATTATTCAACTTAAATCATATATTAGCAAGTAGAAAACTTTCCTTGATGTAGGGAATATCAGATTTCTTTGAGTAGGAGCATCAATCCATCTACAATCTTCATTTTCTCTTCTTTCTCCATTCTTTCTCTTCATCTCTCTTTCTCTCCTTTTCTCTCTATGTTTTATGACAAAAAATGAGGGAATGAAATAAGAAGCAAGACCAAAATCGGGGCTTAACATAATTCTCCCAACTTAAATGGTTAATACCACATTAAAATGACTCGCAAATACGCATATAAGCTAAAACCAGGTAAAAGTGCCCGAAACACAAAAATACAATATGGCACTTATTTTGACTGTCTCGCACCTTCCGAGACTAACTACACCCTCTAAACTGGCATCCGGAAATTTTTATAAATTATTTCGAGTTCCAAAAATCATTTAAACTATAAGGCCATATAAAATACATGACACTACAGACATGCAACCTGATGTTATTTACTTTCACCTGCAGTAAATATGCATCAACCTAGTAAATATTAACTTTCAATTTATTAAACTAATATTTACTCCAGTCCCCACATTTTATATAATTACCTTATGCGGTAAAATTAGTATAAAATGAGCCTCCCAGAATTGAGGGTTGTTACATACTCCCCTCCTTAAGAGGGAATTTTGCCCCCAAAATTCGGGCATACCCAAATCTGATAAGGGTATACTGCTCTAAACTAGGATTCTAACATCCTAAACAAACTCCTCGTTATCGCGACGTCCCAGATGGACTCGGACTAAGGTCGACCCTGTCGATCTCAGTCAATCATCATTTGTTCTCTAGTCTAGTAGCACAAGGCGCTCTTCGCTATCCATCGATTCTAGCTTCCTACGGCGGAACACGTTGCCCACATGACTCGGCACAATTAGCCAAATCTATAGCATCATGTTACATCACACCTTGGGGTATTCGTACCGGCTCTAAGTGGCTTAGCCCCAACGCTACTCAGCTATCCCCCGCATCGACGTATCTCATCAAGGCGTATGGCTTAAAAGCCAAATCTCTAAAGAAATGTTCCGAGACCATTCCAAGTCTAAGGAACATATTACCCATTGGTTCCATCCAACGAGTTTACGAATTACTCAACTGACCATGCCAGGCCACTCACAATACCATGCCTTAGGAAATGATCCATAAGGCCACTCCAAAACCTAATGATTGCACGAAAATCTCCATCCATACCATCACTGCTCCCATCTGCTATGTATACTAAGGCGCACGTTCGTAATACGCCTTTCGGCATAAGCAAATTTCCTCCCTTACATCCATCCACTTTAGGGTGGTAGGATATACGTCATTTCCATACGGTTCCCATTACTTCGCGGAAACTCTTGCTAAACCTTCGACACGAATATATAGTCTCGGCCCACCCTATTATAATAGGCACCTCCCACGGTTCTACCATTCCCCATCGAGAATGGGATGTACTCTTCTACATGTAGTCCGTCCATAATGGGCGGAAAAACAACGATTGGGTCGACGGTCACCAATTTTCTCAATTGGGATCATGACCAGTTCGATGCCGGTAGTTCCATGCAAACGTCTATGAATACCCCTCTTCATTCACCACTACTCTTCTTCGCACGAGTAGGTGAAATTGTCAATCACAGATCGAAATGCTCTCGCTATAGAGTCTTCTGAGTCATACTCACTCTACTTGGCCTTCCATGCCATAACCATTTTCTCTGACGAGTCCTCTACTCGACACGTCCACTAGCCCAATCGCATTTCCTTAGCGAATGAGAAAAATATCCAATCACTAGTTCTTCTGAACCCCGAGCACCAACTCGATTCCTCCCACAACATATTTCAACAACTTGTTGCCTACGAGAAGGACCAAATGTCCTGCCCAGGAAGTAGTGCCTTATCTATTTAAGGTGATCACTACCACAATGAATCTTAATTCAAGCACGGGATATCACTCTCCACAAGTTTAAACTTGTGAGACACATAAACAATAGGTCTATGCTCCATTATTACTCCCCAATCCTGGCATAAACTTATTCATTAAACTCACTCTCGAGCTTACAATCATGGCTCAGGAGTGAGGATCCACCCGTCCTTATCAACTCCCCGAAAATGAAGTTACCAACGTAACATTATCTCTAAGAAATGCCTCATCTCCTTCGGCCGAACCTACCAAACCTCTCGAGACCCCATAATCTCGTTCCTAAGGGATCTAATCTCTTATAGAGTTAACCCACAACTTATTCGTGGTCAACTCCCTAACGCTTTCCTAAACTAACACCACCTACCCTCAAGGTCTTACATCCTAAAAATCCTAGGGTCTAGCTATATATATCCTACCTAAATCGTAAGCATATAATACTTAAATATATCCCTAGTGCCCAAGACCTTACTCAACTTCGGACATTCGCTCGGGTTCATGCGTGGGACGTCTCGCCGAAGCGAAATCCAGACAAGGAACCCTCCCGTTACACTACTACCTCGCATTGTCGGTCATTAAGATGTGACGGTCTAAGACACATGATCGGGATCGGCACAATTCTAATTATAAGATTCTACTTCTAGACTTTACCTTAGCATTCTATACATGAAATAAGAGAAAGAAAATATGACATCTCTCCACTCCCAACGTCGTTAAGGTTCACGCGTGGAGCGTCCCGCAAAAGCGGAATCCAAACAAGGAACCCCTCCTATGCATTACTACTTAACTTTGTTGGTCGTGGAGATAAGTCATAGCATCTACACACAATGCGAGTAAACAATAGAACATTCAAACCAAGTAACACATATGACACATATACATTTAAAAATATCATCACTCGCTTCATAACGAGTGAAGAAAAGATAGAACTTCCATACCACGGAAGTCATATAATTACCCTTCTATAATAACGTAAATACTACTACAAGCTCAAAATACACACCCGAGTCTATCGTAGACACAATACTACTAAATCTTATCCTAAAGAAGATACACTACCCACCTATAGGGTATAATTCCCTCCACCATTTGCCAAGCACTCCGGGTCAATACTAATGGTTCTCAGACTCCACATTCGAGCCTTACACATACCAACATTATTTCTACCAACTCCCCAACCAGGCACTTTACTCTTGCCCTTGCTCTTCCACTCAACGAAGTTTAAAATGAGTGGTTCTACACTCCACATCATAGCCGTTATTCCGACTCTGGCTGACAATGATTGCCCATGCAGTCCCTCTTACTTTCTCAGTAAAAGAGGACACGCTCTTGGCCTCCTCTTCCTCAGTTCAATGAAACCTCCCCAGGTGGGTGTCCACCGATGGGGTTTCACGATTCTTACTCCATCAGAAGTGTTGACAACACCTATTTTGGAGCCTATCACTTCATGGTGCATGATCTCGTCTCCCTAACCGTACAACACCTTATTCGCCATTGGTCTTTAACCGAACCTTTTGTGAACATTCGAGAATCCACCTTCTCCCCAGTCGAGTTATCCCAGAGAAACTCGCCATCGCAAGTATCCACCGGGCTTCTCTATGGGCCAAACTTCTGGCACCCACGAATATAGTGACCACATTTTCACCACATCAACACCTCTTCTATGGGTGAAGGATTTTCCTCCATTCTACTACAGGGAACTTCTCCACTTAAATATAACATCGCGTGAATTCTCAAGTCTAGTACCACTTCCTACTTCTAGCGGTACTTGGGAAACTACATCAACCGAAATGTGCAGTCGTAATAGCAAGACAAGAAAGTGCTACAAAAAAGGGAGCGGCCTCTAAAGCGGTCCTCATCCCCGACTACACTTTACAGTTCTCCACACACCTTCCCATAACTCCCTTCTTCTATCGACCTATTATTCTCACACGAGTACGCAAAAGATTTTATAGATTCTACCTCATGGTAGAAGAATGAAATCTCACAAGGCAAATCAACGATCTTAATCCTAAGGCTTTACATCAAATCAAGAGCAACGCTGAAAACTTAAGGCGTCCACACAGATTCCTAAGGACTCTAGAACCTGATGCTCTGATACCATCTGTGACAACCCACTCACCAAAATAAGGGGTGGCCAGCCCAATACTCCAATATAACGGAATCATGGATGGAATCATTCTCAGCATCATAACAAAATATAGAGTATTCAGGATAACCACCCAATATTTCAGAAAACGGGTTGCCAAAAATTTTGATTTGAAAGTAAATAAATGAAAACAAACAACCCAATTCCTGAAAGATAAGGGAAACCCCAAGACATATATAAATAATACAACAAGAATACCATAAAAAGACCGAATATGTAACCGGTCACTAAACTGATACACCAAAATACACAAGTACGATAAGTTACTTATTACATTTCATTAGACATTTACAAAAACTTGGGCCTCTTGCCCGAATAACAGACTTGATCTTAACTAGAATGAAAATGAAAGCGTCTATACCAAATGTATCCCGTAATACCCGCAATGCATCACGGCTCGTCGAAAACATCGGAGTAGGAATTCAAATCAGGCATCCTTGCGGCGGAGTACCTGAGCAGAGACAAGAAGAATATGCAACAGGAAAATGTAACCGGTCAGGGCCCGGTTCTATATGATTACCAGATGAATAAAGAGTATGACAGTTATGTAATATGAACCGTGAAGAAAGAGAAATAAGAAGCTACCTATACAATTTTAAACATAAGCTAAGAAGGAATAAAAATAAGTAGCATTAAACTAAAGACTTCACCCATGGTGCTAATTATTTTATATATCTTTTCCTTAGCAGGAACTATATTTATAAACACAATATTTTGCTCTTTAAGGCAATTATACTTCAATTTTACCCTTTGTAAAAATCCTTTCCTTATCAGGAAAATAATCATTTTCAAATGCTCTTTGTGGCATTTATATGTGCTCTATGTGGCACTCCATCATGCTCTATATGGCATATCAAAATACATCAAGTCCCACTTGATTATGAACTGTTATATAATATACATATAACGTACTCTAAGACCGCCCGTCCGGGTTTCCCCACTGAGCGCACCCCTAAATAACCATCATCTTCCAGGGCCTATCATAAGACAACCTGGGATCCTATCGCAAACGTCGGGAAGCGGCCATGAGCCTGCGTGGAAGCCAAGACCACACCCGGAAATCTCCCTACCCCCGCAGAAATAATATACAACCATAAGCACTCCCATGGCCTAGGACTATATCCACCCTGCATTCATTAGCCAGGGGGCTTCACCTATCGTGCGGACTTCCCTTAAGATGGTATTTAGAGAGGTGTGTAACATCCATTTTATTTATTATTTCAAAATCAAGTAAATCATTATTTACCGGTTCCATGATTGAGTAAATTATCATTTACTACTATCAATACCATTTCCATTTATATGTTTCATTTTTATACGAAACCATTACTGTTTTACTTCTAGTACTAGATAGAGCTTATAATCCGGAGCCATACGATAACTTATATCAACACTACAACCTCAAAGGAGTAAATAAACTCTTCATTATCTCCAAGCATTCTAGGAGGTTATTTTAGAACCCCAAGGTTTTCATCTTTCGAAGGAATGAAATGACTTTCAATTTATTCTCCAAACTCACCTTTATGGCGTTATTATGTACCACCAAGGTTAACATAGTTCAATCGAACTTTTAAAGTCTCTCAATATTCTTTTGGGGTGGTAATATAAACCATCAAAGCTAGTATATCTTAATTAAGCTCCTAAGGTCTCCCGAACATAACACTACATCTCCTAGTTTTATAATAATTAACTAGAAGAAAAGAATGCCTTATCATTAATAGGCCTAACCCCGAAAAATCCCCACATAACCCATTCCTAATGTACGATAGACAACTAACTCATCTCACACTCTAGGACTCTAAGTTTACTTCATTCAAGAAGGTTCCTAGTCCCTATATTTAAAGAAAAGGATTAAAATTGAGTTATAAAAATTAACTCAAAAACAGCAGGAAAACGAATCGATTCGCCCAGAAAGCGAATCGGTTCGGACAACTAAACCAACCTTCTGCAATTGACCGAATCGATTCGGCCTCAATTCCGAATCGATTCGGGTCATGCAGACCTGCCAATTCCCTTAGCGAATCGATTCGCCCAAAGGGCCGAATCGATTCGGACCTGCAAATCTGCCAAAAATGGCTACGAAGGGTTATGAACCCTAATTCCTCTAAACCCCAAATCTCTTCCATCATACACACAACCAACAATATTTATCTACCCAAAGTGTATCCTACACGATTTAAAACCATTTTAGTCCACAATTTCATCATCAAAACTAAGATTAGGGCTTAAATTCCATAAATTCCATTTTTGATCTTCAAATGAATTTACATAAATATCATACAAATTATTCAACTTAAATCATATATTAGCAAGTAGAAAACTTGCCTTGATGTAGGGAATATCAGATTTCTTTGAGTAGGAGCATCAATCCATCTACAATCTTCATTTTCTCTTCTTTCTCCATTCTTTCTCTTCCTCTCTCTTTCTCTCCTTTTCTCTCTATGTTTTAAGATAAAAAATGAGGGAATGAAATAAGAGGCAAGACCAAAATCGGGGCTTAACATAATTCTCCCAACTTAAATGGTTAATACCACATTAAAATGACTCGCAAATACGCATATAAGCTAAAACCAGGTAAAAGTGCCCGAAACACAAAAATACAATATGGCACTTATTTTGACTGTCTCGCACTTTCTGAGACTAACTACACCCTCTAAACTGGCATCCGGAAATTTTTATAAATTATTTCGAGTTCCAAAAATCATTTAAACTATAAGGCCATATAAAATACATGACACTACAGACATGCAACCTGATGTTATTTACTTTCACCTGCAGTAAATATGCATCAACCTAGTAAATATTAACTTGCAATTCATTAAACTAATATTTACTCCAGTCCCCACATTTTATATAATTACCTTATGCGGTAAAATTAGTATAAAATGAGCCTCCCAGAATTGAGGGTTGTTACAAGGTAAAACAACCATTTTGCCTCATTTTCTTTCAAATTTATATAAGTAATACTAATTATACAACAAAAAAGAATGAAGCGTCTTTAGAAATTATACACCTATGTATAAATAATCCATAAAGTTTCAAGTTAAATTTCCTCCGAACATTAAGAACACCGTCACATGTTTTTAACACGATATGAATGGACTACTGTGGATGTTATGAAGGGGCTTTTAATGGTGGATGATGTTGTGAAGGAACTTTGGTTTATTCATGATTCGGCAATATGACATGGTTATTGGGTTTTCTGATTTTTTTATACAGATCTTAGGAGGCACCTTTATGGTTATCTCCCCCTCTCCCCATTTTTTTGGGTATTTGTTGGTTAAAAAAAGTTCTTTTTAATTCGTAAATGGATTCTTAAAATTTATGCATTTTAGTTGTTATTTGATTTGATTATTTTTGCATTTAGGGTTCCAAATGTTCACAACCAAGTGTGTGTGGTGTGTTAAGTTTGAGATAATAGATATATGACATGTTTTTTTTTTCTTGGCACTAAAATGGTGTAATGGCTATATTAATTCAATTTCAGTTATATTGTTCTTTGCTCAGTTATATTTGACATGTTTTGCATCTATTTCTGTTATGCAGTTTGGCAAGTGAATGTGTAACGGTAACTTAACAAAGCTAGGGTAACTTTGATATATTAGGATGATATTTTTGTTATTTGTTTGTTCTGCTCTAAATTATATATTGTTTATTCAACCTTTATAGCTTCAATATTAAGGTGTAAATTTTGTTTGATGATAGTTGTATAAGATTTATGATAGTTCCTCATATAACTAAAAAAGTGATAATGTGTAGAGATCATGGTTTTTCCACTCATTTTTTTAGATACAGTGGGTTAATCGATATCATATACTTTCATGTATTTTGGGTATGGTTTTTTTGTGTGTATTTTAACTTTTTATGTATTTTATCTTATGTTTTGTTTTGTTTAAGGGTTATTTTTTCAACATAGTATCTTTTTGGCCTTGAATTAGTGTGCATATACTATATCTTTCTCAAATTTTAGATTTAAATGATATTTGAAATATATGGTCTTCTCACCCAAATTAGTTTGAAAAGCATTGTGTTAACCCAATTTTTTAGATCATGTTAACCCATCTTCATACCTTTTTTAAGTTATTTGCAATTCCAGGTCTTCTTTGAAAGATCCACATGAAAATTTTGGGCTAAAGATATTATCTATAGATGCTCCAGATTGTAGCTGGAGATTAAAATCTACAGATGTGCCAGATTGTAAGTGTAGCTGGAGATTAAGGTAGCAGGTGTCCACATTATAAGTGTAGTTTTATTCTACCCCCCCCCCCCCTCCCACCCACACACGCACACGCAAAAAAAACATATGGGTATTTCATAACTTCGAGATCTCACAAATGGAAGCTATTGGCATATTAAAGAGACTCCAGGCTATTGGCAGCTATTGGCATATTAAAGAGACTCGAGGCGTTCCACTAAGCGAGATATATCACAAATGGCATACACAGCTTTTCAGTAGTACATAAGCTCCCAAGTGCTTCAACAGACGTTCTTGATAGTAGAGTCTGCAGATTTCCCACTAGCTTAGGGACATCTGTCTTGACGATGCCTAAATCACTATTTGGGTGGTAGTTCCTGAGGCCAAAGAAGGGCTCTGGTGTGTTGTGATTTCACTCGGAGTCAGAAGTGTCCTGTTCACAACTTGCCTCATTTGAAGGTATCTGATATTCAACATTTTGAGTATTGTTTTGTTCATTTTTACCACATAAATTGGTTCAGTTTTAGTGCTTTTACAGTGGATATTTGTATTTTTAGGACTTCACTTCAAATTTTAAGGATTTTTATAAAAACATTTGTTTCTTTGGGTTTTCCATTTTTGTTGGATAGTAGTGTTAGTAAAATCATGAATATGTAGTCAGTATCTTAGTATTAATTTTGTTTATGAATAGGTATGCATTATATATGTCTCATTTTGATTGCCTACGCCAAATCTCTATCCCATATTGATGGCCTTCATTTTCCAAATCTATGTCGTTTATTCTCACTTTAATGGTAGTAATACCTATTGATCCTCGACATTGCTTGATGTATTTTTAAATAGGAACAGGAACATGAACTATTGTTTACTATTTTTTACTGGAGCACAACATAACTATTTCATATTCACACACACACACACACATGCATACACGTGCACCGGTACACTCCTTCAATCTCTTACACATTCACACACACACATGCACAGGTACACTCCTTCAATCTCTTACACATTCACACACACTCACACATATACATGTACACACATATCTATGATTTTCACATACATGCACATAGATCTGAGTTTGATATTAGATTTTTAAATTATACACATATAATGTTTTTAACATTTAATTGTTGTTTGGTTATTGTTTTTCTTGAAACAACCTACTGTTTCGAACTGTTATTACAGGGAAGGGACTTTATATTAGGTATTTATGTTCTATTCTATATAACTTATTAAAAGTTGGGGGCAAAAGTCCTAAATATTAAAAAATATCTATCATTATATATAGATTGGGAGTTCTTTATGCAATAAGAGAATATTTCAAAGGGTAGAGTTTATAAGTAAAAGGTTCTTATGCATGAGGCACAAGACAGTAATTTTTGGGAGTATGTTGAGCTTATATTGTTTTCCTATATTAAGACCTTTTTAACTGATTTTTAATTACTAAGAATTATACTATAAATGAGTTTGAAATTTTTGTGTGTTTAATCAGCTATGGAAACTCTATAGCGACATGTTAGAGACACGGTGTATATGATAAATAATTAATAATTAGTTTTGTTTATATAATATTTGACTAGCTCTTTCAATTTAGAATTTACTAACTATATTTTCTTTTTTTGTATCAGGTCACATTTTGAAAATAACGGACAATCATTATAGTGGAATATAATGATTTGGACTTCCATCGATATATATATATTTTTTTAAGATGTTTGTTTCATTGAAGCTTTTGTTAGACGAATTTGGGATTTTTTTTATATTGTTGGATTTGTTGTTGTCCCTTAAGTAGGGTGGATAGTCCAATAAACAAATGAGATTTTGTCCAGTTTTTTTAAAAAATTGACACTTTGTACTTTTGAGACACAATGTCATATAATGAATATTGTATATTTCATATTATATGTGAATTTGTTTGATGAATTTAGAATATTTGAATGTTGTTGGACTATTCGTTGTTGTTGTTTGTTAAGCAGGATAAATAGTTTATAAACAAAGGAGATTATGGCCAATTGTTTAAAATTACATTTTGTTTTGTTAGGAACAATATTTGTGCCATTTTTCAATTACGTACTTCAAAAATTTTCACCGTTTATATGATATTTTTTTTCAATTATGGCCAATTGTTGTTGTTTGTTAGGAACGATATTTGTGTTGTTTATACAAGATCCCGAAAAGATTATTTGTGGTGTTTAGAAAATTTTCACCGTGCCTTCAGGCACGGACATTCCGCTAGTGTGTGTGTGTGTATATATATATACATATATATATATAGGAGCTTGGAAATTTATTTTGGGTGTTAGTATTTTTTGTTAAACTGTTTTTGAATTCATAGTTCTAAAGATTTTGTTCTCGAACACCTTTTCGTAGAAAAATCATATCAAATCCAAAAAAAATCAGGAAAATACGAAACTGGCAGCCACGCGTTCGTATCAAAATTATCTACAATTCTGGAAGGTCGTTAGAACGAGAATCAATGTCATTCGAACGAGATCCAAAGTCATTCGAACGAGATTTTAAATGTTTTTTTTTCGTTCTGACTTATCGTTAGAAGTGTCGTTCGAACGAAATTGGCGGGAATAGTTTTTTGACAATTTTATCCCATTTTCCTACTTTTTGTCCCACTATCGTTTTTCCAAATAAATATACTTCGGGACTAGACTTTTTTAAAAGACTTTTTCACACATCTAAGATAGTTTTTTAGAGAAAATTCTTCCAAGAAAAAGTCCCCTTGATTTTTGTTAAAATGTTTTAATTCTTATAACAAAATCAAGATTTATACACCCATAGTTTCTTTCTTTCAAGTTTCTTCATATATATCTTTGCTTAGAGTGTTTGGCACCGGGTTTTTCTCTACACCTCAAAGAAGAGAAGTTTGGGTTTACTCCTATATCCCCAAAAGAAGAAGACTTGTTTTTGCTACGGTGTTCTCACATGGTTAAAGGCACCATGTGTGGTTGACGACTGTTCCCAAAAGCTTCATTGGTGGATTCCAAGGTTCCGCTAGAGTCCGAGATTGTCGGCTAAGCAGAGGTTGATACAAGAAGACGCGTCAGGGGCTTGAAGGGAATCGAGTCGAGTTTTTTAAGTCATCTATCTTGTATTTGTAAAATTTTGTACTTAGTGGACTTAAGGGTAGGGGTCTCCGAGTTTTTTTCGTTGTGGATTATCCTAGTATATCGCGACGTAGTGTGTTGTGAATTTATTTTATCTTGCAAAATCACCTAGAATGCTTGCTTAGGGCTAAAAGATAAAATATGGTTTAATTCACTACCCTTGTTTAATTTGGTTCTAAATTAGTTTGGGTATAATTTAATTATTTTAATTCAAGTCATTAACCTTAATTTCGTAAAATTTGGTTTGGCCTAATTTGCAAAAATTAAATATTTATTGTTAGGCAAATTTTTAGGACTTGAATTAAATTATTTTTGGGCTTAAAGTAAAAATTCACAAATTTGATTTTTAGTATAATTTTAATTTTGAGAAAATTAAAATTTGTTTTACTTTAGTTTTAATTTGTGAAGAAATTAATTTTTAGTTTTTGTAGTTGTTTAGTTGAACCATCTCCATTCTGCACTTAAAGGAAGTTGTTATTTAAAAATTTAAAATTGGGAGCCTCATTTTCCAACAAGTAGTATTAGAGCGGGATCGCTAAATTATTGCGTTTAAGAACCTTTTGAGTTTGTAAAATGGAAAATATGCCCTTTTTAAATTTTCAGTTTTTGATGATTCTCGCATGCTTGCACATGACTCCTCTCTTGCTATATCATATGAGTAATTGCTTGAATGTTTTGCATACTTTAGCTTTTGTTCGTCAAGCTATATGTTCATGCTAATTGTATGCTTGTTTATCATTTTCTAGTCATAGATTTATCTCATATCTCATGCTAGAATTATGATTTGTGTTTATCTTTTGTATTATATTTGTTTCATTTTAGGTTGCATTAAATGAAAAATACAAAAAGATTTTTGTTTATCATTTTTGTTTTACCCGATTAGTAATTTAAGCTTTATAAAAAAAATACAAATGATTTTCTTTGTTTTTTGAGTAAATATTTTTATTTTTGGTTCAAAATTTCAAAAACTCAAAAAGATTTTTATTTTGTGTGTATTTTAGTTTGACACACTTTATGTGGCATATACTTGTGTTTGAATCCCTTCTTTTTCGCTCCCATGTGGCTAGAACTTTAGTTAAGATTGTCAATCCTTAAAATGTTATTTACCATGTTTACATGGAGTACTTGGATTTTGTGTCGCTTGAATGGATTCTATTTTTATATGCCTCAATTCACACATGCACAAGCTCTTTTGAAATTTAATCATGACATGTTATATTTGAGCTTTGTGAGGTGTTCTCCTTCCAATCTTGTCATCTACATATTTGTGACCTAGGAGGACTAGTGCATGTCAAAATTCGTTGCACATGAGATTTGTGATATATATAAATGTTATATAAATATGCATGGGGAGGGACTCCAAAAGGAAATATCATCCTTTGCGAAAAGTAAGCCACCGTTTGGAATGCACCTAAAAGAAATACGTGGTCCAAAGGCCTAAAAATAAAATATGGCATTAAAAAGAAAAATAATTGCCAAGGCCTATTTTTAATTGATATATTCATTCAAAATATATGTGCTTATTGAGGGAGATTGGACGATATATCAATGGTTTGCACAATGTCTATTTATCCTAGTTGCCCTTTCATTGTCATGACTCTATTGGTTTGTAGAATCATCAAAATCTTAGGCTTGTATGCATTGTGTATGTTTGTTCCTTGAGTTCAATTTATATTGTCACATGAGGTTATGTTCAAATTTCAATAAGTTTGCAATCAAATGAGAACTCCGTGAACATCTTTTAAGTGATTGGGTCTAAATTTAATTGGTACTAGTTCACACCCCTACACTTCCGTTTCCATATGACACATTTTTTCCATATGAGTGTGAAAAACTTATTGTATTTTATGTCATCTGTGAGTTTATATCTATATATATGTGCGTGCGTATTATTGGTATATTTAGAGTATGTATATATATGATATTTCTTTTGTCTTTGCCTTGCTTTCTAGTCCATCTATGCTTCTACTTCATAATTGGTATCTATCTTGTTGCATTTTTGTTGATATCACATGCTTAATATCTCATGTATCATATTGGTATCATTTATTATTTGTTTAGATCAGTTATGATTTTGTTGCCTATAATTTTTCATATTCTTTGCACTGTATGCACGCTTGTTTTTATTTAATTCTATCACCTTTGTCTATTCCTGAACTAAAAGGATAGGGGGAGAAATGGTATATAATCTTATTATAATCATATCTTAGTTTGAGAGATTTATCTTAGGGGGAGACGTCTTTCTAATTGTGTCATTATCACACAAAATGGGGAGAATTAAGTTAGGGGGAGTAATTATTTTAAATGCATTTAATATTTTAATATTCCCTGTGCGTTTAATGTTTTGCTTAAGTGTGCAGGAATTATTATAACGGTTTAACGACAACTTAACTTTCATCAGCAAAGATAGTAATCATCCTTCGATTTTTTAGTCAAGCTTGTAATTTTTTATTTTGGGTGGGAAGTTTTTGAGTCTAGTAGAGCTTGACGGTTCTTTAGGATTTTTGTTTAGTTTTTGTCATGGAATAGCCAAAGGGGGAGATTTGTAAGGACACAAATCTTCGATTGAGTCTTAATGTAGTGTTGGCTCAATTCCGGACAAAAACATTTAAGTCATAGGATATTGTTCAAGTGTATACTCCAAGCCTATGACAAGTTAAAGTTAAAGACGTTGCGGCATTACTTTTCAAGAGAACATCATTGCCGATTTTCGTGCCAAGTTTCACATAACCAACATGTGGATTCCAATGTCTCCTAAAAGTATGAATGCATTAATATATATGTATATATATATGGGAGCTTGGAAATTTATTTTGGGTGTCATTATTTTTTTGTTAAACTTTTTTTGAATTCATAGTTCTAAAGATTTTGTTCTCGAACACCTTTCCCTAGAAAAATCATATCAAATCCAAAAAAAATCAGAAAAATACGAAACTGGCGGCCACGCGTCCGTATCAAAATTATCTACAATCATGGAAGGTCGTTTGAACGAGAATTAATGTTGTTTGAATGAGATCCAAAGTCGTTCGAACGAGATTTCAAACGATATTTTTTTTTTCGTTCTAACTTATCGTTAGAAGTGTCGTTCGAAGAAAATTGGCGAGAACAGTTTTTTGACAGTTTTATCCCATTTTTCCACTTTTTTGTCCCACTATCTTTTTGCCAAATAAATATACTTCGGGACCAGACTTTTTTAAAAGACTTTTTCACACATCTAAGATAGTTTTTGAGATAAAATTCTTCCAAGAAAAAGTCCCCTTGATTTTTGTTAAAATGTTTTAATCCTTAGAACAAAATCAAGGTTTATACACCCATAGTTTCTTTATTCCAAGTTTCATCATATATATATCTTTGCTTCGAGTGTTTGGGACCGAGTTTTTCTCTACACCTCAAAGAAGAGAAGTTTGGGTTTACTTCTATATCCCTAAAAGAAGAAGACTTGTTTGAAATATTTAAAATTTTCTTAAATCAAATTGAAAATTAAATTAATCAGAAAATTAAGAAGTTACATAGTGATAAAGGCACTAAATATGATTTTGGCTCTTTTAATATATTTTATTAAATTCACGGTATTATACATGAAAAACCCTATATTATTCCAAAATGAATGGTAAAGAGAAAACAAAAAATAGGACTTTAACTGAATTGGTAGATGCTATTTTATTAAGCTCGGGGGTTACCTCAATGGGGAGAAATAATTTTGACGGTGTGCCACGTGCTTAATAGGATTTCTAAGACTAAAACTAAAATCGCTCCTTATGAAATTTGAAAAAATAATAAGCCAAACGTATCATATTTTAGAACGCGAGGGTGCTTAGCCTATGTATGTATTCCCGACCCTAAGAGGTATAACTTAGCCAGTGGAGCATATGAGCATCCTTTTATTGGCTACGTGGTTATTTGCAAAGCATATAAATTTTATGATTTGAAAAATCAAATTATTATCAAATCAAACAGTGTTAATTCTTATGAAGAAAAATTTCCATTTAAATTGAGAAATAGTGGGAGCTCGACATCCATTACCGCTTCAATTTCTAAAAATTCATAACCAAATGAATATATTTTAGAACCAATATGATTTAAAAGACCTCGTGTTAAAAAAGATTTTGGTCCCAACTTTTATGCTTACACATTAGAGGAAGATCATAATACCCTTCAAGATTGAAGATTATTGTGAGATAACTTATTGTAAGTTTGATTTATTAATAAAAAAATTTACTCATTCTTGCAATTGATTTTTGTCTTTAATTATGGCAGCTTAATTCTTCTATTAGAATTAGGGTGAAGTTTATCATAGTCAACTAATATTATCATGTTAATTTAATTATTGTTTATTCCCTACTAGTTTTAATTGTTATAAAAAATTTGGTATTGATTTTAAAAAAACACGGAGTATATTTTAAAGCCTACAAAATTATTTTGTAAAATCGAGTTTTAATATATAAAAATAGTAATTTTGATGGATTATGCTTGCACTTTGATTGTTTTGAGAGTCCTTGCTTAAATACATTTGCGAACTTTAAAACTTATATTTTCTATGGGAATGGGGATTTCAGTTGTCTGTTAGAGGCGTTAAAAATATTTCGAGCATAACTGTCACATTTTTTGAATTAAACACGATGAGAGTCAGTTTAACTTGAGTTATAAAAAGGGAATGACAACATTAAATTAGTGTGCAATATGAGTTACGTGATAAATTGACCCTGAATCCTAATTATTTTAATATTGTTTACAACTCTCGTCTGTTTCTTTTATTATTCGTAGTTGCTTTCATTTAGTTTAGTGCATAATTATTATCTACTCCATTTAGTCTAGTTGGAGAGTTGCAATTATTTTAAACAATAAAATTGACAAAAAAAAATTGTGGGTTCAACTCGTACTTACACTCGTTATTCTATAATAGTCATTCACTTGCGGTAATTTTTAATTTGACAACAAGTCTTTAGCACCGTTGTTGAAAATTTGTCCAATTTTTTCTTTTAAAAAATTGCGACTTTTAGACTACTTTTTTAATTACTTTTTGCATTTTTGTTACAAAAATTTCATCAATATACACAAATTTGAAAAAAATCCGAAACACAGATTTTTTTTAAATTTCCTGATTTTGTTTTTTCCTTAAATAGTCACAAAATAAAAAAAAATCGAAAATAAAAAATAAATCTAAAAATTTTTAAAAAATTACTTCCACTAGTATTTTTTTCCAAAATATAAAAAATGAAAAAAAAAATCGTTTAATTAGTGTGCTTGGTTTTTATTGTTTTTGTGTTAAATGCACCATTACTGCATGTGTGGTGTTATTTTTTTTATTATTTTTTTGGGTCATACATTAAACTTGGTATATTTTTTTTTTGTGTCTTATTTTGCAGTATTATATTAAAAAATACAAAAAGGAAAAAAAGGTAAATATGAAGAAAAATTTGGAAAAGGTGTACAACGGTGAGTAGACGTGAAGAATACACGTGCAATGTTGCCATGAGCACAAGGAACTCTCGGGGATGGCTAAAATGTGGGTGACGTTTTCCCCTGATCGACGTCAACTGGCACTTCAACTCGGCGTAAACAACTGATCGTAAAAATTCCGCGCCAGAGATACATTTTTGTGTCCTCCTACGTGGTTTAATTTCACATTTAAATTACAACGTTGCATGAATCGAATTAAGGGAAAAGCCCATGTAAAAGGTAAGGTGGGGATTTCATCACCCTTCCATGGCCCGAAAATTGTTAATTAACCAAGCATCTGCATAATCAAGCCATCATATTTAATTTAAAATCAAGTAGAAGTTGGCCTTAAGATATCACATAGCTCATAGAAAACCTCATAATGATGCAAGAATTAAAAGTTACTCCAGCGCAAATTTGTCATATCGGTTTTGTTTTACCTAATCTAGTATTGATGATTTTTATTGTTTCATCGTACCGACAACCTACTTGGAGGTAAAATTGAAATTTGAGGCGATAATCGTAGTTGATTGTCTTTTGAATTCTCTTTTGTCAAATGGTAAGAGTTGTTTAATTAGGGATATTAATCCGGAGACCCTTGTTGTCATCGTTGATTAATATCGGGAAAACTAGACTATTAATTGAAATTCCCTTCACCAAAAATTTGGTAATTCAATCTTCTTTGTGTTAGCGAGGAACTATGTGGTTTGAGTCAAATTATTTTCTTCAAAAATAAAAAAAAAAATCAAAATTAAAAATTAAAAAAGGAAAAAAAGAAAAAAAAAAGGAGACATCTGAGTGAACTTAGTGTATGCGAAGATGGTGTCAAGATCTTACATGTTGTTTGTCAAGTGTGGAATCTAGCATTACCAATACTTACGTAGGTATATTTTTTATATTCACCAAAAAGATAGACGATTTAGCACTGCGTGCCCTTAAAGATTACCTTTATCCGACTAGGTCTAGTCAAACTTTATGCATACATCTATGTGAGCATAATGCAAATAATTTTCAATTCCATTTGAGAACAATCCAATTGTTTCCCGTGCTTGGAGGTACCAAAAAAAAGGATCCTTACCTTCATAATCGTGAAGTAAATGAGATATGTAGGACCATTACGTATCAAGAATTCACCGACGAGATTGTTAAACGTAAATTATTCCCATTGTCATTGAAAAAGAAAGTCAAGAGTTAGTTTAACTCGTTAGAACCCGAATCCATCACCACTTATAACCAAATGATTGTCACCTTCCTGCAGAAACTCTTCCCTAACCAAAAAAGGCATTAATACATCATTCCATTAATACATTTAGCCAAAAGGAGGGATAAGTCATGTGGATGTATTTGAAGCGATTCAAGGACTTGTTACAACAATGTCTACATCGTAAAATTGAGATGGAGCGCAAAGTCCAAATTTTGTATGAGGGGTTCACTTGTAATACTCAAACTATTCTCGAGTAATTATATAAGGGTCATTTTACTGAAAAAATTAGGATGACGAGTGGTTATTCCTATAATCCATGGGGAAAAAGTCCCAATGATAGGCACCTAATAGAGCATATAGGTCCACCACATCCGATGAGGGTTTCTCTCACGATGTCAAACAAAGTTTTGATTTAAATTCCAAAGTGGCCACCTTAGCCTAGCCTTTGGAAGCCTTAGAGGCGAGTAAAGTGGGAACCCATGTCGCACCCATAGCCATCCAGCATGTAGCCAATCCCATGTGTCTGTGTTGTGAAGCATTCGATTATTTGGCAAAAAATATCCCACTCTTTAGGCTAATTTGTTTTTAGCTAAGCAAGTAAATGAACTATACTAAAATAGGTTGTATTCCAATAAGTTTAATCCGAGATGGAGAGACCACCCCAATATTTTGTGGTCTAAATCTCAGTACCAGGGAAGTGTTGGTTCGACGTCAGGTAACCCTCCCCTGAGTTTCTAAAATAATTCCCCTAGACCATAGTATCCATCATCCTAGAATGTCCAATCTATAGAAGATACGGTGAATTTTCTAGCTCAAAGTATGCTTCAATTCCATAAGTCGACTCAAAGTGTCCTCCAATCCACCCGACAAAGCTTACATGTGAACATTGAATGTATAGCCAAACTCGAGGCTTAAGTGAGTCAGCTAGCGACCGTGTTGAGTGAGAGGATCATGAGACCATTATCGAGTCAACCTAAGCCTAATCCTAAAGGAAACATGACTAAAGGTCAATATATTGTTCAAGACAACGTTAGTTCATCACAAACCCAAAAGGATGTCAAAGCCATCATCACGCTTAGGTTCGGTAAGGAAATTAAAAAGAATGTCTATCCACCTATCAAGAGTTAATCTAAGAAATGCAAGGAGAATTAAGATCCAACCATGGATCCAATTTCCTATCCACCACTGTCTTTCGAGCCACCTATAGAGAAATTTGTCCCAAAAGCTCCATTTCCCCAGCATTTGGTGTCGCAAAAGAAGAAGGCGCAAGTTGATAAGATGTTGGAAGTCTTCAAGAAAGTACAAATCAATATCCCATTTCTTGACACTATACAACAAGTCTTGTCCTATACCAAATTCAATAAAGATCTTTATACCCTCAAGAGAAACGGCAATGTCCCCTAGAAATATTTTCTCACTAAGAAATAAGCTCAATCATTTCCTATAGAATTCTCATCAAGTGTAAGGATCTCGGGACACCAATGATCTCGATCAAGATAGGGGATCATCACTTTGAGAAATCTCTCTTAGACTAAGGATCAATCGTGAACCTGCTATCTTACACCTTGTATGATAAACTAGGTTTGGGGGAGTTGAATCCCAATAAAATGACTTTGGCCTTAGCCGATCGATCCATTAAGGTGCCTAGAGGTGATGTAGAGTATGTATTGATTAAAATAGGTGAGTTTTTCTTTTCGATACACTTTGTGGTCTTAGACACAGAACACTTACTAAACTCATCCACACAAATCTAGATCATCCTCGATCAACCCTTTTTTGTCACTTATGATGTGTCATTCGATGTCGAAGTGGGCAATTAAACTATCGTTGGGGAACACGACCATGGATTTGAATGTGTTCAATTTAGAGAATGGTTCATCTGATGAGGGAGAAAAGGAATTCATATATGTTAGGAAGTGTTTGATGTCATTACCCCATCAGTTAGTAACACCATAAATTTGAATGCTTGTCCACCTGAATTGTCTCTAGATACGAGTCTTGACGATTTTAAGGAAGAGTTCGACCTGGTTGATGAGGATTTCACTATTGATGTCCAATCGTTATTGGAATCATTTTGTTACTTAAAGGAGAGAGACTACTATGATATGATAGATCATCTCCTTCTCTGTGAATGCAAACCCGATCCTTTTGAGAGTATGCTACCATATGAGGATTTTATCTATCTATTATAGATGGTTGATAAAATTATTCGAGCATTTCGGCCTGGTGATGCATGTTTTATCACACCGCATTGTTCTTTCCCACCACGTCCGTCATATTTGCTATTTGAGTGTTGTGATGAGGTTGCAGTTGTGGTTAGAGTTTTGTCTGTCTTAAAAATCGATTTATTCATTCTCGATTTTAAGAGAAATATAGGCGTAAAGCATCATTCTATATTCCACTATGAGAGTATGTTCGGATCTTACCATTTATGCTATAATGTGATTGTTCACCATCATAATTTCACTCATTGCATTCATTATGTACCTCCATTTTATACTTTTTCTATTGGGTTGACTCCCAATTGTTTAGACTTTGGATTTATGATGTAATACAAGTGAGATCAATTGGTTATTGATAAAAAGTAGAATGCACCAGTAATATCATCCTTTTAGATCTTTACTTTATTTGCATTTTTCATATCTTTATTTGAACATACATTGAGGACAATGTAAAATTTAGGTTTGGGATAAGGATGGTATTTTTGAAAAAAAAAATGAAAATTAAAAAACAAATCAGAAAATTTTTAAAAATTCCAAAAGATTTTTAATATAATTAAGTTTTAAAACAATTTCTTAATATAAAAGAAATTCACGAATATCTCAACTTCTACACATTAGCCAAATAATATGATCAAAAATGGATATTGAGCCAAAATTTAATATGCTTAACGAATACCTGTGGAGATTTTAACCCGTCGTGATTTCGCACCATTCATCAATTTTGAGATATTTAAATCAATCCGAGTTAAAATAACTCAAACTTTCCTTCAGTTATATATTTGTTGATGGTCTCAAATTCTTTATTTTGTTTGATTACTGGAAACAAAAGGTCAAAATGTGAATCTTAATCACTAAAAGTCCTAGTAAGTCATCTCGAGACACATAAAAACTTAACGAAACTTGAGAAATAAGATTGGGCCATCGTTTCAAAATTCCAAAAATTAAGCATAACTCCAACCTTGTTACATTATTCCATTGCAAGCTCATTTGAGCAAAAAAATAAGCCTTCATTAAAAAGCTATTATCCTACCCATTTCCTACCGGGATTTAAAATCCCATAAAAATAAGTCATATCCATTTTCAGAGAATATAAGGGTAAAATTACGGTTGGAAAAAGGCCAAAAAAACTTTTGCAAGAATGATGTGTGAAAATCAAAAAATGAAAAAAAGGTGGAAGAAAGAAAGAAAGAACGAGAAAATGAAATAAAAAATAAAAACAAAAGAAACATGAGTTCGAAAAGAAAAAAAAAAGGAAAATGAGAAAAGAAAGTTGGCGGTTAGAAATATGGCCTAAAAGTTAAATACGAAAAAATCTCTATTTTCTCATAAATTTTGATCTCCAAATTCCATTATTTCTAGCGAAAATCCGAGCCTATAAGGAAATAGAAAAATTCCTAATCGATATTAAGTGAAGTTAGTTATAGTATGGAGAGAAGATGAAAAAAGATATATGGTGTGATTCAATGTTTTCAAAAAGTAATCGATTTTTCGTTCATGAAATCATATTCATCGATTATAAAAACTCCTTTTTTAATTATGTATATGTGAAATTTGTTCAGTTAAATTTACTCTCTTATTCACATATACCAATAGAGAATAGCCGACTTTCGAGCGTTTAATTGTGAGTGCATCCTATGAGATTTTGAAATCAAAATAAACTTTCTAATAAGAAACATAACAATCATATCTTTTGAAATAGGAGGTTATATTGTATATGCACACACATGATAAGTTGAGGTTAAGAAGTACTGTTCTACTATATTTATGAAGTTTGCATTCAAACTTGGTTATATTAATTTTGTGTCTTTTATATTGAGTCAAGTTTTTAAATTTTGTTGGTATATTCACTACAAACCCTCGCGAAACAAAACTGGACCACTAGGGTAACCTAGGTGTTTAAAGGCTTATTGCGCATGATAAGTGCAATCATGATTCCTTCGAAAGTGAGTTAGATTTCAGTTTCAGTTTTGCTCGAGGAATAGAAAAGTTTAGGTTGGGAATATTTGATGAGTGCATTATTTCATATATTTTATACGCAAATTTATACTTTGTTATTCCCATTTTTTTTTATTTAATACGGTCTTAGGACCATTTTGTTAAAATGGGAAAAGAAAGCAAGAATGATTGAATTTGGATTCAAAATAGTAATTTTAAGTAAAAAATGAGCACTTCGATAATTTTATAATATTCTTGTGCTAATTTGTAGAAAACGTTTCCTATTGAAAATTTTACAGGTAATGATGGAATTTGGTGAAAATTGATGATCAACTCGAAAAAGCACGAAAAAGTTGATTTTTACAGTCGTTCAAAAAATGTTACATTTACACTTGCAAAAATAAAAATAAAAACTTCAAAAGTTTTATTCTCCGAATTGGATGGAAATCAGCGTGTCTATTCGACAAGAAAATATAAGAGTACCGGGTGGGGGGAAACTAAGTACTTTACTCCGATCCAAAGACTAAACAGGTGGAGTGTTCGGTCCCAATATTGTTCAGCCAATTGAAGAAAGTTTACTTCAACTCAAACACATCACCTCTTAGCTTATAAAAAGGACCCTTATGCTCACAATTTTATAAACAATTTTAGGGAGCATTTTTTAAGTGATTGTATTCGACTTCAGGGCCAAGTTTTTGTCATTTTGAGATGATTGAAGACTATTGTGAGAGAACTAATTGTATGTTTGACTTATTAATAAAAATTTCAACTCATTCTAGCAATTTCTTTTTGTATACACCCCATTCTATCACCCCCAATCTCTCCTAGGTTCCTAGCAGCTCCATTCATCACTACAAACCTAAGTCATACCCCAGGTACTGACCTAGAGGCCATTGGGCACACCCGGGCTCCATTTGACCAAAAGTCAAACTCTTCAGCTCGACCGAGACTGAATGAATCTTCAAAGGTCACTAAAACCCCTTTCCAACGGTCTTTCCCGTGTGCGATTCTAACTTACGGTGCGGACGAACGATCTGTTTTCTCCTGAAACTTGATTAGGAGGCCACCAGACGCTCCCAGACTCTATTTGACCAAATTCAACTCTTCAGCTCGATCGAGACTGAATGAATCTTCGAAGGGAATTGAAACCACTTTTCAACAGTCCGCCCCTATGAGATTCTGACTTACGGTATGGACGAACGATCCATTTTACTCCGAAAGGTCACCAAACTCTTCCAGGCCCCGGTTGACTAAAGTCAACTCCCCAAATTGAGTCAAGCTCTTTGGAATGTCGAAGAAAATCTCCTAACCATTCCAACAGTCCGCCCCATGCACGATTCTGACTAACCAGGCGGATAAACGATCCGTTTGCGTCCGACGATTCCCCGACATTTCATTTTTCAATGAGAATTTAATACAAGTGAGAACATGATAATAATAATAATCATGTTGAGACCCATCTCCAAAACATTCCTCCCTTTTTTATCAAAAATCCAAAAAACATTTATCCCTTCTTTATCAAAAATCCAAAAACATTTCTCCTTTCTTTATCAAAAATCCAAAAACATTTCTCCTTTCAATCTCCGAAAAAAAATATGTGTTAAAAATATTTTCCTTCTTTCTTTTCAAAAAAATAAATCCCATTTTATGCCTTCTCAGGTCGATCGCACGTCCTTATCCTGGATCCTTATTGTCTTCGATCTTCAGTCAAATCACCTCGGAGTTCTGGTCATTCCCCTGCTACTTCTTTCGAGTCCGGTATCCATTCACTTTCCATGGAGAACACAGATCAAGTTCTAGTTACACAGCCAGATCTGACAACATATTTAGATCAGCTCATGTCCAAGATTGACAACCTTCAGACTGAGATCTGAGAGATGCAACGAAACTAGGCTCCTATTTCTCAAGCGCCCAAGGCCCTATTTCCTCATGTTATAGGTCCACCCGAGCCTATCTGGGTTCCCAAAGAGTATCAGCATGTTCCACATGCCCCTCCTGTTAATGGGTCGTCGCCTGCCCAGCTGCCTATGCCAAACCTTGCCCAACCTGGGGCTAATTTGCCTTTGATCATTGATCCGAAATAGGAAGAGTTGAACAAGGTCAAAAAAGATCTCAAGATGATAACTAAGAAGTTCGACCAAGTCAGAATCTTCAAAAATTACATGGACTACACCCACGTCTCCTTATCCAAAGGCGAGGTTACCCGAGAAGTTCAAGATGACGAATATCGAGAAATTCGGAGGAAGTGGACCACCGATAGTTTATCTTCACAGTTATCACCGTTCTAAGACTCTCCTAGGGGCTTCTGAAGAAGTGATGGCCCAATTATTTCAGCAAACTTTAAAGGATAGCGCTCTCCGATGGTTTTTGTCTCTCAAGAGTCCAGAATTCCTAGCTGGGAGGATGTAGCCTGCGAATTCATATTGTAATACATATACAATGAAGATCTTGAGGTCATCTGTCGTGATTTAGAGCTGCTCAAACAGAAATCTGGGGAATCAGTTTGTAACTTCATAGTCCGATGGAGGGAAAAAGCAGCCACTATGACCAATCGGTCATCTGAGTAAGAACAAGTCAACATAGTGAAAAATAAATTCTTGCCCCATGTTTGAAAAACCATGGGAGGACAATAATATCCCCGTTTCTAAGCTCTCAGAGAAGCATGAGTATAAATCAAAGAAGGTCTAGCTAAGACAGATGTTGAACCAAAGAAAGTATTCGGACAGTTCACCCCTAGAAAATATAACAAACCTGGCAGTGATGTAGTCTCAACCATCAACAATATCTCTCAACCAACCACTCCGTGGGCACCAGAAAGTTTCCCTGTCCCAGTTCGAAATGAATACACCAAGCTTTATGCTCCCCTCTCCAAAGTTTATCAAGCTCTACTAAGCTGAAACCTTATTAAACCCTTGGACCCCAGTCCATTGCCAAATACACTTCTAAGAAACTTCAAGGAAGATTACCATTGTGCCTTTCACCAAACTGATGGTCATACCACTGACCAATTCTTTCACCTTTGAAATATAATCCAGGGTCTAATTGACCGGGGTACCATTGCCCCAACAACCAATCCTAAGCCAAACACTACTCACAACCCACTCCCAAATCATACCAATGCTATCTTCGTAGAAGAGAACCCAGAGTTTGATCCCTCAACTCAAATCACACCCATATACTCTCCCAAACCTCTCCAAACCTGTCCATATTCCCTCCTACACCATGTTAGCCTCGCTGATCAGGCACTATCACTCCTTAACAGAGCATGCATCGCTGTCCATACCCGTTCCGAAAATAGAGTCATGGATTTATTAGAAGTGCTAAACCAACTCCTAGAGTTCGGGTTGAAATTTCCCTCACAGATGATCATTGATTGCCAGAGGTTCAGTACGTTGTTCTTGGAAGCATGAAATGGTCCCAAGAGTCAGACATTTGGGTGGTACTAACCGATGAAGTTAACCTAGATGATGTTCTCCAGATCATGGAAGAATTATTCAGGCAAACCAATGATATTTGCAGTATGAGCGAGTTACGTGATATTCTGAAACTACAAGGATGCCTGGTCCCTTCACCCTTACATATTCCCACAGAATGGGAAGACCTGTATGAAGAAGCCATTGATGTTGTGGAATGCATTGACTTTTTATGGAAAGACAGAATTGTTGCCACCGGATGGGGGGAAGAATTTGAATATTCAAGTGAAGAACAAGCTTTCGAGAAAATTGGCCCGGTAGCCGACATGTGTGGAATGATATCATTTGAGGAGATCCTCAGAGAAATAAATAAAGTGGCAGAAGAACTCGAGATCGCTGAGGAAACGGGATTCAGATGCTTCCCTTCTACAGTAAATCACATGACCAGATCAAGAAGTCATTATCAGATCTCAAGCTCACTACCAATAAATGATAGAGGGAAGGGCGTATAAAACCTTCCTATGCTAGAGATGACCCTCAAGGAGAGCAGCATCCTCGACTAACTGAAGAAAACTCAATCTAACATCACCATATGGGGTATTTTCATGTCTTCTCAGCTACACATAAATGCTTTGATGAAGTTTCTCACTGGACCCACAGTTTCTCCTTCCACCACACTAGATCAGCGGTAAATCTAGTCAGATCCCTAGCCTCTACCTGAATGGTATCCTTTTCTAAAGAAGAAATCTACAGAATTGGGCTAAACCACAATCATGCACTCAACATCTCTGTCGAAGTTATGGTAAAGATCGTACCATTCTCTTTTATCGACAACGGATCTGCCTTGAATGTCTGCCCATTAAGAACCTTCAAATTCTTTGGACTAAAGGAAAGCGACCTCGCACCAACCTCCGTTGCGATGCGTGCCTACGATAATACCCGCTGAGAGTTGATGGGATCCATAAAACTTGTAATAGGGGTTGGCCCTATAAACCCTGTCATTGAATTTGAAGTTAAGGACATCCCAGTTTATTTCAACCTATTATTCGGATGACCTTGGCTCCACAGTATTAAGGGTGTGTCTTCCTCATTCCATCAAAAATTTAAATTCTTCATCGACAGACGAGTCATTACCATTTTGGGGGATGACGATAATGTCGAGGGTGCAAGTACCAGTAGTCCAATCCTTGAGATATAACACGGGTCAAATGATATGCTCTAATCAGGATTCCGAGTTGAACCACTTCTACTCCCGGCAGGGGATAATTTCAAATAAAGCGTTTGTCCAGTATACGACCCTCATGGCAACGTCAATGCGATCCAGATGTTTAGAAACATGCACTTTATGCAAAGACTGGGGCTAGGATAAAGACAACAATGGATACTTGAGTCCATTAAATCTTTCTCTCCCTCCTTGTGGTTTGGGGTATCAACCATCAGAACAAGATCTCAGAATGATCCTCCAATCTCGACCAAAGAGAAGAATATACTGCATTCATGCAGACTATCCCAGGTGACTCCTTGAATGGACGATTCATCAAAGAGGGCGAGGACTTCCCCTTTTGCAGCTTTCCAGAACCATGGTATGACCATACAGACAAAAAGATGAAGCCTGAAATGGAGATCTTTTTCCAAGATGGCTACCCATGGGCCGAAATTTCCCAACACCATGTACAACCGCTCATCAAAGATACCGAAGAGATTGAGGAAAGTGACTCCGAGGACTCATTCAACTCACAGACACTAGGACTGACACTCTAGATGGTTCATTCAAGCACTAAATCAGTGGATACATCCGATTTGATTAAAGCTGCTGATACACCTCTCCTCAACTGGCATGCTACGCCAGTTCTACCTGTTGAAATCCCACCTAACCCCAATGTTTACCCTATTTATTCTTCTGTTGCCTATCCTTACTCAAATATAATCACGACCTCCTTTAATGAGGTTCTCAATGCTATTTTTACTATCAATGAAATAAATGAAGATTTTGAGTATCTTGATGTGCCTTACATTAATTGCTTAGATTCCCATCAAACTTTTTATGATAATGATTTTGCAAATGAACAATTCTTAACTAATCTAAATAAGGTTAATAACCAACAACATAATCATGTTCAAGTTAATGAAGAAGAAACTGTCATTATTAACCTCGGTTCTAGTAACCAATTGTGCGAGAATAGGATAGGGGCTACCCTTGACGAGCATGGGTGCGCACAACTCGAAGAATTATTGAAGGAATTTGTGGATGTCTTCGTATGGTCCTATGACGATATGCCTGGTATTGATACCGAAATAGCTCAGCACAAGATCCCCACTCTTCCAGATTACAAGACGGTTAAAAAAAAGTTGAGAAAGCTCCGCACCAAATAGTCTCTCAAAGTCAAAGAAGAGGTGGTCAAACAGCTGAATGTGGGTTTCATTCGTGTGATCGAATATCCCACATGGCTAGCCAATATAGTGCCTGTGCCGAAATTAGGAGGGAAAGTTCGGATGTGTGTAGACTATCGAGACTTGAACAAAGCCTCTCCAAAAGATGATTATCAGTTACCCAATATTAATATGATCGTGGACAACACAGCCAGTCATGCTCTCAAATCATTCGTCGACGGGTTTATCGGGTACAAACAAATCAAAATGCACCCAGATCATCAAGAAAAAACCGTGTTTATCACCCCACGGGGAACCTTTGGCTACACCGTTATGCCATTTGGTCTCAAGAAGGCTGGGGCTACTTACCAGAGGGTTGCCGCACCCATCCTGCACGATCTGATTCATAAAGAGGCCAAGTTCTATATGGATGATATGATTATCAAATCTAAAACTAGATACAGTCACGTCCCCGCTATTTGAATGTTTTTCGAACGATAGCGACGATATCAAATGAGACTCAATCCACAGAAATGTGTCTTCGGTGTTACAAAGGAAAAACTCTTAGGATTCATGGTCAGTGAGAAGGGGGTAGAAGCAGATCCCGCCAAGGTAAAAGCCATATTTGAGATGCCCCCTCCCCAAATAGAGAAAAAAGTTCGAGGTTTCATTAGGAAATTATAATACAACAGTCGGTTCATCAACCAGTTAACCTCCATCTACGAACCTATCTTCAAAATAATCCGAAAATATTGAACCAAGGTTTGGAATGAGGCCTGCCAAGAAGCTTTTGACCGAATCAAATAATACCTAACTCAACCTCCGGTACTTATGCCACCACAGCCTGGTTTCTCCTATACCTAACCATAACCGACACTGCAGCCGAGTTTTTGCTAGCTCAATACCTTGAAGATTCCAACAAAGAAAAAGCCGTCTATTACACCGAACATAAATTGGCCGGGTACGAAGTCAACTTTGGAAAAGCATTCGTCGCATTTATTTGGGTCACCCAAAAGTTATGACATTACATGCTCACTTTCCCCATTAAACTTGTATCCCGAATGGACCCCATCAAGCACCTTCTTCAGAAACCCTCCTTATCCAGCAGAATGGCCTGATGGTTGATGCTCCTGGCTGAGTTTGATATCGTATACGTCACGCAGAAAGCCATGACGGGAAGAGCCATTTTTTGACTACCTCGCTGACTACCCCATAGAAGAAGCCGATGTCTGGATCTCTGAATTTCTAGATGAAAACATCATCTACACCGCTCAAGACGACCTACGATGGCAAATGTTATTTGACAGTGCTGCCAACAAAAAGGGATATGGCATTGGGATACTTCTTATCTCCCCAGATGACTCCCACACTCCCATTGCCTTCAAATTGGATTTCCCCTGCACCAATAACATGAGTGAATACGAGTCATGTATGGTAGGCCTCAAGGTCGCTCTCAAGAAAGGCATTCAATACCTAGATGTCTATGGGGATTCTTCCCTCATCAATGGACAAGTCCTCAGAAAATAGAAGGTCAAGGACGAGAAGCTCCAACCCTTCCATGCACACTTAGAAGAACTAGCCTCCTAATTCCAAGATATCACCTTCCACTACCTACCTCGAGCAAAGAATAACATAGCCGACGCTCTTGCTACCCTAGCCTCCGTGATCGACATGCCCGAAGGAATAATAATAGCCCCCTTCTTGGTCCCAAAGTAAGATAAACCAACCCACTGGTACCACATTGAGCTCATCACTAAAGATTATCCCGAGCTAGCCAATTTTTGGTATTATGATACATGGCATGTCCTCAAGCATGGTAGGTATCCCGAGGGTTCCAACAAGAAAGACCAGGCAACCCTCTGAAGGCTGGCCTCTTAGTACATCATCTGTCACAAAGAACTATTCAAAAGTAACTTCGATGGAACCCTTCTACACTGCATCGCAGGGGCTGACATTGAAGAGGTAATGTAGAGAATCCACAGCGAGGAATGCGGGCCCCACATGAACGGTCGCATGCTTTATAAGAAGATCATTCGACAAGGCTACTACTGGACCACCATGGTCCAGGATTGCACCGCCTATGTCCGGAGAAGCCTCATATGCCAACATTTCTCCAACCTTCAACACATGCCTCTGCGAGAATTGTATAACATGACTTCCCCCTGGTTGCTCTCTACTTGGGGCATTGACATTATAGGGAAGGTTACACCCAAGACCTACAACGGGCATGAGTTCATCCTGTTTTCCATTAATTACTTCACCAAATGTGTCTAATCTGAGTCATACGCAGTCTTGAACGCCAAGAAAGTGGCATAATTCATCAAGAAAAACATCATCTATCGATATGGGGTCCCGCACGAGCTGGTGTCAGTTAATGGGTTGCATTTTGAGGCAGAAGTCACGGAGGTGATCAATGAGTATGGGATTCAGAGACACAAATCTTCCTCCAACTGACCTCAGACTAATGGTATGATCGAAGCAGCCAACAAGAACCGTAAATTCATCATCAGTAAGATGATCGAAAGTGGTCGAAATTGTGCCAACCGAATCCCATACGCCCTCTGGGGCTATCGAACCTCGATCAGAACCTCTATTGAAGCTACCCCTTACTCTCTAATCTACGACATGGAAGCATTCTTACCTATGGAGCTGGAAATACCCTCATTACGCATCATGTTTGAAAGCAAGGTCAGTGAGGAGGACTGGAATTAAAGCCGTCTCGATGAGCTATCACTCTTGGAAGAAAGGAGATTGAAAGATCTATACCACATACAAGGGTACCATCACCGAATTACACGATCATTCAATAAGAGACTCAAGTATTGCGGTGTCCGAGAAGGAGATTTAGCCCTCAAGGAGATAGTAGAGCCCATCTAGGACCCCAGAAGGAAATTCAAGCCCAATTGGAGTGGCCCATACATCGTCAAAAAAGATCTTGTTTGGTAACGCCGCCATGCTCACCAACTTAGATGGAGAAGAGATGACTCGTCCAGTCAATATGGACCGTCTCAAGAAATTTTATCCCTAGTTCGAAATCTCGACACGCTACGACTCTTCTCATAGCCCTTCTATTATAAAAGAATCACTTCATTTCCCTCTACCCATAACTACGTGGGCCCGATCCTCTGCAAAACCATTTTCAGAAAAATTATAAATTTTCAAAAACCCCATAGGTACGTAGGCATCTCATACATCTTCCATGAACACTTCCCTTTCTTTTTCATAAAAAACTATTCTTTTCTTATCTCCGAGAACGACGGTTCTTACTAAACATATACTTGAACAAAAGGATTATGTATGCCTTAGCGATCGGTATAGATAATTCAAAATACAAAATTCATCAAAAGGCACAGCTAGATGATCAAAAACTTATTTATTTCACTAATAAGAAGTTATAGTGAAATTACATACAAAAAAGGAACGGATGACTCCCTTCCCTCCTACCTTCCTAAAAAACCAAATAAAATCCTCAAATTCATTCCCCATTACAAAGAATAAACTCCCCAAGAGTCCTACTCACATCTACCGGAGGAGCCCGCTCCATCATCATCACCTACATCCTGGGGTTCCTAAGCTTCCCCTGCCTGAATAGAGTGGTGCATACGCTCCATAGACCGATAAGCTCGAACTAGCCTCAGAAACACCACAACACCTCCCTCCATGGTATCAAATAAGATTAGCCACCTTTGTCCAGTTTCCACTACCAACATCTTGCTAACTACTCTTCTACACAACCACTTCATATAATCCTAGGGATGTATCAAACTCTCCCAACAGATTGAGAGGGACGGGTCGACGGACGTCGAATCTCCCACAAAGAGCCAAGTCACATGCGCAGATGCTCTATCAAATCTTTTACCGAAAAGAAGTCTAGTGTCCAAGGTGGCATGATCTGCTCCCAGCCAAATTAGTCCAGAAGCCGCCAAGGGAAATAAAAAGAGGTATGTCTGAGACCAATCAGCTGGACATATGGGTATTCTCCCAGCTCAATAATAGGCAGTAGCTATCCCCACCAAGGTACTGACCAGTAAAAATTTAGAGCTTCATTCTCCATAAACCAATTATCCCATTTCTCAATATCCAGGCCAACACTAATGAAATGGCGTGAAAAGAACTTGGGTACAACCGACAAAGGGTATTCCGGAGGAGTCACCAAGCGAAATCTTTCAGACGACCACATGAACAGCATCACGGGGCTACCCCTTAAAAAATCAGAACGATCTTCTCGCCAAGCATCTAAGTCATTCAAAGTCTCTGCCAGTATCACCGCCGTAGGATTACGATGATAAGACATCCATGAAATAATAACTGCAAGTTGTGAGTCCACCAGCAGCTCCTCGGTCACTAATAGAAATTTTAAAACCAAGCCCAGAACGATAGCTCTAGCATATCCAGCATCACCAACCTCCTGCAAATGCATGGACTGAAGTACCGTCGAAAGATAAATAATACCTCTGGCCACCAGTGATCTGACCGCTGTGGATGAAACACAAAGAAGCCCGGCTAACAACTCCCGAGGATAACGAAAAAACTCAGGAAAAACCACAGTAACGCCGGACAAACTTTCTCTAAGTCAAAGCAAAATACATGGTCTTCAGGGTACTAGAATTGTACCACCACCATCAGCATGTTCCACTCCATGGGCCGATTATGCTATAAAGATACTTGACGCATGTTGGAAGCATCGTAGTCGACATTATAGGAGCATATTACCTCCAAAGTCTCTAGTTAGTTGGCAAACTCAACACTACCAGGGAGAGCCATCGCACAGAATAAGATAGTTAAGATATGAAGGTGTGAGGAAAGCACTCTACTCTTACCCCTCTTTTATACTTGAAAACACCCACAAAAGACATAACCCCTGCAGAAATTGGAGGAAATTCTTCCCCACAAGGTACCAAAGGCTGAAGAGGGTACCAATCAAAGCTTTGAATTGATGGGACTGGACTGACCTGCCGATAGGCAGGATAAGGTGCTTGCCGATCGGCAACCCCCTACTTTTGGAAATTTTTCTTTTTTCCTCTTTTGTAAAAATTTAGAAAACTCAAAATAAAGTGTTATTCTCAACATAATTTCAAAAATCCCCTTTCACCGTTACATAATTCCTCATTATGAATAAAACTTTCTTTCAAAAATCCCAAAAATATTTCTTTTTACGATCTCAGCAGCAAAGTAAAAAGCACATGTGCATGCATTCATTCATCACTAACAAAAGATAATCAAAAAACTTCATTGCATTGCATAGATATGTTTCTGTGTTACACCAATCATATAGGAAATAAAGAAAAAAAAACAATGGGACTCAGATACGTTTCTCTCTCTCTCTCACTTACCCTTCCCCCTTTCTCTAATAAGAGCTTCCACCCTTGCGACATGCTCTCTTTCCCCTACGATGAGATAATGCGCCATCGCTACTCGAACCAGACTCCTCCCTAGATGAGGCAAACGACACCAAGCAAGAAGGAACATGAACCGCATCCCGAATATGGGAAGTCGTCGAAGATATCCGGTCTCTAATGTCCCTCAACAAGGTAGTGGACACCTGGACGTGTTGCAAGAGAAGGAAGAATCAGTATCAAGCAAATAAGGTTAAGAGAAACCAGAAAGGAAAAGAGAAGAACATAAAAGATATACCTTTGGATGAAGGACCTCCTCTGTCAAGCCCAACTCCTCCGGGTCCATCGCATGAGGATGATGCAACATAGGCATCATCCCTCCATCAGCCCGCCGAATGTTGTATGAAGGGGTATCCAACCTCATAAAGGGGACCTCCGAGGTCATCGTCGCTGCAGATGTCGATGGACTTCCACCGCTATAGGAAGACCCCACTGTTCAACTCGAACTCGCAGGAGGGAAAGGGAGTGCATCATATATGCTGGGCGCCATCAGCCAGCTCATCACAAAGTCCATATAATCATACGGCACAACCGTATCGGTATACAGTAGGTAGGACTCACCAATTATCATCGCAATCCTCCCATCCTCTGGTAACAGCCGCTCCGCCTCATAGATATAGGGGGCCTCGCATGTGGTACCACCACATCCTCCTCAGCAATCTGTCGGACCACCAGATACCAAGAGTGGAAACTCATATGCCAGCAAATGCCTCATCTACGCATTCACTCCTGTCAACCCCCGTGTCCTGAACAGTCGTCCCCTAAGGGTAAAACGTCACCTGAAAAATCCTCAGCAGATATAGGTCAATATGGAATAAGAGCGCACAAAGACCAAGACTAAAGAAAGGAAAAGTCTTACCCTATCACTTGTGAGGCAATTTAAGACCTGATGCAACACCTCTAGAGAGAGAGACCTCCTCGATTTCCGATTGGCCTTGCACCATCAATACAACTGATAAAAATCACCAACAGTCTCATCATTCAAAACGATTAGCTGGGTATTACACCCAATCACCTCATAGAACCACATCTGCCAAAGGTAAAAATTCGCAATTAAAAAGAGACGCATAGGGATAATGTGAATGTATGAAAGGAAAATGCGCAAATTAAAGAATACCTCAAGAAGATACGTGGCTCCAGTAAAAGTATGTCAACAACACTGGCTGAATGCATCCAAGGAAAAGTAAAGCGTCCCCAAAGTCAGGCTCCACCCAATCATAAAGAGGGATGTTCGAAAACATCCTCAGATATGGTAAAAACCATAAGTGGATGACGTCATTACTCGACGCCTCCAGAAATCCCCCTAACACCAACAAGATAAACAACCATGCCATCTGCCTCACCTACAGCCTGTCCTCCACATCAATCACCCTATCTAGCAAAACACCCTTCATCGGCGACAAACGGATAGAATCCCCAAACACTATCCTCCCCACATCACCAAGCGCCGTGCGTACCCCTTCCGGCCTCACCCTTAAGGAGCATCCACCTCTATCTTCTCCCCATCGTAATCAAGCCCCAGTAGCTATTGCATGTCTATGGGAGTCACAGTCATCTTCCCGAAACCAAAATCGAAGGTGTGGGTAGTGTCCCACCACCTCTCCCCCAGAACGCATTAAATCGCCGTCGAATGAGGCATCTCATCCGGCACAGACTCCAACCTCCCAAATCCTGCTGATGATACCACCCAGCGCACCACAGGTGGAAGATGATCCTAGACATCCTTAAGCCCCGTCGTCCCACAGGCACGCATAGTCGACAAAGAAACATCAGAATGCCCAAAGAAAAATCTTGTCAAAATCTAAGAAAAGAGGAAAACACAAAAAAAAATGTTAAAAGTCATTTTACTTACATAATCGCCAGGGTTTACCACTCTCGAAGAGTGATGATGCGATGGCTCCTGCAACAAAGTCCGCTCATCCGCAACCGGCTCAAACGCATTGAAAGAGTCATCACTCCCCAAAGCAAGAGGCGCCCTGGCCCTCCGCTCCACATTCGCTCAGTCGTCCACAGCCAACCACTCCCTATGTACTGTAGTGCTCATAAAAGCGACCATTTTTTAGATTGCGGAATGTTAGGATGATTTGCAGAAGAAAATCACATAAAGAGAGAAGACAAAAAGCTGTGAAAATGAGGGGAATTTGCCCCCTTTATATAGTCAAGGGTCATATCGATCAGCACTACACCCCCATCTACCGATCGACACTGACCCTTTACCTTCTCGAGGTAGTTCAAAAGTCCGTACCACTACTGAATGGAACCCTCTACACCATGACGACCGACACCCCCTTAAACTTTCATACAAAAATTCCCAGAAAATACCAGAAAACCCTGAAAAATCATCAGAAAATCCCTAAAAATCACGGAATGGATTTAGAACATTTTCACCAAGAAAGTTTCGCACTCCCCCAAAAGGAATCCCTATTTCCCGAGCGGAACTCTCAAAATCCAAGTGATTCTCCTCCCAGTAACGTCCCCGGAGGATCTCTAAGGTATCCCAAAATTCCCCAAAGGTCTCAAAGTTTCCTTGAAAAATGCGTCCAAACCCTGGACCGCATAATCACATCCCCAGCATCAAATTCGTGGTTCCCCCTGATAAAGTCTCCAAAAGACACAAGGATTTCCCCCACAATCGGCTCCCCAGCTTGAATCAAAATCACGAGGTAATTTCCACGACAGAGTTCCCCATGGTCATCTTAATTTAAGCCCGTAGAATTGGCTTCGACATGCTGAATTGGTCAATTCAAACTTAAGCCTACATAATTGTCTTTAACTCGCTGAATTGTTCATCTCAATATAAGCCCTTAGAATTGGATTTGACCCGCTGAATTGGTCATTTCAAACTTAAGCCCGCATAATTGGCTTCAACTCTCAGAATTGGTCATCCCGACTTTAGCCCGCAGAATTGGTCTTCTCAACTTAAGCCCTCAAAATTGGTTCCGACCCGCAGAATTGGTCACTTTATCCCTAAGCCTACAGAATTGTTCACCTTATCCCTAAGCCCCCAGAATTTTCTTCGACCCACAGAATTGGTCATCATAACTTAATCCCTAAGAATTGGCTTCGACCCGCATAATTGGTCATCTCAACTTAAGCCATCAGAATTGGCTTCGACTCGCAGAATTGGTCATCTCAACTTAAGTCCGCAGAATTGGCTTCGACCCGCAGAATTGGTCATTTCAAACTTAAGCCCGTAGAATTGGCTTCAACCCGCATAATTGGTCATCTCAACTTAAGACCTTAGAATTGGTTTCGACCCACAGAATCGGTCATCTCAACTTAAGCCCTCAGAATTGGCTTTGACCCACTGAATTGGTCATTTCAAACTTAAGCCTGCAGAATTGGCTTCGAACCGCAGAATTGATCATCACAACTTTAAGCCCACAGAATTGGCTTCGACCCGCTGGATTGGTCATTTCAAACTTAAGCCCGCATAATTGGCTTCGACCCGCAGAATCATTCATCTCAACTTAAGCCCTTAGAATTGGCTTCGACCCACATAATTGGTCATCCCAACTTAAGCCCGCGGAATTGGCTTTGACCCGCAGAATTGGTCATTTCAAACTTAAGCCCGCAGAATTGGCTTCAACCCACATAATTGGTCATCACAACTTAAGCCCTCAGAATTGGCTTCGACCCGTAGAATTGGTCATCTTAATCTAAGCCTCATAATTGGCTTCTACCCACAGAATCGGTCATCTCAACTTAAGCCCGCAGAATTGGCTTCGACCCGCAGAATTAGTCATTTCAAACTTAAGCCCTCAGAATTGGCTTCGACCCGTAGAATGGGTCACCCTCATCCTTATGTCCTCAGAAATGACCTCGACCCCCCGAATCGGGCATCCTCATCCTCAGGTCATCATAATCGACCTCTTTCAAAGGCATTATGTGGTGTCTATTCGACGGCTATCATTTGTTCCAAACTCACCCGTCGAGGGGCTTTGTAGACACCCCATTCTAGCACCCCCTCCCCGACCTCTCCTAGGTCCTTAGTACCTCCCCTCATCACTATAAACCTAAGTCATACCCCAGGTATTGACCTAGAAGCCATCGGGCACACCCGGGCTCCATTTGATCAAAAGTCAAACTTTTCATCTCGACCGAGACAAAATGAATCTTCAAAGGGTACTGAAACCCCTTTCCAACGGTACACCCCGTGCGCGATTTTGACTTATGGTGTGGATGAACGATCCATTTTCCCACAAAACTTGATCAGGAGGTCACTGGACGCTCCCAGGCTCCATTTGACCAAAGTCAACTCTTCAACTTGATCGAGACTGAACGAATCTTTGAAGGTCACTGAAACCCCTTTCCAACAGTCTTCCCCGTTCGTGATTCTGACTTACGGTACGAACGAACGATTCGTTTTACTCCGAAAGGTCACTAAATGCTTCCAGGCCTTGGTTGACCAAAGTCAAATCCCTAAACTGAGTCAAGATCTTTGGAATGTCAAAGTATATCTCCTACCTTTCCAACGGTCCATCCCGTGTGCGATTCGGACTTATCAGGCGGATGAACGATCCGTTTGTGTCCGACGATTCCCCGTCCAGAGGAACGACAAACGCTTTCGAGCCACATTTGAACCAAAGTCAACTCCCAAACCTGGGAGCAGTCCAAAGGACTTTTGAAGATCTCTGAATTACCTTTCTAATAGTTTACCCCGTACACGATTCGGATCAACAGTTTATGTTTCACGACCGATTTTCTAAAGGAACCTGAAAGAGACTGCCAAACGGTAGGTCCCAAACCCTGCCTATTGGCAGTGTGCCCAAACACACCTGTCGATTGGTAGGATCAGGGACTATAAAAAGGATGGCCTAACCCCTTTCCAAGGGGACCCAAGATCTTAAATCCATCACTCTCATCAAGCTCAGAAAACCCCTCTCGAAGTCAGCGTGATTTCCACATCCAAATCCCTTTCCAACCTTCACCTTTCATCATCTTTTTCATTAAACATGATGAATTAACTACCCTCCATCGCCACCCAAGTGCAAGGGCTGCTCTCCAACATCCAAGATCAAGATCAAGATCTTCAAGATGGTCCAACTTTCTCAACTCTTTCTTTAAATTCTCCTAAATTCTCATTATTTTGTTTTATCATTTGGCACTTTTTATTCTCTGATCTCACATATCATAATATACCTTATCTAGTATTATTGAAAATATCTTATTTTCATATAAATAAAACCCAAAAAACAAGAAAAAAATGAGAACGTATGTGCTCGCGTTCAAATGAGCAAATTATATATTAAACACCTTTTAACCCAAATAAACCCTAAACATGCAACAATATGTGATTGAATAAGATGATAATCTAAGCAAGAACATTCAAACACATGCTTGTGAGGAAAAACCCCCCAAAGGGGCAAAAACATTTATTTTCATTATAATATTGTAGCTGTACAATTTCGGATTACAATGAAAATACAAGTGACTAAGAATTACCCTCAGGTGTCGGATTCTGTAGTCGGCGGCTGGAACTATCCCTTTCCATTAGGGCTGCAATAGAGAAGAAGAACGGTCTTCTCCACAAGGGTGTGAACAGCAAAAGTGCATTCCTGGGTTGCAAAGTGATTCACAAAGGATTGGCAATTTGTGTGAATCAAATAAACCTAGAGTCTAGATGCTCAATAGGTGAAGACTTAGGGCTTTCTGTACTCTGAAAATCATGTGTATAAGTCTTAGAAAACCACTTCCCGTAGTGGGATTAAATAAGAGGACTTGAGCCATAAAAATCTTACCACGATCTGAACACGATCTGTTTAAGATTATCCCAGGCGGACCGGTCCGGGTCTAAGGCGGATCGATCCGATTGACCGGATCGGTTCTTTTATTCTAAGGCAGATCGGTCTGGTTGAGATCGGATCGGTTCTTTTCCAGGCTTCATCGGTTCGCTTGCGGTCCGGGGTATACTGGCCTTCAGTAGTTGGATCGGTCCGGGTCTGAGGCGGACCGGTCCGATTGACCGGATCGGTTCTTTTATTCTAGGCGGACCGGTCCGGTCTGTCAGACTTGATTCCTCTTCTTCTTTTTGATATTCGGATCCGTTGATGAATGTATGAATCTTGAATTTTCTTCAACGGTGTAACGGCGTACGACATATAAATTGTTAATGGATAAAAATGTCCTTACAAATCTCCCCCTATGTCTATGCCGGTACATACATAAAAACAAACATCCGAATTATCAAATCAACGCAAAATGCCTATACAAATCTACCCTTCCATGAACCCAAAACTGGAAAGATACAATTGAATAAGACTACAACGTTTGCTCTTCAATTCTTCAGGAATCTCAACGTTTTTCTCATCAGGGTGTGCAATTCAATGATAATCCATGTAGTACCTACACACATGAGACAAAGAAAAATACCAAGTGACATATCGAGTTTGAAATGAGATAAACATATATACCAATTTATGAGCAAACTCAAACTTTCTCAAACTTTCAAAACTCCCCCATAATATATAACTTTCTCCCCCTTTTTATAATGTCCCCAAATAGACAAATGAGAGAAATAAATCAAATAAGCAAGTGCGGGGTGTCACTAGGATAAAATCACACCATGAATGAACACAAAGCAACCAAGACGATGATAGCGTAAATGAAGTGGTGTGTTCAAATTCGATAGGAAAATCAATGCATACAAACATGACATATGTGCACGATGAATATTGGATACTCCTAGAGAATGAACTCAAATGCTTCCTTTGGTGTAAAAGAATGACAATATTATATATTGACTCAATCAAATCAACAAATCAAAGCTCAAAGTGATTTTCACATCAATAACGTCCAAAACGATTTTATGCTTTTTCAGGACTATAAAGGAAGTGCAAACTCGTTTAAAGATTCTCCAACCAAACTCCCTCAGATATAATTTTGAATAGAGGCATTCTAAATTCTCAAACTTTGGAGAATTGATGGTGAAACCTAAGTGGCCCATATTTGGCATGAAGTGCTTTTTATTGCCTTTAATTTTTTTCGGGCTCTTTTAACCTCTTTGGACCTCGGATATTAAAATTCCTCCATTTTTAGGTCTGTTGTAACGGTGGATTTTGCGCAAAGGATAGATGATTACCTTTCGCAGCCCCTCCCCGTTATATAAAAACACACAGTCTCACCAAAACGGTTGTTACATGCATTCCAATCTTGTCAAGTTTTATCGCATATTGTACATTGTATAGACAGAATTGAGATGGAAACACTCAAGCCAATATGAGATAGACAAGTGCAATAATCAAATATAGCCGTGCATGTGTGCAATAAAGGATATAGGAGTCAAACATGTAGGAATATATCACTAATTACATCTCAAAGACTCCAATCAATGTAAAGCACATGGATGAAATGATGTAGCCTCTCAAATCTCTATCAAACAGTCACATGGATAAATGGAATGAAGTTGTGACTTGGCTATCTTAAATGCTCATCCATAAAAGAAGCAAAAACACAAATATTTTTGGATATTTCAAAACTTTTATCAAAATAAAATCTTTTTGTGCTTTTCTTAAAATTTTTCTAAAAGGAAAATCTTTTTGTATTTTTTCAAAAGAAATATAAACAGACTAGCAATAGGAAGCATATGATATGAACATGAGAAAACATCCTATTCTAGACATAGACCAACCCCTCAGTCAACTGTGCAAATCCCCAAAAACTTCCTAAGACTTTCAAATCTAAGGGCATCTAAAGGTTTTGTGAAAATGTCGGCTAACTGACGGTCGGTGGGAACAAAACTCAGGGATACAGTGTTCTCCTCAACTAACTTCCGTATAAAGTGCTCACGTATCCTGATGTGTTTTGTGCGCGAATGCTGGACGGGATTGCGGTATATGTGTATCGCGCTCGTGTTGTCACAGGAAATGGCCATGGTGTTCTGTGAAATCCCATAATCCTCCAGCATTTGCTTCATCCACAAGAGTTGTGTGCAACAACTCCAGGCGGCTATGTACTCAGCCTCCGTAGTGGACAAAAAGATGGAATTTTGCTTCTTGGTAAGCCAGAAGATAAGAGCAGAACCAAAATAGAAACACCCACCAGAAGTTCTCCTACAACCATCTACATCCCCAGCCCAATCGGCATCCGAATAGGCTGACAAACGGTCATCGGTATCAAAGGAATACCAAATACCGTATGAGAGAGTCCCACTTACGTATTTAATAATACGTTTTAGAGCAAGTAAATGTGACTCTTTCGGGGATGCCTGATATCGCGCACAGACTCCAACACTAAAGGCGATGTCGGGACGACTGGCAGTCAAGTAGAGAAGACTACCTATCATACTCCGATATAAGGTTTGCTTTACGTCCTTGCCTTAAGTGTCCTTACTAAGCTTAGTAGTGGTACTCATAGGTGTACGTGCATGCTTAGCGGAGTCTAAACCAAATTTCTTCACTAGGTCTCTAGCATACTTGGATTGCGAGATGAACATCCCATCCTCTAGCTGACGAACCTGGAGACCAAGGAAGAATGTAAGCTCACCAACAATGCTCATCTCAAACTCACTTTTCATCTCCTCCTCAAAGTGGTGAGAATTTGGATCCAAAGACTATGTCATCCACATAGACCTGGGCAACCAAAATAGCACCGTCATCTCTCCTGACGAACAACGTCATATCTACTCCCCCTCTCTTGAAGCCGCGAGCTAAGAGATAGGAAGTAAGCCTCTCGTACCAAGCACGGGGTGCTTGCTTCAAACCATACAAGGCTTTCCTCAGATAGTAGACGTGCTCCGGGTGCTGAGGGTATTCAAACCCTTTTGGTTGTTCCACATAAACTTCCTCCTGTTGAATGCCATTCAGAAAGGCACTCTTGACATCCATCTGATATACCTTGAAGCGCAGATAACATGCGATGGCGAGTGGAAGACGGACGAACTCAAGCCTCGTAACAGGAGCAAATGTCTCCCCAAAGTCTACACCCTCTATCTGTGTGTAGCCTTGAGAGACCAACTTAGCCTTATTTCTGATTATGGTACCATTTTCATCCATTTTGTTCTTGAAAATCCACCGGGTACCTATCACATTAGTCTCACTAGGCCGGGGGACAAGTTCCCAGACATTATTCTTTTTAAACTGAAGCAACTCATCCTGCATAGAAGATATACAGTGTTCATCCTTGAGTGATTCTTTATGATTCTTGGTCTCGACTTTGGACGTATATCAAAGACGGCTAACAACGTTCTCTAGCTGAGCACGTGTCTTGACCCCTAGAGTGGGATCGCCAATAATGGCAGACGGGTCATGACTCTTGCGAACCCAAGCAGGTGTGTCCCCTAACACAGGAGTAGGGTCCATAGAGTGTGAGAGAGGAACAGGTAAATCACTGTCAGAACAATCCTCATTCTCACACTGAAGGTTAGGATCAATAATCGCCGAAGGTTCGTCATCTTGCACGGTGACGTTTATTGATTCCATAACCTTAGAGCTCTTCAGGTTAAAAACCCGGTACGCTCTGCTATTCGATGAATATCCTAGAAATATTCCCTCGTCTCTCCGAGAGTCGAACTTTCCTAATTGATCTCTATCCCGTATGATGTAGCATTTACACCCAAAAACACGGAAATATGCCAGGTTGGGCCTCTTGCCAGTCCACAACTCATAAGGAATCTGAAGTGTGTGTGGACGTAAATAAACCCTATTCACCATGTGGCATGCAGTAGACACTGCCTCTGCCCAAAATCTCCTAGAAACTTTACGACCTAGAAGCATAGATCTAGCCATCTCTTGGATCGTTCTATTCTTTCTCTCAACAATCCCATTTTGTTGAGGTGTTCTCACGGAAGAAAACTCATGTTTGATCCCGAGGCTATCACAGTAAAGGTCTACCTTTGCTTCTGTGAATTTAGTGCCATTGTCACTACGCATTCTATTAATAGTGACACCGTGTTGATTTTGCAGGACACGGCACTTGGTCGTTAAAAATTCTACAGCATCGGATTTCTCTCTCAGAAAACCTACAATGGAGTACCTGGAGAAATCATCTACCATCACGAGGATGTACCTCTTACCACCTAGACTCTCAGTACGAGTGGGACCCATAAGATCCATGTGAATCAACTCAAGAACACGATAAGTGGTAATGGAATGCAACTTCCTATAAGGACTACAAATTTGTTTTCCCAACTGATAGTGTCCACAAACGGTCAAAGTTGACTTTCCAAGAGATGGTAAGCCACGTACTAGGTCCTTTTTAGCTAAGCGATTGAGATCTCTAACGTTCACGTGACCTAGACGTTGGTGCCACAGATCCATAGGAGTGATCGTGGCGCTATTGCAGACAAGTGAGGACGTGGGCTCAGTCCCATAGCAATTATCCTCGGTACTCACCCCTTGCATTAAAAGTTTACCGGTTTGATTATAGACTTTACACGCATCCCGATCAAACTTTACTGCAAAGTCAGTGTCGCACAGCTGGCTAATGCTAAGAAGGTTTGCTTTCAAAACTTTGACGTACAAAAAATTTTCTAGCTTAGGAAATCCAGGTAACTCGACAGTACCACATCCTATAATGCTAGACTTGCTCCCATCTCCAAAGGTGACTCTTCCATCCTGATAATCCTCAAGAGTCGTAAAAAATGAGGCATCACCTGTCATATGTCTGGAGCACCCACTATCAAAATACCACTGTGAGGTATTGTGTGCTTTGAGAGCAACATGAACAAGGAAGGCCTTTTTATCTTTCTTAGGTACCCAAGCATAGATGACCTTTTGTTTACCTTTGTTGTTGTTGGTTTTAGCTGGAATGTGAGAAGCATTCACTAACGGCAAAGACATCCGTCGAAATTCTTCCATTAAACTCTGGGTCGTGGCAGCTAACAACTCAACTCGCTCTCTCAGACTAGAAAACTCATCAGTATGACGTGGTGGAGCAGTAGTACGTCGTGTCCGACCCATGCTATAGCAAGACTCCCTAAGGTGGCCTTTTCTTTTGCAATAAGTACAAAAGAGCACAGTCAAAGGCGGACCTTGGTTTGATTTTCTTGGTCGAACTCTCCTACGAGGTTTTTGACGGTGACCATAAGGAGTTGTAGTAAACTCAGGAACTGGTCCAGGTGAAATTTGGGACGTGGAGGCACCATCATATCCAATTCCTTGCCGATCACCAAAACCTAAAGCGGGGCCGAGGAGCATCTTTCCCATCTTCCCAGATCTGTCCTCGATTTGAACCTTGACTTCCCGTGCTTTCTCAAGATCATGAGTTAGCTGGGTAACAAGGGCTTTAAGTTTCTTTCGAGTCTCCACGGAGGAATGGAGCTCATTCGTAAGACTATCCACTTGTTTAGTCAAGTCCCCTCTTTCTTTCTCAGAAACACACTCTCTCTCTCTAAACAGAATCTCTTTCTTGACACATGCAGATTCTCTCTCTCTCAGGGTGGTGACGGTGGAGGACTCTCTTTCTCTCGCCTTTCTTAAATCATCCTCTAAGCTGGTGATCTTAAGCACTAGCGCTTTGTTACGTTTTTTAGTTTTAAAAGACTCAGAATATAACTCAGCGTAGGCACGTTGAATATCACTCTCGCTCTCACTTGAGTCATCCTCCCCCTCCCTTATGTCGATCTCACTGTCGAGGTGTCCCTGTGAGGCATCATCTTCATCGTCGTGAAGAGAACTAGGAGTGCTCACTTGACTGGCCATGAATGCGGTGAAGTTACACTCATGCGGTGACTCATCTCCTGAATCCACCGTCTCGACCTCACTGTCGTCACTAAGGGTAGCATTAAGGACAACTTTCCCTTTTTCTCTATTCATACGATTGGCACACTCAAAGTCTCTATGACCCCTACCATCGCACTCAAAACATCTCTCAATTTCTTTCTTAGGAGGATTTTTGGAGTCTTTTTCAATTTTCTTTTCAAACTTATTTTTCTCAAATTTCTTTTTATCTTTGAAATTGCCATTTTTCTTAAATTTGAGAATCCTCTTGAATTTTTTTGCAAAAAGAGCCAAATCATCTAGGTCAAAATCACACTCAGAATCTGACGTGTCAGTCTCTCTCTTTCTAGACGACTCTACCCTTTTTCTAGCCGACCCCTCACTCCTTCTCTCTTGGGCTTTAAGTGCAATTCCCTTATCTTTAGATTTAGCAGTTTTAGGGAACATATCAATTTCATAAGTTTGCAAATCTCCTACAAGTTCTTCCAATTTTAGCGTATTTAAATTACCCATAGAATTTAGCACAGTGACTTTAGGGATGAAATGCTTAGGCAAAGAACGAAGAATCTTTTTAACAAATCTAGCATTAGGAATATGTTGACCAAGATTTAAACTAGTATTCAGAATGTCAAAAAGTCTAGCATAAAATTCATCAAAGCATTCAGATTCATGCATGGTGATGGTTTCAAATTGAGTTGTCAAATTTTTCAACTTAGATTCTTTCATAGCATTAGTTCCTTCATGCATGAGTTGTAAAACATCCCATGCCTCTTTTGACGTGGTGAACGTCATTATGCGTTTGAACTCATCAGGTGTGACAGACCCAAAAATAGCACTTAGACCCTTAGAATTAAAAGATGCCCATTTAAATTCTTCATCAGTCCAAGAAGTGTCAGGTTTCAAATTGATCACATTATCAACAGTCACGGAGGGAGGAGTCCACCCTCTTTCAACCAAAATCCAGACACGTTCATCAATGGCTTTTAAAGTCGACCTCATTCGGGCTTTCCAATAAGCATAATTTGTCCCGTCAAAAACAGGCATTTTATTATATAACTTCTCCATTTGAACACGCACTTTTTCAAAAATCATTTTTTTCAGAAAATTGATATCTTAGAAAAATTTTGCGGAAAATAGGAATACGCGATAGATTAGCGTAACCTGCTCTGATACCAATTTGAGAACGTATGTGCTTGCATTAAAATGAGCAAATTATATATTAAACACCTTTTAACCCAAACAAACCGTAAACATGCAACAATATTTGATTGAACAAGATGATAATCTAAGCAAGAACATTCAAACACATGCTTGTGAGGAAAAATACCCCAAATGGGCAAAACCATTTATTTTCATTATAATATTGTAGCTGTACAATTTCGGATTACAATGAAAATACAAGTGACTAAGAATTACCCTCAGGTGTCGGATTCTGTAGTCGGCGGATGGAACTATCCCTTTCCAGTAGGGCTGTAATAGAGAAGAAGAACAGTCTTCTCCACAAGGGTTTGAACAGCAAAAGTGCGTTCCTGGGTTGCAAAGTGATTCACAAAGGATTGGCAATTTGTGTGAATCAAATAAACCTAGAGTCTAGATGCTCAATAGGTGAAGACTTAGGGCTTTCTATACTCTGAAAATCGTGTGTATAAGTTTTAGAAAACCACTTCTCGTAGTGGGATTAAATAAGAGGACTTGAGCCATAAAAATCTGACCACGATCTGTTTAAGATTATCCCAGGTGGACCGGTCCGGGTCTGAGGCGGATCGGTCCGATTGACCGGATCGGTTCTTTTATTCTGAGGCGGATCGGTCCGGTTGAGATCGGATCGATTCTTTTCTAGGCTTCATCGGTTCGCTTGCGATCCGGGGTATACTGGCCTTCAGCAGTCGGATCGGTCCGGGTCTACGGCGGACCGGTCCGGTTGACCGGATCGGTTCTTTTATTCCAGGCGGACCGGTCCGGTCTGTCAGACTTGATTCCTCTTATTCTTTTTTATATTCGGATCCGTTGATGAATGTATGAATCTTGAATTTTCTTCAACGGTGTAACGGCGTACGACATATAAATTGTTAATGGACAAAAATGTTCTTACAAAAGAGGTTTTGCTCATAAATTCCAAACGGGAATTCTCACACTTTTCTCACAACTAAAATACTTTTTTACACACACACACACACACACACACATATAAGAGAAATCCCCAGTTGGATTTATGGGATAAACCCCACTCCTTATTTTGTATACAAACTACGTTGACTTTGATGCCTCTATAGGCTACGTAGGCGTCTCGGGGTAAAACCCGAGACTCGAGTCCCTTTCCTACTTTTTTTTATTTTTTATATTCTTTAAACTTAATTCTCTTAGATTCTACATATTTACATATACATATACTTGTTCCTAGCGGTGTATTATTCCGTATGCGTTATCATTCAATCATAATGATCAATGCAAGGATAATCGCATAAATCCTATTTTCTAATATTACTTTTAGGGATATTCCTATGGATGACTCGCTTTATCTTTTCCATGATACAAGTCGATGATTCCTATCTCCACTACATATACACATGCACACATATCACGGGGAAATAAAGGAAAATAGCAACAACCCATTAGAGATTGTAAGGGAGGAACGGGTGCCTAACACCTTCCCATTTTATAACTTAGCCTTCGGACCCTTTTCGAATCGTTTTTTGGTTTCATATGTATCAGTATGTCTTTGGATGCTATCCTTCGGGATGGCTCCCTCTTTCTTTTGTCTGTTTTGAGTAAAATAGACTGGAAACTCCATCTTTCTATATTTTTCACCTCATCATCGATGTCGGCCGAAGCGCTCCCGAGAGGGATATACGAGACCAAGACCCCCTCGACAAGAAGGAGATCCCCCTATCTTTTTCGTCTCTCCCGTCGTGAGGATCATAGTGGATGGCCACACTTTTTGTCTTTAATTATGGTAGCTTAATTCTTCTATTATGATTAGGGTGAAGTTTACCATAGTTAGCTAATATTATCACGTTAATTTAATTGTTGTTTATTCCTAACTCGTTTTAATTGTTATAAAAAATTCGATATTGATAGGATTGTGCACAGGTGGTCGGTTCGATTTCGGAGGACTTTTCCAGCCAAACTGACTTGGTCTGTTTGGGGACTTAAACGATCAAGGGACCAAATTGAGGAAAAAATAGCCTATCGATCTGGCCATATCGGTTTCATTCGGTTGTCAGTTCGGTTGTTGGTTTTGTGAACAAAAAATAAATATGTGAAGGAAGGCAAGAGAGTGACGATTGAACAAACACACCAGTCACATATTTTCTCTTTGAATCAACAGTGGCTGAGCAATCAATCTTTACTTTCCTTTTATTATTCATCACCTGAGTCTTGAATCTTATATTTTGTTTGATTTCTTTTGATTTACAGTGCACACCTCTTTTGATTAATAGTGCACAATATTAATCTATACAGGAAGGCAGGAGAGAGATGACTGAACAAAGAAAAATTAAGATGAGATCTATAGGATAGACGAGAGAATTGTGTGTGATAGATGAGAGAATCTCTTGCGGAGTGAGAGAGTAAGAGCCTGAACATATGTTACATAATTTTTTTGCAAGTTTTTACATGTAGGTTCGGTTCGGGTGCTCTCAGTTTTTTTAAAGTTCAAACCGCTGGCAGAATCGGGCCTCTTTATTTTTTAAGGTTCAAACTACTGGCCAAACCAGGCAAGAAAAAACCTATTGATTCAGGTTGGTTTATCGGACCACCGGGGTTTTTGCACATCCCTAGGTATTGATTTTAAAATGACACGAGAGTGTATTTGAAGACCTACAAAATTATTTTTCACATCAAGTTTTCAGATATAAAATTAGTATTTTTTTATGGATTATGATTGCGCTTTGATTGTATTGAGAGTCTATGCTTAAATACATTTGTGAACTTCAAAACTTATAATTTCTAAAGGAATAAGGATTTTATACGTCTATTAAAGACATGAAAAATATTTCAAACATAACCATCATATTTTCCGATAAAACGCGGTGAGAGTTGGTATAATTTGAGTAATAAAAAGGGAATGGCATCATTAAATTAGTATGCAATATTAGTTACGTGAAAAATGGATCCCGAATCCTAATTATTTACATACTGTTTACAACTCTCGTGTATTGCTTTCATTATTCGTAGTTGTTTTTATTTAGTTTAGTTCATAATTATTGTCTACCCCATTTAGTCGAGTTGAACAGTTGAAATTATTTTAAACATTAAAATTGACAAATATATGTGGGTTCGACTTGTTCTGACACTCATTATTCTATAATAGCTTGTGGGTACTTGTGGTAATTTTCAATTTGACAACAACCAATGTAACTCATTTGAACTTACCACATAGTCACATGACTACCAGTTTTAGAATATGATAATTTGCAGATATCTAGACAACTTAAAAACATGTCATTCAAGGGAGAAAACCCAAAATAGTCCATAAATGGTCTCGTAAGAGGCATAAAAATGTCGCGCAGGACCAATATAACTCGTTGAAAATGACCGCCCAATCACGAGACTAATATATTGACTTAGGCTTAAAAATAATTATAATTATCTGTAATGTTTTTGCTTGAATATGATTTTTTTAACAGTATTTGATTACTAATATCATCTCTCTTTTATATCCTATATTATGCAGGATAATATTTCAGTATTAACTTTTATGTAATTGGAACACACGAACAAGTCAATGGTTTACACTTGGTGGATTCTTTATTTATTGTTGTTGACATTCAGAATTATTGTTTTTGATGTGTTATTGTCATGCCATATTTTGTGATTTTATTCTTTAATTTTATGGTCGTGCAAGTTTTTGTAATATTATGGTTAAACTTTATGGTTGTGTGAGCTTCATACTAAAGCAGGTTTCAGAATGTTCAGAAAGCAGAGGAAATTGTGCCTAATTTTTATTGGTCTGTGAGCTATTAAGACTTGTAATATTTTGAAGTTTAATATGTACATTAGTTTATGAACAACGTGTGAGATTCGTAATTTGTGAATTTTCTTGATCTTTTTGGCAATATTTTAAAAAAATCTTCCAAATTTGCAATTTGTTGATTCTCCATTTTTTTTTCAAATAATAAATTTTTTTTATTTATTAAACAATCTGGCATGGTTTAAAACCATGCCAAAATAGTATTAGATTGTCAAATATGAGTACGCTTATAATACAATCTGGCATGCTTTAAAACCGTGCCTGAAAATGAAAATCTAACATGGTTTTAAATTGTGCTAAAAACGTGCCAGATTTAACAATATGGCACGATTTTAAATCGTGATAGATAGGATTTTGCACGGTCTAAAATCGTGCCAGAATGATGTTTTTGGTTTAGTGATGGCCATGCTGGTGATGACCCTGTTTGTCATTGAGATTTTAGAGATCTTGTTTGGGTGAGTGAGACATCGTAAAAAATTTGGCTAGTGGAAAATAACTAAGATCGTTCCCATTGACGATGCCAATTGTAGGGGGACATTTCCTACAAGTAGTGATATTCGATGCACACAAGCCAAACAAGAATAATAATAATAGTAGAAAATAATAATATCACATACACAATGCAAGATTTATATGGTTAGACAACATGCCTACGTCCACGGGGTGCTAGAGTTTGTTCTATATTACTTAAGAACTCGGGTAAGTAGAGTTGTAGTATTAATCGATGTTATTGTGGTGCATTCACCATTCATAGGGGTGGTTTTACATTTATAAGTTAGCTTAAGAGTGTCCTGAGTCCCGTTAATAACCACCCTAGGAGTTCATATGCATCATTTATCATGATCAGTCATTACAAATGATATCTTTGAACAATTCTTTGTTGACTGAGAGTCTTTTTTTAATCATAGGTGCACGTGTAAGTGAAATTCTTGACCCCATAATATCCCTCAAAGTCCAAGGGCTCTCTGAGTCTATTGGTTTTTGTTCTTCTGCTCGGTCGTTGATTCTTGACAAGTCTTCATGCTTTGCATGAATATCATAATTCCTTCACTGGTTAGAGGTAAAAAATTGTCTGAAGTTTCTGCACGTTGGTCGGAGGGAAATTTCGTTAAAGCCGCAATAATTAAAGAGTTTTTGTCTTCTGAGCACCCTAAGGGCACGCTCATAAATCTAGTGTTTTTACTTAGTTTTTTGGGGGAATACAATCGTCACTTCCATAGTCGTAATTATTTTTGGGAACCATAAAGTCAGTTTTCACCATAAATCAATTGTTCCCTATCCTTCCCTTTCATTTCAAAACCTATGTATATGGAGAAGTAATTTTCATTACTTCCATTTCACTGTAAGGACCCTAATTAAATCTCTTTCTTTTTCTTGCATTTTCCCATTTCTTTCCTTAGTTCTTTTCTCTGAGTTGTCACCATTCTTCAAAAATGGTTCATGTCATTAAAAAAAATACAATATAAAAGTTCAAACTTGACTATATTCCTCAATGGGTCACAATAGAACTAATGGAGGTCCATATGAGATCTATAATTTTTCTGAAGGCCATTGACTACCTTCAATCTTCATGACTGAGTTTGGGGTAACATTTCCCCTAAATTTTCTATTTCTTGAGTTTTCTCAATCCAAATACATAGAGGATCATTAATGGGATTCACTGCATTAATGAGTTGTATGGGACCAACCTTGGAATTGATGACATCAAGTACTATTACCAATGGACATCGATCCATGAAAATATTTAATACTTTAAGACTAGGGTAGCCAATCAGACCTTGGTGGTGAACATGCATGATTCCAACAAAGACTATTGAGATAATGACATTATTGTGAAGAACTCACAACACATCCCCTTCCTGATGGAGTAGATTATAAAGGGGAAAAGTGGCCTCAGGAATTGAAAGGAATAGTTTAGGTCTTAATTACATTTTTTCTTTGATTTTTCCTTTTCACTTCAATTATTATGATTACTTTTTCTTTATCTTTGGTATTTAACAATAAGAAGAAACCACCTCACAATGAAGCGGTAAATTTTGTTGATATAGAGATCTCTTTAGTAGAAGATTGGAACTAGTGACAATCCTAGGTCGGTTGCCTTTTTTCTTTGCTACAAGAGCTTGATCACTACTTTTGTCATGAGTCCAATTAAGCAGACTTTGATTATCTCGAATGACTTTAACGAATCGTAGGTTTCTACCTATGAGGATTTAAATGAGGACGATGGAAACAAGGAGGGAATGTCTTCCTCCTTCGATTTGTTAGATGCCTCGTCAATCCTAATTCTAAAACTTTCTCATGTCAACATGCCCCCAAGAGAAAGGTTTTGAACTTGATTTATGCCACCCTCAGCCCAAAGTCTTCTATTGTTCGCCCAGCGAGTAAAGATAAAGAATGTGCTCGGGCAACAAGCAAGAAAACTGAAGTAGGGGGTTCCTGCTAACCCTTTGGATATTGGGGATTCTTTTAATTATAGTTATATTCTTAAGCAGTATAGACTTGATATGTTTAATCATCTTTGTTGAACTACTTTTATAAGTCTTAGGCCACAGTCGCTACCATAATCTTGATCTACTCATGGTGGAGTTTCTCTGGCACTAATTATATTTATCATTCCTAGGATACAAGTGTCGAACATTATCGCCCATTTACATTCATGTATTTTAGTTATTAATGATTTGTATCATTCCAGACTTCCCGAGTCAAATAGTTATACTAGATGTATTTCTTATTCATAGTTGAACCTTGAGGTATTGAGATATATTATATTCCAGAGTTGGGGTTTGACTATGTTATTATTCAGATGGTATCTTAGATGTTTTAATTTATTTAACATTTTATTATCACATATAATTTTTACTTATATCGCCTTTCTCCTTATGTTGAGAATATTAGCATTTTTTTACTCCTGTGATTTTTCTAGTAAAACGAATCAATTTATTTATAAATTTTACGCCCTGTTGCATAATGATCTTGTCATATTAGAAAATTTACGATAAAATAGACTCCTCTATCATATCTAGAAATCTCTAACATTTTTTTTAAATTGTCAAATTAAAATTTTTGCAATTTTTAAGGCTTTAAACAGCAACCTTCTATGGTACTCTCCATAGTGGGGTTACAAAATAAAACACCCTCGAGTGATAATTGTTTTATTTCATAGATAAATAAATCAACCATAAAGAAATTGAAGACATGACAAAAGTTTCCCCACTACAAAAGGAAGAAGTTTGGTGGAGGCTACACAAAGTATCCTATAATAAATGTTTGCAAGATGATTCGGCATATTTTAGGGCAAAGTTGCACAAAATTTGGGTTAGTAAAATGACTCAAACCCTATTTTGCCCAATGGTTTAGTGCCTCACCAAGTTCAGAATTTTTGTTAAAAGTTATTTTAACCAATAAGTTTGGAATTGATCATAATAAGGATCTAGGAGGAATACTCTTAAATTTTAGCAAATGACAAGTCCAAGGAGGGATAAAGAGTTCTAATACACTTAAATGATGAATTTGGTGAACCTAAACTACTTAAACTTCGACATTTTTACTTGTCGCTATAAATTCGAAATCACCAACCTGGTATATATATATATATATAGGGAAATAATCAAGTGAGGTCCCAGTTTGAGGACCCTGAATGAGGACCATTTTTTTAAAATAGTAAAAAAAATGTTTTTGGGATGATTTTTTTTATGATTTTTAAACATTTCAATAGGTCCATAAAAAATAATCAGCTCAAAATGAATTTTTTTGCTATTTTAAAAAAATCGGTCAAACTTTGTCAGTTTTTAAGTTGTTAAAAACTCACAAAGTTTGGCCGATTTTTTTTTTAAAAATAGTAAAAACATTCATTTTGAGTTTTTTTTATATGACCCTACTGAAATGTTTAAAAATTATATAAAAAAAATTAGCTCAAAAATATATTTTTTACTATTTTATCAAAATTGATCCGCGCCAGCGGTATGCAAACAGAGGTCCTCATGAGATCCTCTCTCTCTCTCTCTCTCTCTATCTCTATCTATCTCTCTCTCTATGTATATATATATATATATATATATATATATATATATATATATACGCAAATAAATTTAAGTGAGGCATGGAGAGATTATACTTGTAGCTAGTGGTTAGATATTCTAAACCCTTTATGTGGATATAGGTCTCATTTCGGTCGAATCATGTTAATATTGTGTTCTTGTGTATGCTCATTGTGTTTCTAGGGTTATAAATCTTAAGGTGGTGACTTTCTTAACAAGACCTTGTGTTTTATTAATGCTCTACATCTATTTATTATACATCAAACCTATGTTTTACTCTTCAAGATGAAGAAGATCCTACATACACCCCCCACCCCCCAATACGTACACACACAAATAGCAAAATATAACCTTTCACATTTAAAAGTTAAAAAATCTTCGATCGTTTCACAACCACCATTGGGCATTTAAATTTCTTGGAGCAGTAATCACTCACACTTCCTACGAGTGTCCTGCAAAACAAATGAAATAGTGTACTTTTAATTAAATATTACTCATGAATTAGATATTTATATTACTCTTCTTAAAGAAAGTGAGAAAAAAACTTCTTTGCTAAAACACTAACAGTCATGTATATTAATTGAAATTTGGAACCATATTTGAGTTTTGCTTTTAGTAAAACCCCCTTTATTTTCAATTTTTACACCAAACCCTCTTAGTTTAACAAAACTTATGATGACCCCTATTGTTAAGAATTATTTTCACTCTAGGTACATCAAGCAACAACATTTGTGTGCAACTTAATTTGAAAACATATGCAGGGGCCATTTAATTAAAGATAGTAATGAAATAAGTACCTCTTGAAAAACCCATAATCAAGGATTCCCATGACCAATATGTCAACCCCAAGTTTTTCAACCGCTACACATATCACATCTTTAGCATCTCCTCTCCCATTTTTTTCTCCACTTTGATATGCAAAGTCCAATTCTTTTATTACTAATTTAGACATATACACACATATATTGGTTAATTATAAGGTAAACTCTAATGTTTGGTCTCTATCAAAGTTTTGATTGCTTCAAATTAAAATCATATAGTATCATTGGCAATTCAATTTCAATTTCAATTTTTGTAAAACTCCAATCAAACTATTTGATAAACGGTATTTGCATATAGAAGTATATGCCTATGTTACATATATGTAATACGTATTTGTGTATCAGGATGTAATATAAATCTACAATAGTTTAATTAATTGAACTTTGGGGTAACATGAACTAATTTAAGATATACTAAAAATAACCGACCTCCCTTAAAATTTTATTTCTTTTATTGAACTATTCTTCCCTCGTGGCATCAAATAATTAAAAGCGAATTAAAAATTTTAACACTTCATATTCCAATACGTGAAAAAAGGAAATTTAATGACTAATTATATTTTGGGTTCAATTTAATATAAGTACAATCCCAGGGACGCTAGTTCTAGCCTTGTGCAAAAACAAAAAAAAATGAGGTCCTAAGTTGCGAACCATTTTTTGTTTATTTTGGGTTGATTTTTGGGGGTAGTCAAAAAATATTTAGATATTCTATTAAAAGATAAGTTTAAAATATATTTTTTAATATTTTTAAGAAAATTGGTCCGCAACTTTACCTCATTTTAGGAGATCAATTGAACCTCTATGTGCACACACACACACACACACACACACATAATATATGGCTCCCCATCCTGTTATTTCTGAATTCACATTATGAAATGTCTTGTGTGTATTAAATAATTTTTTCATGTTGAAAGATGTAAAGTCCAATGTACACTATTTAAGTGGGTATTACCTTTTAAATAGCATCAGGTTCTGTTGAGTTAAAACAACACATCAGACTATATATGTATATCCAGACTCGTATGATGTTCTTAAATAAGGACCTTCCGTGCGTATCTATTTTTTAATGTAGTAAAAAATATATTATTGAGTTGATTTATTTACTAATATTTTTAAAATAGAAAAAAATATCATTTTGATGCAAGGGTAGTTCTCTAAACTGTTTAAATACCTCACAATAGAGTTAATCCACTCAAAAATAATTTATTTTACTATATCTAAAAATAAGTTTGGACATGAACGTCCATGATCGTGAATATATATATATATATATATATATATATATATATATATATATATATATATATATATATATATATATATATATATATATACAGAGAGAGAGAGAGAGAGAGAGAGAGAGAGATAGAGAGAGAGAGGCACGCTCTTGTGCACACTAAGTTTGCACAATGCTGGCGCACACCAACTTTTTTAAAGCATTAAAAAAACTGAGTTGATTTTTTTATGTGATATTTAAACATTTCAACGGACCCATGTAAAAAAAATCAACTAATTTTTTTTTTTTTTACTATTTTTAAAAAATCGGTCAAACTTTTGCAGCTTTTAAAGTGCTTAAAAGCAACGAAAGTTTGATCGATTTTTTAAAAATAGCAAAAAAAAAAAATTTTGAGCTGATATTTTTTTACATGGTTCTGTTAAAATGTTTAAATATCACACAAAAATACCAACTCAAAAATATTTTTTTTATTATTTTAAAAAAATGATGTGCAAACTTAATGTGCACATGAGCAAGCTTTCTCATAGGTACATTGGACCCTTCAAAATTTTGGAAAGGGTCGGGGATGTCTCATACGGATTAGCCCTACCTCCACAGTTAGTTCATGTTCACAATGTCTTTCACGTCTTTATGCTGAAGAAGTATATACATGATCCTCGCCATGTGATCAACTAGCAGAACATCGAGTTAGAAGAGGATACAACATTCTCGACTCGACCTATATCCATCTTGGAGCGAGAAAATTGGGTTATGTGCAACAAAGTCATTCCGTTGGTGAGGATCCTATGGGAGTTGCAGGGAGTCGAAGGTGCCACTTGGGAGCAAGAAGCCAAGATGCGAGAGAAACATTCACAGTTTTTTGAGTGACTTAGGATGAATTTCGGGGACGAAATCTCCTAATGAAGGGAGAATGTAATACCCGCACCTTTAAATTATACTTGCATGATTATCCTTTATTTAGTGACGCTCCGTTAATGAAATTTTTACGTTGCATGTTCCTGCAAGAGCTATGATTTATGTTCGTATAATTATTTGAAGTACTTCGGTTAAGTTTCACGCGATTCAGGCAAGCAACGAACGGTACGCGAACTTGTGTACTAATTGTCTTACGACGCTCGACAAAGTGAAGTCTTGTTTTTCCCGTATTGTTTAGGATGCCTCGGAAGGTCAAAAAAATATTCCAACCATATATTTAGGCTCACAACAATATAAGGAATATTACCACGCGAAGAAAAATAAAAAAAAATTTGTTTTGCGCGGAGGTTTCGTTTCTTGTGCGTATTGTTTAGGATTCCTCGAAAGGTCAAAAAACTATTGTGAATATGTTTTTTGACTCACAAAAATATAAGGAATATTATTCTGGAAAGAAAAATCGAAAAAACAATACTTTTGCGAGGAGGTCCCGTTTTTGCGCGCCTTGTATAGGAAATTTCGGGAGGCCAAAGAAATTAGTTTGAATATGATTTTTCACTCAAAAAAATACAAGGAATAAGACCCTTAGGTTAAAAAAAATAAAAAAAATTAGAGAGAGAAAGTGAAGCTGGACAGCACTTTAACCTTGGTTTTGGGTGGTTAAGTAGTCTCTTTCAACTCCAAAAATCAGACTTTGGGAGGATTGATACGCAGTTTTGGAAGTGGAACTTTTGAGGCTATGGGTCTAGAGTTGAGGGTCCCTTGAAATTTCTTTTAAAAGAGAGAGTAAGAGGAAACTGTGGGGATAATTAGGCACATAGTTGTTAACATTTTCTCCCAAAAAAAAATCCTTCAAGTTCTAGCAAGACTAAGCACCCATATTTTCGTAGCTCCATCTCCCACCCCTTTTACCACCATCCAAACACCACTCTAAGGGTCTCCAAACACCATTAAAGCTAACCTCAACGTTGGGACGACTTGTGGGGAAATTTCATAGAGCTTTGGGAGCTCAAAGGGAGTCTTGGTTGGAGTTTTTGGTGGAACTTTTGGGAGCTCCACTTCATCTTCTTCACATCTACACTCAGTCTCCTTCATTCAATTAGGGGTTTCCTCACTCTTAAACTCTTTTATTTCAAATGCTAATATGAACAAGATGACGAAAACAATGTGACTTTTTATCTCTTCTTCGTTATTTTCATATGCTGTGAAAAAACCATTTTGTGAAAAATGATAAATAGAGAGGATGATGTTAGATTAATTTTCAAATTATTGTATATGTTGAAATCATGGTATAAATGTAATAACCTCATGAAATAAACATAGAAAATGGAATACTACAAGAAAATGACTAGTTAATGCATTGTTGGGTATTCTATGGAAGAAGACCCATTTTCATGAAATAGTGTATGTAGTATGTGTTAATCTTGACATTAAGATGACTAATGTTGAAATATAGTAGTTTAAATATGTGATTGGTAATATCATAAAAATAGCCCCAAAATCTAATATGTTGACATATTAGTTTAAGCTTCTTGAATATGTTAAATAAGACTTATAATTATGTAAATGTATTTATATGTACAAGTGTGCTAAAATGGGTTGTACATCACTAATAAAGGTTTAAATGTTGGAGGAAACATGTAGTACATTAAGGAATGATTTTTTTGCATAAAATCCACTTAAAAAATATGATTTTTGGTCAAAAATGCCTTAGTGGCAGATTTGGTAAATATGAGGAAAAGGCACTTAAATGGTGTTTTAAGTCACCGTTACTATACTTTGATTTACCACAATGCTATTTTAAATGGTGTTTTTACATGAAAAATACTTGAAAAATGCTAAGGAAATGCTTTTAGATAATAAAAGTTTAAAATAGCATTGTGGTAAATCAAAGTATAGTAATGGTGACTTATCATATATTAGTGTTCGGCATTGACACTAGAATGTCTCCTCTGAAAAATACTTATTTCCTATGTATGAAAAATCGATGCGGAAGCGTTGAAGGATGGCTCAACATTAACACAACAAATTTTAATTTCTTAAACAAATTAAAATTACACCAAATGAAATAAAATTAATCAATTAATATATTCACTTAAACCAATTAATTAATCCAAGTCCTAGAAATTGCCTAAGTCATATTTATCAATATTAGCAAATTAGGCGAAACCATAATTTTAGCAAATGACTTGAATTAAATAAACAACTTTACCCAATATTTAATTTAGTCCCAAAATTAAAGTGAGTGTGATAATTTAAACAAAATTTTATCTTGAATTATCCTACGCATGCGTTCTAAATAAATTATGCAAGATAAAATAAACCAATCACATTACGCCGCGATGTACGAGGAAAAACCCAAGACGGTAAACAACCTCGGATGGCCCTAGCCACAAATCCACTAGATACGGAATTACAAGTACAATATAGATAGACTTACAACACATGACTCGATTCCTCTCAAGCCTCGACGCTTCTTCTTGTAGACACCTCTTCCTAGCGGATAACCTTGGAACACCACCGCGGTCTCGAAATCCACCAATAGGACATTATATGGTCACCATCACCCAAACATGGAGCCTTTCTTCGTGTGGGTAAATCAACATGAGAAACACTTCTTCTTTCTTCGTGGGAGGTAGAAGCAAAGCCCGAAACTTCTCTTCTTGAATTCGGTAGAGAAAACCGGTGCCAAACTCCAAGCAATTGATATGTATATGAGAACTTGGAATAAACTTATTTGGGCGTGAACACTAGAGTGATGGATATTTTTCTCTAAAAATTTCACTCAAAACATGAACATTTTCCTTAAAACAATTTGCTCTCAAACTCTCTCTAAGAGATGAAAATAGTTAAGAATATTTGGATTGGAAAATGTTGTTCCCGCCTATATTAAAGTCAGAAAAAGTTGGTTAAAAACCAAGTGGGGAAGTGGGTGTAAAACTGCCAAAAAACTGCCAATAACTGTTCCCGACTGGCATCTCGTTCGAACGAGACTTCTAACGACGTTACAGATTGAACTCGTTAGAATCTCGTTGGATATCTCGTTCGAACAGAAGGTTCGTTCGAACGACATATCGAACGACATTTCATAGGCCTATACTGGAACCTCGTTGGCAAACTCGTTCGAACGACATCTGGTTCGAACGAAAAAACTCGTTCGAACGACATATCTAACGAACCACCAGAAAGTTTGAAAATTTCATTTTTAGCCCAGAAAACTTTATAAACATTTATTTAAAGTTTTAATTAATTCTTTCTTAAAACAAATCGCAGTTTTTATAAAACCTAACACCCAATAAACTTGTTCCAAGCTCCTATATATATAATATTGCATTCATACCTTGGGAGCATGGAACTATGATTGATGATGTAGAAACGAGGCACGCAAACCGGCATATTTGATGAAGCTTTATACTCTTTGCCACTACATCTTCAACAAACACTTCATAGGCTTGAGAATATTACAATTAAATACTATCCTATGAATGAATGTTTTTGTCTAGAATTGAGCCAAAACTATATATGGACTCAATTGGAAATTTGTGTCCTTACAAATCTCCCCCTTTGGCTATTCCGGGAAAAAAACCAAACAAAAATCCTAAAGGGCCGTCAAGCTCACTAGACTCAAAACATAACCCACCCAAAACTTGACTCAACCCAAGGATCAAACGCTTTGCCATTGAAAGATGCCGCTTTAGAATAATTCCTGCACACTTAAGCAAACTCATCAAATGCATAGGGAATATCAAAATATTAAATACAATTAAGTAATTACTCCCCCTAAATTAATTCTCCCCTTTATCTCAAACAAATGACATACTTAGAAAGACGTCTCCCCCTAAGATAAGTCTCCCCCAAACGAAGATACAATAATAATAGGATTAGATACCATTCTCCCCCTATCATTTTTCTCCCCCTTTTTGTTCAGGAATAGGCAAAGGATAAAGAACTAATAAACAACATGTTGAAGCTTAAAGTGATAAGACATGAAAGCATATGGGCAATAAAAGCAAGACTAATCCATTATAGATACTAAAAATGAAGTATAAGCATAGAAGGACTAGAAAGGAAGGCAAAGACAAACAAATATCATATATACATAAACTATAAATATACCAATGAAGCACTTGCATATATATATATAGATATAAACACACATATAACACAAAATACAATAAGTTTGCACACTCGTATGGAAAAAATGTGTCATATGGAAACGTAAGTGTTGGGGTGTGAACTAGCAACAATTAAATTTAGACCCAAACACTTAATAAACATTCACGGAGTTCTCATTTGATTGCTAACTTTATCACATTTAAATATAACCTCATGTGACAATATGAAGATTGAACTCAATGAACAAACATACACAATGCATACAAGCCTGGCATGATGATGATTCTACAAACCAAATAGAGTCATGACATTAAAGACAACTAGGATAAACGGACATTGTGCAAACCGTTGATATACCATCCAATTCTCCCTCAATAAGCATATCTATTCTTTTGATTTTGAATGAATATATCAAACAAACATAGGCCTTGGCAATTGTTTTCTTTTTAATGCCAAATATTCTGTTTTTAGGCCTTTGGATCACGTATTTCTTTTAGATCCAATAAACGGTGGCTTACTATCGCAAAGGATTTAATTCATCCTTTCGGAGCCCTTCCCCGTGCACATTTAGATATATAATTTTTTATCTCACAAAGCTCACGTGCAACGGATTTTGACATGCACTAGTCCTCCTAGGTCATAGATATGTAGATGACTAGATTGGTAGGAGAACACCTCAAAAAGCTCAAATATAACATGTGACATTAAGATTGCAAAAGAGCTCGTGCATGTGTGAATAGAGGCATATAAAAATAGAATCAATTTGATCAATACAAAATCCAACTACTCCAAAAAATATGGTAAAGAACATTTTAAGGATTGACAATCTAAACCAAAAGTTCTAGCCACATGGGAGCGTAAAAGATGGGATTCAAACACAAGTATATGCCACATAGAGTGTGTCAAACTAAAATACATACAAAAAAAATATTTTTGAGTTTTTAACATTTTTAATAAAAAATATACACTCAAAAGACAAACAAAAATCATTTGAATTTTTCATTAAGCTTAAATGTCATAAATAAAACACAAATGATAAACACAAATATTTTTATATTTTTCAATTAATTCAAACACAAAATATAATACAAAAAGATAAACAAGTCATAATTTCTAGCATGTGATATGAACTAAGGCAATGACTAGAAAATGACTAAACATGCATACATCTAGCAATGATATATAATATGAAGCACAAAAAGCTATAGTATGCATAAAACACTAACACATTCAACCTTAATATTTAGCAAAGGAGGTTTCATGTGATAGTAAATGAGAATCAAAAACCGTATTTTGCAAGGCAACCAAGTCAGATTTCCTAACCCAAATTAATGAAGAGTGACTATCATGGGGTGTTGGAACGTTAACTACCGTGGTTACTTTACTATGGGATTTTCTAGGAATTCGTTTAAGATCAAAACAAAATTTCCTAAGATGACCTTTTCGACCACAATGAGTACAAGTAAAAGCATGTCGAAAAGATATACCTAAGGAGTGATCTTTAAATGCATTCCTAGTAGATTCTCCTAAAACATTGGTTTGGGCATTATGAGTAAATTCATTACAAGTATTGAAGCCTAAACCACAAGTGTCATTTTTAATTTGGACCGTTCCTAAGATTTTATCTAGTTTTTCCGAACGACACTCCAAATCAAATTTGACATTACTAGAGTCTTTTAATTTATCTTGCAATTCTAAAATGTTAGACTCTAATAAAACATTTCACTCTTCAAAAGCAAGAAGCTCCTTTTTCAAGGATTCCATTAAACCCCTAAGGCTATCTCTTTCGCCTTCTACATATTCTAGCTTCTCTCGAAGAGTCCTCTCACGTGTCCTAAGGTCTTCTGTTAAAGCATTTTCATCAACGACCTTGACACTCTCTCTTAAACTAGCATCTAACTTCAAATTAGCTCTTTTTAATTTAATAGATTCTTTATAAAGTTCTTGAAAAGCATTTTGAAGTTCACTCACATTAACCTCTTCTTCATTTTCACTCTCTCTTTCTTCTCCACTCTCACTATCATAAAAAAACAAGAGAATCATAAAAAATGACCTTGTAAGTGTCATGTGTTAAAGTTTCATCAATCGATGAGTTCTCACTATCACTCACATGGCTAGCCATAAAAGCCACAAAAATTTTCTTAGTGGGGGAATCGGGTACCTCTTCTTTATCACTATCACTAAGGGTCGCATTATATGAAATGGGTCATTTACCCTCTTTCCTTAGTTTAGTGGGGCACTCATAAGCCCTATGGCCATAACCTTCACAACTAAAACACTTATTAGACTCGTCCCTATCTAAATTTTCATTACTAGGTTTAGGGAATTTTCATCTCTTTCTTCTCGCCTTTGTCATGTTTAGAAGTATCAAATTTCTTAAAATCATTTTTAAGTTTATCTTTGTTAATTTTAAGAAATTTTCTAAATTTACGATCAAACAAAGCCATCTCTTCCGAGTCACTATCACTCTCACTCTCTACTACTTGTTTGACCTCTTTTCGGGCTTTTAAAGCAACGCCCTTTTCAATTTTCTTTTCAGTTATAGAGGGAAACATATCTAGTTCATAGGTTTGTAAATCACCTACAAGATCTTCTAATTTCGTAGAGGCTAAAGTGGGTAAAGAATTTAAAACGGTCACTTTTGGAATAAATCTATCGGGTAGGGACCTTAAAATTTTCTTTACAACACGGTCGTCAGGTATTTTCTCTCCCAAGTTAAAAGATGAATTAACAATATCAAAAATTCTAGCATAAAATTCATCAAATGTTTCTTTTTCATTCATTTTAATAGTTTCAAATTGAGTGGTGAGGTTTTAGAGTTTTGAAGCTTTAACGACACTAGTTCCTTCATGAGTTAATTGTAAAATATCCCAAGCTTCTTTAGCGGTTTCACACATCATAATACGTCGGAATTCATCCAGTGTAACAGCGCTAAATAAGGCATTCAAACCACAGGAATTAAAATTAGCAAGTTTAAACTCATTTTCAGTCCATCTATCGGCGGGTTTGGGAACACGTTCATTTTCTACTAAATAAGTTGGTGGGGACCACCCGTTAACAACAGACATCCAAACTCTCTCGTCGATAGATTTTAGTGCCGATTTCATACGCGCTTTCCAATACGCATAGTTTGAACCATCGAAAATAGGAAATTTTGAAAATGGGGAAAATTCCATTTTAGCCAAAAAAAATTATTTAAGGATCTTTAACGAAATAATTTATCGCTTTGGCTCTGATACCAATTTGAAAAATACTTATTTCCTATGTATGAAAAATCGATGCGGAAGCGTTGAAGGATGACTCAACATTAACACAAAAAAATTTAATTTCTTAAACAAATTAAAATTACACCAAGTGAAGTAAAATTAATCAATTAATATATTCACTTAAACCAATTAATTAATCCAAGTCCTAGAAATTGCCTAAGTCATATTTATCAATATTAGCAAATTAGGCGAAACCATAATTTTAGCAAATGACTTGAATTAAATAAACAACTTTACCCAATATTTAATTTAGTCCCAAACTTAAAGTGAGTGTGATAATTTAAACCAAATTTTATCTTGAATTATCCTAAGCATGCGTTCTAAATAAATTGTGCAAGATAAAATAAACCAATCACACTACGCCGCGATGTACGAGGAAAAACCCAAGACGGAAAACAACCTCGGACGGCCCTAGCCACAAATCCACTAGATACGGAATTATAAGTACAAGACAGATAGACTTACAACACACGACTCGATCCTTCTCAAGCCTCGACGCTTATTCTTGTAGACACCTCTTCCTAGAGGATAACCTTGAAACACCACCGCGGTCTCGGAATCCACCGATAGGACTTTATGTGGTCAGCATCACCCAAACATGGAGCTTTTCTCCGTGTGGGTAAATCAACATGAGAAACACTTCTTCTTTCTTCGTGGGAGGTAGAAGCAAAACCCGAAACTTCTCTTCTTGAATTCGGTAGAGAAAACCGGTGCCAAACTGCAAGCAATTGATATGTATATGAGAACTTGGAATAAACTTATTTGGGTGTGAACACTAGAGTGATGGATATTTTTCTCAAAAAAATTCACTCAAAACATTAACATTTTCCTTAAAACAATTTGCTCTCAAAATCTCTCTAAGAGATGAAAATAGTTAAGAAAAGTTGGATTGGAAAATGTTGTTCTCGCCCATATTAAAGTCTGAAAAGGTTGGTTAAAAACCAAGTGGGGAAGTGGGTGCAAAACTGCCAAAAAACTGCCAATAACTGTTCCCGACTGGCATCTCGTTCGAACGACATTTCGTTCGAACGAAATCTCGTTCGAACGAGACTTTTAACGACGTTCTAGATTGAACTCGTTAGAATCTTGTTGGATATCTCGTTCGAACAGAAGGTTCGTTCGAACGACATATCGAACGACATTTCATAGGCCTATACTGGAACCTCGTTGTCAAACTCGTTCGAACGACATCTGGTTCGAACGAAAAAAATTATTCGAACGACATATCTAACGAACCACCAGAAAGTTTGAAAAATTCATTTGTAGCCCAGAAAACTTTATAAACATTTATTTAAAGTTTTAATTAATTCTTTCTTAAAACAAATCGCAGTTTTTATAAAACTTAACACCCAATAAACTTGTTCCAAGCTCCTATATATATAATATTTCATTCATACCTTGGAAGCATGGAACTATGATTGATGACGTAGAAACGAGTCACGTAAACCGGCATATTTGATGAAGCTTTATACTCTTTGCCGCTACGTCTTCAACAAACACTTCATAGGCTTGAGAATATTACAATTAAATACTATCCTATGAATGAATGTTTTTGTCCGGAATTGAGCCAAAACTATATATGGACTCAATTGGAAATTTGTGTCCTTACATCCTCGGCTCGTAAGATGCAAGGACTAATAACGGGATTTAATTAGTTGAATGTTAACATTGAGAAAAATGTTAAACACATGAAATATATGATATTCGGATGACGCCGAGAGAAAGTAATTAAGGAGAGCATGACGTCCCTAGTGGTGAAAGACCCCAAACAAACTGCAGTAGTATATGGTGGCGGAGACCGGTGGTGTGAGGCCACGAAGTCCTTATGGCCACGAAGTCCATGAGTGTTTGTTGGCAAAATCCCAAAAACAATGTTAAGGAATGAGAAAAAATCACAAAACTTAAACTAATGAATGAATAAGAATTCATTAATTACTATGTGGATGACATAAGTGGAATATGATTAAGTTCCTGGCATGGAATATTAAAATGCTAACAGTGAGTGGGTAGGTAGCCCAGGGCATTGCATATAGGTGAATTTATGACTATGTTAAAGAATCTTGTTAGTATAGACACATGATAACTTAGTTGAATATAATGAAGGCTTCTTGAATATTGTTAGCATAGTTAAATGTTAACGAAAATAATCATTAATGATAATTAATGAATATGGGACAATGATGGTTTTCGGAATTACTACAATTCATTTTATATGTATAGTAGTTTTCTATGAAAATTATTTCTTAGTATTCCCACCCTACTGGACATTTCGCTCATACCCTATTTTCCAAAACCCCAGGTACAACAGATGGTACGTCAGGTAAGGATGTTGGAAAGGCCGCAGAAAGCGCTAGTCGTCGTTAGAGGCTCTGTAACCGATTTTAATACATAGAGTTATTTTGAATTGTAATCCCTTATGTTTTGTTAAGACAATTTGGTTTGAAGTGGAACTATTTGGAAGCTCTATTTATGGATTAAATCTTGTTAAAGGTTTACTTGTTAAATTGTTAAATGAATATCAACTTGCAATACATGGGCCTCACCTCTTCATAATAAAAGAAATTAAAGGTTTTGTCGAAGTATAATGTGGCAACTATTTTCCAAATTAATAAAATGTTTTATTCCCCTCCCCTTTAACACCTTGGTTCAGATACTGAGTTATTTCAACGGTAACTCTAATCCGGATCGGGGCTTTACAACTTGTTATTAGAGCCTTAGGATCCTCGTGAGCGTAGGAGTGATTCTCATTTTAGTCCCTTTTATTTTTGCATACCTAATTATCGTACTAAACTATCCTATCTTATAGGATGGCCCCTACTCGTAAGACAACTACTAGTGGTAATAGTAACTTGTAGAGAATGGAGCAGGCAGTTCGCCAGTTAGCTGGGACTATCTCCCAACAATAGAAGGGTGACCGAAGCGGTACAGTCGAAAGCACCGCAGCGACCTCAATTCTCAAGGAGTTCAGGCAGTTAAACCCGCCAATGTTCAACGACATGATAGGGACCGATGCGATCGAGGAGTGGCTCGATGAGGTTGATCGTATTATTGACATCCTTCATGTGTCAATAGGGCATAGAGTTAATCTTGCTACTTTCCAGCTAACCGAGCAGGCTCAGAGTTGGTGGTCCACACATATGGCCAGCTTGAAGGAACCTCTTGATTGGGATGGTTTTTAATCAGTGTTCCTAGATCGGTATTTCCCTCAGGCATATAAAGATGCCAAGAAGGATGAGTTTTCTGCATTGATCCAGGGGAAGATGTCTGTGAATGAGTATCTAGTTTGCTTTAAAAGGTTGTCGAAGCATGTGAAAGCGATTAAGACTGATGAGGCAGAAAAGAACCGATTATTTGTGAAGGGGTTGAATCCCCATATTTGTAGGCTGGTGGTTGGTTCTGATCATTTGAGCTTTGGGGAGGCTATCAATAAGGCCATCCGACTTGAGCATGAGGTAGAGGATTCCTGAACTATCCGAGATAATAAGAAGGAATCTGGTGGGACACAGAAGAGGGAGGCTGGTGGGTCTAGCGGCGGTAATAGCAAGAGGTTCAAGAGTGGGGTAAGTGGTTTTCTTACCAAGCTCAAGGCTGCTATGAGTATCACCACAGCGGGTCAGTGTAGCAGTGATCAGAGCTCAATATTACCTACCCCCAAGACTTGCTTCATTTGTGGGTTGCCCAATCACTTTAGGCAGAACTGTCCAGAGTTTACAGCTAGAGAGCAGCTGGTTGGTCAGTAGGGAAGTAGTTTCACATCTGGGCGAAACTCGAGCTATATGGGCCCCACTCAGTACCAGCAGCAGCATCAATAGAAGTCCTTTTCTGACCATCAACAACAGGATAGTAACGGTGCCAACAGCCTGCACCCTAGTCAGGGATAGGGGAACCCCGGACGGACTATGCCCAGTGGTCAGGGTAGCAGATTCAGCCAGGGGGCGAGCTTTCGCCCTCACGCAGCAGTTAGTGCCTGTCCAGAATCCATCATTGATGGAAGGTATGATCTTATTATTAAATACTTGGGTTAGATCATTGTTAGATTTTGGTGCATCACATTCCTTTATATCTAGTTCTTTAGCTTTCTATTTGGGTCTTAAGGTCGAAGAGCTTCATCCGCCGATATCGTGGAACTACCCGTAGGTGGTGGTATTTTTCTTAGTAGAGTCTGTCAAAATTGCATAGTCGTGGCAGGGGATTACATTATGGAGTACAATTTGATTGTGATGGATATGGATGGATTCGAGGTGATTCTTGGTATGGATTGGCTGTCTACCTTTGGCGCCACTATCGAGTGCCATCGGCATAGTGTTTAGGTGTCTCTTCCCAACGGCTCTCGTTATCGTTTCAATAGTGAGCAGTGTATAAAATATCCTTCAAATTTTCCACTACCAGATAGCAGAATCATTTGTTCGAGTGGTTGAGTAGCATCATGGCCCAAGAAGAACCAGATCGTATGGTTGCAGACTACCCTGTTGTTCGGGAGTTTCCCAATGTATTTCCTGAGGATCTCACAGGATTGCCTCTGAGTCGAGAGATCAATTTTTCCATTGACGTCCATCACGGTGTAACACCTATCTCCATTCCTCCTCATAGTATGGCACCAGAAGAGTTACTAGAGTTGAAAACTCAGTTGGATAATTTGATGAGCAAAGGATTCATACGCGCTACTGTGTCCCCATGGGGAGAACCAGTCCTTTTTGCCAAGAAGAAGGATAACTCTCTTCGGATTTGTATCAAAAACTGACAACTGAATCGGGTGACGGTAAAGACTAAGTATCCGATGCCGCAGATTGACGACTTGTTTGATCAGCTTCGAGGAGTAGGGAGGTTCTCCAAGATTGATCTTAGGTCACGTTATCACCAGTTGAGGGTGAAGAAGGAAGATATTCCTAAGACCGCATTTCGCACACGGTATGGACATTATGAGTTCTTGGTCATGCCTTTCGATTTGACTAATCCCCAGCCGCATTCATAGATCTCATGAATCGTATCTATCGCCTGTATTTGGATCGATTTGTGGTCGTATTTGTTGACGATATCCTAGTGTATTCATCTTCTGATATTTACCACGAGGAGCACTTGCGTTCGACACTTCAGGTGCTTGGGGAGAATAAGTTATATGCAAAATTTAGCAAGTGTGATTTCTGGATGGATGAGGTCAAGTTTCTTGTCCATGTGGTATCTAGCGCCGACATTTATTTGGATTCGTCCAAGGTTGAAGCCATTCTCGAATAGGATAGACCAAAGACAGTCATGGAGATTCGAAGTTTCCTTGGTTTGGCTTGCTACTACCGAAGATTTGTTCAGGATTTTCTAAAGTGGTATCACCTCTCGCGCAGTTAACGCAAAAGGGTGTCCTTTTTGAGTGGTCAGATGAGTGTGAGTCCACATTTCAGGAGTTATAGGTAAGGCTTACTTCGGCACCCATCCTCATTCTTCCTGAACGGGGAAAGGGTTATATCGTATACTATGATGCTTTCGGATTAGGCCTTGGGGCAGTACTCATACAGGAGGGTCAGGTGGTTGCTTATGCATCCCGTCATCTTAAGATTCATGAGAGGAACTACCCCCTCCCATGATTTGGAGTCAGCCGCAGTTGTGTTTACCTTGAAGATCTGGCGGTATTACTTGTATGGTGAAAGGTTTGAGGTATTCACCAATCACAAGAGCCTGAGGTACATCTTCAATCAACGAGATCTCAACCTTCGACAATGGAGGTGGATCGAGCTTTTAGATGACTATGATTTCACATTAGAGTATCATCTAGGGAAGGCCAATGTGGTGGCCGATGCTCTTAGTAGGAATTCGGGTCCCACCTTAGCGATAATGAGGTGCTACCGTAGGAAGATGTATGGGGAGCTTCAGAGATGTGAGGTTCTTATTCAGCAGAACAACGACAGAGCCTATTTATGGGGTAAGATGGCTAAGCCAGTGGTTCACCAGAAGGTTCTTGATGCGCAACTCTATGATGAGGAAATTATGCATTTCCGGAACCGCATTCAGAATGGTGAGGAATTTGATACTCTTATGGTTGATCAGGATGGAAATGTTCGAAACAAGGGAAAATTAATTGTGCCAGTTATCGAAGAGCTTCAAGCAGAGATCCTTGAAGAATTCCATCAGTCTCGATTCAACATACATCCCGATGCGACTGAGGTGTGTAAGGACATATGTAGAGATTTCTGGTGGTCTTGGATGAAGCGAGATGTAGCGATATTTATGGCTAAGTGCTATACATGCCAGCAGGTGAAGGTCGAGCACAAGAAGCCAGCTGGGTTGTTGTAGCCACTACCGATAGCCGAATGGAAGTGAGAGCACATCACCATGGACTTTGTCCTAGCATTACCTCAATCTGAACGGGGTCATGATGCAGTTTGGGTCGTGGTGGATATCCTCACGAAGTCTACACACTTCTTATCGATCAGGATCACGGACAGCATAACAAAGTTGGCTAGGATGTACATACGGGAGATTGTCAGATTCCACGATGTGCCCCTAACCACTGTCTCTAATAGAGATCCTCGTTTTGTTTCGCGGTTCTGGAGGAAGGTTCAGCAGGAGATGGGTACCGATTTGAATTTGAGTACGGCATACCATCCAGAAACAAACGGACAATCAGAGCGTACGATAAAGATTCTGAAGGACTTGTTGCGGGCATGTGCGCTTGACTTTCAAGGTAGTTGCACGATAAGAAAAATGAGTATTAGGGACGGTAAAAAACTGCCCTTAAAAGTAAAAAAAACGTCCCTAAAGAGTATTAGGGACGATTTTTGCAACGGCAAAAATTCGTCCCTTATACTATGCGTCCTAAATATTTTAGGGATGGATTTTACAGACCTAAATTTTAATTCATGGACACTCTGCATTTGACATTAGGGACGGATTTACCATCCTAAATGGTGTTCCCACGAAAAAATTCTCGCTCCCGCCAATACTATTAGGGACGGTTTATCCGTCCCTAATACTACTGAGATTCTGGCAATCCAATTAGGGACGGGAAAAACCATCCCTAAAAGTAATTTCAATTGATGCAGAAATGGGTATTAGGGACGGTAAAAACCGTCCGAAAAGGTATTCTCAATTAATACAAATAAGTATTAAGGACAGTTTGTAACCGTCACAATTGATAACTAAAAATTTATAGTTATATTATTATATGTTTTATGTTGCAAAAATAATGGACGTATAATTTGCATTATAAATCAAATAATCCGATCAAAAATGCAATATATCAACCACATTCATTGAAGCCTGTATCCAATAACAATTTATTCCATTGAACAACATTCAAGTCGAAATATTTAAATGAGTACAAAATTAGACTAATTAATAAGATATACAATTGTCAAAAAAATATTATCCCTAAATTAAGATGATAAATATGGTTGTCACGCTTTAAAAACTTCTTTTAGTAAAATATGTATTTTCAACTTCATGTATCTTCAACTTCTTGTGCACAACCTGCAATTAATAAATAATCATTTTATCAAAATAATATTATAGTAAAATAAAATATCCAAATATATTAGTTAATCATATAAATAACTTTTTACAATTTTAAAAAAATTTGACAGAGTCTCCTTTGTTTATACATGAAAACCAACTTGTTTAATCAATACAAAAGCCCGCACGGCTATAAGAATCTCGCATATCAACAATGATTTACAATTTTTGAAAAAAACCGACAGAGTCTCCTTTGTTTATACATGAAAATCAACCTGTTTAATCAACACAAAAGCCCGCACGGCCAAAAAAAATTGAAAAATCTCCATATCAACAATTCTTCACAATTTTAAAAAAAATTCAACAGAGTCTCCATTATTTAAACATGAAAACCAACATTATCAACAACAATAATAAATAAAGAATCTATCTGTTGCAAACCATTGCTTTGTTCATGTGTTCCACACGAATAAAATATAACCCAAAAATGTTATCCTGCAAAAAAATATAAGAAACAAAACAAAAAATATATCAGTAATAAAATAATGTACACAAATCGGTAGTTTCGTGACTACGCGATCAGTTCGTACGAGTTACATTGGTCCCGTGCGAGGTGATGGTGCCTCTAACTGGACCGTTTTGTTGTTGTTTTATGTTTTCACCATTTGGCATCATGTTTTCACGCTTATGTCTAAATTTACCAAATTCTCGTCGTATGCTCAAACCGAGAGGCCGGGGACTACGCGATCGGTATCTACGAGTTACATTGGTCCCGTGTGAGGTGATCGTGCCTCTCACGGGACCGTTTGTGTTTGTTTTACGTTTAGACATGTTGGCATCATGATTTTAAGCCTAAGTCTAATTTTTTACAAATTCTCGTCTTCTACTCAAATCGACAGTCCCGTGACTACGCGGACGATTCGTACGAGTTACATTGGTCCCGTGCGAGGTGATAGTGACTCTAACGAGACCATTTTGTTGTTTTTTTACGTTTTCACCCTTTGGCATCATGTTTTTAAGCCTATGTCTAAAAATTCTCATCGTATACTTAAACCGAGAGGCCGAGGACTACGCGGTCGGTCTCTACGAGTAACATTGGTCCCGTGTGAGGTGATCACGCCTCTCACGGGACCGTTTTGTGGCTATTTTACGTTTTGACAGGATGGCATCATGTTTTTAAGCCTAAGTCTAATTTTTTGCAAATTCACGTCGTGTACTCAAACCGGTAGTCCCGTGACTATACGGTCGGTTCGTACGAGTAACATTGGTCCCGTGCGAGGTGATGGTTCCTCTAACGGGACCGTTTTGTTGTTGTTTTACGTTTTCAACCTTTGGCATCATATTTTCAAGCCTATGTCTAAATTTTCCAAATTCTCATCGTATACTCAAACCGAGAGGCCGGGGACTACGTGGTCGGTCTCTACAAGTTACATTGGTCCCATGTGAGGTGATAATGCCCCTCACGGGATCGTTTTACGAAAATTTTACATTTTGACACATTGGCGTCAAGTTTTCAATCCTAAGTCTAATTTTTTGCAAATTCTCATCATGTACTCAAACCGGCAGTCCAGTGACTATGCGGTCAATTTGTACTAGTTACATTGGCCCCGTGCGAGGTGATTGTGCCTCTAACGGGACCGTTTTGTTGTTGTTTTATGTTTTCACCCTTTGGCGTCATGTTTTCATGCCTATGTCTAAATTTTCCAAATTCTCGTCGTAAACTCAAACCGAGAGGTCGAGGACTACGCGATCGATCTCTACGAGTTACATTGGGCCCGTGTGAGGTCATCGTGCCTCTCACGAGGCCGTCATGTGGCTATTTTACATTTTTGACATGTCGGCGCCATGTTTTTAAGCCTAAGTCTAATTTTTTGCAAATTCCCGTCATGTACTCAAACCGACAGTCCAATGACTATACGGTCGGTTCGTACGAGTTACATTGGCCCCGTGCGAGGTGATTATGCCTCTAACGGGACCGTTTTGTTGTTATTTTACGTTTTCACCCTTTGGCGTCATGTTTTCAAGCCTATGTCTAAATTTTCCAAATTCTCGTCGTATACTCAAACCAAGAGGTCGAGGACTACGCGATCGATCTCTACGAGTTACATTGGTCCCGTGTGAGGTGATCGTGCCTCTCATGAGACCGTTATGTGGCTGTTTTACGTTTTTGATATGTCGGCGCCATGTTTTTAAGCCCAAGTCTAGTTTTTTACAAATTCCCGTCGTGTACTCAAACTGACAGTCCCGTGACTATGCGGTCAGTTCGTATGAGTTACATTGGTCCCGTGCAAGGTGATTGTGCCTCTAACAGGACCGTTTTGTTGTTGTTTTATGTTTTCACCCTTTGGCGTCAAGTTTTTAAGACTATGTCTAAATATTCCAAATTCTCGTCGTATACTCAAACCGAGAAGTCCGGGACTACGCGGTCAGTCTCTATGAGTTACATTGATCCCGTGTGAGGTGATCGTGCCTCTCACGGGACCGTTTTCTGACTATTTTACGTTTTGACACGTTGGCGTCATGTTTTTAAGCTTAAGTCTAATTTTTTGCAAATTCCCATCGTGTACTCAAACCGGCAGTACCGTGACTACGGGGTCAGTTCGTATGAGTTACATGTTTCCCGTGCGAGGTGATGGTGCCTCTAATGGGACCGTTTTGTTATTGTTTTACTTTTTCACCCTTTGGCGTCAAGTTTTCAAGCCTATGCCTAAATTTTTTAAACTCTCGTCGTATACTCAAACGAGAGTTCGGGGACTACGCGGTCGGTCTCTACGAGTTACATTGGTCCCGTGTGAGGTGATCGTGCCTCTCACGGGACCTATTTGTGGCTGTTTTACGTTTTGACACATTGGTGTCATGTTTTTAAGCCTAAGTCTAATTATTTGCAAATTCCTGTTGTGTACCCAAACCGGCAATCCCGTGACTATGTGGTCGATTCGTACGAGTTACATTGGTCCCGTGTGAGGTGACGGTTCCTCTAACGGGACCATTTTGTTGTTGTTTTATGTTTTTCCCCTTCGGCGTCAAGTATTCAAGCCTACGTCTAAATTTTCCAAATTCTCGTCGTATACTCAAATCGAGAGGCCGGGGACTACATTGTCGGTCTCTACGAGTTACATTGGTCCCGTGTGAGGTGATCACATCTCTCACGGGACCGTTTTGTGACTATTTTACGTTTTGACACGTTGGCGTCATGTTTTTAAGCCTAAGTCTAATTTTTTGAAAATTCCCGTCATGTACCAAACCGATAGTCTCCTGACTACGCGATCGGTTCGTAGGAGTTACATTGGTCCCTTGCGAGGTGATGGAGCCTCAAACGGAACCGTTTTCTTCTTGTTTTACGTTTTTACCCTTTAGCATCATGTTTTCAAGCCTATGTCTAAATTTTCCAAATTCTCTTCGTATACTCAAACCGAGAGGCCGAGGACTACGCGGTCGGTCTCTACGAGTAACATTGGTCCCGTGTGAGGTGATTGCGCCTCTCACGGGACCGTTTTGTGGTTGTTTTACATTTTGACACGTTGGCGTCATGTTTTTAAGCCCCAGTCTAGTTTTTTACAAATTCTCGTCGTGTACTCAAACCGACAGTCCCGTGACTACGTGGTCGGTTCGTACGAGTTACATTGGTCCCGTGCGAGGTGATGGTGCCTCTAACGGTACCATTTTGTTTTTATTTTACGTTTTCACCCTTTGGCGTCATGTTTTCAAGCCTATGTCTAAATATTCCAAATTCTCGTCGTATACTCAAACCGAGAGGTTGGGGACTACGCGGTCGATATCTACAAGTTACATTGATCCCGTGTGAGGTAATCGTGCCTCTCACAGGACCGTTTTGTGACTATTTTACATTTTGACACGTTGGCGTCATGTTTTTAATTTTAAGTCTAATTTTTTGCAAATTCCCGTCGTCTACTCAAACCAGTAGTCTCGTGACTACGCGGTCGGTTTGTATGAGTTACATTGGTCCCGTGCGAGGTGGTGGTGCCTCTAACAGGACCGTTTTATTGTTGTTTTACGTTTTCAACCATTGGCGTCAAGTTTTCAAGCCTATGTCTAAATTTTTTAAATTCTCATTGTATACTCAAACCGAGAGGTCGAGGACTACGCGATCGATCTCTAGAAGTTACATTGGTCCCATGTGAGGTGATCGTGCCTCTTACGGGACCGTTTTGTGGCTGTTTTACGTTGTGACATGTCGGCGTCAAGTTTCTAAGCCCAAGTCTAATTTTTTGCAAATTCCCATCGTGTACTCAAACCGGCAGTCCCGTGACTACGCGGTCAGTTCCTACGAGTTACATTGGTCCCGTGCGAGGTGATGGTGCCTCTAACGGGACCATTTTGTTGTTGTTTTACATTTTTACACTTTGGTGTCATGTTTTCAAGCCTATGTATAAATTTTCTAAATTATCGTCGTATAGTCAAAGTGAGAGGCCGGGACTACGCGGCCGGTCTCTACGAGTTACATTGGTCCCGTGTGAGGTGATCGCGCCTCTCACGGGACCGTTTCGTGGCTGTTTTATGTTTTGACACGTTGGCATCGTGTTTTTAAGCCTAAGTCTATTTTTTTGCAAATTCTCATCGTGTACTCAAACCGGTAGTCCCGTGACTATGCGGTCGGTTCGTACGAGTTACATTGGTCCCGTGCGAGGTGATGGTGCCTCTAATGGGACCGTTTTGTTGTTGTTTTACGTTTTCAACCTTTGGCGTCATGTTTTCAAGCCTATGTCTAAATTTTCCAAATTCTCGTCATATACTCCAACCGAGAGGCCGGGGACTACTTGGTCGGTCTCTACAAGTTACATTGGTCCCATGTGAGGTGATCATGCCTCTCACGGGACCGTTTTACAGCTATTTTACGTTTTGACATGTTGGTGTTATGTTTTTAAGCCTAAGTCTAATTTTTTGCAAATTCCCGTCGTGTACTCAAATCGACAGTCCCGTGACTATTCGATCGGTTCGTACGAGTTACATTGGTCCCGTACGAGGTGATGGTGCCTCTAACAGGACCATTTTGTTGGTCTTTTACGTTTTCACCCTTTGGCGTCATGTTTTCATGCCTATGTCTAAATTTTCCGAATTCTCGTCGTATACTCAAATCGAGAGGCCAGGGACTATGCGATCGGTCTCTATGAGTTACATTGGTCTCGTGTGAGGTGATCGTACCTCTCACAGGACCGTTTTGTGTCTATTTTATTATTTGACATGTTGGTGTCATGTTTTTAAGCTCAAGTCTTATTTTTGCAAATTTCCGTCGTGTACTCAAATCGACAGTCCCATGACTACGCTGTCGGTTCGTATGAGTTACATTGGTCCCGTGCGAGGTAATGGTGCCTCTAACGGGACCGTTTTGTTGTTGTTTTATGTTTTCACCCTTTGGCGTCAAGTTTTCAAGCCTATGGCTAAATATTCCAAATTCTCGTCGTATACTCAAACCGAGAGGTTGGGGACTACGCGGTCGGTATCTACGAGTTACATTGATCCCGTGTGAGGTGATCGTGCCTCTCATGGGACCGTTTTGTGACTATTTTACGTTTTGACACGTTGGCGTCTTGTTTTTAAGCTTAAGTTTAATTTTTTACAAATTCCCGTCGTGTACTCAAACCGATAGTCCCGTGACTACGCGATCAGTTCTTATGAGTTAGATTGGTCCCGTGCGAGGTGATGGTGCCTCTACTGGGACCGTTTTATTGTTGTTATACATTTTCACCCATTGGCGTCAAGTTTTCAAGCCTATGTCAAAAAATTTCAAATTCTCATCATATACCCAAACCGAGAGGTCAGGGACTACGCGGTCGGTCTCTATGAGTTACATTGGTCTCGTGTGAGGTGATCGTGTCTCTCAAGAGACTGTTTTGTGGCTGTTTTATGTTTTGACACGTTGGCATCATGTTTTTAAGCCCAAGTGTAATTTTTTGCAGATTCCCGACGTGTACTCAAACCGGCAGTCCCGTGACTACACGGTCGGTTCGTACGAGTTACATTGATCATGTGCGAGGTGATGGTGCCTCTAATGGGACCATTTTATTATTGTTTTTCGTTTTTACCCTTTGGTGTCATGTTTTCAAGCATATGTCTAAATTTTCATAATTCTCGTCATATACTCAAACCGAGAGGTCGAGACTACGCGGCCGGTCTCTACCAGTTACATTGGTCCCGTGTGAGGCGATCGTGCCTCTCATGGGACCGTTTTGTGGTTGTTTTATGTTTTGACACGTTGGCGTCATGTTTCTAAGCCTAAATCTAATTGTTTGCAAATTCCCATTATGTACTCAAATCGGTAGTCACGTGACTACGCGATAGGTTCGTAGGAGTTACATTGGTCTCGTGCGAGGTGATGGTGCCTCTAACGGGACCGTTTTGTTGTTGTTTTACGTTTTCACCCTTTGGCGTTATGTTTTCAAGCCTATGTCTAAATTCTCCAAATTCTCGTCGTATACTCAAATCGAGAGGCCGGGGACTACGCGGTCGATCTCTACGAGTTACATTGGTCCCGTGTGAGGTGATCGTGCCTCTCACAGGACCGTTTTGTGGTTGTTTTATGTTTTGACACGTTGGCATCATGTTTTTAAGCCTAAGTCTATTTTTTTGCAAATTCCCGTCGTGTACTCATACCGGCAGTCCCGTGACTACGCAGTCGGTTTGTACGAGTTACATTGGTCCCGTGAGAGGCGATGGTGCCTCTGACGGGACCGTTTTGTTGTTGTTTTACGTTTTCACCCTTTGGCGTCATGTTTTTAAGCCTATGTCTAAATTTTCCAAATTCTCGTCGTATGCTCAAACCGAGAGGTCGGGGACTACGCGATCGGTCACTACGAGTTACATTGGTCCCGTGTGAGGTGATCGTGCCTCTCACAGGACCGTTTTGTGGTTGTTTTACATTTTGACATGTTGGCATCATGTTTTTAAGCCTAAGTCTAGTTTTTCGCAAATTCCCATCGTGTACTCAAACTGACAGTCCCGTGACTACGCGGTCGGTTCGTACGAGTTACATTGGTCTCGTGCGAGGTGATGGTCTAATGGGACCGTTTTGTTATTGTTTTACGTTTTCTCCCTTTGGTGTCAAGTTTTCAAGCCTAAGTCTAAATTTTTCAAATTCTCGTCTTATACTCAAACCGAGAGGTTGGGGACTACGCGATCGGTCTCTATGAGTTACATTGGTCCCCTGTGAGGTGATCGCGCCTCTCACGGGACCGTTTTGTGGCTATTTTACATTTTGACACATTGGCATCATGTTTTTAAGCCTAAGTCTAATGTTTTGAAAATTCCCATCATGTACTCAAACCGACAGTCCCGTGACTACGCGGTCGGTTCGTATGAGTTACATTGGTCCCGTACGAGGTGATGGTGCCTCTAACGGGACCATTTTGTTGTTGCTTTACATTTTTACCCTTTGGCATCATGTTTTCAAGCCTATATCTTAATTTTCCATATTCTCATCGTATACTCAAATTAAGAGGCAGGGGACTACGCGATCGGTCTCTACGAGTTACATTGGTCCGGTGTGAGGTGATCGCGCCTCTCATGGGACCGTTTTGCGGCTATTTTACATTTTGACACGTTGGCGTCATGTTTTTAAGACTAAGTCTAATTTTTTGCAAATTCCCGTCATTTACTCAAACCGGCAGTCCCGTGACTACGCGATCGGTTCGTAGGAGTTACATTGGTCCCGTACAAGGTAATGGAGCCTCTAACGGAACCGTTTTGTTATTGTTTTACGTTTTCATCCATTGGCGTCATGTTTTCAAGCCTATGTCTAAATTTTCCCAATTCTCGTCGTATACTCAAATCGAGAGGCCAGGGACTACGCGGTCGGTCTCTACGAGTTACATTGATCCCGTGTGACGTGATCCTGCCTCTCACGGGACCGTTTTGTTGCTATTTTACGTTTTGACACATTGGCGTCATGTTTTTAAGCCTAAGTCTAATTTTTTGCAAATTCCCATCGTGTACTCAAACCGGCAGTCCCGTGACTACGCGGTCGATTCGTACGAGTTACATTGGTCCCGTGAGAGGTGATGGTGCCTCTAACGGGACCGTTTTGTTGTTGTTTTACGTTTTCACCCTTTGGCGTCATGTTTTCAAGCCTATGTCTAAATTTTCCTAATTCTCATCGTATACTCAAACCGAGAGGTTGGGGACTACGCGGTCTGTCTCTACGAGTTACATTGGTCCCGTGTGAGGTGATTATGCCTCTCACGGGACCGTTTTGTTGTTGTTTTACATTTTGACACGTTGGCGTCTTGTTTCCAAGCCTAAGTCTAATTTTTTACAAATTTCTGTCGTGTACTCAAACCGGCAGTCCCGTGACTACGTGGTCGGTTCGTGCGAGGTGATGGTGCCTCTAATGGGACCATTTTGTTGTTGTTTTACGTTTTCACCCTTTGGCGTCATGCTTTTAATCCTATGTCTAAATTTTCCAAATTTTTATTGTATACTCAAATCGAGAGGTCGGGGACTACGCGGTCGGTCTCTATGAGTTACATTGGTCTCGTGTGAGGTGATCGTGCCTCTCACGGGACCGTTTTGTGGCCGTTTTATGTTTTGACACGTTGGCGTCATATTTTTAAGCCTAAGTCTAATGTTTTGCAAATTTCTGTCGTGTACTCAAACCGTCAGTCCCGTGACTACGCGATCGGTTCGTACGTGTTACATTGGTCCCGTGTGAGGTGATGGTGCCTTTAACGGGACCGTTTTGTTGTTGTTTTACATTTTCACCCTTTGGAGTCATGTTTTCAAGCTTATGTCTAAATTGTCCAAATTCTCGTTGTTTACTCAAATTGAGAGGCGGAGGACTACGCGGTCGTTTTCTACGAGTTACATTGGTCCCGTGTGAGGTGATCGTGCCTCTCACGGGACCGTTTTGTGGCTGTATTATGTTTTGACACGTTGGCGTTATGTTTTTAAGCCTAAGTCTAATTTTTTGCGAATTCCCGTCGTGTACTCAAACCGGCAGTCCCGTGACTACGCGGTCGGTTCGTATGAGTTACATTGGTCCCGTGCGAGGTTATGGTGCCTCTAACGGGACTATTTTGTTGTTGTTTTACGTTTTCACCCTTTGGCGTCATGTTTTCAAGCCTATGTCCAAACTTTCCAAATTCTCATCGTATACTCAAACCAAGAGGTCGGGGACTACGCGATCGGTCTCCCTGAGTTACATTGGTCCCGTGTGAGGTGATCATGCCTCTCACGGTACCTTCTTATGAATACTAGGTATATTGGACCTTGTTTTGAACTACCCTGGCTTTCAAAGATGGAAGTTCACTAATGTAATGAGAAACTTTCTCAACATTATTATAAGCCTCGCATGGTCCATTATTCTTCCGATATTTTATCTGCACTAAAGCAACTCGGCCTTTGGGAAAATCAAAGATGTTCTGTCATTCCTTAATAGATTTAAGGGAATTCCACTATTATATGTTGTGGCTGTTGTTCTATATCTTCTTCCAAATCTACTGGCAGCAGTGTTGTTTGTTTTTCCAATGCTTCGATGTTGGATTGAAAACACAGACTGGCTTATCATAAGATTTCTTCTATGGTGGTCGCAGGTATGCTTGTTTCCCTCTTCCTTTCTATTCTTAAGAAAGCCCAGCATATTTTTTTATTTTTTGGAAGTGTGATATAATTTATTTAATCCAGTTTGTATCGATTGCTTCCTCGTCTAGAAATTATGAACACAGAACAGAAACACAACTATCAACAGGTTTCATCAATAATTGAAAATATAGAATAAACTAACAATGGGGAAAGCCTAGTACGTGGGACCCTGATCCCACCCGTGAACATGTTTTCCCCTTTCAATAATTAGTGAACCTACTAATTATCTTAGCCAATACCAATGCTTTAATTTTATGGTTTTATAAACCCAACGACCGGGTGGTGGTGGTGTAAACTAAGCTACAGGCATCCCTAAGCAAAACACATATAAATCTATAGTATAATCTTTCTAATTTTATTTTAGAAGCTGGATTAACAAAGATAGGTGTCTTTTTTTCAATATATCTACCTTCGTGGTAGATTCCACCTCTGCATGTACACGCCCATAAATAGCAGCTACAAAACTCATATATCTTTGCCCGGAAATGAAGGTTATTTCTTTTCCTAGAGTTTACTTGTTATCGTCTCTCTCTCAATTTAAAAAAAAAAAGAAAAACAGAAAGATAAAACTTGGAATATATATATAAAAGTATATACATATATATATAACAGTATTATAATGAGAGTATTATATGTTATAACAGAAGTATACATCCATATATAAAAGTATATATATATATATATATATATATATATATATATATATATATATATGTGCTGACTGTTATATATATATGCAGTATATATTGTTATATATATATGCAGTATATATTGTTATATATATATATGCAGATGTTATATATATATGCAGTATATATTGTTATATATATATATGCAGATGCATATATATATAACATCTGTTATATACTGCTATATATATATATATATATATATATAACAGTAGTGTATATATATATACTAGGGTGTACCCGTGCCGATGGCACGATGATAAATTTGCTCCCGGGTATTTGTCATTATAACACTCTTGCCTTCCTCCTGGTAAAAAATTGACTCCCGTGATATTTCCCCTTTTAAAAAACTTTGTAATGTCATGTATGGTATTATTCATCTCACCCCTTTGTAATACTACATATGAATACTACAAATATGCATTAATACTACATTTTCCGAATGAATATCCCCCAAACCAACTTGACTTTCATGTCCTGTATTAGTCCTTCACCAAAAATATAGAAAGTGAGAATGAAACCCATAAATCTAAAAAGGCTCATTAATTTGAGAAACAATCACCATACACAATAGTTCATATGGTCCCGTAAAAGTAAAAAATTTGTTCATTATCCTTTGGTTGGAGTTCACGCATGTACTATTTGTTTATTGGGTATAATTTTAATTGGGTATAATGCTTTACCATGGGTCACACATTAAATCAAGTTATGGAAGCTAACTTTGTTAATTATTTCCATCCGCTAGTGAACTGTTATTTACCAATAGATTTAGAGCGGTTCTACATGAATTGCATGTAGAACTGCAATGGGACCGAATTTTTGCCTTTTTCCTTTTTTTTTGTTCTTTTTTTTTTTACAGTTTTCTATATATAAAAATGAACAGTTTTTTTTTAAATTAAAAAAAAGTCTTTAATAAAATTAAAAAAAAAACTGTTTTTATATATAAAAAAAGCACTTTTCCTATTAATATTAATTTTTTTTATTAAAGTTAAACAACTGATGTGGGTCCGCATCAGCGGCACAAATTAATCGCGATATTTTTTCAATAAAATATCGCGATTAATTTGTGCCACTGGCGTGGACCCACATTCAACAAATAATTTTGGTCCGGAAATGTTAGTCCGCGCCAGCGGCACCAATAAATCGCGATATTTTATTAAAAAATATCGCTATTAATTTGTGCCGCTGGCGCGCACCCACATTCTCGGAGGGAAATCAATGTGGGTCCGCGCCAGCGATACTAATTAATCGCGATATTTTTTATTAAAAAAATATCGCGATTAAGTAGTGCAGCGAGCCCGAACCCACATTCAAAAAATGATTTCGGTCCGAAAAAGTTCGTGCCGCTGGCGAGGACCCAAATTAATCGCGATATTTTTTTATTGAAAAAATATAGCGATAAATTAGTGTCGCTGGCGCGGATCAACATTAAACAAATGATGTGCGACTTGAAATCCGAATTCTCGCTAGCAGGAGTAATCAATCAGATGGCACGACGATTAATTTGTTCTCTTCTGGTCAATAATTGGGTATAATGAATGGAAAGCACCTGAGAGCCATTACACAGATATGTTCACTATAATCTTGCACTTCATCTTCTACCATCAACTGATATATATATATATATATATATATATATATATACATGAAACAAATCACAAATAAAACATATACACATTTCACACACAATAAAAAAAAACAAATCGTAATAAAAAAAAATTAAAAAGCTACAAAAATTGATTCTTAGAGAATTTTCAAACGAAAACAGTAAAGAGCAACACATGAATATAAAGTCTTCAAGGGGAAGAAAAATAAAAGACATATTAACCAACTATACTATTAGAAAAAAAAAGAGGACGAGAAAAACAGTGAAGTGGGTATTAGCGTGTGAAACCCGATCAGAAAACTAAATCAAACTATTGGCAAATCCAAATCCTCAATCGATTCGAACCAAAATAAAATCTCAAAACCGTTTATGAAAATTGGGGTTGGTTTAGATGCTTTCAAATCAAATCTCAAAATCGATTCAAACATACACTCAGCTAGATGAAGTAAAGTTAATACTGGATGAAACCAGATTGTAAAGGCACTAAACCGGATTTTAAACTCTTGACTCACCCCATCTTGCACTCTACCTCCAGTGGAAAGGAACTGATGATTTTAACATCTTTGGCAGCAGCGTTCTTCTCATCTTTGGGTTGGCATTTTCACTCTCCATTACCATTTCCATTTCGGGGTCTTTTTCACTCTCCATTACAAACACAGTGGAGCCACAAATCCTTGCTTTTAACCCTCGCACGGATGCTGGGTTCAGATCTGAAATCGGCACAGTGGAGGCACAAACCCTTGCTTTTAAACCTCGCACAGGTGCTATAATCACAGGGTTGGTTCAGATTTGAAGTCGATTTGGTTTACCTCTAGAGCTATAAATGATTCCATTTCAAGTACCTTAGTGAAATGAGGAGGTGGCGGCCGAGAACGTTGGTGGCGGTGGAGAACGTAGGTGGCGATGGACTGAACCGTAGTGAAAGGAGGAGGTGGTGGACTGAACCGTAGTGAGAGGTAGAGCATGGGGGAGAGCGGTGGACTGAACCATAGTGAGATGAGGAGAAGGAAGTGCACAAATGGGTCTTTTTTGTTGAGAGAGGAGGAAGGATGTGAAATGAGGAAATAAACGTGAGATGACAAAGAGAGGAAGAGAATAGCCCCCTTCTTGAGCCTTGTGCTCTGTCATCATCATCATGTGTGCAGAGACTTTACATATTAGTGAACCAGTTTTACGCAAGCCAATGTGTATGTGTGTGTCTTCTCAACCGCTAGATTTCTGCCCTTTTCATCAGCTTGAACCCTTACAAATATTAAATCGGAACCGTGAGTTGATAAAGACCAAATCCTTCAAGATTTAATCTCAGCCATCAGTTGGTCTAGACAAAAAAACCCCTCCTCCTTTATTATATATATATATATATATATATATATATATATACACTATCGGGGCACGACATATATGTGGGAGCAACACATTATAAAATGCTCTCAAGAGGATGGGAGCAACGTATTAGAAAATGTTCATTTGGCACAATAAGTTTTCATAATAGAACGGTTCCTATGAGTCACATTGGTCCCGTGCGAGGTGTTCGTGACTCTTACTGGACCGTTTTGTGGCTGTTTTAGGTTTTCACCCTTCAATGGCATGTTTTTATGCGTAAGTCTAACTTTTTACAAATTTACACCGTACACTCAAACCGGGAGCCCCGTGACTACGTGGTGGGTTCCTACGACTTACCTTGGTCTCGTGCAAGGTGCTCGTGACTCTAACGGGACCTTTTTGTGGTTGTTTTACGTTTTCACCCTTCGATTACAAGTTTTCATGCTCAAGTCTAATTTTTTTATAAATTTACGTTGTACACTCTAACCGGGAGCCCCGTGACTACGCGGTCAGTTCCTACGAGTTACATTGGTCCCGTGCGAGGTGTTCGTGACTCTTACCAGAACTTTTTGTCGATGTTTTACGTTTTCATTCTTCGATGTCATGTTTTCATGCTCAAGTTTAGTTTTTTATAAATTTACGTCATACACTCAAACCGGGAGCCCCGTGACTACGCGATCGGTTCCTACAAGTCAAATTGGTCCCGTGCGAGGTGTTCGTGACTCTTATGGGACCGTTTTGTATTTGTTTTACATTTTCACCCTTCGATGGTAAGTTTTTATGCTTAAGTCTAACTTTTTGAAAATTTATGTTGTACACTCAAACCGGGAGCGCCGTGACTACACTGCCGGTTCCTACGACTTACATTGGTCCCATGCGAGATGTTCGTGACTTACAGGATTATTTTGTGGCTGTTTTACGTTGTCATCCTTCGATGGCATCTTTTTTATGCTCAAGTATAACTTTTTGCAAATTTACGTTATGAACTCAAACCGGGAGCCCTGTGACTATGCGATCGGCTCCTACGAGTCACATTGGTCCCGTGCGAGATGTTCGAGACTCTTACCGGACCGTTTTGTGGTTGTTTTAGGATTTCACCCTTCGATGGCATGTCTTTATGCTCAAGTCTAATTTTTTGAAAATTTACGTCGTACACTCAAACCGGGAGCCACGTGACTATGCGGCGGGATCCTACGACTTACCTTGGTCTCGTGCGAGGTGTTCGTGACTCTAACGGGACCTTTTTATGGTTGTTTTATGTTTTCACCTTTCGATTGTAAGTTTTTATGCTTCAATCTAATTTTTTTGTAAATTTACGTCATACACTCTGACCAGGAGCCCCATGACTACGTGGTTGATTCCTACGAGTCACATTGGACCCGTGCGAGGTGTTCATGACTCTTACGGGACCGTTTCGTGTTTGTTTTATGTTTTCACCATTCAATAGCAAGTTTTTATTCTTAAGTCTAACTTTTTGCAAATTTATGTCATACACTCGAACCGGGAGCCCCGTGACTATGCGGTCGGTTCCTAAGTCACATTGGTCCCGTGCGAGTTGTTCGTGACTCTTACGTGACCGTTTTATGTTTCTTTTATATTTTCACCCTTCGATGGAAAGTTTTTATGCTGAAGTATAACTTTTTTCGAATTTATGTCGTACACTCAAATCGGGAACGCCGTGACTACACAGTCCGTTCCTACGACTTACATTGGTCCCGTGCGAGATGTTCGTGACTCTTACGGGCCCGTTTTATGACTGTTTTATGTTTTCACCCTTCGATGGTATCTTTTTATGCTCAAGTCTAACTTTTTACAAATTTACGTAGTACACTCAAATTGGGAGTCCCGTGACTACGCAGTTGGTTCCTACGAGTCACATTGGTCCCGTGCGATGTGTTCGTGACTCTAACGGGACCGTTTTGTGACTATTTTACATTTTCACCCTTCGATTGTAAGTTTTTATGCTCAAGTCTAAATTTTTTACAAATTTACGTCGTATACTCAAACCGGTAGCCCCGTGACTACGCGGTCCGTTCCTACGAGTTACATTGGTCCCGTGCGAGGTGTTCGTGACTCTTACGTGACCGTTTTGTCGAGGTTTTACGTTTTCATTCTTCGATGGCATGTTTTTATGCTCAAGTATAATTTTTTGTAAATTTACGACGTACACTCAAATCGGGAGTCTCGTGACTACGTGGTCGGTTCCTACGAGTCACATTGGTCCCGTGCGAGGTGTTCGTGACTCTTACGGGATCGTTGTGTGTTTGTTTTTTGTTTTCACGCTTCGATGGTAAGTTTTTATGCTTAAGTCTAACTTTTTACAAATTTATGTCGTACACTCAAACCGGGAGCGCCGTGACTACACGGTCAGTTCCTACGACTTACATTGGTCCCGTGCGAGATGTTCGTGATTTACGAGACCGTTTTGTGACTGTTTTACATTGTCACCCTTCGATGGCATCTTTTTTATGCTCAAGTCTAACTTTTTGCAAATTTACATTATACACTCAAACCAGGAGCCCCGTGAATACGCGATCATTTCCTACGAGTCACATTAGTCCCGTGTGAGATATTCGTGACTCTTACCAGACCGTTTTGTGGTAGTTTTAGGTTTTCACCCTTCGATGTCATGTTTTTATGCTCAAGTCTAGTTTGTTGAAAATTTACATCGTACACTCAAACCGGGAGCCCCGTGACTACGCGACGGGATCCTACGACTTACCTTGGTCTCGTGCCAGGTGTTCGTGACTCTAACGGGACCATTTTGTGGTTGTTTTACATTTTCACCCTTCGATTGAAAGTTTTCACCATTTTGTGTTTGTTTTACATTTTCACCATTCGATAGTAAGTTTTTATGCTTAAGTCTAATTTTTTGCAAATTTATGTCATACACTCGAACCGGGAATCCCGTGACTACGCGGTCGGTTCCTACGAGTCACATTGGTCCCGTGTGAGGTGTTCGTGACTCTTACGTGACCATTTTATGTTTCTTTTACATTTTCACCCTTCGATGAAAATTTTTTATGCTTAAGTATAACTTTTTGCAAATTTATGTCGTACACTCAAACTGGGAGCACCGTGACTATACGGTCGGTTCCTACGGCTTACATTGGTCCAATACGAGATGTTCGTGACTCTTACAAGACCGTTTTGTGACTATTTTATGTTTTCACCCTTTGATGGCATCTTTTTATGCTCAAGTCTAACTTTTTGCAAATTTACGTAGTACACTCAAACCGGGAGCCCCGTGACTACGCAGTTGGTTCCTACGAGTCACATTGGTCCCGTGCGAGGTGTTCTTGACTTTTACCGGACCATTTTGTGGCTATTGTAGGTTTTCACCCTTCGATGGCATGTTTTTATGCTCAAGTCTAAGTTTTTGCAAATTTACGTCGTATACTCAAACCGGTATCCCCGTGACTACGCGGTTGGTTCCTACGAGTCACATTGGTCCTGTGCGACAAGTGAATAAGATGGGTGGTCACAAATTACAAACCCAAGAATAACTTTCGAACCATGAATAATTTTTATTCCCATTTTGACATCTCTCCTATTCAGCTCGGACTAATCAAGAATAGCTTTAACTTAATAAACAAATGGTTACCAATTAGTTTAATGTGGACCATTGCAGAGAAATTGACACGCCTTAAACCTAGAAAGTGGCAATCCATTGGATACTGCCTTCTTTTTCTAGTGTTCACCCTAACTATTCTTTGTTCAAAAGTTATGTACTAGTCCCCCTGGAAGTGACAAGAAATAAATGCGCCAACAATACCCAAGCTAATTGGAGCAAAGCTGGATGGAATATTTGTGGAGTGAAACTAAATGTAAGAGAGATTAAAATTTGGAGCAATACTAGTTAGATCCGAAACCTTAGAGAATGTGAGATGTATATATTATTATACCTGAGATATGGTGTTGATGTGGCTGACGTCAGTGGCCAACACCCTCAAAACTGCTCTCACTTCTCAATCGAACTCCAAATGTAGTTCCGCAGTGATGACGAGCTTGAAGCGCCTACACAAATAAAGACGAGATAAATACAGCAGATCGATCGAATCATCACAAATAAAACTCAAACCCTAACTCTAACTGGAATATTACCATTTCAGTGTTGATCGCTCGCGATCACTATGTGTTGAACTCCTTCCGTTATCTCCGCCCACGATCGCACAGATTTAACAATCAGTTTAATTTTTCAAAAAATAAATAATAGTTTACATGACAATACAACCCAACAAAATAAATTTAAATAAGTCAAAATTAGATCAGAAAAGTACTAAAAGACTTACCCAGCAAGAAGACGAAGATGAATGTTCTATGACTACTCTTTGAGAAACATTATTAGGCATCAACCAATCCTAAAAATTATACAATGCATAAGAATAAATTATTAGGCACCAGTCAACTCTTAAAATTATACAATACGCAAGAATAAATTATTAGGCATCAACCGACCCGAAACTTATACTCAAATGTGCGCCAATTATGTATAAACTATTCAAGACTTAAATAACAAATTTTGGACCACTCGTCTACACTTCAAACAACCAAACATGAATATATTTATCACTTCAAACTTTAACAGGTAATGATTCAATCTTAAACTACTTACATTTGTATGATGTGCGACGTGTCATCCACTCGGATTTTGGCTACATATACGGATCGCTTACATTTGTGCGAATGGAATAACTTCAACTCCATCTCAAACATCATTATAGGACCAAAAAAATCAGCATATACCTTAAAGATACAAACCAACAACCATATTCTTAAACTTTAAAAAAGCTACTATCTAAATAATCAGTCTTACCAAACACTTTGCCTACATTATAATGAAACATATAAATGTAATATGTCTATATCATGGCTAAAAAATCACAAATATTGAAATTAGTTGAGGAATTGATGATCATACCAGGTACACATTTCCATGGATTTCCACGCAAAAGTTGTTGTTCATAATTTTACCCTTGAAATGATTTCTTTAAATAATTTTAGTGGCATTTGAGTTCAAAGTGTCCAAGATTACTAGAAAAAAACTTCAATGCAATGGTTAAAGAAACCATTTCCACAGCAAACAGTCAATAAAAAATTTAGTCATTTTTCAAAAAAATATTCCAAGTACTAAAAATAACAAAAAACTACAACTTATAGAAATTATGAAATAAGATGTTTGATAAATTCAAGCAAAATCAAGACACCATAACAATGAGGTCAAAAATTAAAACATCTACAGATGAGTATACATACCTCTGAGATAATCAACTACTGAATAATAGTAGACCTAAACATTTTGAACACAAAATGAACAACTATAAATGAAAAAGTATAAATGAAAATGAACGATTAAAAGATGAAAATCGTACCTGATAGAAATGAAAACCAAGAAACCAATAACTACTGAAGGGGGATGGGGCAGTGTTGTGGGTGCGGGGGGATGGGGTTGCGCAGGGGAGAGGAGGCGGGTCAGGGGAGAGGGGATGGGACGGCGCAGGGGTACAGGGCGTGGGGGGCGGCGCAGGGGAGAGGGGGGTGGGGCGGGACAAGGTAGAGGGGGTGGGCAGCGGAGAGAGAGAGAGAGAGAGAGAGAGAGAGAGGGGGGGAAGATAGATCGGGAGTTCAGCGACAGAGAGAGCGGGAGTATTTTTTTGGAGTAGAACTTGAGTAAAAAAATGTGAGTGCTGAAAGGATGAAAATTTACCAAAAGGGTCGGAAAAACCGTCCCTTGTGATATAGCAAAAGGGACGGTTTAAAAAATTCGTCCCAAATGCTCATGTGGAAAAAAAAATAATTCGTACTAAATGGGACGGATTTTAAAACCGTCTTTTATGGTATATTAAAAGGGACGGTTAAAAAAATCCGTCCTAAATACTCATTTGGAAAAAATAAAAAATCAATTTATACTAAATGGGAGGTAACTTAAAACCGTCCCTTTTTCTATATCAAAAGGGACGGTTTTTAAAATTCGTCCCTATTGATATAGCAAAAGGGACTGTTTTAAGTTCCGTCCCTTAAATTAACCCGGGAAAAATCAGCGCTAAAAATTCGTATATACTTTAAGGGATGGTTTTAATTACCGTCCTTTATGGTATGTATCAAAAGGGACGGTTTTTAAAAATCGTCCCTTTTGATACATACCATAAAGGACGAAAATTAAAATCGTCCCTTTTGATATAGCATAAGGGACGGTAATTAAAACCGTCCCTAATACTCCTGTCCCTCATATTAATTTTTCTTGTAGTGTTGGGATGAAAACTTGCCTCTAGCAGAGCTTTCGTACAACAACAGTTACCAAGCCAATATCGAGATGGCCCCCTTCGAGGCCCTTTATGGGAGACTGAGTCGTTCTCCAGTATATTGGGTAGAGGTGGGTGAGAAGTATCCAGGGAGATGACCGATAAGGTTCAGTTGATACGAGAGAGGTTAATGACGGCTTAGGTCAGACAGAAGAATTATGCTGACAATCGACGTACACCGTTAGAATTCGGAGTGGGTGATAAAGTGTTGTTGAAGGTCAGGGCTAGGACTGGTAGTCATAGATTTAGTCAGAAGGGCAAGCTTTCTCCTCGGTACATTGGAGCCTTCAAAATTTTGGAAAGGGTCGGGGATGTCTCATACCGATTAGCCCTACCTCCACAGTTACTTCATGTTCACAATGTCTTTCACGTCTCTATGCTGAAGAAGTATCTACATGATCCTCGCCATGTGATCAAATGGAAGAACATCGAGTTAGAAGAGGATACAACATTCTCGACTCGACCCATATCCATCTTGGACAGAGAAAATCGGGTTCTGCGCAACAAAGTCATTTCGTTGGTGAAGATCCTATGGGAGTCACAGGGAGTCGAAGGTGCCACTAGGGAGCGAGAAGCCGAGATGCGAGAAAAACATGCACAGATTTTAGAGTGACTTAGGATGAATTTCGGGGACGAAATCTCCTAAGGAGGGGAGAATGTAATACCCGCACCTTTAAATTATACTTGCATGATTATCCTTTATTTAGCGACTCTCCGTTAATAAAAAAATTTACGTTGCATGTTCCTGCATGAGTTATGATTTATGTTCGTATAATTATTTCAAGTACATTGGTTAAGTTTCACGTGATTCGGATAAGCAACGAACGCTACGCGAACTTGAGTACTAATTGTCTTACGACACGCGCCACAGTGAAAGTCTAGTTTTGCGCGTATTATTTAGGATGCCTCGGAAGGTCAAAAAAAATATTCCGACCATATATTTAGGCTCACAAAAATATAAGGAATATTACCACGCGAAGAAAAATCGAAAAAAAATATGTTTTGCGCGGAGGTCCCGTTTCTTGTGCGTATTGTTTAGGATGCCTCGAAATGTCAAAAAAAATATTGTGAATATGTTTTTTTGACTCACAAAAATATAAGGAATATTACCAAGCGAAGAAAAATCGAAAAAAAATATGTTTTGCGCGGAGGTCCCGTTTCTTGCGCGTATTGTTCAGGATGCCTCGAAAGATCAAAAAAATATTGTGAATATGTTTTTTGACTCACAAAAATATAAGGAATATTATTATGGAAAGAAAAATCGGAAAAAAATACTTTTGTGCGGAGGTACCGTTTTTGCGCACATTGTATAGGACATTTCGGGAGACCAAAAAAATTAGTTTGAATATGATTTTTCACTCCAAAAATACAAGGAATAAGACCCTTAGGTTAAAAAAATTAGAGAGAGAAAGTGACGCTGGACAACACTTTAACCTTGGCTTTGGGTGGTTAAGTAGTCTCTTTCAACTCCAAAAGTCAGACTTTGGGAGGTGTGATACGCGGTTTTGGAAATGCAACTTTTGAGGCTATGGGTCTAGAGTTGAGGGTCCTTAAAATATCTTTTAAAAGAGAGAGAGGGAGAGGAAACTATGGGGTAATTAGGCACATAGTTGTTAATATTTTCTCCTAAAAAAAATCCCTCAAGTTCTACCAATACTAAGTACCCATATTTTCGTAGCTCCATCTCCCACCCCTTTTACCACCATCCAAACACCACTCTAAGGGTCTCCAAACAACATTAAAGCTAACCTCAAGGTTGGGACAACTTGTGAGGAAATTTCACAGAGCTTTTGGAGCTCAAAGGGAGTCTTGGTTGGAGTTTTTGATGGAAATTTTGGGAGCTTCACTTCATCTTCTTCACATATACACTCACGCTCATTCATTCAAGTAGGATTTTCCTCAGTCTTAAAGTCTTTTATTTCAAATGCTAATATGAACAAGATGATAAAAAAAAGGTGACTTTCTAGCTCTTCTCCTTTATTTTCATATGCTATGAAAAAACCATTTTGTGTGAAATGATAAATGGAAAGGATGATGTTAGATTAATTTTTAGATTATTATATATTATATATGTTGAAATCATGCTATAAATGTAATAACCTCATGAAATAAACATAGAAAATGGAATACTACAAGAAAATGACTAGTTAATGCATTGTTGGGTTTTCTATGGAAGAAGACCCATTTTCATGAAATAGTGTATGTAGTATGTGTTAATCTTGACATTAAGATGACTAGTGTTGAAATATAGTAGTTTAAATATGTGATTGGTAATCTCATAAAAACAGCCCCAAAATCTAATATGTTGAAATATTAGTTTAAGCCTCTTGAATATGTTAAATAAGACTTATAATTGTGTAAATGTCTTTATATGTAAAAGTGTGCTAAAATGGGTTGTAGATCACTAATAAAGGTTTAATTGTTGGTGGAAACATGTAGTACACTAAAGAATGATTTTTTTTGTATAAATCCACTTTAAAAAATGTGATTTTTGCTTAAAAATGCCTTAGTGGCAGATTTGATAAATATGAGAAAAAGTCACTTAAATGGTGTTTTTACATGAAAAATACTTGAAAAATGCTAGGGGTGAAACCGGTACGGTATGGTCGGTAACGACCGCTTACCAATACCAGAACCACAATCTAAATGGTAAAATCGTACCGTACCAATTTACCGACCGGTACATCAAAACAAAAACCAAAACCAAACCGGCCGATTTTTCGGTTTTTTTGATTTTTTTGGTATCGGTAATTTTGGTTTCAATTCGATTTTTTCCCGATAAAAACCAAAATTTCATATCGGTTTATGCATTCGGTAAATTCGGTATTTTGAGAATATGACTCCAGTAAAATTTTAAACCCATTTAATCGGTTAAATGCATTACTTTAAACTAAAATATAATAGAAATTGCCCCAAAAATAAAATAAAGATCATGAAGAAACAACTTATATTTCGTAGTTAATTGCGTCTAATCCATATTAATACACATTAAGCTCCAAATTAAAAATTACAATACAATAGCGAAATAAAGCGACACCATCATGGAAAATAAACTACAAAAGATAAAAGAAAAAAGCTTGACGTAAATCATTCTTCTCTCTTGCCTCCAAAAGACACCATCATTCAAAAGACAAAATAAAACACCACCACCATGCATAATAAACAATGCCATTATTCTTTTCTTTTGCCTCCATTTTTTCACTTCACCTATAAATAAAGACAAGAAAAAATAATATTAGAAAAAACTTAGAGAAACATTCCTAAAAACAACATTAAAAACAGTCCTAAAAACATTCCTAAAATGCCTTAAAAACAGCCCTAAAAACATTCCTAAAACAACCTTAAAAACTGTCCATAAAACAGTCCTAAAACACCTTAAAAACAGACCTAAAAACAGCCTAAAACTCCTTAAAAACATCCCTAAAGTGCACTAAAAACAACCCCAAACAACCCTAAAAACAGCTCTAAAAACATCCCTAAAACGCACTAAAAACAGTCCTAAAACGCACTAAAAACAGCACCGAAAATGCACTAAAAATAGCACCTAAAATAGACTAAAAATAGCACTTAAAAGGGCACCTAAAAGCACTAAAAATAGTCCTAAAAGACACTAAAAACAACACTAAAATAACCATAAAATACCTCATTTTTTAGAAGATCAATGTCGATTAAGCCTAACCAATGTTCAATCCATTGAACTCATCCATCACACCTACAAGCACAACAACAAATACATATCAATAAATACAAATAAATAAGTGAACAAAATAAGTAAACTTAAAACTTATGAATATAAAATACATACACGCTTCAATGCCTTCAAGTGCTTCAAGTGATTCTTCAATTTCAAAAGTTGTGGAGCTTCTAATACAATCTTGGGCGCATACTAAACATTCCACCGTTTTTGGTGTCAAAGAGCTTCGAAATGGATTAAGGACTCTTTTGCTTGTACTAAAAGCACACTCAGAAGCCACCGATGCCAAAGGAATGGCCAAGACATCACGTGCCATAAATGCAAGTGCACGGTATGCTGGAATCTTTCCCTTCCACCAAGTCAAAACATCAAAATTTTGATCATCAAGAGCCTCTATACCATCATGAAAGTATCGATCCAAATCATTCACCAATTCAACATTCTCCTTTCTTTTCAAATAATTTGAAAATTCTTTTTTCTTCAAAGCAAGCTTGTCAATATTTCCAACTAAATTACCCCAAATATCACCATCACAATGAACCACACTTGACTCATTTTCAACAAAAGAGTCATTTTCTAACTTGTAGTGATAATACATTTGTGACATCAACCCTTTAAATCTTTCAATGAAGTCAAACACTTTACACTCTCTTTATACTTGAGAAAATGTGTGATCCTTAGCAAAATATTCATTATACCAACACTCCACATATTGCAATTTATGCCGAGGGTCCAAGACAATAGCAATAACCAAGACAAAATTTAAAGAAGAAATATCACAATACTTGTCAAATTTGGCATTCATTTTAATAGCCATGTTACGATAAAAAGGATCATCACTCTCTAAATATTCTAAGAGTAAGTCTTTAGTGGAAGTTACTTCATCAAAGTAAGAATTTGAAGTGATGTAATAAGAACCGGAAATACATTTTGTTAGAATATAGAATTCTTCCAAAAATGCGTGCAAAGCTTTCAATGTCTTCTAATCACTCTCACACATGACACCATCTCCTTTGCTACTAACCTCTACTTTTTACATATCATCTTTGTCATCAAGGCATTTAAATGCCTTTTGATATTGCATTGCCGCACCAATCATAAGGTATGTAGAATTCCACCTTGTTTCCAGGTCTAGGCATACCCATTTTGTTGATGATATCATTTCTTCTGCGGAACACATTTTAAATGTTTGCAACCTTGTTGGAGAACTTCTCACATATTTCACACTTCTATGAAGTCGCTTCACTATCTCCTTAATTTCAAAAATTCCATCCCTTATAACAAGGTTGATAATGTGTGCAAAACATCTCACGTGAAAAAACTCCCCACCCAACAATAACCCATTTCTTTTGTTAAATCCTTTCTCAAATCATCAACACACCTATCATTATTTTTTGCATTATCAAGTGTAATTGTTGTCAACTTTTCTAAACCCCACCCTAGCAAGCATGACTCCACAGCTTTAGAAATGGCCTCACCTTTATGTGGGTGTGGAAGGACACAAAAATTAATGATTTTCTTTTGTAACTTCCAATCCTTATCCACATAATGAGCGGTCAAACACATATATCCCAAATTTTGAATGGATGTCCATAAATCAGTGGTCAGGGAGACACGTGTAGAGGATGTCATAAAATAATTCTTTAATTTTGCACGTTCTTCAAGATAAATTTTCCAACAATCTTTTGTGATAGTAGTTCGAGAAAGTACATAAAACCTAGGATTTAACTCTTTGAAAAATAACCGAAAACCTCCTTTTCAACAAAACTAAATGGAAGTTCACAAAGAATAATCATTTTCGCAAGAGTCTTGCAGCTTATATCTTGATCAAACTTACAATTAGTTTTTTGAGTTCCTTCCATTGATAAAATTGTTTATTTATCGGTTATTTCGGATTGTAAATATTTCTTACATCTCCTTTTAAGATGATTCCACGACAAAGTAGTTCCGTTAGCTGAAGGAGCATTAAACTCTGCTCCGCAATGAACACAATCACAAGTACCCATATATTTACCATCAAGCATATGTCTATTCATATGAGTCCAAATGAGAGAACTACCTTGGTTTGACTTTGTGACAGTTTTAGTACCTCCCTTTGTTCGTTTTTGACTCACTTCAGTGCTACCCTTGCTTATTTCAGCATCCTTATTATTTGTTTCATCCATCGCTGACATCTAATAACAAATACAAAATATTAAACAAATAATAAATATGGGTAACAACAAATAATAAATAAGGGGTATGCTAAACAAGAAAAAGATATACTTAATATTTCATTACGAAAAGACATAAAATGTCATGTAGTTCTCCCATACAAGTTAGAAGGTTAGAGAGTATAAATATTTGGAAGTATTAACAAAAAAGATACTATTTAATTCATCTTATAAAAAAGACACTATTTCTAAACTCTCTCAAAAAATAATCCCACGTGATACTTTAACCCGTGTTATTAAGCCCCACTGTCCACCTTTTTAGTAACTTAACAAATTTTATGCGTTTTTTAGGGTAGAGGTCTTTAACAGACCACTTGTCAAGTTGATGCTTAGCATATATTTTTTTATTAGTCTGAACACGATCAACATGATTCCATTCTACGCAATCTCCCAAATGAGCCCAAAGTTTATCTGTTGGTTCAATCTCCAAAAAACGTTGTTTACAATATATGCACTCAATCTGTCCATTTCTCTCAATCTTTGCATAATGCTCAAAATATTCATTATTAGCGTACTCCCAATTTTTTTTGTTCCATTTTCTCTTTCCCAACACCTCAGAGGTTGCTATGAGCGCACAGATATTGCCTTTCAAAACCATTGTTGATTAAAACCTACAAATTAAAAATATATATAAATTAATTACGGATCGAAAGTATAATTGTATTTATATTCATGCAATTACATTAATAATTATAACACACGTAGACTTATTGAAAATTATAACGAATATATACCTGTTATTATTATTATTATTATTATTATATATATATATATATATATATAATTCTAAAAAACGGACGTCCGTTTTTTGGACTAAAAACGGACCAAAATGGTCCGATTTTTTAAAAATAGTAAAATACATTTTTTGAGTTGATTTTTTTTCTGAGATATATATACATACATGGGTACCCCTAAAAAAAATCAACTCAAAATGAATTTGTTCACTATTTTAAAAAAATCTTTCAAAAGCTGTCAATATATGTTGGGTTTGCGCTAGCAAAATCTGACAGATTTTGAAAGATTTTTTTAAGTATAACATTTGTATAACTTTTTTTTTAAGTATAACATTAAGTATAACATTTGTATAAGTTTAACATTTAAGTATAACATTTGTATAAGTTTAACATTTAAGTATAACATTTAAGCATTGACAATTTGTATAGCATTTAACACTGTCAACCCTCAAACCGAAACACTCAACAATTTGTATAGCATTTAACACTGTCAACTCTCAAACCCAAACTCAAACCGTGTCCCCAACCCAAACAATGTCAACCCTCAAACCCTCGAACCTCAACCATTTTGAACCCTCAAACCCTCAACCCCTGTCCCCTGTCCCCTGTCCCCTGTCCCAACCGGCAACCCCTGTCCCAACCCCTATCAACCCTCACTACAAAAAAAAGTAGCTTTTGAGACGGTGGCCTAATAGTCTCAAAAGATGGTTTATCCGTCTCAAATACTTTTTGGGACGCTATTTGGGACGTCTAGGGGGGGTCTTTTTGACAGGGAGTTATAAATACTTTTTGTGACGCCATAGCCGTCTCAAAAGCATTTTTTGAGACGGGAACAGATCTGTCTCGAAAGCTCACCATTTTATATGACCCTTTTGAGACGGCAAGAGAGTTGTCCCAAAAGAGTGCTTTTTAGACGGGAATTAATCTGTCTCAAAATGTTACTATTTTAGAGGATCTTTTTGAGACGTCAACATAGCCGTCTTTAATATATTTTTGGGACAGTGTTAACCATCCCAAAAGAGGTGGAGGGATCTTAAAATTTTTGCACCAATATATTGTGGATAATAAAATCTATCGTTAAAGTTTAATATAGAAATGAATTAGATTTGAGACAACACAACACAACGAATAATCATAAAATGTAATACATAAGATGATTTCCAACAAACACAACAAATCATTTTCATTCAACAATAGTTGTTCTTACAAACATCTCCAAATAGTCATCAAAACAAAAATGACGACACTAAGTTCAAATATTCGGATTGACAACAAAATACATTAATTTCTTATACTCCAAAACACGAAATTCTTTTATCAAAGTACTCCCGCAATCTTAAAGTGTACGACCTCCAAAATCACTGATTATCATTGCATATTCTACAAAAATTGTCACCTGCAAAAAAAAAATAGTGTCAATTATATTAAAATTAATATCCCACTCATCAATAATACAATGTGCAATGAATCAATATAGTATATTCTCATCACAAAAAATATAAATTTTAAACTACGATATCTTTTTAATAAGTATTTAAATACTATTATTTTTTTAAAGAATTAGCAGAGTCCCCTTTGTTTATTCATGAAAACCGCAGGTTGCCAGCCTGTTTTAAACATTAAAATTGATTCTAAGAATACTATACACCAACCAATAGAAAATTCTCACCACACAACAACATGAACTTTAAAATGGAGAATTTTCCATTTTAAATAACATGAGCTACATCAATCTCATAATAATAAAGATGTATTATTACCTAGTCGGTACGAGTCGTTGAGATTCTTGAGGCATGGTGTAGGATAATACTAAGAAATAAACTTTACATTTCACTTCTCATGTCAGTCTCCAGCTGTAGTAGAGCTTGTTGGTTGCTAATTTTTAATTATTCGAGCTCCTATCAATGTCAAGCATGTCGATCTTCAATGTCTTGCTGATGTCAAACATCCTGCTCAACGGCGTCTTTCAAGCATTACCTATAAAATAAAAATACGTCAAAATTAATGAATCTAACCAATCAAACATATAACTTTGACGACCAACGGTAGTTTTAGTTGGTATGCATACCGCTCTATTTCGTTTCAGAGAGAGATTGTTGATAAATTTATCCAAATAAAAGCAAACTTTGTGGTATTTCACAAATTTAGGATTTACACTTGGATCTTAAGAAACTTTAGTTTTGAAGTAAATTTAAGGTAAACTGAGAGAGTAAATAAATCTACTAGTACATAGTGAATTACCTGATAATGCTAATGTATGGCGCCCACCAGCTGCAACTGCGCAAATTCTTACTATACGTTCAATGCCACCAAACACAGCAATGCTAAGAGAGGTTCAGTACCTCATTATAAAATCTCAAGTTTCTCATGTAATTATAATATAATGTATACAGCTATCATATAATACATGGCGTGATTAAATGGAACGTGAGCAAATGAAGATGTAAAATATGAGTGGTGATGAGCATGCCTAATTCCTATTTGATGAAAGTAATAACGAAGAGTTGCACAATTTGATGAAAGAAACAGTGATGATTCGCAGACTAAAAAAGATGAGCGGAGGCAACAGGTTTTCCTGGATTTTGCAGAAAAGGAGATGAGACAAATCAACGCTTTATTTCGTGAGTTGGAGGTAGTGAAAAATAAAATTAAAGCGAGCCAATCCCAAGAGGAAGCTGACTCGTTGAAGTTTAAAGAGAAAAATCTTATTAATAAGATTTATACTAATTCTGCAGAAGCCAGGATCCCATCAGTTCTTGATTACCTGGGAACTGTCATTAAGGGAAGTTGCAAGTTCCTAATATTTGTACATCAACAACCAATGATTGATTCGATACACCAATTTCTTCATAAGAAAAAAATTGGTTGCATTCGGATTGACGATTGTACCCCAGCAGGGTCCAGGCAAACTTTGGTTACATATTTTCAAGAAAATGATTCAATTAGGACAACAGTGCTATCTATCAGAGGATTCATTGGAAGTTGTAGCTAGCTCTAAGGAGCCGAGAAACAGCCCTGAAAAACAGAGGACGCTAGACTCCTTTGTTAAGCATTGTCAAGGCAAAAAAGAGTTTGATTAGACCCCTTGTACAGACAATATATATGATAGGTTTATTAATCTTCGTTATAGAGTCAAAGGGGCTGTTAGAGTTAATGGCATGGGATTTGAATATTTTATAGTTAGGAAAAATTGATCCGGTAATGTATTGGTAGAGGTCTTGGCCTAATCTCCCTTTTATTTCATCTTCTTTCTACTATCATATGGGGTGGTTGTTGAGATCTTCAAAAGCTGACCTGATCAAGTTCCTCATTGAAGTTCTGCCAGTATGTATAATGTGAGAAATGGGGAAATGAAGAAATAAAGCTCTGTATGATGGGAAGAAAATGGTGGCTAAGTTTATTATCAACCAATCCATAAACACTGTCAAAGAAAAAAATTATCCCAAAATTGAAGAGTTGAAGATTAGTCTTTCCATAAAATTGGTGTTGCAAGAAATTAGATTGAAGTCATCGTATTCTTGTCTCTGAAGTTAAGAATGGAAAACGAGAGAGAACCAGCAAAAACAGCTGCTACCATACCTACAACGGGCCGATGAATTGCAGAAACACGAACCCCTCGTCGCATACTACTGCCGATTGTATGCCATGGAACGAGGATTGCAGATCCCTCAGACCGAGCGTACCAAAACCACCAACTCTCTCCTTATTTCCATAATGAAACAACTTGAAAAGGATAAGAAGTCGCTGAAGTTGGGACCCGATGACAGTCTGCACCTCGAGGGTTTTGCCTCGAGTGTCTTTGCAAAGGCAGACAAGCAAGATCGGGCTGGCCGAGCAGATTTGAGTACTGCAAAGACTTTTTATGCTGCCAGCATTTTCTTTGAAGTTCTTAATCAATTTGGTGAACTTCAACCTGATCTTGATCAGAAACAGAAATATGAAGTATGGAAAGCCGCAGACATAAGAAAAGCTATCAAAGAAGGAAGGAAGCCTGTACCTGGTCCCCCTGGTGACGATACAGATCTATTCAGGACTTCAAGTAATGAATACGATATTGAACCAAGCAGCACTGACCGGGCTACCAAACCTGCACCAGAATTTGATCTATCACATCAGTCATATGATAAAGTTGACCCTCAATATTTTTCAAACTTTTTGCCATCACCTCCAACAAATATTCCGCAATCACGTGCCTCAAATATTCCACCATCACATCCTTTTCCTACCGACGATTATCCTTCCCATAACTTCCATCAGCCTCCTTCAACCAACAGATCTGAAAATTCTAACGAGTATCCATCCCATAATTACCACCAACCTCCTCCATCCAGTAGACCCAAAAATTCTACCGATAGTTTTCCTTCCCATAATTACCACCAACCTCCTCCATCCAGCGGACCCGAAAATTCTACCAACGATTATCCTTCCCATAATTACCACCAACCTCCAACCAACAGATCTGACGATTCTACCTATCCTCAGCCTTATCAACATCAAACCTACCCGCAAGATCCCCCTTAGCACTTGCCACACAATTATCCATCTCATGAAACTCCCTCTTTCTCGTATCCCAATTTCCAATCTTACCCTAGTTTTACTGAGAGTAGCCTTCCAACTGCTCCATCTCATATTCCTTCTTATTATCAGGGCTCTGAAGCTTCTTACCCTATCCCACCAACATCTAACACGACAAACCACCAACCGACAGCTCAATACAATTCAAGTGGTAGAAATGGGACTGTTTCAGAAGCTGCGCCAACTTCTCCACAATCATATCAGTATGACAGCAATTACCAGCCTCCGCCAGAGAAAATTGATGAAGCACACAAGGCGGCAAGGTTTGCAGTTGGGGCGTTGGCATTAGATGATGTTTCCATTGTTGTGGACTTCTTAAAAAATCGCTTGAACTATTGACGAATCCATCAGCAGGTGAGTAAGCTTCTTATGCTGTCTCAGAACTGAGGATTCATTCCAGCAGTTTTCTTTGTTTGGTTTGATTTATATATGGCGTTTGTTTAATGAAGTTACTGTATTCGGAATTTGACATGTTGCACATTGGTTTTGAAAGCACGGTATGGTGTATGGTTTAATGGGAATTTTATGAATTTATAAAAAAACTCTCAAAGAAATCAGCAGGAACAAAAGTATCAAGGCAAGGGGACAAGAGGACCTAATGAAGTTATTCTCATTGTCTAAAGAAGTATGGTCAGAGAAGGAACCTAAAGCTATTGAATGGAAGAAGTCAAACCAATATAGTGTGAAACTAAATACTGATGGAGCTGCTAAATGTAACCCTATGCAGTGTGGTTATGGGGGTATATTGAGAGATACATTAGGTAACATTCTATGGAGTTTTGCAGGCTCTGGAGGTTTACAAACAAGTATAGTTGCTGAAACTATGGCTCTATGTGAAGGATTAAAGATGTGTAAGAGATTTGGTTTCATGGAAGTAGAGGTAGAATCTGATTCTAAAGTCTTGGTGGCTCTCTTTTTTAGTTTTTAATAAAATGTGTGGGGGTTCCGTCCCTCTTCGGTAAATAAAAAAAAAAATTGGAAGGTGTATAGTATAAGCTTAATTTGGAAATAATGTATAGAATTCTAGTAATGTTGGATCAATGGAAGTGTGAGGGATCCGCAGAGGTAGGCAGGACTTTTTGGGACTTGTTTGAAATCACACAGATGATTTGTTGCAATGAACTTGATCCACATTTAGTTAACATTTTTTGGGGGTTGTCACTTCGGTACTAGAGGATTAACATAACATCATTGGTTTAGTATTGGGGCTTATTCTTAAAACCACATGTAAATTATTTTATTATTAATTAATAAAAGATTATTTTATTCATTTTGAAATGAGAATCAAGTGGATGACTACTCCTCTAACTGACAACGTTGGTATTCACTTACCAAATACACCTAACATTGGTTGAAATGAGAGCGCCATCCTCAGTCCTAAGACACTCACACCGAAACCTAACATTGGAAAGAGAGCGGAAGAACGCGGCAAATATGGTCTCTAAGTGTCGGTTCCAACCAATCATTGGGTACGGATTATATACATGAGACAATGTGGGAAAAAATGACTCGCCCGCCACTGTCTGGGTGGCTGATGATGACCTCCCCGTATTTGAACAAGATAATAATAAAGAGAACATGTCCAAAATAAGTAAAACCAAAGAAGACTTAACAAAATTTTGATCATTTCTAGACTTGCCTAAATTCTTCTAGCTAGTCACTTTTAAAAATCGAGTCTTGTGAAGACACAAGCACTCCCCTCGGGTTACTTTAATTCCTTTGAGGATATCCATGACTCTTTCCGAGCCATTTCACTAGTTTTTTTTCACTTTTCACCTCCCGGAGACGACTTATAGCCCAAAACAATCATCTACAAGTCAATTTTAAAAACCGAGAAACCAATGAGAACACAAACACTTCCCACAAGTTACTTTTGTACCTTTTGGGGTGTTTATGCCTATCTTGGGGCCACTTGATTGATGTTTTGAGTTTTCTTTTCGTAAAGTCCATTTTATACCACAAAACGATCGTATACTAATCAATTTTGGCAAGTGGAGTTTGATTAGGCAAAGGACACTTCCCACATGTTCCTTTTGTGCATCTTGGGGGCGTTCGTTCCTCTTTTAAGGGCACTCGATCAATGTTTTGAGTTTTTGCCTCCAAAATCCAAATTTTTACACGCAAAAGAACATACACAAGTGAGATAATTTTTGAAACTAGATGTCCAATGGTGAAACTGTCTCTTCCCACGGGATACGTTAATACCTCTTGGTGGAATGTTTTCTTTAAAATATGGACTGTTCCCTCGCCACTATTTTGTTCACTCTCCCAAAAGACTAACATGGGCACTAAAACGAATAACTTCTAGTCCTTCACATTCTTCTTTTTATCATAAATACAACATTTTTTTTATATAAAATTGGAAAATTTCATAACAGTGAACCAATACTCCACAAACTGAATTTAGGAAACATAAAAAATGGCTTTGAGCAGACTTGACATTGTATCTACTGATCACCAAGTTAACTATTATTTGATGATCACATCATTTCTTTGTTATCAGAATGTAGAATACTTTCTATAGGCAAAAACATACATCCCCTAGCACCTACATAATATGTAAACAATGGCGCAAATAAAAGACATGAAGCTATTACATACGTACACTCCAAACAACACGTGTGTGTGTATGAGTGAGAGAAATTTTGCAGACATAAAGACAATCAGATGGATAAATTTTGCAGAAATTTTGCAAATATAAAGACAATGACAGAGTTGAATGAAGTCGTATTCATGTAGAAAAAAGGATTTTTATCTAACTCATCATCATGAGCACCAAAAGAGCAACGGAATTGGGGCGGTCAACTCTATCTATCTAAGAAATTGACCATTTTGGTAAAATCTAGGAAGCATCTTCAAGATCATTCACAAAACAAATTATAATTCATTTGATATATTAATGTTATTGGAATGGGGGCTGTGGGGGTGGAATAAAAAAAGCAAGAAATTTATCTAATTAAATAGAATTAGTATGTTACTAAAGTACGACATTATACTTCCAATACCCGAAGGAAATACGTCATCGGAAGAGTTTCTATGGGAAACTTGAATCTGATAGGAAACGTCATGGTCACTGCTTCCGCCTGCCATTAGTAGTTACAATAAATTAATCAGCAAGCAATCAAAATAGGTACTAGGCTCCTTTCATACTGATATTTACTACGATGACAAGGTTAAAGGATAATTATACTAAAAATCACATGATCTATAAATACTTACTCAATATAATAATAAATATACATAGAGTAATTCAAAATGGAGTAAAGAAAATCAACTGTAAAGAACAAGACAAACAACAGTGGCATGCAATCATATGTGATGACCTTAGATGTCCATGTGAAAGTCGAGTTCAAATATTCCTTATTTACTTGCTGTAATAATAAGCAGGTTATGCACAGAATTCTTGGAAAGGCTCGATCGAGTCTTCTATAATGCTTCTTGGAATAATATTTTTTAGGATAATAAAGTAAATCATCTATACAAAATTAACTTGTATCACTCGACTTTAATTCTATTGTTGGACCCTTTTAAGAATTATGGCCCTTGAAAAGACAAACTTTTCCATCCGTAGTGAAATATATTGCACCAACTCTCATAAAAGAAAACCAAACACTTTATCGCATGAGTTCAAGTGGATTCTATGCTATAGAGCGGTGATCAAATATGGTATAATCTATGTCCAAAACTAGCAGCTTCTTCCTTTTACAGTGTGGATTATTGAGTTCAATATATATCAATAACCCAACAAACATCATCAAAGGAGGTGGAAAATATCATCATATGGACCCGACCTGACCTTTTATCTATGTCTATACTATGTCAATCCATGTATTCATCTCAAATAAAAATGATATGCAAGTCAGCAATATGAGAATGAGCTTATGCAAACCAATACATTGATCCTAGTTTTAAAAATATATATTGATCCTAGTTTTAAAAATAACTTTGTATTAAAACTAATAAAAAAATATTTTTACAGTTCAGTACATGTATGCAATATTAAAACTAATAAGGCTAATCGATAAATAAGGTGTTCACGTAGGCATGATTTCTTCAATTCATTTCTCTCTGACGGAGATATCAAAATAGAGCTCCACTCTGGGAACACATAATAAGTAACCTCACTATCTGTTGAATTATGGCGCACCTATTTTTTAGAATTGAAACATTACATATATAAATACTCAACCACTTTAGTACCTCCAAACTAGAGCTCCTTCTTGAGTTGAGCAGTAGATTCAAATATAACTTAGTCAGCAGGGAGTTCACGGTCAGAGGCCAAAATACTGTGTCAAAAAGTGGAGTGTTATCATCAAAAAATCCCAGGCAGCATGCAAAGGCAGTTATGATTAAATTAGTTGTCAATAAATACCTATCGAGCTCTTAATGAGAATGAGGCATTGTTCCTCTCCTTGTATAAAAGCTTCTCAAACATGTTGATGGAACGCCTACATGATGTATTTGGAGATGGAATATCACGACAGTCTGGCCAAACAGATGAAATGGCCATTATGGATTTATCTAAGACTGGGAGTGAGAGAGGAATGGGACTATGGACTTACCTAAAAAGAGTAAACATAATGTGGGGCATCGTTAAGCAACACAAACCTCCAACGATGTTTCACATAATCATGCCATGCTCCTAATTCCTAATGAATTCAATAACAACTTCCCAAATGAGTACAGTGTGGAATATTTTTAAAAATGTAAGAAAAGAAAGAAAACTCTACGACAATAATGCAGTTGGAATAAGAGCATACCTTCATAGTGATATGAATCCCTTCTGTACTTTTGTTTCTTGTGTTGAATCAAGAAAAAAAAATGAATATAGTGTCCAACACATGATTCTCCAGTTATATAAAAGAAATTTTCTGCAAACTCAGGATGGTCCTCAAAGAAGACATAAATCGTTCAAATGTGAAAAGATAGAGATTGAATAATTAAAGAAAGAAGAGTGGGAGATAAGAGATACTATAGGAGGAGAGAAGAGGGATAAAAAAAGAATAGGAAGAACTCAAAAATATTGCAATACTACATTATCTCTAATTATTAAATACCTAAAGAAGACATTCGTAATTATTAAACATCTAAAATACTCCAATGACCCTAATCTAATCATGTAAGTAATTGAACCAAAGACAATCGTAAGAATCAATACATGAAAATGGAGAGTGGAAAAAAGCATCAAACATTTAAGCATAATAATACGTAACTTAGCTGGTGAACTCAAACATCAAAATGCGAAGATGGTACACATAGAATCATATTTCCATCATATAAGTATGCAATCCCGACATATCCAAATATCAACTTCGGTTCTTGAACCAAATATAACAACTGAATACATTTAATTAACATTATCCAAATCTTACCCATGTCACTTCAACCCATGTCAAGTTATGTGGCCCCAATTATAATTGTGTACAACACATTATCTATATAACCGAAAACTAAGTGAACCCAATTGTACCTGTACAAAAAAATAAACATAAAATGTAACCAAATAGGTACTTACATAAAAAAATGATTTACGTTCAAATGAATGAATAAATTACCTTTTAGGGTAAGTGTCCAAGTGGATCTTTCAACCAATATGCACAAATTGGCCCCTACTCTAATTAAAGTGCACAAATTGTTCAATTACTCTCTCGCTTTGCCAAAACGTAACCTACAGGAAGTTGATGAAAGAGTTATTACAAAAATAAATTATTGACTACTAAAATTAAAAATTTACAAACTCTTAATGTTCCTCTTCGTAATAACTTCCCACCATGAGTATAGTTATGCATAATTATCTTTCACCAAAGTTAGAAATACAAACACATGTCAACCATATAATGAAATAGAAGATATATAATTAAAATGTGGAAGAAAACCAACTTTTACACATTTTAGATCAAGTGCAAGCATTCTAATGTAATCAAACGTATTTAGGTAATTACAATAACCAAAATATTTGACTCAATACCTGTTTTATTCAATTCAATATGTATGTCGCTAAACAAAGATGATTATAGTGAACACATCTTACCCAGTAGCATTCAAATGAAATCATCTAGATTCTCCTACACCATAAGTTTACATACTCGGGATGAATACACATTTGCAGCCCGGGGACCTATACAATGAAAATATTCTAACCAAGAATCCAAAATATCCATCAGAAGCTCATAACATTGTTTTGAATCCAAGATCATATAAAGCACCTTATCTAGAAAACCTTTTTTGTCCCGTAGAAGCAATTATTCAAATACCTTAATTGGAAAGAACCACAAATATTTTTCACAGATGAAAAATCTACACAACCAAAATATTAATGACAGCTACAAACTAAAGTTTCAAAAAAATTAGTTGGTTAGTATGCTTACAACATTCAAAATAACCCCTACACACTTTAAGAAAAGCATGCTAGGATTCAGTGAGGTAGCTTCTTATGAGTATGAGAGTAACCTCAATAAACAGTCATAAACCAATTAGATACCATATTAACAAAATTGACCAAATAATCGAATTAGAAGAAGAACATACATATATTCTAATTCTAAACACTTGTAATCCCCAATCAAAAAATGTATTTTTGGCAATACAGTTTATGGAATGTTTGATCTTTATTACATTTGACATGTAAAGTTGTTTGATCTTTATTACATCCTGAGTATAACGGCTGGCTTTCCTTGAATTTTAAACTTTGGTACTCATTGTCAAGGTCTATCCCGATATCTGCATGAGCACCTGAACCTTGTACATCGCCAGTGACCCCATTCTCTTCCACTCAATGAACTCCATATGCGTCATCAACTAAATCCTCTAGCATATTATGATCTACATTGGCATCCTCCCCTTGTACATCTATTCTACTTATTGAAGATTGTTGTGAAGGTTTCTCACGGACAAAAGGAACTTTTTCTTCTTTGTTCAAAACCAAAATTCGATAACTATCTTGCAAACCCCATCTTATGTTCTTCAACTTTTTTCCACTCAAACACCTTACCATTCTTACACATAGCATACGAACACAGAAACTCTTGATCATTATGACAACTCTTTGCGTATTTCACAAATTCATTATCACCTCAGCGAAACACATCCCCTAATCAATTTGTCCAACCCATCCACTCTTTGTTTTTAGGATATCCCATCACATCTACTACAAACAATCACCTATTATGGGTAAAAAGCAAATATTCATGGATTATAATAAAAAAAAGTGTGAATATTTAGTTCCCATTAGTATAAACATTCACCTATTGAATGCGTACGCATAACAACTAGAAGGCTAGTTTTATGCGTATACGTATTCGTGAATTCAAATTCAAATTCAAATTCAATTTTAATTTGAAATTGAAATTAATATTCAATTTATAATATTAATTCCTATTTTCTGCATCTCCTCTAAAGGGTGAGTGGTCCTATCCCATTCAAGACTGCATATTTATGTAATATACTTAACAACTCATGCACATTGTTCCAATTTGAGAAATATTCGACAGCATATCCAGAGAACATTAGGATTCGACATAAATTTGCAAGTGTGAGTGTTATTTTAATTTATCAATTGAAATAACACTTATCATCGCATCATCTAGTATGTACCCAGAGAACATTAGGATTCGACTGCAGAACTTCCCCCAACGTAACAAGTTTAAGCCACTAAGAATATTATTATATAGAAACTATGCAGTTCCAAACTGTCCAAATGGAAAAATTCGAGAGATCTCATTACAGGGGTAATGACTCTTGAACGAGTCTAAGGGCTATTGAATGTGTACGCATAAGAACTAGAAGGCTAGTATCTAGTCGCACTATAAGTAATTTAAAGTATGTTTCATTTAAGGGAGTTTTGGGAAAAGGTATTCATAATTCTCAAAGTGTATAAAAATAGGACACTCCACATAATTTTATAAATTTAGTCCTTGTACTAAAAATACCATGAAAATGGTGAAAAATGGTGTCGCTGGCGCGGACCAAAAAAATGAACTCTTAACTCTAAAAGGACCACACAAATAAATGCTATTGTACCACAGGGACTAGATTTATAAATTTGAAAAGCATTGTCCTAAAAATCCAAATATAGGAAGAAACATGACCTTTACCTTAATTATATATTCATTTAATTATGTCTCATCACAATTCGAGAGATTTTATTTAATTATGTAATTTAAAGTATGTTTCATCTAATTTAAAGTACACATAAGAACGATATAATGTTTTACTGCACTTCATAAGGAGCTAAGGGGATGGTAACACCAGGTGACTTCTTGTGAAATACAATATTAAATTGAAAGCATGTCAATTATATTAAAGGTTTCAATTGTCACTCCTACCCATCAATAAACTTCGTGCGTGGAATGTCTAACCAAAGTGAAATCCAAAAAATGACCCCCATGCGCACTACCCTTTCATTTCGATAAGGTAGTTGTTAAGACAATTTAATTTAAATATCTACGTGTTCAATTAATTCAACTTGTCCAAATCAATTCAATTTAATTAAATATAAAAATATCAATACCAATGCAATTCAATTCAATCCAATATCAATATCAATACCATGAATACAATTCAATATTAAGAAACAGTTGCGATTTATATAATTGAAAAACATATACACACACACATGGACTTTACTCTCACAAAACATACACACACACACCCCACCACCACCACCACTGCATCCCCCCTCCCCCCCCCCCCCCCCCCCCCACACACACACACATACACTACCCCCACTTCCCCCTAAATATTATTTAGACACTAAAGTCTCTCGTGATATATATACAAACCTAATTAGCTTCAAGCCCTAAATAATAAAACCCAATCAACTTTAACGATTTCTAACCAATTTCAAACCTCATTAACAATACATAAACAATATTTATAATGTCAAATCAATTTCATTATCTAAACAATAAGATTCATGAAATATTAACAATACCTATTAATTTTAATCTCAACTAACACCACCCAATCAACATTAACAAATAATAATATCAATCAATTGCAAGCCCTAAACTAGAAATACCCAATCAATATTTATATTGTCTAATTAATTTAAATCCTAAAATACCCAACTAACACCGCCCCCACACACCCTTACCCCCCCACCCCCACCCCACAACCACCTCGATACACCTATACACACGTGCACACACACCCATACCCCAACCCCCTGCCTCCCATCACTCCCCCCTGCCCCACCTCTGTCAAACACCCCTGCACCCCCCTCCCCCCCCCCCTCCCGCCCCATCACTACACAGACACACACTCATCTGCACACCCACATATGCAGTCCTACACACACATATACACACACACACACAATGGAATGAGAGAGAGAGAAAAAAATGACCTGAAAGTAGAGAGAGGGAGAGAGAGAACCGTCACTCGAGCTAGAGAGAAAAAATGGAGGGAAAGGAAATGGTGGAAAAAAAGAGGCACCTAGGGTTTAATTATAAGAATTGTCAAGGACTTGTCAAGGTCTTTGACCGTGAAAACTATTTAAAATTATCAGGGTCAATGACCATGACAAATCGTTATCACGGACTTGTCACGATCATTGACCGTGACAAAAAACACGTATTTTTTATGATGCTAAATGACCGTGACAAAGCTGGCCGACTCAATGATAATAATTTAGCCTTTTTGATATAGTGTCACCTTCTTATGAATGCACCAATTCTCATAAATATCTTTCTTTAGAAGAGGGACTTGTACTTGAACCGCTACATTTTTCATTTTCCTGATAGTTAGTAAAGAACCTAAAAAACAGAGTTAGAATACACAAGTTCGGAAGAAAAGTGAAGAGAATAGTTCTCTTCTCGAATACACACGCTTTTACTTAACTTTTGTGTTTTAATTGACTTCACTTACAATTGCTCAAATGCACACCAGTATCTAATATAACAAATATAATAATATAAAAATGGAGTCTCAAGCATTTTATGCCATATGTCAAGCAAATTTATTTCACCACTTTGCATGTAATTGCTCAAAAGCCTAAGGCCTTCTCCAATGCTGGTTTCTTTCAATGCCATTTTCTGTTATAGAAAAGAAAATAGGTAAAAAATTGCTCCAACCACACTTTCTATACGAGAGCGAATCTGATGTGGCGGATGATTCATATTGAAAATTTCTATCACTATTCCCACATCTAGAAATGGAGTTACGGTTATGCAATCTGACATGGATCTCCCACGTTTCATTTAGGCTGTAGCTATTGACTTAACTTCCATTAAATTTCTGAAGTAAAAAAACATTTGGGTTCACATATATGCCAAATCACTATGGATAGAAACTACTGTTGGAGATGTAAAGGAGATGAGTTTATTCTTATAATTCGTAAATATGCCACTTAGATAAGAAATGGGTCTCAACTGCTTTATAGATTGTCAAACTATTGGAGATGGTCTAAACCTACTACCTTTCTTTTTCATCTCTCTTTATCTTTTCGTATTTCTATATTTATTTCCCATTACCTTTCTTCTTCTCTCCTTTTTAATTAACTCTTCATATTTATTAAGCTCCAATGCTTCCTCGCCCCTCTGTCTTCTCAAATGCTTCCACAACTTCACATCCTTGCACTAACTTATAAAACCCACCAACAAAAAAATGCAGGTCAATCATTGGAAAAACAACACCCATTTAAACAAAAAAATCTTCAGCTTGATGGGTATGGATCCCATATTATGACGGAAGAAGTGGAGATGGTGCTTTGAAACCCTTAATTTTAATTGAAAATTGATTAAATTGGAGCAATCCTACCTTAGATAGAGTCTGCTTCATAGAATTTTGGGCAAAATCATAAATACCTTAGGAAGATAATAGAGTTATCTAAGGGATCATTTTTCTAGAGAGTTTTTGCAACTACAGAATTTTAATGGTCAAAAGCGGATGTAAATAAAAGAAGTGATCTTAGGACAAATATTGTCGTCGGAGTGGAAGAAGCCCAAGACCATTCAAAGAGGGTTGTGATGTAATTGCTCAATAGCCTAAGGCCGACTCGTGATTTACTAATTCGTATCTTTAAGTTTTGTTGTGATGCTGGTTGTTTAGTAGGAATTCTTTTGTGTCCGGTTAGTATTTTCTGTAGGGCTAAATTTACAATCATGCTATATGTTTATTGGATGTGCATTATACTTTTACATTTTAAAATTTAACTTTAAAGTTCATGGCTAATTTCAGTTAATTTATTTAAAATCTAGCTATAGAGATTGTAAACACAGATTGTTAACTCACAAACTCTTAAATTCAAGTAATAACATAATCACAAAACAGGTTGTATATATGGCGTCTTATCACAATATCCTATTTAGTCACCCTCTTTTCTTATGTTCCTTCACTCCAATGCATTCAGGTAATTCCACTTTTACACCTGAAAATTTGAATAATTTTATGGGTACATAATATTTAGACACATTCTGGTGGACACGTTAATGTGTTGTGTCTATCTTGGTTGGTGTTTTTAACGTGAATTAGTCGAGTTTAAACACCAAGTAATGCAGACAGAACACATTATCGCGCCTACCAAAATTTGTCTAAATCCTGTGCCCACTAGAATTACTCTGAAAACTTCACCCCATTCATTTACATGTGTAAGTTTTCGGGAGTAATTGAAATGATCAAATAATGGATCAATACCATTTTTATACTACCTTTTCAATTACAACTGCAATGAAACCACATTTAAAAGGAAATGCATGATTTTAAGGAATCATGCAAGACACAAAAGTAAACTATGAAAGAAATGTATTATGCAATTTTTTTGTTTTATTTATAATTTGTGAGAAAGAAATTTATGGTAAAGATACTTGCAAATGTTGTATACTTTTTATTTTTATTTTTACAACAGCCCCAACGTCTTCTCAAATGCTTCCACAATTTCATATCCTTGCACTAACTTATACTTTTTAATTTTACAGCAGCCCTTCGCACGAGATTAAAAACTAATACATAATAACTTTAGAGGGCTACTAAACTTAATTTACTGGCTTAACCCAAAAAACACCCGACTTTATTACACAAAAATAACTGGATTTTCTAGCCGCTCACACCTTATAAATACAGGAATTGCATAAATATTTTAAATACATCTTTGACTTTTATTTTTTATATGAACACTAAAAGTCACTTTTTATTTTCAACCGAAAGAACGCTGTAGACGGCCTGAATAACAGTGAGGCCAAAAAGCATTAAGGCACCAATAAGTGATATGATTGTCCACGGACTCTTAAAATAATTACTTCTCAATGATGCTAAAGCTCTGATCCAGCAACGTTGGCAGTATTTGTCCAACTTCTCCCATTCCTTCCAGAAATAGACATCTCCATGTATAGCTTCTCTGCAAAGACCGCTGAAGAGAAGGTATGCATCTTCGTTGGTACCCACTCGGCAATCCAGGACATCACGTTCTTCCAGCACTTCAACATCCTCCTTAGACTCTATGAGAGTGCCCATTAAGAAGGCATAAGCTGTTACGTAACTGGAAATACTGGAGCATTGCTCATACGCCATAAGGTTTCTAAAGAAGGCCTCAGTTAAGCCGTTAAGATGCAATTGGGGTATTTCCAAAGTTGCTGACCCCATTAACTCGCACAACGGGTACAAGAAACAACATTTGTCGCTCCTGTTGCTTGTGCTTGTGCTGCTCCTGCATGTAAGTAAAGTTGAAATTTGCAGACGAAAATCTTGCATGGGAGACAATAAGCAAGTTGCTTTGAAATTCACAGTTAAAGATCCAAACAGGCAAGGATTGATATGGACTCCTGCCGACTTAAGTTCCGTTGCAGTATGTTTTTTCATATTTGACGGCTTATGCACCCTTAAGTCTGCACGATTTTCCTGCAGGAGTGGATCCATATATCTTTGTCAAAGGATAAAAAAATGATACTAACACTTTTAAAAACCAAGAAGAAGAAAAAAATGTAACATTCATTTTTTTTTCAATAGAATTAATGGGGGGAAATGTTTGATTACCTCATAGCACCTGTGTATAAAACCTAGGATATGATGAGCACTATCACCAGTCATCTCATTTGTGGGTGCAGCGTCTTTTTCTATGAATACATCTATGGGTATTGGGGGATATTGGAGTGTAGGGTTGAACTGATTATTGAAAAACATAAAGACAAACTTGTTAAACGACGTAAAGAAAGATTTGTTTCTATGGAATTCTGAATGATCTGAATGATCTGGAGCCATGAAGTTTTCCATGTGGAGTTCATGGAGTTTACGAAGCACAAAAAGAGGGATTTGATTCTCTAGTAGTACGAAGTCGAATTTAATGTCACCCAACATCGGAATGTCATTATCTTCCGTCATATTCGCGAACATCACTTCAAGAATGAAAGAACCATCCACAAGCATCATTTGTGTAAATTGTTCGTCACTGTATATTTTTCTTACACTCTCTGCATAGCACTCCTTCGCTTTTTGTGCCATCGTGTAAATGGCCATCCAGCATTCTTCAATTTTTGCATCAACTTCTGGTTTGCTTTTTACTTCCCCACGGTTTCTCCCCCGCTTAAAGAGCCGAGTCATGAAACTGACCTTCACAGGCTCCATGGGTTGCACATGTTCAGCATCTTTGTGGATAGGCCCAATTGCTACCACACGGGGAGTATAGGCTCCTTCATTTAACTTACGAAACCTCTGATGAACCTTGTAAATGGGGAGTTGTTTGAATTGAACAGAATACTCAAGGGATTCCTTATTTTCTGCCACCAGTAATTGGATGCTATGTTGAGTCTCCCGAAGAGGTTGTTTGGCATCAGCCATCTCTTCAGAACCCATAACCGCTCTCACTCTCTCGCTATTATTTAGTGCAAGTATATGTCACACTCTACTTGGTGGTTATGAGCATGGAAGCATTGCATGCTGGTTCCATGTATTTATAGTTTAGATCATGACGGAAAGCCATAAAAGCCATCTACAATGCTTTATTTTAACATAAGGGACATGTACCAAATAGTCCCTCGGATATTTTTTAATATCCATTTAGTCCAATCTTTTTTATTTTGCCTCAAAAAGTCCTTTGCCACATATTTTGGAGAGAGAGTGCCGCTGGCGCGGACCTCTAAAAATAAGAGGATATTGAGTGTTGATGTAAAAAATTAGATCACTCTAATTATTTAATCACAGATAAATAAAATGAGACAAAGATTTTTTAAGTGGTTCAGCCTTATATGAATGCCCTACGTCCACTGTTATGTTATTGCTGAGTGTTTAGGAATTCTCGATTACAAGTTCAGTCAAGAAATTCCGGTCCCCTTGAATGAGGATGATACAAGGTATTTATAGCCTTGAGGCTGTACATGAAAGGGTCGATACATTAAATGATATACATGTGAAAGGGTAATACATTTAATGTAGCGTGTACGTCAAGACGATAAACATTCAATGAATAATTGAACTGTTGATATTTTGGCAATTAATACTACGGTCGAGATGCAGCTCGGACCGCCTTAGTTGCTCATTGCTCAGGAGTTCCTCGGAGCGCTAGAGTACCTCGGAGTGCTGAAGTTCCTCGGTATATCCTCGTTGCTCGGAAAGAACATGAGTTTGTCGGGAAAATGAACTTCCTCGTTGTTATTGTACCACGTAGATTGACAAGTGTCTTCGAATGATTCGTCCACATCATCATATTAATTTTGGCATCAACAAAAGCCCCCAATGTTTCATATTTCGAACTTTGAGGAGTATGGAACATTCTTTCTCGATTTATGGCAATATTGAATGATCTTCCTAGGTTTTAGGAGCATCGTATTTGAATTTATTTCCAAATTCAAAGAATCCGCCTTTTTTCGAACTTTTAAGAGCGCTTCAATCTTAGTGCCCTTTTTGTCCTTTTAGCCGCCGGAAGTTCAATAGTTTCTTTTTTGTAATCATTTCCTTCGCCGCTTCCCAAGGCAAAGTATTTAAACTTCTTAGGAAACCATACCGTCTTCTTCTTTTTCCAATTTCCTGCATTCAAGCTTTCTATTCTCTCCTTCTCTCTTGTGCATTCATCCTTGTTTTCATTCGTTGTCAACATACCTCATTTCTTCCTGTAAGATCTTTTTCCTTTCTTCTGTATCTCTTTTATTCAGTATGGTTTATATTGTGGAGTCTGTTGAGAAATTTCGTTTCGATTTTTCCATTCCTTCCTGGGTAACTCTGGAGGTTCTTTCTGAGCCTTTAGATTATTTTCGATTGGCTGAGGGACATTGGTTCCCCAGTCTATTCATTGCTGAATGTGGATTTTCGTTTCCGCCAAACCCATTGTGTCTTGAGTTTTGTCAGTATTTTGATCTTTTCCCTGCAAAACTAGCCCCCAATTCATGGAGAATAATTAACGGGGTGTACAAATTAAATCTAACTCATGGGACTCGTATAGGGATCCCTGAAATTATGTATTGCTATAAATGGGCCATTCTAGATAATATTTATTACTTAAAAACTAGGTTTCTGAATAAGGCTCTTGTAGTTAACCTCCCTGATTCAAATAGAGATTATTTTGAACATGGGGTGGTTATTAAAAATTGGCAATATGCCCCTTTAGTTGGAGATGGAGTATACAACGGTCCCAGATGCCCCCCATATGGCAATAGGATAGGTTTATTTTTCATTTTATTTCTTTTACTTCTGAAATTATGCTTTTATCATGTTTGACAAAATGTATGACTGATATCTCATTATGTGTTTGTTTGCAGTTGATAATAATAGAAAAACTCCAAAAGAATCAGAGGTTAATATTAAGCATCTGAAACTTATCTGGGGTTTGCATAAGAACGTTGCAGACGAGCACATCAGGTCTGCATCATATTTGCTACAGTGTAAGAGTTATACAACCTCTTATACTGCTCGCCCTGTTGAGCCAGTTTCAACTCCAGAGGATTCTTCTTCAGATTCTCATCTTCCTTTAAGTCAGAGAATGGGCAAGAAAAGAGCTCCTCCTTCTCTATTTGATGACATTACTTCTGCTGCTGGGGCCAAGAAAAGCAAAACTGATGTCCCAGAGGGGACTAAGAAGGTGGATGTTGCACCTTCCAAAGCTACCGAGAAGCCCCCAGTGGCTCCGAGCAAAAAGGTTGCTCCTGTGGAAATAATTGCTATCTCTCCGACCAAGTGGCTGAAACTGCGTCCTCTCTACCAGCGGGTGGTGTTGGTGTTCCAACCATCATTCCTCCGAGCTCTGCAATGAGGTCGGTAAAAACTTGGATCATACCCGAGGTCCAAGGAATTGATGAAAAAATTTCTAGGGATATGCTGACATCCCTAGCTACTCGTCATCTCGGTTCAGTAAATTTCTCACACTCTGAGTTTTCTTTCTTTCTCTGAATGCTTGCATTTTTTTATTGACTTTACTGTTTTTCTCATCTTTCAGCTGGTGAACTGTTTCAATAACATCGTGAAGAAGGACGAGGCAATTAAAGCTTCCATCTCCTCGTCTGGTGTAGATGATGCTCTGCTGGGTTTAACCCAATCTTTAAAGGATTCTCGTCAGCAGTATGACGAGGACAAAGCCGAATGGGAGAAAAAATTATCTACAGTTGAGGCCGAGAAGGTGAAGATGGCTGAGATCTCCAAGAGTTTGGAGAATAAAGTGAAAAGTTTAGAGGTCGAGCATAAGAAATATGACGACAAGCTCAAGAATTTTGGAGAACTTGAGGATAAGCTGAGGAAGGCAGAGGAAGAATTTTCCGCCCTGCGAGATATCAAAGGTCAAAAAGAAGAATTGGATGCGAAGCTTTCCTCGGAGAAATTGAGGAGAAAACTCGCAGTTAAAAAATCCTTCAGCACATGCTGGGATAAAGGATGGGATAAGGGGATTGCTGCGATGACATCCCAAGTTCAATACGGGAAGTTGAAATACTTTCGAGATGGCTGGGTAGCTGCCCTGCAAGAATTGAAGATCAAAGAAGATTCTGGGCTATTCCAGCTACACCTCCCTGGTCCTCCCCCATCAATTGTGGAGGAAGAAGAAGATGAGCCTATCTCTGATGAATCTTCCATGGCCATAGGTGATCAAGTCCCTGCTTCTCTTCCTTCTGCCAATGAGGACATTTCTTCCATGCCTCCTCCTCTTGAGCAAATTTCAACTGTTGATCAAGTCGCTGTGACCACCGAGCAACCAAGCTCCTCGTCCCAGCCTCCTGAGAAAGTCTTGGGAGACAAGGAAAAGGTGTGAAGTTGTTTGGTATCGTTTCTATCTTTCATTATTTGTAATCCAACAATGTAATCCCTTTGTGATCTAATAAAATACATCTTTGTTCATCTATGTTGTTGATGATTTGTTTTTGTTGATTGTTGTCTTTTTCTCATCCTTAGTTTGTGGCTAGAATGGAAATGATATCTGCACATGATACAAAGCTGATGCAGCAATGTCACGAATATTATAAGGCTAGTTATACAGACCTTAGTACATCAGAAATTGCTGACATCCTTGGCCATGATGCCTCAGAACAAGCAATTGAAGCTTATCGGTACTTGAAGGATTTACTTGACCGAGCTGTGGCCAACAATGTGGCCTACTATGACTTGATTGAGGAACTTCATTATTCCTTAGAAGATCTCCAAGGTCAGCATAATGAATCAATGGCTTTGTTGCATAAGGAATATGAAAATAGATATCAACAGCTTTCTTCTGAAACATGCCATAAAAAGATCCTTACTGGATACGATGTTAGGGAAAGAACTTTAAAAGGTGAAGTTGAGGCTTGCAGGCAGATTGCTGAGTTGCTGGAACAAGAGAACAATAATTTGCAGAAAAAGCTGGCACAGTATGAATCTGCAGCGTCATCTTCCACTGCTTTAGTGCAAGTTACCGATGAAGGTTTCTCGTTCTTAGAAGTTGAGAATGCTAAGTTAAGGCAAGAGTTGGACGTTCTGAGAAGATCTGTTATTCCTATGACTGCTCGGGGACGAGGAAGAGGTTCTTGTTGGCGAGGAAGAGCTGTTCAAAATGTTGCCGAGGAGTAAAGTTCTCCAGTCGCTGCTCGGAGTCGATCAAGAGTTCTTAGCCGTAATGTTGAAGAGGCTCGCACTCAATCTACTTTGGAAACTCAAGCATACCAATTAAACGCCAAAGATCGGGCTTTTTCTGAAATGTCCAAGAAAAATCTATCTTTGGAAGATCAACTTACTGCAACGAAGTCTGCTTTGAATGATAAAGATGTTTTTGCCAGGAGTCTTCACGAACAATTGGATAGATTAACCTTCGAATTCCATAAACAACCCAGGGAATTTTGGATGGCAGGATACAATGAAGCCCTTATTCATTTAGATGCTCGGATTGAACATGCCAATAATGAAGGTTATAAGCAGGGGTGGTTGAACGCCCTGGGTGTACTGAAATTGGAGCAAGGGCATTTTTTATGGGATTATCATGCTCCAGGGTTACTAGATTTGCCTGTGCCACCTTTCAAATTGGACATGGAATGGATCCCAGCTCGTTCCATTCCTTGGAGTTTAATTTCAAAATATCTCGGCGATTATAGTCTTCATTCTCAGACTGAATTATCTCGTCCAGAGCATCTCTTGGATACACCTTCGGTGATGAACGTCAGAATGCTTAGAGATATTAATTTCACCAATTCTCCTCTTTGCTTAGAAGATCCTCCTGCCGGCGAGGAACCTGTTTCAAAAGCTAAAGGAAAGAAACCAATAGAATAGGTTTTTCAATGTAATAATTAGCACATATGTATAGCTTGTAATACATTTTTATCTTAATGAAAGAATTTCATTTTTTGTTTGCAAATTTGTATTGCGATTGTCTTGTGTTCATCCAACATTTTTACATTTGTGTATATGTATCTGTTAAAAAGATAACAATATGATGTTGTTCATCAACCAACTTAGTAATCAAAATTACAAGTATCAATGCTGCTCAATCACTTAATAATAAAGTAATGAGTATAAAATGTTGAAACTATCTTCAACCAACCAAGGTTGTTAAATTGTGTTTGTCGACCAACTACAGTTGATGGGCTTTTATCCCGATCAACTATACTTGGTAAACTTTTTCCTAAAATGTATCCGACCAACCATGGTCGATAATTTATCCTTGTCAATCAAGTATAGTTGATCACCGACCAACTATACTTGGTTCAGTTTGGAATTCTTTGTATTTTCTGGAATGATTTTACCTTCCGACCAACTTGTTGGCTTATTTCCAAATCAAATGATATTTTTCTTCCCTCAACCATAGTTGATTATTGAATTATCAGGTTCTTTCGAACTATCTTGTCCACTAGTTATCTTACCAACCTTAGTTGGTCACGCTAGTGTACGCCTCCTAACCAAAGGAGTATATTTTTTGGTTCTTTCGAACTATTTGTCCACTAGTTATCTTACCAACCTTAGTTGGTCACGCTAGTGTACGCCTCTTAACCAAAGGAGTATATTTTTTGGTTCTTTCGAACTATCGTCTTCTTTTTGCTGTCGAGCAGCGTAGTGTACAACACTAGTATTCCCCGAAAAACTTTCAAACAAAGGAGAGGAAAATGGTGAAAACATCATCGTTTTATTCATATTGATGAACCCGTTGTACATTTTACATCATTGATAATACTTGTGAAGGTGTTCAGCATTCCAAGCATTCTTGAATTCTTCTCCTTCTAAAGTTGCTATTCGGTAAGTTCCTGGTCGAACAACTTCTGTAACTCGATAAGGCCCATGCCAGTTTGCCTCCAATTTATTGTGTTTCTGAATTACCTTCTTTAGCACATAATCTCCCTCTTTTAAGTCACATTTCTTCACCCTTTTATTGTAGAACAGAGCTGTGCGTTGTTGATAAGCAGCATTCCTAATGGCTGCCTCTTCCCTGACTTCCTCGAGCATATCCAAATCCAGTCTTCTCATCAAGTCGCTGACTGGGGAATTGAAATTCAGCACTCTGTGTGTTGGGAGACCTAACTCGGCAGGTATTACAGCCTCACTTCCAAATGCCAGCATATATGGTGATTCTCCAGTCGCTGCTCGGGGAGTTGTTCGGTAAGCCCACAATACTGATTGTAGCTCGTTAATCCAGTTAGCTTTAGCTTCACTTAGCCTTTTCTTCAAACCATTTAGCAGTGTTCTATTCGTCACTTCAGTCTGTCCATTGCTTTGAGGATGGCCTGGTGCTGAATGGACCTTCAAAATGTTCGACTGATGACAATAAGCAGCAAATTCCTCGTTATCAAATTGGGTTCCATGGTCTGTGATGAAGGCATAAGGGAGACCATATCGACAGATGATATTCTTCCAAACGAACTGGTATACCTTCTCGTACGTCATGTCGATGAGGGGTTCAGCTTCTACCCACTTAGTAAAATAGTCTACTGCGACGACGAGGTACTTGAATCTTCCTCGGGTGATCGGCAATGGTCCCACCAAATCAATTCCCCACATGGCGAATGGCCAAGGGGAAGTTATGGGTGACAACATTGCTTGTGGAGTTCGTCAGATAGAGGAAAAACGTTGGCACTTATCACATTTCTTAGCATAGGCTATACAATCAGCCCTCATCATCGGCTAATAGTATCCTTGAGTCATTACCCTTTGTAAAAGTGTTCGACCTTCTACATGAGCTCCACAAGACCCTTCATGGATTTCTTCAATCAATTCTTTCACCTTGGAGGGATGTACACATCTCTGCAAACCTGCCATAATTCCTCGTCTATATAAAATACCATTAGTTAATACATACCGAGCAGCTTTATACTTTAATTTTTTGGCAGCGAGCTTATCCTCTGGAAATCCTCCCTCTTCAATATATATCCTGATGGGATCCATCCAAGATGGTCCTAAATCAAGGGTAATAACATTCATCGTCAAGTTTTCATCTATGCTCCGACTTTCCAATACTTCAATTGGTATCGTTCTTCGCAGCTCGGTACGAGTAGCTGATGCTAGTCGGGCCAGTGCGTCTGCTTGTACATTCTCCATCCTCGGTATTCTCACCAATTGAATGGCATCAAATTCTGTCAGTAACTTCATCACCTTTGCATGATATTTTGCCATTAAATCTCCTTTAACTGCATATGTTCCTGTCATCTGATTTACAATTAATTGAGAATCACTGAATACAATTACTTGCCGTGCTTCCATAACTTTTGCTAAGTTTAAACCCGCTATCATGGCCTCATACTCAGCTTCATTATTAGAGGCTTTGAATTGGAATCGTAAAGCATATTCCATGTCAATATCGTCTGGGGTGCTCAAAACAATTCCTGCGCCGCAACCTGCTGTGAAAGATGAGCCATCTACATATAATCTCCATATGGGTAACCCGTCTTCAAATTCCTTATCTGACAGGGTTCCTCGATGAAATATTTGTTGCTTCTTTTCGTCCTCCTTTGACACTTTTCGCTCCTCGTTAACCATCTCTTCTCGCTCTTTTACCAACCGGAGCTGATCTGAGTTTGAAGTTAATAATCCTTCTACATCCACAAGCCCTTTTACCAACCGGAGTTGGTCTGGACCTATGTCTGATGATCCTGTAACATCCACAGGTTGGTCAGTGAGCAACTTTTGTTCCTCGGGGGTATCAGGGTATGTAAACTCTGCTATAAAATCTGCTACAGCTTGCCCTTTCAATGATGATCTGGGTTCATACACAATATCATATTCACCGAGCTCTATTTCCCAGTACATCAATCTCCCTGACTTTTCTGGCTTATGAAGGGCTTGTCTCAATGGCATGTCGGTATATACGACGATTGTATGGGCCTGAAAATATGGCCTCATTCTTCTACTTGCTTCAATTAATGTCAATCCCAATTTTTCTAACTTTGGATATCTGATTTCTGCACCTCGAAAAGCCTTACTTGTGTAATAGATGGGTTTCTGAACTCCATTCTCCAATCTAATCAATGCTGAACTAACTGCATTCTCTGATACCGCCAGATACAAGTACAACTTCTCTCCTGTTATTGGCCTAGACAACAATGGAGGTGCTCCCAAATACTTTTTTAAGTCTTGAAAGGCCTTCTCACATTCATCAGTCCACTCAAAAGTTTTTCGAAGTGTTTTGAAGAATGGGAGGCATTTGTCAGTTGCTCGGGACACAAATCTGTTGAGTGCTGCAACTCGTCCTGCAAGACTCTGCACTTCTTTCTTTGTTGTTGGAGATCGCAACCCTAAAAGAGCTTTGATCTTATCTGGATTTGTTTCAATGCCTCGCTGGCTGACAATGTATCTGAGAAACATTCCTTCTCGTACTCCAAATGTGCACTTCGTCGGGTTGAGCTTCATTTGGTATTTATCCAGTTGATCAAATGTCTGAGCTAAGTCAACTAGATGATCTGCAGCTTTCTTACTTTTTGTCAGCATATCATCGACATAGACTTCCATGTTGCAACTGATTTGTTCGGTGAAAACCTTGTTCATCAGCCGCTGGTATGTCGCTCCTGCATTTTTCAAACCAAAAGGCATAACATTATAGCAATAAGTTCCCCTATGGGTAATAAAAGAAGTACTTTCCCTGTCTTCAGGCTTCATTTTGATCTGGTTGTAGCTAGAGTAAGCATCCATGAAGCTGAGCAGCTCATGTCCCGAGGTAGCATCCACTAGTTGGTCAATTCTGGGCAATGGAAAATGATCTTTTGGGCATGCCTTGTTGAGATCAGTGAAATCAACACACATTCTCCATTTATTGTTCTTATTCTTTACCATCACCACATTTGCTAGCCAGTCTGGATATTTCACATCTTCAATGAATTGGGCTTTCTGGAGCTTCTCGACCTCCTCTTGTATGGCTTGATTCTTCTCGGGGCTAAATACCCTTCTTCTCTGCTTCACAGGCTTGATCTCCTTATTCACATTGAGTTCATGACATAAGAAGTTTGGATCTATTCCTGGCATGTCCTCATGACTCCATGCGAAAGTTTTCTTCCTGTTTCTCAAGAACATTATCAACTCTTGTTTTATTGAAGCATCCAACGACGAACCTATCTGGGTTACTCGTTCAGGGTGCTCCTCGTCCAGAATAACATTTTCGGTAGATTCTACCACCTGTCTTTTTACAAGTTGGGATTCATCCCTGGGATCAAGAGTTTCAATTTCTGTACCTTCTTCCACCTGGTAGGTGATAGTATTTTTCCTTGATTCCTCAAGATCCTCTTGCTCGGCAGATGAATAATAGCATTCCCGAGCTATTTTTTGATCACCTTTCACAACTCCTACCCCAAATTTTGTTGGGAATTTCAAGCATTGATGCACTGTAGATGGAACTGCTTCGAACTTCTTCAAACCAACTCTTTCCAGGATGATGTTGTAGGCTGACTGCACATTCTTATCCATCACAAAGAAGCGTATTTTTCTGTTCGACAAGCAGGCCAGGTTCCAATGAATATATCCAACTTGATCGTCCCAAGTGGAAAAACTTTCTCACCGGCAAAACCTAGGAGGGGTCTGTGATACGGCTCCAACTGAGATAATTTCAGATTCAAGCTGTCAAAGCATGAATAGTACATGATGTCTGTCGAACTTCCATTGTCTACCAAAACCCTTGAAATCACTACTTCCTTCATCCTCATTTTGATCACCAGAGGATCGTCGTGAGGGTAAAGAACACCTGCCAAGTCGTTTTTTGAAAAACCAATAACTAGCTTCTCTTTATTTACCTTCCTCGGACGATCATCCTCAGCAAGATTTATTCGTTGAATATATGAGCAGGCTTGAGCCTCTTCGAGATAAGCCTTTCTTTCTGCAGTAAGGTCTCCTCCTCCAGCATCTCCTCCTGTAATAACATTATAATCAAATGACCCAAAACGTATGGAAAATACCTCTCGTTCAGGCTGCCTTGGCTTCTTTGGAAGATCGGGGTCTTCATCTGGATCATCTTAATGATCTCTTTTCTTTTTCTCCTCCGTCCAACGAGGAGATCTGGAACGATCTCTAGTTCTATCATCATTCTTCCTTTCACCTCTGCGATCTACATACTTTGACAACTTTCCTCTTCGGATGAGCGTTTCAATCTCGTTCTGAAGGGCTATGCAATTTTTGGTCGTATGGCCATGATCTTTATGGAACTCGCAATATTTGGCCCTATTCCTCAGTTCAGGATTGGTCCTCAGTTTTTCTGGCCACTTGATTTCTTCGTTATTCTTGATTTCTTCCAAAACATGATTAATACCCATTTTCAATGGAGTATAATTATCATATTTCTTCAGGACTTCCCATGACGTCCTATTATTCTTGGAGTGCTTGTCACCACCATTACCTTTTTGCTCTTTCTTCTTAGATTTGTCAACCTCCACCTTGGTTTCTTTATCCATATTCTTCTTCGCAGCCATAGCCTCCTCGGCATTCATGATTTTGGTCGCTTTTGCCATCAACTCCGACATAGTTTTAGGTGGATCTTTGGCCAAAGTATAGTATAACTTGTTAGGCTGCAAACCACTCATCAAAGCAGTGATCGCTGTTTTTTCTTCGTAATCTATGACTTCCAACTTCTCGTTATTGAAACGAGTTATGCAATCTCTAGTACTCTCACCTGATTTTTGTCTAACACTTAACAAGTGCGCTACTCGCTTTACCGGCTTTGCTCCAAAACAGAAATTGCCGATGAACAACTCGGCTAACTGAATAAAAGTCAAAATCTTACCCCGAGGAAGATTGTTGTACCATATCTGTGCAGATCCGGTAAGAGTTCCCGAAAATGATCTACACCTCATCTCGTCGGGGACAGCATATATGTCGGCAGCAGCTTGGTATTGTTCTATATGAAGATCAGGATCTGTTTTTCCATCATATTTAGGGGTCACCACAGGTGCTTTAAATTTCGATGGTGTAGGAAAATTCACAATGGCCTGCACAAAAGGTGTCCCTTGAACAAAAGTTCTTTGTAAGGGATTCCTTTCTTTAACCATTTCTCCAAGTCTATCCTCCAATCGCTGAATGGAACCCTTCCATACTTCATTTCCTTCCTCGGTCTGCTTAGTCCGAGCAATTGATTGTTCTGACGTAGTTTCCTGAGATCTATCTCGATGAGTAGCTGGTCTTGATTGTGCTGATCCTTCTCTCAAACCTGATGGTGGTCGAAAGCTTCTCGATGGGGCTCTAGGAGGACTCATATTTCTCCTTGGTCCTAACCGACTGAAAGGAGATGCCCTGCTTAATCTTTCCAGGGCGCTAGTTCTCTCCGGAGAGAGGGTGATATGTTGATCTGTGTCCGTAACCCGTATCGATGAAGTTCGCCCAGGTTGATAAGAAAAATCATTAGATTCTTCATTACGATATGACCCAGTACGCCTGGATCGCGATTACCCACGATCACTCATTTGCCTTGAATGGGTAGGTGCACCGCCGTGAAGAGTTTGAATGAGTTGCCTCATTGTTTCTTGCATGGTGGTTTGTCCTTCAGCCAGATTCGTCATAATTCCAGCCAGATCTGGAGGTGCAGATGGATTTGGAGGATTTCCAGTATTTCCAGCATTTCGATTACTGGATTCTGGATTATCTGCCATTGATGATAAATGATTTTTGGTGAAAAACGATAGCAACAGTCGTTTCCCACAGACGGCGCCAATCTGTTGATGTAAAAAATTAGATCACTCTAATTATTCAATCACAGATAAATAAAATGAGACAAAGATTTTTTAAGTGGTTCAGCCTTATATGAATGGCCTGCGTCCACTGTTATGTTATTGCTGAGTGTTTAGGAATTCTCGATTACAAGTTCAGTCAAGAAATTTCGGTCCCCTTGAATGAGGATGATACAAGGTATTTATAGCCTTGAGGCTGTACATGAAAGGGTCGATACATTAAATGATATAAATGTGAAAGGGTAATACATTTAATGTAGCGTGTACGTTAAGACAATAAACATTCAATGAATAATTGAACTGTTGATATTTTGGCAATTAATACTACGGCCGAGATGCAGCTCGGACCGCCTTAGTTGCTCGTTGCTCAGGTGTTCCTCGGAGCGCTAGAGTACCTCGGAGTGCTGAAGTTCCTCGATATATCCTCGTTGCTCGGAGAGAACATGAGTTTGTCGGGGAAATGAACTTCCTCGTTGTTATTGTACCACGTAGATTGACAAGTGTCTTCGAATGATTCGTCCACATCATCATATTAATTTTGGCATCAACATTGAGTGCTTGAGGGACTAAATGCGTTAAACTAAAAATATGTGTCCTTTTTAAAAAATATATATTTATAGTAGGGACTATTTAATAATTGACCCTTAAAATAATGGGGTAATTATTTTGAATATCTATTCATTTAGTCAGTGATTTAGTCAGTGATGTAAGAGATCTTTTAATTGAGTCAATGGTATCAAATATTTTATTTTATCAACTCAGCAAATTAAAATGATAAATACATCCTTAAAATCACCCTCACAATTTTTTACAGCTCTTAAAAAAAAATACCAAATCTTTAAAAGTCCATAACTTCAAATCTACAAATCCAAAATTCATAAAATTTATATATTTGGAATCTACTCATCCGAGATCTATCAAACAACACCTATATTCAATATTTTCTGACGAAAAAATCGATTTTTGTAAAACCTCTATTTTTTCCGGCGAAAACTCTTCTTCTCCAGCTCGGGTGATGGTGCCGCTGGCGCGGACAAAAAAAATAAAGAAATAGACGAAGAGAGAGAGAGAAACAAGGAGAGAGAAATACTCCGGCGAGAATTCCGGCGGCGTCCAGCGAGATTTTTCGGTGGGCTGTTTTCGGTGAGTCTCCGGTGGGGTGGGGGTGGGGGTGGGGGTGGAGGTGGAGGTGGAGGTGGAGGTGGAGGTGGAGGTGGAAGTGGCGGTGTTAGAGAGAGAAAGGGTGTGAGATTATGTGTTTATTTTTAGAGAGAGAGCAAATGGGTTTAAAATAGGTACATGTGAAAGTATATTTGTCTAAATATACGTAGTCTATAATGAAAAAGGACTTTGATGCATTAAAAAAAATCAATGGAATTTTGTGCATCTTTGACCCAATAAATAAGACTAACTTTGAATTATCCCTAAAATAATTTCTACTGTGTCAAATTGTTTTTAAATTGTTTTGAGCCTCGTTTCATTTTTTTATACTAATACAAAAGTAATTATTTTTTAGAAAAACTATCTGCATTAGTGTCATGTTTTTAAAATAGTTCCATTTTACGTTAATAGTAAAGTAGCTCTTGTAAGTAAATTTACACAAGTGTAGGATTTTCACACATTTTTACAGTTGATTAATTTCTATGAATCCATTGATTATCATTCTAAACCCTATCAATAGAGACACATACCACGCATTGAAATTTTCCAACCCTTGACCGTTCGCGTTGTATACAGAGTTGCAAATCCTCTAGAGGAGGGTGCTTGGTATTTTATAATTCTATTGTAGATACTTAAATAGATAAAAATGCTCATTGAGAATGGCCTTATACTACTGTTTGCACTACAAAATACATTCGTTTGCTCGTTTTTTTGCAAATGCAGACTTTGAATTATATCTATTTACACTGGAACATACGTACTGAATTTTATTTTATACGCCTAAAATTATAATTTTTATTTTTTTGAATGTTCTATGATGCGCTAAAAAGATTATATAGTGAAACACACATTCTTATTGTATGCACATGTTATCTTATCGCATAAAAGTTTCTCTCACCGTGTTATGAAAAATGATTTTATTATGAAGAGATGTTATACTTGTCTCGTGAGCGTACTTGAAGATCGGCTATAAAAGGGGCAGTAGGTCCATTACTTTGTCTGTCCCAAGGATATATATACCTCGAGTTCTGCTTTAGAAGCATTCCAAAAGTAAAAGAATATATTATTTAATTGCGAGTACGGACATATTTAAACTGGATTTATGTATCAGTAAGGTGGTCCAAAAATATAATTAGTTGTTTCAGTAATAATTAAGATCGGCTATGAAAGGGACAGTACGTGTTCCTTTAGTTTCTCTCGAGGCTATATACTTAGTGTGTTTCTTTTCTTGCTGTAAGAGCATCCGTACTGGTGGCTTCAAAGAAAAGCTAAGTTTGCAAATTGAAAAGTACATTTACCTTTAGTTGGCTGTGAGTTATGACAGTGGTGATTGAGATAAATTTGTAAATCAACTTCTTACGAAGAAGAGTTCTTCGTAACAAATAAAGGTAATAATTTCTACGAACAACATTTGTTCGTAAGAACCAAATATATAGTAAAAATAATTATTTATTCCGTAAAAATGACTTCTTACGGACTTCTGAAATTCGTAAGAACTTCTTACGAACAAAAGAAGTTCGTAGGAAGTTCCTACGAAGATAAGAAGTTCGTAAGATACTTTACTGAATCAGTAGCCATCGGGTAACTTTGCAAATCCTCTACCTTTTCTTCTACCAACTTTGCCAACTACCTGTCACCACTGTGTCCCTCTCGATTTGTAACTTTGCCAATTTTTTTGTCCATACTCCCCACCATTGTGGATGCTCTAACATGGTACATGCGTATCACATTACAAAAGCAAAAGAATATATTATTTACTTGCGAGTACGGATATATCTAAAGTGCTTACCTTGGCAAAAAATAAAGAGAACTTCTACGTCAATGTAGTTTTGCTATATATTTGGTGTGATACAGTGACGTGTTGTATTGATATTAATTAATGTCGTTGGTGCAGATTTATATTTATAAGGTAATAGTCAATATCGGTAGGACACGTCACTATGTCGCACCATTCTATGTCCAATATCTGTGTCCGCTTATCATTTCTGAAAAATAAATAAATTGTAATGAAAATTTTTAATATGCCCCGAGGAATGACGGAAAAAGTGCTCCAAGAAGACATAAAGTGAGTTGCTGGAACTCAAGTAGACCTGTCAATGGATCGTGTCGAGTCGTGTTCGTATCGTTTTTTGTCGTATTCCGGTCTTATTGAGTTCGTGTCTAAGCGGGTGAATTTTTTATCGTGTGAAAAAATCATATCCGAACCCGACCCGTTATGTTATCATGTCGTGTCGTGTTCACTCGTTAATACCCAGTAAGGTAATGAATTATTTTTAATTGTATATAAGTTGACATATTATCTCATTGTTGAACCCATATAAACCCATTAATTCATTGACATTACTAAATTTCTCATTTAGTAAAATTCATTATGATTAAATTAACATTATGCTATATAAATTATTTATAAGTTCCAAAAGTATATCTTATTTAGTTAAATTAATGGGTCATAACGGGTTTTATCGGATATTAACGGGTGAAGGGGGTCAACCCTAACCCGACCCATTAACTATCGTGTCTTATCGGGTTGGCACTGATATGACCCGAACCCATTAAGGGTCCACCCATTAACTTATAACTTCGTGTCGGTTCGTGTCGTGTTATCATGTCGTACCTCATTTTGCCAGCGCTAAACTCAAGTATCTGGGTACCCTAAAACATAAACAACAACAAAAAAAAATCCTCTTCTCGAGTTTATTAAAATTATAAAAATGTTTTCTAATTAAGGCAAATTTAACTTTTTACACTGTTTTAATTTACCTCACGCGATAATTAATTTTATGACATAAAACACATAATCTTATTTTTTCACGAGACACGTGACGGAACCTTATTTTTAACTTGGCATGAAAACAATCTAAATAAAAGCAACACATTATGACACGATCCGAAATCTTTTTTAATGAAATATGATCACAATGCAAAATCTTTTTAAATGAAATACGAACACGGTCCAAATAAAAGTGGCATGCCACCACACGACACGAAATAATATTTTTATACCAATCGCGTACACTATCCAAGTAAAAGCGGTACAACACAAAATCTATTTTTTAAAAGAAAACGAACGCGATCGTAATAAAAAAAAATAACACGACACGACATGACATAAAATATTTTTTTTAACCAATCACATACACTACCCAAGTAAAAGCAAACCAAACACACCTGATACTTCAATGTCGTCGCGCCATTTTTATTTATGTCGAATTCGTTTTTGGTTAAAAAAAAATTTTGCATTGTGCCATTTTTACTTGGGTAGCGTTCTTGATTGGTAAAAAAAATTATATTTCATGTCGTGTCGTTTTATTTTTATTTTGATCGCGTTCGTTTTTGGTTTTAAAAAATATTTTGTGTTGTAATGCTTTTACTTGGGTAGTGTTCGAGATAGGTGAAAAAAATATGATTTATTGTCTTGTCGTGTCGTATCACTTTTATTTGGATCGTGCTCGTGTTTCATTAAAAAAAATTGAGTCGTGTCATAATGTGTTACTTCTATTTGAGTTTTTTTCATGTCAGACAAAAAATAAGATTTCATATCAGCTCGTATCGTGTCTTGTATAATTTTAATACAAACTCATACTTGTGTAGATCGGGGAATGAGGAATATTTCACACATGCTTACAACTTTTTATACCTTCACTTTTTCTTTTTTTATCTTTTTCATTCCGTCAAAATGTCGGTCATTATTTCCGACCGAGTAGAATTTCTCAATTGTAATAGTAGAATCGGGAGTGAAATCAAATTACATAATTCGGATCACCTTGAGTGATCCAAAAATGTAATTACTAATAGCAATTTTTATGTGTATACTGTAATTACTTGTTTCAGTTAGTAAAAGTGTTATATTTAGCAAAATATACTTATTAGTACAATTAAGCACAATAAACACAATATTTTCCTGATATAAATGTTACGATATGAGAGTGAGTGAGTGAGAGAGAGCGAGAGAATTGGAAGAAATAAGCTATATTGAATTCATTTGTGTGTTTGTACAACGAGATACATGACATGTATATATCTAAAGTAGGAGTATAATAGTATTATGTAGTACAAGTATATTATAGTGTAGTACAATAGTACAAGTGTATTACAATAATATAATTTACACTAACTATACTAACAGCCCCCCTCAAACTCAAGGTGGTAAGATGGAAACCAGCTTGAGTTTGGATTTAAATCTTAAAGACGGACTGCAGGATGAGCTTTCATGAAAACATCTACAGTCTGATCGATGGCTGAAACAGATTATAGGGCAATGGTTCTGGGTAGGAAATGTTGACGAATAGTGACAATTGATCTCAATACGCTTCGTTCTTTCATGAAAAAAGTCATTATGAGCAATCCGGATAGCACTTTGATTGTCACAATGAATGGTAGTGGTAATGGAATGACTAACACCCATGTCAATAAGTAACCAGCTTAGCCAAAGGAGTTCCTGGGTGGCATCAACAAGCGCACGGTATTCAACTTATGTACTAGACCAAGAAACAACGGTTTTCTTTTTGACATGCCACGAGATAAGAGAATCACCAAGAAAGAAACAATAGCCCGTGATAAAACAACAGTTGGTGGAGTCCATGCCCAATCTGCATCAGAGTATGCATAGACATTGACCCCTTGATGTATTTGAGAATGTGAAGAACAGCAGCATAATAAGGAAAACGGGGAGCAGAGAGAAACTAACTAAAACTATGAACCGCATATGAAATATCTGGGCGCATGACACTAATGTAGAGAAGACTCCCCACTGACCGTTGATACAAATTCGTATCATCAAGAAGAGTACCATCCATGGGCTGTGATCTTGGAATTAAGCTCAAGAGGAGTGGTGGCAGTCTTGCTATCGGTGAGTCATGCACGAGTGATAAGATCGCATATTTTTCTTGAGGGAGATAATATCCATCGGAGTTAGAAGATATCTCAAGACCAAGAAAATAATTCATCTTTTAAATATTTTTCATTTCAACATTTTGACTCAGATAGACTTTGAGATCGGAGAGTGGGAGTGCAATAACCACCAGGTAATCACGTGGTTCTGTAATTCCTGTTCACCATCAACTAGCCTCCAATTTGACAGATTTACCATTGGCAAATTTGGTTCTGAAGGGGTTAACTGGTGCCAAATATAATGCATATCGGAAAGAAATTTTTTTATGGTTTTTCTAGGTTACTGTTTCGTACGATTAAGGATTCCCATAAGATGATATTGATTAGGGAGTCCGACAGTGGTATATCTTTTTTGAAGAAAGTCCCAAAGATATTTGATGTGGTAAATCTGCCAAATTGGAGGATAATTGATCGTGAACATGGATTACGGAACTACGTGATTAATTAAAGGTTTTTGCACTCCCACTCCTCAAGATAATCTTCAAAATGGCCGTGTGAGCTTGCGAGTGTCGGATCTCGCGCTGCAAAAAAATGGCCGTGTGAGCTTGCGAGTAATAGTGGCAACGAGAGGAGAAAATAATTAGTCCAGGCACGAGAATTTCACCAGGGAGGTTGTGTGGAGGCAACTTGAGCTATGCAAGAGGAAGGAGGAAGGCCACCATGTGCGTTACAGCTCTGATACCATTTTACGATATTAGAGAGATAGAGAGAGAATTAGAGGATATAATATATATTGAATTTATTTGTGTGTTTGTACAAGGAGATATGCGACCTAAATATAACTAAACTAGGAGTATGATAGTACAAGTGTAGTACAGTGTAGTAGAGTAGTACAAGTGCAGTACAGTGTAGTACAGTAGTACAAGTGTAATACAGTAGTACAATTACAGTAAAATAATGTAATATTATAATATTTTCCGATATTAATAAATCCTTTTGGATCCACCCATTTTCTCAGTTTCTTGTTTAGCATTTCTTCATAAAATGATACTTTTAGAAATATATTGGCTTTAGAAGGGCAAGCAAGTGTATTTTTCCTTGGGTTTCATTTATGATATTTCTAAGTCTAGGGATAGCAATTGTATCCTAATTTTACATGTTTAGCTAATGATGCCAACTAATTAGGATTGACACTAGGGGTGGATTTGTATGGGGCCGAGGGGGTGCAGAGACTCCCCTTATTAAGTTTTTCAAAAAAAAATCAGGGGCATTTATTGTGAAAAAAAATAAGTAAATGGTGATTTTTATAGGGTTTTGAAACTTGAAGGGGTAGAAACATAAAAAAGTTTCATTTAACTTAAAACCTAAAATCGATCTCACATTTCACTCCTTACATTTTGTTCTCTATCATCTCTTCTTACACTCGCCGCCATTGCCTCACTTCGGCCCTCACCTCTCTCCAGTGCCCGACCTCACCTCCTCTGGCCTACTACAAGCAGCGGCTCTATTGATGCACTCCACTCAGTCTGTAAGAACCTTCCCCTTTTTTAATGTTGTTTTTTTCAGGCCGGAAGACTTCATTAGTTGAATGTTATTAGTTAATATTAGTTAAATAGTATTAGTTCATATTAGTTAAATGTTATTACTTAATTATTAAGTGTTATTATTAAATAATATTGTTAAATGCAAAAAGTTAATATTAAATGTAATTGTTAAATAATATTATTTAAATGTTATTAGTTAATGTTAAATGTTAATATTTAGGAAGATTTTTTTTAGAAAAATTATTATTTTTAGGCATAATATTGTACTTTTAGGCAAAATACTAATTGTCTAAATTTTACTTCTAGAGTGTCATGGAAAAATATTTCAACCGAAAAGAATTGATGAGACATATTATGAACTCGAAGCTCAATCTTCTCGAAATGTGGGGTCTAATAATGTCGATAATCGAGCATAATGAATCTGAAGGGTCATCAAATCGGGAAAACTTTACTAAACTTCTTCAACTCCATGTCGATCATAGTGAAGCTATCAACAAAGTTGTCTTAAAAAATTTTCCTCACAATTACAAAATTGTTATGCCCATAATTCAAAAAGACTTAAATAATGTTGTTGTAGCTTTGACCACCAAACTTATCATTCGTGATATTGGGGATGATTTAATCTCCATACTAGTTGATTAGTCTCGTGATATATCTGTCAATGAGCAAATGGTCGTGGCTTTATGATACGTGGATGAAAAAAGGTTTGTGGTTGAACGTTTGCTTGGCATTGTACATTTTCGTGACACTACATCCTTATCAATAAAGGTAGGTATCGAGTTATTTCTTTCAAAACATGGGTCGTGTATGTCAAGTATACGTGGGCAAGGTTATAAAAGGGATAGAAATATGAAGGGAGAGTTTAGTGGTCTCAAAAGTTTGATTTTGATGGAAAACAAAACCGCTTTGTATGTTCATTTCTTTACTTGTCAACTACAATTGACACTAGTAGCAGTTTAAAAAAAACATGCAACGATTGGTTCTTTCTTTATCAAAGTTAAAATTTTGTCTAATGTTGTTGGAGCCTCCTCTACACGTGGAGATATACTTCGAGAGAAATAATTTGAAAAATTTATCAAAAAAATTTGTAGTGGCGATCGTGAGACAGGTTAAGGTTGAAGAAAAGAAACAACATTCAGGGGACATAGGTTGGGGTTCACATTATGCTACACTTATGAGTTTAATTTGTTTATTTCCCTCGGTAATTGATGTACTTGAGGTTATTAAAGAGGATAGGGCACTTGCAGAATAAATAATTTAAGCACGTGATTTGTTGGGTAAATTGCAATGCTTTGACTTCTTATTCAAATTACACTTGATGAAATTAATTTTGGGGATTATAAATGACTTGTCACAAGAACTACATAGGAAAGATAAAGATATTGTGAATGTTATGGCTCTTGTTAAAGTATCTAAGTGATGTCTGCAAAGAATGAGGGATGATGAATGGGATTCTTTATTAAATCAAGTCTCTTCATCTTGTGATAAGCATGATATACCCATCTCAAATATAGAAGACTTATTTGTAATTCGCGGAAGACCACGTCGCATAACTAAAGAAAGGACAAACATTCACTACTATCGTGTTGAATCGTTCTATTCAGTGATAGATATGCAACTTCAAGTATTGAATAGTCGCTTTAATGAGGTGAATATGCAGTTGCTTTTATGTATCTCATGTCTTGATCCGAGCGATTCATTCTCCGCATTTGATAAGGAAAGATTTCTTCACTTTGGAAAATTCTACCTGAATGAATTTTCACCACTACAACTCATGACACTTGGAGATACTCCAAAACTTTCAATATTTTTAACAACTAAAATCACTTATCCTTTACTCTTTAAATCTCACCAAAAACCTTACTAGGTACTTGGGTAGACTTGTATTTCAGTTGATAAATCTAAACCCATTCATGATTGCGTGTAATCGGTGTGGTTGGGTTTTTTCATTGTTAAAAATGAATTATGCTAAATGCACACCTAATTTTTCTGCTCGAAACCAAAGCACTACTTTTTAAAACATAGTATGCAATCAATTTTATGCACTACTTGGCGTCGGAGAAAAAAATATGTTGCCTTTAACATGATCCAAAAAAATTTACTAACAGTTAGATATCAAGGCGCAGAGTCATTTCGAATTTATTGGTGGATTTTAGTAGTTTGTGTGAAGAAATAGTTGATGATCAAAGGTTTTCATAATCTCGATTTATTTTGGTCTATCTATAAGTTAATTTTTTTTTCTAATTCCTTTTTTAAAAATGGAGATCTTTAGGCTTGTGACACATTGTGGTTTTCCCCACATCGGGGTTCCAGCTAAATCTCATCACAATCTCTAGTTTTTTTTTCACTTTACATTATTCTATATTATGAATTGGACCTAAACGTAATCTCACATAATCCAAATTTGATATTACTTTTTTTACTTAAATATGAATTTCTTGATATAAATTTCTTCAAATTAGTAATAGAGAAGGTTATTGTATATGTGTAAGGATAAATTTTTTATAGAGTTAATTTTTATGTATTTTGGATTATTCTGTGTTTGGACAAAACCTTTAAGTCATAAGTTAGTACTTGAGTGTGTTAACCTTTTAAGCTTATGGCATGTTTATTTGAAGGCTTAGCGACGAAGTTTCAGAGATTCATTCATCGTGTCGTGTTTCATGCCATGTTTCGTCTTCCATTTCCGAGGATCTCTCATGTATGAATGTGCGTATATTTTTTGTCCTTGGATATATAGTGTTGAGTTCTGGTTTCATAAAATGCTTAAAAAAGTTTTATCTGATTGTAAAATGTTTTTAAAAAAATTGGCAGGTAATTTGAACGACATTGACTATGTCGTTCAGACGAGCCTCTCGACCTCATTAAAATAGGATCCAATGAACTTTGAACGACCTAGTTTTTATCTACTCTTATTTTTCATTGGAAAGCTCCTTATAAGCTTGTTCAAATGATACATGGGGCTTCGTTCGAACGGCTGGCATGTTTTTCAAAATTTTGAGATTTTCTTTAAAGTGTTTCATCCTTAGCAGCTATTTTTTTTTATAAAAGTTTTCATTACTTTTGAGTTCCCAAACTCTTACAAAAATATCTTTGTATGTATGTGATCATTTATGATCAATTTTTACAAACCCAAATCCCAGTTTACACTCAATTATTTAAAGATCCAAGTTTCATCGTATTTTATACTTCGAGATCTAGATTTATGGTCACCCTGGTTTACTCTTCATCTTGTTGAGTATCTGTTTCATTCAGTGGATTTCGTGTCTAGTTTTTTTACACATGGTATACTACGTGTGCTACGGTTGTTGAGCCTATATCAGCGTCAAGCGAGGTGTGTGTGGAATCATGTATTTTGGGACTATATAGGCATACTCCTACGTGTCGCTGTGGAGGAGAGGTCGAAGGATATAAGATGTGTTAAGGCTTATAAGGACGTCCAGTCATTTCGTAAGTCATTTTGTCTAACTTGTGTAATTCCTCATCATTGTGATGATCCAATCCTTAACTTTATCCTTTATATATAAGGAAAAAAATCTTTAGTCGCACAAGGTCAGGTGTGAAATTTTGGTCGAAAAAAATGTTGCACACCTCTTCAAAGTAGCGTTTGTGCTAGTATGGGCTCTCATTTTCCATCCCATAAAAGGTAAGCAACAAATTTATCATGTCATTCCTTAAATGAAAATGTTTGGCATTAAAAGGAAACATGATGAACCTAAGAGAGGTATCGACTCCGGGAGGAGGTAGTCACCAATTGTTCATTGTGGAGGAGAAACACCATGTGGTGGGCCATGGGCCATGAATATATTCCATCGAAGGATCAAAGGATCACATCGAGGGCGGTGCACTTGAAAAAATTATTATAACGGGAAGTAGGATTGGGTGGTCCTCATATTCAGCAGCATGAATGGATATTTGGATGAAGCTCTTGACCTTTTTATCGGATTTCTCGAGCTAGAAAATGAGGCAAGGTTCACGTCGTGGAAGTTGTCGTAGAACGCTTGGTTCGAGTTATTACTCATTGAATAATGTACCTAACCTTCAAAACAAACCTAACTCAAAGAATTAAATCCAAATGCTCTTATCAACTAAGAACTAAATTAATATAGATGTTACTTATAAATCCCCGATAATGGCACTAAAAATATGACTCTCCTAAATATTATATAGCATAAGTGTATGCTAATCACGAGTGTAGTAAAAATTCGGTAAGATCAGAGTCGATTCCCGTAGGGATTTATGCAAAGTAAAGTTTATATTTACTTGATTAAATGTTAAGAATTAAGATTTAACTTGGGTTTGATGCCCCCATGTATTAGTGAAAATTTGTGGCCCAAATCCTCGCCTAGTATGTTGTTGTGTCTTTAATCGTGCACATATTGTTCTTGACCTTCCTTCTTCTCGATGAACTCGTTGATCTACCCAACCTAGGCCAGTTCCTAAAGATGGAATTTCACGGCTTAGCAATTTCCAGTCTTGTGGTCGTGATCCTTATGGTATGCACACCTCAAAGCCATGTTCATTTTCTTAGGATCGTTTATCATCTTCTCAAGCTACTTAAAATACTATTGGCCTCCAATATTGTGAAAGATATTGTATATTAGCTCAGTCAAGATCGTGTTGATGGCCTTGGACATCTTCTCGAGATCTTTATTCTCGATTCCCTTTGGCTTTCCATTCTCTCATTTCTTTTTTTTTTCCTCACTCCTTCTTTGTCTTTATTTTTAGACTGCTTTTGTCGGTCAGCCACCTGTACAACTCCTGCCAATGCATCTTCCACCTTCGCGTACTGTAATACCCCGTAATTCTGCTTAATTAGGAAAATACGTTTTATTTAAATTACGTGAGTAGAGTAATTTAATGTGATTAAATACGTTTTATTTAAATTATGTGAGAAGAGTAATTTAATGAGATATAATGTTAATAAAGATGAATATGACAACTAAAAAAATTTACTAAATGTGAGTAGTAAATTTTTAATGTTGATATGTACGGTCTAGTGACTATATGGACGTACCGGAGTTATCTCAACCGAGTGTCGCGCGTAGGACAAAAATTAAGGATGAGAGTAGAAAAATAATTAAGAGACTCAAACGATAATTTAGAGTCCACAGTTGATTCCGAAAGGGTCGAATTAGTCAAAATAGTGTACCCAGGGGTACTAGTCGAGTGCCGGGTCATTTTCGGGCTAAACCGGGACCATTCGGTGGCATTTTGGTCTCTTTACAATTATGGGAAAGAAGACCTACGAATTTTGAAACCCTAGATCAGATTATAAGAGTGGAGGCTAGGGTTAGACAGAAAGATATACACCATAGCCATTAGAGAAGAGAGAGATACACAAATTCCTAAGGCAAAAGAAGGAAGGAAGGGTCATTTTAAGGAGATTTCACCACAAAGTTGCTGGGAAGGAGGATTGAAGGATCAAAATCATCAACCATCATCAACAACCACGAAATCAGACCCTACAAATCATAAAGCAAGTGGTTATTTACAAAATAATTGAGTTATAATACCCATAATTAAGCTTTAATGTAAGAACATGATTTTTATGATATTCTTGGGAATAAAACAATTGATTATGATCCATGATTGATAAGGATTGCATGTAGGACGTTTTTGGATTTCCAAGTATGTTGATATCATAGAAAACTAGATGATAAATTCGAAAGAAAATTTGGAATTTGGATGAAAGATATAAAGAATGCATTTTTAGGGTTCTTGAATATTAGAGAGATTTTTAGTTGATTTGGCCAAAATTTATAATGATTTTGTTGTTTTAAATCGTTAGTAATCATCCCAGAACATGTAGGAATGATTAGAAATTGTTAGTTGTAAATATGGTGGATTATCATGAAAGATAGAGAAATAAAAATGGTGAAACCCGTAAGAAGAAGATGAACTGGGTCTGTCACTACTTGATCGATCGATCGACCCTTGAATGTCGATCGATCGAGCAGTCGATCGATCAACCATATCCCATCGATCGATCGACCCTGGCTGGACTTTAGAGAATTTTGTGAATAAATTTCTTTAATTACCGTCGCTTAATGGGAACCTTAGAAATGATATTTTACCTATGAGGGGACTTTATAATTACCAGTAGGTGTACCATTAGGTTTCTCCACAAATGATTGAGTGGAAATTTTGGAGAAATGGACTCACGAAAGAACGATCGATTTAGCCGTATGTTGAGATTATGAGAATTTAATTACGGAAAGAGTGAGATTTAATTCCGGAAAGAAAATACTAGTAGGTTAAAATTTACTTAACTACTGAATTAAGGGAGGGGTAACTAGGGCCCTTAGAGTTGCGTGAATACTAGAATAAATACAATAGTGAAATAAATTGTAATTAATAAGTACGGTGAATATAAGTAAAATATATCACGTACGGGTATGATTTGATAGGTCGGGTGTGTACCTACTAAATTATATAAAAGTTTGGGTTAAGAGAATATTACCTAAATTAATTATGTTAGGGTCGATGTGACATTCCGAACTAACATAAAATTATTATATGTTTGGGGTCGATGAAAAATGCCGAACCAAACTTTTAACTGGTGTCGCGATGAAAGAGTCCCGAACCAGAATATGTGTATATATTTATATTTTTAAATAGTTGAGGTCGATGGATCATTCCGAACCAACTTTCACTTGGGGTCGATGAATCATTCCGAACCAAGAGTCCTTTATGTGTAATAGAAGGATATGTTAGTGGTAACTGATATTAAATACATTGTTGTGTGATAAAATGTATTCTATGTGCATAATCTACTGATTTAGAATAGTAGACACTGAAATGAATTGTAAATGTCTTAGTAATAAATTATAACGTGATGTAATTATTACAAGAATAAGGACAACGAACAGTAAATAAGTTACCTACGGTTATGGGTAGTATAACTAGGTAGACTAAGTATCCTCAATAGTTACGTACTATAAAAGAGAGGTGAGGAAGTCCAAGGGAGTTCGGTGAAACTTTAATATGTGTAATCAATAACTCAATTGTGATAACTGCTTGCAAAATATTTTTCAAATGTTTTGAGTACTAACTCTTGCTATGTAAATATTTTTAAAAACCTTTTAGGTGCCCAGCCACAGGGACACCCAACATGATTTCTTTCCAGTGATTTGGGAGCTGCAGCACTTGTGGATGTTGCAGAGATTGTGTAGACGCTTCCTCTTTTTCAGTTCTAGTGCAGGATCTCAGTTTTTGTATTCTTAGTTGGGACATGTTGTCCTATATTTACTTTTACAGTTATTCTTGTTATGGATTTTTAATTGTCTTTTATTGGCCGTGGTTTTCGGCAAGACATTTCCTGCATTCAGTTATTTATGTAAACTGTTTTAGTATTACTAGAATTGAAATGTGTTGGTATGGATTATTTTTTCTTAAGAAAGATAAAATTTGGCACTCGTTTAATTTCACTTAAGTGATTAGTAAATTAAAAAGGCTTTCAGTAGTGATTCTAAGAATGGACCATTTAAGAAACTTGTTTAAATTGAATTAAGGCTTGATCACCTAAGATTTAATTAGGCGGGGTGTCACAGATGGTATCAGAGCCAGGTTCTAGTGTCCATAGGATCTGTACGGCTTACTACGATTCAGCGTAACGTTTGATTGTATTAGAGCCCTACTATTAGGAATGTTGATTCAAAAAAATTTCTGCTCTTAAATTTCGTTTAAACTGTGTACTTATACAAATTGAATCTTATTTCAGATGCCACCAAGGAGACAGAGAGCAGAGAGGGCTGAAGCCAGAGAGGAGGTGAGGGAGGCTCATCAGGAGCCACAGGTACCAATACCATCACCCCCACCAGAGTTAATCTCCACTACTCAGGTTGCAGTGATAGTGGCTCAGGCAGTCGAGACAGCTATGAGGGCCATGGCAGCCCACTTTCCTCAGCCCCAAGTACCTCTCCCCGTGGCACCGGTAGTTCAAGTTCCAGTAGGACCATCTACTTGGCAGCGAGTCAGGGAGACATTTCAGAAAGGACACCCACCCGAGTTTCAAGGCAGTACCGATGTGGTGGAAGTGTGCAACTGGAAGAAAAATATCCAGCGTCACTTGCGCATGCTAGAGTGCACCGAGGTACAGAAATAGATGCTAGCCACTTTTCGTCTGTCATGAGAGGCCCTACAGTAGTGGGAGTCAGTTACCACCACCGAGGAAAGGGACACTTTGACTATTTCTGAGTTTTGGGTGCAATTTGACCGCAAGTATTTCCCTCCAGCAGTGGAGTCAAAGATGAGGAAGAAATTCGGCGAAGTGGTTCAGGGGGATCACTCAGTTGCCGACTACGAGGAGGAGTTTACCCGCTTGGCCAATTTTGTGCCAAACGGGGTGAGCAATGAGGAGAGGAAGAAGTCAAAATTTATGGAGGGCCTAACCTGGAGAATCAGACAGCATTTGATTGGTAATCCGGCGTTGGTAACCTACACAGATGTCGTCAATGCCGCTCTACTATACTGTCAGGATCACCGTTTTCATACGAGGGGAAATAAGAGGGGTGAGCCTAGCCAACCGGGCAAGGTGGATGGGGGTAGTGGCAGCAGCGCATCACAGCAGCAAACAGCGGGTCAGATAGGGCAGGATTCCCGACAGGGGAACTCTGCCAAGAAGTTTAAGCACGGGAGGCATCGCTTTGACCGGCAGGGCCAGCAGGATCCTCAGCAACCAGTCCCTCGGGGTCGACAGGGCCAGGGTAATCAAAATGGGGGACAACAAGGCCAAGGATGATAGGTCCAACGTCGGGGCCAACAGGGCCAAGGACAGAGACAGTTCTTGGGTCAGTGTTTCACTTGTGGCCAGCAGGGTCACAAGAGCAAAAATTGTCCACATCCAGACAGGGCACAATAATAGGGTGCCCAACAGGGGCAGCAGGCGCCATTAGCCCCAGAAGCAGTACAGTCCCACAGCCAGGGCAGATGCAGTATGGGCGTGTGTTCAATATCCGTGATATTCCATTTCAGCCGGCACCTCCAGCACCGCCGACAGTTGCGGGTATGTTTCTTATTCATGGGCTTGAGGGGAGCATTTTATTTGACACGGGGGCGATGCATTCGTTTATTTCCACTAGATTTGCACGGGCATCCGGCCTATTAGCGACAGCAGACACTCATCTTATGTGTGTGGAGTCACCGATGGGTAGTGGGTCCCTTATACACTCGATTTGTAAGGCTGTGGACATTATGGTCGGGAGATTGTCTAGTGGCGGACCTCCTAGTGCTGGATATGGAGGGATATGACGCCATCCTAGGCATAGATTGGTTGGCACATAATAGGCCAATGGTAGATTGTTATGAGAGGACCATTGTGTTCTCCATCCCGAGAAAAGAGATGTTCCTTGTGGCAATGCCACTTCCCGAGGGAGGATCGCGAACTCATTTATATTATATTGAGGAGGAGACCTCACATGGGGTTGTCGTTTCTCTGGACTCAATCCCAGTTGTGAGGGATTTTGAGGATGTATTTCAGGAGATACTAGGGTTACCACCTAGCAGAGAGATAGAGTTCGTTATTGATCTAACACCGGGGACGAGACCGATTGCCAAAGCACCATATCGCATGGCTCCTTCGGAGATGCGGGAACTGAGAGAACAGATTCAGCAGCTATTAGGACAGGGTTTCATTCGACGGAGTACATCGCCATGGGGTGCGCCGGTGTTGTTTGTAAAGAAAATGGATGGTTCACTTCGTCTGTGTGTAGATTACAGAGAGCTGAACAAAGTGATGATACGTAATAAGTATCCATTGCCGAGGATTGAGTACTTGTTTGATCAATTGAGAGGGGCTGCATACTTCTCGAAGATCGATTTGAGGTCGGGTTACCACCAATTGCGCATTCGTGAAGAGGATGTACCTAAGACCGTTTTCCTGTCGCGGTACGGGTCATACGAGTTCAGAGTGATGCCTTTTGGGCTAACTAATGTGCTGACAGTATTCATGGATTTAATGAACAGGGTATTCAGGGAGTTTTTGGATCAGTTTGTGATTGTATTCATAGACGACATTCTAATTTACTCTCGCACGGAGGAGGAAAACGTTGAACACTTACGAAGGGTTCTACAGACATTGCGGGACCATCAGTTGTACGCCAAATTTGAGAAGTGTGGGTTTTGGCTTCGGGACGTTCAGTTCCTAGGCCACGTCGTATCTAGCAGAGGCATTGTTGTTGACCCGAGTAAAGTATCGGCGGTAAGGGAGTGGGGACAACCCACGACACCTACCGAAATTTGCATTTTCTTGGGATTGGCCGGTTCTTATCGTCGCTTCATCAAGGGATTCTCAAAAATTGACGGACCGTTGACGAATCTGACTCGGAAGGGAATTCCCTTCGTATGGAGTGACAGTTATCAGTTAGCATTTGATGAATTAAAAGACAAGTTGACATCAGCCCCCGTTCTTGCCTTGCCTAGGAGCGGAGTGGAATACCGAGTCTATACTGATGCGTCCTTACAAGGACTTGGGGGTGTGCTACAGGAGGAGGAGAAGGCCATAGCTTATGCGTCCCGAAAGCTTAAGCCACACGAGAAGAATTACCCCACCCATGACCTCGAGTTGGCAGCGGTTGTTTTTGCATTGAAGATATGGAGGCACTATCTTCTGGGCGAGCAGTTCACTCTATTCACGGATCATAAGTCATTGCAGTATCTGTTCTCTCAAAAGGACCTGAATATGAGGCAAAGAAGGTGGCTTGAATTCGTGAAGGACTACCAATTTGATATACAGTATCATCCTGGTAAGGCTAACGTGGTGACAGATGCGTTAAGAAGAAGACCTACCGGGGAGTTAGCAAGAGTTTGGAAGGCAAAGTGGAGTGAACTCCGACACGAGGATGAAATGGAGAGAGCATGCATGGCAGTTCTAGCTATCACTCCCGAGAACGTTATGCGGGTAGTGAGGGCACAAGCAGAAGACCCATTTTGTCAAGACAAAGTACGGCAGTTACTGGCCAAGGGGGCAGAGTTCTACTCCATCAGTTAAGAGGGTGGACTACGTTTCAACGGTAGGCTGATAGTACCCGAAGATGATGATTTGAGGCATGCCGTTATGACGGAGTCACATGGGTCAAAATTCTCGATACATCCAGGTGGGGACAAAATTTACCAGTATATGCGACGAGTATATTGGTGGTCAGGCATGAAACGAGATATTGCAGAATTTATCTCAATGTGTGTTACATGCCAGCTCATAAAAGTTGACCATCAGAGACCTTCAGGGATGCTACAACCACTAGGGATTCCCGTGTGGAAGTGGGAGAGTATCTCAATGGACTTTATTACCGGGTTACAAACCTTACAGAAGGGTCATGATTCCATATGGGTGATAGTGGATCGTTTGACTAAGGTATCCCATTTCTTACCGGTTCGTACGGATTATGATACTATGCGGTACGCGCAGTTATTCATTTCATAGATTGTTAAGCTGCACGAAGTTCCTATTAATATTGTGTCGGACCGAGATAAGATATTTGTGTCACATTTTTGGCAGAGCTTTCAGGAGGCCATGGGCACCGACTTACGGCTGAGTACGGCATATCACCCACAGACGGACGGCCAGACGGAAAGAGTAAACCAGATGTTAGAGGACATGCTGAGAATGTGTATTCTAGATTTTGGGGGAAATTGGGAGCCATACCTCCCTTTGGTGGAGTTTGCATATAATAACTCTTACCAATTCACTATTGGCATGGCTCCATTCGAAGCACTTTACGGGAGGCCTTGTCGTTCACCCACCTGTTGGTTAGAGGTGGGGGATAACAAGCTATTGGGGCCAGAGATGATACAGGAAACTTCCTCCAAAATAGAGTTGATTCGAGGACGTATTCGAATAGCCCAGGATAGGCAGAAGAGTTATGCTGACGCCGGTAGGAGACACGTGGAACTAGATGTGGGCGACCAGGTGTTAATTCGGATATCTCCTATGAAAGGGATTACGAGGTTCGGCAAAAGGGGGAAATTAGCACCGAGATATGTGGGGGCGTTTCCCATCATTGAGAGAGTGGGACTGGTAGCTTACAGATTGGGACTCCCTGAGCATTTTCAGCGAATACACAATCTGTTCCATGTGGCATCGCTGAAGAAATACAAGAGGAGCAAGAGAGCCTTCTGGCACATTCCACTAGAGGAGATCGATTTGCAGCCAGATGTCTCGTATGAAGAAAGACCCATGGCTATCCTGGATTATAGTGAGCGCAAACTAAGATCCAAGGTGGTACCCTTAGTGCGAGTACAGTGGGGACATCACAATATGAATGAGTCCACTTGGGAACGGGAGGAGGATATGCGAGAGAAATATCCAGAATTATTCACAGCAGGTATTTTCTAATTTCGAGGACGAAATTCCTTTTGTAAGATGGGAAGTATGTAATACCCCGTAATTCTGCTTAATTAGGAAAATACGTTTTATTTAAATTATGTGAGTAGAGTAATTTAATGAGAGCTTTATTTAAATTACGTGAGTAGAGTAATTTAATGTGATTAAATACGTTTTATTTAAATTACGTGAGAAGAGTAATTTAATGAGATATAACGTTAATAAAGATGAATATGACAATTAAAAAAATTTACTAAATGTGAGTAGTAAATTTTTAATGTTGATATGTACGGTCTAGTGACTATATGGACGTACCGGAGTTATCTCAACCGAGTGTCGCGCGTAGGACAAAAATTAAGGATGAGAGTAGAAAAATAATTAAGAGACTCAAACGATAATTTAGAGTCCACAGTTGATTCCGAAAGGGTCGAATTAATCAAAATAGTGTACCCGGGGGTACTAGTCGAGTGTCGGGTCATTTTCGGGCTAAACCGGGACCATTCGGGGGCATTTTGGTCTCTTTACAATTATGCGAAAGAAGACCTACGAATTTTGAAACCCTAGATCAGATTATAAGAGTGGAGGCTAGGGTTAGACAGAAAGATATACACCATAGCCATTAGAGAAGAGAGAGATACACAAATTCCTAAGGCAAAAGAAGGAAGGAAGGGTCATTTTAAGGAGATTTCACCACAAAGTTGTTGGGAAGGAGGATTGAAGGATCAAAATCATCAACCATCATCAACAACCACGAAATCAGACCCTACAAATCATAAAGCAAGTGGTTATTTACAAAATAATTGAGTTATAATACCCATAATTAAGCTTTAATGTAAGAACATGATTTTTATGATATTCTTGGGAATAAAACAATTGATTATGATCCATGATTGATAAGGATTGCATGTAGGACGTTTTTGGATTTTCAAGTATGTTGATATCATAGAAAACTAGATGAGAAATTCGAAAGAAAATCTGGAATTTGGATGAAAGATATAAAGAATGCATTTTTAGGGTTCTTGAATATTAGAGAGATTTTTAGTTGATTTGGCCAAGATTTATAATGATTTTGTTGTTTTAAATCGTTAGTAATCATCCCAGAACATGTAGGAATGATTAGAAATTGTTAGTTGTAAATATGGTGGATTATCATGAAAGATAGAGAAATAAAAATGGTGAAACCCGTAGGAAGAAGATGAACTGGGTCTGTCACTGCTTGATCGATCGATCGACCCTTGAATGTCGATCGATCGAGCAGTCGATCGATCGACCATATCCCATCGATCGATCTACCCTGGCTGGACTTTAGAGAATTTTGTGAATAAATTTCTTTAATTACCGTCGCTTAATGGGAACCTTAGAAATGATATTTTACCTATGAGGGGACTTTATAATTACCAGTAGGTGTACCATGAGGTTTCTCCACAAATTATTGAGTGGAAATTTTGGAGAAATGGACTGACGAAAGAACGATCGATTTAGCCGTATGTTGAGATTATGAGAATTTAATTACGAAAAGAGTGAGATTTAATTCCGGAAAGAAAATACCAGTAGGTTAAAATTTACTTAACTACTGAATTAAGGGAGGGGTAACTAGGGCCCTTAGAGTTGCGTGAATACTAGAATAAATACAATAGTGAAATAAATTGTAATTAATAAGTACGGTGAATATAAGTAAAATATATCACGTACGGGTATGATTTGATAGGTCGGGTGTGTACCTACTAAATTATATAAAAGTTTGGGTTAAGAGAATATTACCTAAATTAATTATGTTAGGGTTGATGTGACATTCCGAACTAACATAAAATTATTATATGTTTGGGGTCGATGAAAAATGCCGAACCAAACTTTTAACTGGTGTCGCGATGAAAGAGTCCCGAACCAGAATATGTGTATATATTTATATTTTTAAATAGTTGGGGTCGATGGATCATTCCGAACCAACTTTCACTTGGGGTCGATGAATCATTCCGAACCAAGAGTCCTTTATGTGTAATAGAAGGATATGTTAGTGGTAACTGATATTAAATACATTGTTGTGTGATAAAATGTATTCTATGTGCATAATCTACTGATTTAGAATAGTAGACACTGAAATGAATTGTAAATGTCTTAGTAATAAATTATAACGTGATGTAATTATTACAAGAATAAGGACAACGAACAGTAAATAAGTTACCTACGGTTATGGGTAGTATAACTAGGTAGACTAAGTATCCTCAATAGTTACGTACTATAAAAGAGAGGTGAGGAAGTCCAAGGGAGTTCGGTGAAACTTTAATATGTGTAATCAATAACTCAATTGTGATAACTGCTTGCAAAATATTTTTCAAATGTTTTGAGTACTAACTCTTGCTATGTAAATATTTTTAAAAACCTTTTAGGTGCCCATCCACAGGGACACCCAGCATGATTTCTTTCCAGTGATTTGGGAGCTGCAGCACGTATGGATGTTGCAGAGATTGTTTAGACGCTTCCTCTTTTTCAGTTCTAGTGCAGGATCTCAGTTTTAGTATTCTTAGTTGGGACATGTTGTCCTATATTTACTTTTACAGTTTATTCTTGTTATGGATTTTTAATTGTCTTTTATTGGCCGTGGTTTTCGGTAAGAGATTTCCTGCATTCAGTTATTTATGTAAACTATTTTAGTATTACTATAATTGAAATGTGTTGGTATGGATTATTTTTTCTTAAGAAAGATAAAATTTGGCACTCGTTTAATTTCACTTAAGTGATTAGTAAATTAAAAAGGCTTTCGGTAGTTATGCTAAGAATGGACCATTTAAGAAACCTGTTTAAATTGAATTAAGGCTTGATCACCCAAGATTTAATTAGGCGCGGTGTCACACGTACTTCTCAACTCTCTCTATGATATCGTTAATCTTAAAAACCTCCCTCTTACTAAGGGATTGATGGATCATGGAGTTTCTCGACAGCCCAATGTTGAAAGAAGCCACTACAATATGCTCGAAACAGTCTTCCACTTTATTATACACCTCCTAGTACATTTTTTCATACTCTTGGAGTGTTTCCTAAGGCATTATTGTCATCATAAGAAGCGAGTCCATCCGTTTGGGATAGGTACTGCTTGTGATGAATTTGGTCACAAAGGCCTATGTAAGTTACTTAAATCAAGTGATCAACCGGTGTGTTAATAATGAGTGCATTATTTGTATATTTCACACCCAAATTTATACTTTGTTAGTGTCATTTAATTTCATATAATAAGGTCTCAGGATCATTTTGTTAAAAAGGACAAAAATGCAAGAATGATTGAATTTGGATTCAAAACGGTAATTTTAAGTAAAAAAATGAGTACTTCGATAATTTATAATATTCTTATGCTAATTTGTGAAAAAAATTTGGTAATGGTGGAATTTGATGCAAATTGATTATCAATTTAAAAAAGCGTGAAAAAATTGATTTTTACGGTCGTTCGAAAAATGTTGTTTTTACACTTGAGAAATTGAAAAGAAAAAAGTCAGGAAATTTTATTCTTCGAATTGGATGAAAATCATCATGCGTGCATGTTCGGGAAGAATAAAATAGGAGTTCCCAGGTGGGGGAAATTAATTACCTTATTCGGATCCAAAGACTAAAGAGGTGGAGTTTTCGGTTCCAACATATTCATCCAATTAAAGAGAGTTTCACCCTATAGACACTCCTTTCTATGACCCCTCTAAGAACCTCATTAGGTCCGTAAAACTCACTCGTTCACCATAAACCCTGGGTCATCCTCCAAGTATGGATATGGAGGCCACCAGGTGCTCTCAGGCTCCGTTTAACTAACGATCAGCTTTCTCACCTAATTAGAAGCTCATTGAACCATTGAAGGGATCTAAATCCCCTTTCAAAAGGCTTGCCTCGTGCACGACTCGACCTTACTATTCGGATGAACAGTCTATTTTGCTTTGAAAACTTATCTATAGGCAATAAGATGCTCTAGAGCCAGGTTTCATTCCAGTCAACTATTCATCTTGAGCGAAGCTCATTGGATCTTTGAAGGGTTATGAACCCCTTTCTAACGATCTGTCTCGTGCACAAATCATCCTTACGGTATGAATGAATGACAAATTTTACTCCAAATGGTCACTGGGCGCTTCTGGACCCCATTTGACCTTCGTCATCTCTCCAAACCAAATGAATCTCATTGAAACTTAGAATGGACTTGAATACAATTTCCAATCGTTAGTCCCCCGCACGAATTGGCCTTACGGTTCGGACGAATAATCTGTTTCCCTCCAAGGATTTCCTATCCAAAAGAGTAATAGGTGCTTCTAGCCCTTGTTTGACCACGATCAACTCCAGGACCTAGGAGTGGCGCATGTATTCTTAAAAGTCTCTGAATACCTTTTCTAATGGATCATCTCTTGCATGATTCTGACTTACAAATTGTATTTTGCGACCATTTTGTCTAGAGAACCTTCTAATAGATTGTCGAATGGTACTCTCAGGACCATGCCTATTAGCAGTGTGTCTGGGGGTGCCATGCCGATAGGCAGGTCTAGGTCCATGCCGATTGGCATCCCCTTAACCCTATAAATAAGAGGCATAAATTCACTTCGAAAGGAACCTAAGTAACATCCCTCTCAGCAATCTAAGAAACATTCTCTCGAAGTTAGAGTTGTTACCCATCCTAAAATCCCTCTCCCACATTCCATTTCCATTCTTTCCTTACCTCATTTAGCAAATTCCTTTCCCCCTCTTCATATCACATCCATCATATTGCAAGATCAGCACCTCAACACTCAAGATCAACCTCAAGTGTTCATAAGAAGGCCCAATCCTTAACTTCTCTCTCTAAATTCTTTTATTTTTTTCCATTAGTTACTTTATTCTGACTTTAGCACTTTACTTCATTAGATCACACATTCTAATATCCAACCTTTTATTAGTAGTATTGCACATACTATATTTTCCTTATAAAAAAACCCAAAAATAATAAAAGGAGATTTTATTTATAAACTCCAAGAGAGGGATTCTCATTTAACACTTTTAAAACACATTTTTCTCTACACACGCCCATAAGAGAAATCCCCTACTTGGATTTATGGATTGAACTCCACCTCATGTTATATACAAACTACATGAATTTTGATGCCCTTTGTGCTACGTAGGCATCTCGGGTAAATCTTGAGATTTGAGTCCTCTTCAACTCGTGTTTATAATATTGTTTTCATATAATATTTTCGTAATGGATGTCATTGTATTGCATTCATGAGTTTTGCCCAACATATACCATCGTTCTCCTCTAACAATCGGAGACCCCACAAACATGCACATTATATTTTGATTATTATTTTGGGAACACTCCTAAGGATAAACTCACTTCGCCTTTGTATAAGACGTAAGTTGAGTAATTTTACTCTCCATTTATATATATACGGACACACTTCACGAAGTTTATGAGGAAAATAATAACACATGCCCATGAGAGATCGAAAGGGCAGAATGGATGCCACACCTTCTCATTCCGTTACTTAGTCCCCGAACCCTTGAAGTAATTGGTTTCATAAGCATAAGTGTTGTTTTTAATGACGCTCTCTCGAGGTATCAACATTTATTTTGTCTACTTTGTGAAAAATAGGTTGGTGACTCTATATCTACACATTACCCTATAAACATTTCCGATGACTATCGATTGCAACTCTAGGGAAGGGCATGAAACCCCCGCATGAACTCCGAGAGGGATAACAACAGTGGGAACTCTGTTGGGGACAATTTAAGAGGACTAGACTCTATTTTTTTCATGGGTGTTATTCTTATCTGCTTGTGTGCGTATGCACCTACTTGTATGTTCCCTTTTTTACTCCATCTACTTTTAATGTATATTTGCCTCATGTACATATCATTTTTCACTCACTTAGACACTTCAATAGACTTCACACACTTGTATATACTCTCCATGTACACTTCACATTACTTAGACATGTATTTAGATTCACTTCTACTCAGATGCTTCACACACCAGTTAATATATCCATGATTAGGCTTCACTATCACACACCCACACTTCTCACACTTGTATATATCCATGCTCACTTACACATGCTGCACATCACTTATAGTTGATCTATGTATAGGCTCACTACCACACACTCACTTGTAAACATTCATATGTCACTCACTCACATGTATCCATGCTTAGTATAGTCTTCATGTTACATGCTAGATTTACTTTTCATGATACTTGTACATTCTCCCCCATTAGTGTAGTGATCCCTTTGCTCATCATGCAAATAAAAGACTCTCTCTCTCTCTCTCTCTCTCTCTCTCTCTCTCTCTCTATCTATCTCTCTATCTATCTATCTATCTATCTATCTATCTATCTATCTATCTATCTATCTATCTATCTATCTATCTCTCTCTCTCTCTCTCTCTCTCTCTCTCTCTCTCTCTCTCTCTCCATAATATACTAAATACGACACATTCATTTTGAACATTACATCACTAAGATCATGGTAATATTGGCTAAAAATGTGTCTCATACTGAGCGATCACTTTATGTGGGTGATGGACCTGCGGGTCACAATTAGCCTAAGAAATATGACTCTAACCTTCCATTGGCCTCTTACCTTCGACATATATCTAACGGTTCCCCCCGCATTACACCTCTTGATCGAACTCACGGCGGGAGGTATATAGTAGGGAACTCGTTCATGAACGTCGAGTATATTGAATTCTCTCTCACATGTACCATACTCACGAGGTATATCGTGAGGCAATTCACGTATACTTAGGTATATCAAATGGCTTGTCCACTCATATCAATGAATAATTTTCCTTATAGGAAAGTGGTATATCGTGAAAGTCGTGCTAAATGGGGGAACCCTTCCACTAGCCCAACAATTGCATAAACCTAATATAGGAATCCAACCTAGGGCACTCATATTTAGTTTTTTATTTACTATACGAAACTATGCCGAAATTTCGAGTCAGCATGCCGTCGTAATTGTCGCACTATTTCGCTTTTTTTTAAAACAAGTATCCTGTCCATGATCCTGAAAGCAAGTGAAACCATGTCTTACATATATTTAAACCCAATTTTCCTAAGCTCGGGTCCTGTCTGGAATTTTCTTATATTTAGGTAAACCTAATACAAGTGAAAATCAAATAAAAATAATAAGCATGCTGAGATTCTTCTCCCTTTTTTCCTTCCATTTTAAAAAAACAAAAGGCCAAAAACTTTTTTCCCTCGTTTTTCTTAAAAAAGAAAAACAATTTTTTTTCTCCCTCCTCCTTTTATAAATAAATTCTAACCGCTTTCCCTCTCAGGTCGATCGCATATCCGATTTTTGCCTCGCTCCCTATTGGCTTCGGTCTTTAGTTAAACCACCCCGAAGCTCCGCCTGTTCTTTTATTACTTCATTTGAGTTCGGAATATACATTCATAAGATCTTCATGCATAACAGTGACCAAGCACCGAATGTGTAGCTCGATCTGATGGCCGTCTTAGTCCAACTCAGTGCCAAGATTGATAAACTTCAAACTCGAGGTCCACGAGATGCAGCGAAATCAGTCCCAATTCTCAAAGAACCCAAGGTTATCTTTCCTCATGCGACTGTCTGGGTTCCAAAAGAATATCATCATGCTCCGCACGCCCCGCCTGCCAATGGGCCATCGCTAACTCATCTCCCTATTCCAAACCTTGCTCAGTCAAGGGATAACTTGCCAGTTGCCATACATCCTAAAGAAGAGGAACTAAACAAGGTCAATGAAGACCTCAAACTATGAATCAAGAAGTTCAACCAAGCCAAGATATTCGATAACTACATGAAATACACCTACATGTCTCTCTATCCTAAAGCAAGACTATCAGAGAAGTTCAAGATGCTATCCATCGAGAAGTTAGGGGCAAGCGGGCCCCCAATTGTACACTTTTGAAGTTATCACAGAGACCCTCCTTGGTGCCTTATAAGAGATAATGGCCCAGATATTCCAACATAACTTCAAAGAGAGTGCCCTCCGGTGGTTTCTGTCCCTCGAAGAATCTAAAATGTGTCGTTGGGAAGATGTCACCCGAGAATTCATGTCTCAGTACAAGTAACAATGAGAAGCTAAAATTTATGCACCGAGAGCTAGAGTTTCTTAAGCAAAACCCTAGGGAAATAGTCAGTAACTTTATAGGAAAGTGGAGAGAGAAAGTTTCTACCATAACCAACAGACCCTTTGAGGAGGAACTAGCTAGCATTGTGAAGAAGAATTTCTTTCCTTATATCCGAGCATTGATGGGAGGATGATATTATCCACACTTTTGAGACCTTTACGAGGTTGGTGTAGAAATTAAGGAAGGCATTACCAAAGTGGAATTCGAGCTAAAGAAGGTGACCGGGAAATCACTACAAGAAAAATATCATTTCGTAGCAATTTTATAAGTGGGTATTCATTTATTGCCACTAAAACGTATATTTTATTGCAAAATTTATGTTTGCCACTAGAAGATAATGCATTATGGGTAACAAATTAAAAGCGTCACTAATTTTGCCACTAAATGTTAGGTGTGAAGAATTAGACATTTAGCGGGAATACAAAATTTCAATTAGTTACAAGCTTAAATATTTTCCACTAATATATATTTATTAATAGCAAATATTATACTTTGCCACAAAAAACATTTTGGCTACACTCCATTTACCCTCCAAAATTAATTTCTAAAAAAAATCATTCAGTAGCTTTCCCCCCAAAATACACCATCGAACTTCTCCAATTCATTCCCCCCAAATCCTCCCAAATCTCCTCATCTTACATTCATCCCCCAAATCCATTAGTGAGGTATGATTTATCTCTTGTGAGGATTTTAATTTTCTATTATAAAATGTCCCAAATCTTCTTGGTACGAGTCTTGATTTTTCCAAATCCTTTGACAGGTGCGCGTGCGCTTAAAGTAACAGTTTTAAATGTTTTACCTTTACTTAGTACGTTTTTCGTTCGATTTTGGTTCGATGGGGGTTTTATAAAAACCAAAATCGAAACAAACTCAATTTTGTTTACTTATTTAGTACGAGTTTTTTACTTGGTATTCCAAAATTTAGTACGATTTTGTTACTTATTTAGTACAAGTTTGTTACTTGGTATTCCAAAATTTACCTAGTTCGATTTTGGTTCGAGTTTGTTACTTAGTACATTTAAGATTATAAAAAAAATAAGGTGGTATGATTTTGGTTCAATTTGGTACTAGTTTTATCTTCTGACTTAGTACGAGTCTAGATTTTGGTTAAGGTGTCCGATTTTGGTTCGATTTCCCAAATCTTTTGCTCCGGTGGTCCGATTTTGGTTCAGGTGCTCCAGTTTGAGTTTAGCAGGTGCTTCGGTTTGAGTTTAGTAGGTGCTCCGGTTTGATTTGCTTCAGTTTGATTTTGCTCCGATTTGATTTTTCTTCGTTCTGATTTGCTATAGGTGCGTTATCTTTTGACATATAGTTTTTTGTTTTGAATTTTTTTCTAATGTTTAGGGATGATAATTTAAATTTTAGAAATTTTTCTAGTTTTTAGTTATGATAGTTTTAATTTTAATTTTCCTACTATTGCAAATTGAATTAGGGATTCGATTACCCTTTCACCAGTTAGCGATTGATTAATAAGAGATTGAATTCTCCTTTGTAGATGATATTGATTGTATTTGTATTTTAAAATTGAAACAGAGAAAAACAATTAAATCTTTGTAGTATTGGCGAATCATTTTGTTATACGACCATTCGTCATCTTCTTATTATGAAAATATTATATAAAAGAAGGATTTTACATAAATTAGTATTAGAAAATTTCAAATTGAAGAATATATATAACTTTATTCTGTAAGTTATAGTTCGAGCATGAAGATTATGGAAGTTTGTGCAAAAACCCATTTGTTTTTCGAATTTGGATCCATCCCTCATATCCATATTTTTCATTTTTGGGTATTTGATAGGGATCTATTGCTTGTGTGACCTCTTATCATTCATTTTGAGACATTTTATCTAAACCTGGATGTTCAAGTTACAACATTGAATTGATATGGTTACGAGGTAATTTTAATTCTTAATTATTGATCTATATCATTAGTTTTTGTACATATGATTTGTAGTGGTGATATGAAGATGTGGGTGAGCTAATTGAAAATGGATTGATTTGTAATGGTGATAAGAGGTTGAGGGTGAGACAATTGAAAACCCGCATTGCTAATTGGCTGTTGTAGTATGTTTTTATATTAATATAAAATAATATTTGTTTACTAGTTTATGTGAATTTTAGTTATAATATTGATATGTTTTGTAACACCTCGTAATTTTGAGGATTTAATATTTAATTATTTTGGGAGTTATAAAAATATTTAAATTGGAGAAACTTAAATTTATGATTTGGAGAATCTATTTAAGTGGGCTGAATTAATTATAGTTGGCGACTTTTAAGTTTAATTGTTCGAATTAAAGTGTGTCATATTTTGAGGTCAAAATTTGAGAGCATTATAATGTACTTCGGATGACAATTATGAGGGCGCGGTTGAGTCCGTATGGGTCGAGATAGTCAGAAAAGAGTGTTCGGGGGTAGTAATTGGCTCTCGGGGTATTTTTGGGCATAGCAGGGCTCACACGGGATGATTTGGACCATTTTAATTAGGCCCGTATGGCCTAAAACGGGATTAAGGATTTTAATCCTAATTGAGGGAAGTGTGAACCGAAGTTAATACAACTCTAAACCTAGGGTTTGAGAGAGACATAGAAGAAACAATTCAAGAAGCAAATTGGGGATCTTTTTGGAGTCAAATCGAGGGACAAAGTTAGTGTTCGTCGTCAACACCTTCACTACAGCAACGTATCAGACTCTACGAATCATTCCAGGCAAGTGGTTAACTGTTGTGATTCTTAAAATAGGTGATAACCAATTCATATTATAGCATGTGTATATGAAAATTTGTTTTGGGTGTGTAACCATAATTAAAATTGGGTTTTCTGAATTTAGAGTAATGGACAGATTTAATTACTCATTAGAGGTTAAGTTATGATTTGGGACTGTTAAGATGGAATTGTAGAGTGGATTACAATATGTATTAGTGATTAAATGGACTGAAAATGGTTAGGTCAAATTCGGTAGAACGAGACCCGGGTGAAAAACCCAAATCGGATATACTTAGAGTTATGTATAAATTTGATGATGGATTAAGGTCTCTAGGGTGTTTAGAACCTTTCTTGTGTGGAGAATATGTTGGTTGTGATTTGGGTACAGGTTTGGGAAGAAACAAAAGCTTAAGGGTCCATCAATGGCTGAAACAACAAGCCAGAGAAGACGAGTCCCTGTTCGATCGATCGATCGACCCAGGGGATTGATCGATCGAAGGTCCCAGAATTTTGGCAATTCGGCCTATTTATATATATAAGGGAAATTAATTTAGAATTTAATCCCGTATTTTTATTTAGTGATAAATGCATATGTGACACATATTCCTTAAAAATTATAAGGGGAAATAATTGGGACTAGGAGGGTGATAATTGTATGTCACGGGATGATTCAATTTCGAGAATTTATTTGTGAGTATTGATTTTGAACCGGGGGAAAATATTTGGGTATTGTAGTTGAGTGGCACTACATTGTTAAAGAAAATTGAGGTCTGATTAATTAGTCATGGGGTGAAATATAGAATCGGGTATTGACGAGGTTACGGGCAAGTGAGCGAGTCCGGGTATAATGGTTGGGCGACACCAAGTGTTAATTAATTAATGTGTAAATTTATTAGATTAGAGTCGGACCATAGACTGGGATTGTTATTAATTAACTAATCTGTAAATTAATTAAATTAGAGTCGGACCATAGACTCGGATTGGTATTAATTAATTAATGTGTAAATTAATTAAATTAGAGTCGGGCCATAGACTCAGATTAGTATTAATTAATTATTGTGTAAATTAATTAGATTAAAGTCGGACCATAGACTCGGGCTGGTTCTAATTAATTAATGTGTAAATTAATTAGATTAGAGTCGGACCATAGATTCGGGAAAGCGATAAATTTATTAATGAGAACTTAATTAATGTAGAGTCGGAACAGGTTTGGAGTGCACGGTTAAGCCGGGGTTTAAATTATATATATACGGTGTAGTGATAGTATATATATATATATATATATATATATATATATATATATATATATATATATATATATGTGTGTGTGTGTGTGTGTGTGTGTATGTATTGTCTGTGCTATTAAATATCAGTGATTAAATACTTATTTAAATTATATACTTTAGTGCTATCAAGGGAGGTTGCACGGTGTGGGTGAATCCCCTAGCTTTAGGAGTAGGGTGAGTATATCCCCAGGTCATAGCGTCCGGTATATGGGTGAGGGGCTTATCTCACTTTTAGGGTAGGAATATGACCACCTCCACAACGTTTATATTTTTGGTCCAAGTTGGTGAGCGATCCTAACTCGGGTAAGTAGGTTATGTGAGCACACCTAGTGGGATAGCACTTCAGTGGGAATCATCCGGAGAGGGTATACTCGAAGGGATGGATATACATAGGATATATTTGTGGATGTTGTGGTAAAGTACGTATATAATGGTGGTAAATATTATATGCGGTTAATAATACAGTGTGTGATGTAATTGTTTTATATAACTTGTGTCACAGTTATATGACATTATTTAAAGGAAATTAATTAAGTTAATTAGTGAGATAACTTATAACCCATGGATAATAATACTCGGATTAGAGTGGAAAGGCAAGGGAGGATTATAAGGACTAGTTGAACGGGGTAGTACAACTAGGTGGGGTTAAGGTATTCGTTAGGTGTGCACTTTAGTGGATGGGTGAGAATGTCCTCAAGAGAGTGCGACACTAACTTAAATATGGAGCGCATTCATATATTTTAAATTACTGCAGTTAATTGACTTGCTAAATATTTTCAAAATGTTTTGGGTTCTAACCCTTACTATAAAACTATTTTCAGAACCTTTTAGGTGTCCAGCCATAGGGACTCCAGGATTGATATTCTATTCCAGGGACACGGAGCTGCGGCATATGTGGATACTAGCAGGAGCTTGGATTAGACGCATCGTTCTTTCATTCCTAGAGTAGGAGTCATTTATCAGTTAAGTTTTTAGATTTTTATTCAGGTGTTGAATATTTGTATTGGACTATTTATTTTGGTGGCCGATGGTTTATTCGGCATGTCATTTTATTATTTGTTTAGTTCATTTAATTCAGTTGTGTGAATGGATGATATTTATTTCCGCATGTACTGTTTGGTTTAATTAACAAGATAAAATTTGGCACCACATTTTTGGAATACTAGGTGGTTAGTAAGTTTTAAAAAGGTTTTCGACAGTGATGCTAAGGATGAACCAACTAGGATTCCTGTTTTAATTTGGTATAGGACTGATCACTCGATATTTTATTAGGCGGGGTGTCACAGATGGTATCAGAGCATCAGGTTCTAGTGTCCTTAGGATCTGTGCTACTTTTCACGTTTCAGCTTAACGTTCTTTGATGTAGAACCTGAAGCACCTTATACTCTTTACTCACTTGAATCTATATTGTATAAGTGCTCATCTAGTTTGGAAATAGTGACAAAATTGTGTCATTTCCTAGAATCCAAAAAGTGTGAGAGATTATCTACATTTTATTCTTCTGTTTGATTGATTCAAGGTAAACTTAGCAACACTCATACACATTAGTATTGCACTCATACATTTCATATTGCATTTAATTGAGTTTGTGTATGTTGAGTGTGTTAATTTCCCTCAAATTGATTTTTTAATATTTTTTAGGAATTTTAAATGATTTTAAAACAATTTTTATCTAAATTAAAATTTGTTATATAAAGTATTAGGTTCTTTTTATAATTATGGATTGTTGGTTTTATTGGCTGAAAGTTCACTTGGGTAGAATATAAATGCGCTAGAGACATCGGGTGCGTTTGGAATTTCTTTTGGATGCGCGTGTGATATCCAGTCATATCCCTACACCTGTCAGGTTGTCTTTGAACCATTTTGTGTTTTCTCTGTGAGACATTAGTCGTGCTTAGTTCAAGCCCTTGGATTGTATTTAATCAACGATCTGCATGCGTCCTTATACAATCCATGTGAAACTCTCGCAAGCCAATCACAAGAGTTTTAATCACCGTGTATCTATAGCCCTTAGATCTAAGTTAACTTGCTGAGACCAAATCGTAGCCATTGATTTGAGTCAGCCTTCTCGATCCTCCTCCTCCCCCTATATAAGGAGACCTTCCCTCAGACAAATAAAACTTTTTTCCACTTCGTCTAAGAGAGAGAAGAGAGAGGAGAAAGAAGGGAGAAGAGAGAGAAACCAGAGTTAGGAAACCCTAATCCTAAATCGTCCAAAACATTTCTCAAACCCTAACCCTTTTTCAAAACTAGTATATTCCAAACACAACCTTGAGTGTTTGAGAGTTTTGTGTGTTGATTTGTTAATTGTTTGATGCTGTAACCTCTTCGTTCTCAAATCTTGTTTTCAACTTAAACATTTGATTATATCCGTGTTTCTACTTTTATAGAAATCTTAGATGTAGTTGTTGCATGTTATATTACACATAGATCTGCATTTATAGTTTCTCATCTTGAGAAAACTTTTGTTGATTTGTTTCTGTAAATGTTTTCAACTTCAAAATATATAAATATTTTTTCTGTTTCTAGTTCTTTTGAAACAAGACCTTTGACCTAGTTGGAATCGCACTTGGTGATTTTCAATCTCAAAAATATTTTCAAAACCTGAGATTGATTAAGATCTTGATACGTCATCTGAGAAAGATAGCCGTGGATTCTGGGATTATAATAAAGGTCAAATAAGGTTTAAGTGTTCTAAGAAGAGAGAAATAGAAAATCACAACATATAGATCTTATATGTAATTTGATAGGACTGTTTGTATAAATCAGCCTGAGTGTATGCATGTATGTGTTAGAAAGCACCTTCACAAACACTATCACCCCACCACACTAAAAGTGTTGGTAATAAGATCTCAAGAACAAGAGTCGACGTAAAGAACTGGAACAAATTGTATGTTAGCAAACTGGAGAACAACATCAACAAACAGAACTGCAGAAAAGTTAGAAGGACGCCAGTGGGTACATTCCTAAACTTGTATAGGTCTGATTTGTGTGCATGTGTGTTATATAGTTTGTAACTGTTATAATTTATGGATTTTTTTGGTTTACTCTGTAGAGGGAGTCGTGGATGTTTCCTTAGTTGGTTGAGGTTTTACCACGATAAAAATAGCTTGTCAATAATCTTACTACATCTACTCATCTAATTCTTATGGTTGTGCTGAGTTTAAGTTTTTAAATTGATTTACTAAACCTGTTATCCAATCTTGAACAGATCTCGTACATATTTTGTTAAACACATCTTGTGATTAATTTGATTTGATTTTAAGAAAAGAGTTTCTTCAAAAAATAGTTCGGAGTTACTTAAATAGTTTAATTTATATTAAACGGCTTTAGTAACAGTATTTCAAAACCCTATCATAGGATGGTTGTATTCTCATACGTATGTGCATTTATGTTCTTCTGCCAATTACTTTATATTTGAGGGTGAACTCATATGATTCGAATATCATTTCAGATGCTGCCTAGGAGAGAGAGAGCAGCTAGGGAAGTAGGGGGAGGTGAGACTAGGGAGGCTCGTCAGGAGCCATAGTTACCGCAGTAACTGCCAGAGATGATTTTGGCAGCACAGGTAACTGAATTAGTGACGCGGGAAGTTCAAGCGATGATGATCGCAATGGCAAGGTACTTTCCACGAGATCATCCACAGGTGCTAGTGAACCAGATGTTCTGGCCCACCAGGGGCAGTCCCAGTGGCAGCAAGTACGAGAGGTCTTTCAAAAGGGCCACCCACCAGCGTTTCGAGAGGGTTCAGATGTGGTGCTAGCGTGTCAGTGGAAGAGGGATATCCAGCGTCACCTACGCATGGTATATTTCAATGAGGTGCAAAAGCAAATGCTTGCCACTTTTAAATTAGTGGGAGCAGCACTACAGTGGTGGGAGTCAATCACCACAGTTAAGGAAAGGGATAGATTGACTATTACCGAGTTTTGGGTGCGGTTCGATCACAAGTATTTTCCACCAGCAGTTGAGACCGAAATGAGGAGAAAGTTTAGAGAGGTGACTCAGGGGGACCATTCAGTGGTCGATTAAGAGGAAGAATTCACTCGTTTATCAAATTTTATACCGGATGAGGTAAGCGATAAAGAAAGAAAGAAGTCAAAGTTCATGGATGGGTTAGTCTGGAGGATCAGGCAACATTTGATTGGTAATCCCGCATTAATAGCTTATATGGATGTCGTAAATGCATCACTCATGCATTGTCAGGAATATCGCTTCCACGTGAGAGGAAGCAAGGGGGGAGAAGAAACTAGTCTGTCGGATAAGAGAAAGGGAACAGTACCAGTGGGGTATCTCAGCAGCAGACAGGGGAACATCAGGGGCAGGATTCCCGGAAAGGGAATCAGGCCAAGCAATTTAGGTCTAGAGGCTATCGACTTCTGACAAGGCCAACAAGGAAGGGATCAGTGGCAGGGTGAATTTATTAGGAGGTGTTTCATTTGTGGGGAAGCGGGACACATGAAGAGATATTGTCCTCAGCGGGGAAGGGGTCAACTACAGGATGAGGTCCTGGATGTGTATCCACTACAACAAGTCATGGGTGCGTTCGGACAGGGGGAAGCTGCTCAGGAACCCGAGGATCAGCCATTGCAACTAGAGTATGGAGGTAATTATCTTTTTATCCTATGGGCATGGGGTATATTTTGGATGACAGTGAGGGCGTCACAATATAATTTTTTTTTACTAAAATTCGCGAGTGAGTCGGATTTAGTGGGTGCGCTGGCTGTAGGAGCCATAGTATGTAGATAAGATTTTTCATGGGGTAGCGGAGTTCTTTGGTGTTAACAACGAGAGAGTGGAGGTGCACACTAAGAGAAGGTTTGAATTATGCAAGGGGTCGCTACTTTTGAGAATTATTGAAGTAGGGTAGATAGATTTTTTATTGGCTGATTAGCGTGGATTTGAACTATTGTGAATAGTGGGAGTAAGTTTTGTTGTTCGCGACACCAGGGTATGAATGATTTTTACTAGGTATCACCTGAGAGGGAGTCTAGCCTATAAATGTGTGTATATATGTTTTATTGTGTGGTGCGATAGACACATAATGAGGTCTTGTGTTCTCATATTTTATCCGGTATGTAAGGGAGTCTACTGAAGTGAATCAGGGTGGTTAAATTTAATTTCGAGCAGTGAGAGATAACTCGGGGTTTATTTTGCGCAAGAGCTAGTGATAATAAGGGCGCGGTATTTTATGTTGTCTTTTGTAGCATAAGAGTATGCGTGTATGCTTTTGTGTTAATTGACAAGTATTTGGCGCTACGTACAATGGGCTAAGGGTCTAACAGATCTCAACGACCAACAATGATAGGTAATAATGTATCGGGGGGGGGGGGGTCCTTATTTGAATTTTGCTTTGCGAGACATCCCACGCATGAAACTTAGCGTAACGTTGGAAGTGGGGAGATGTTCGGTTGTTAGTACATGGGTTGGGTACTCCGGGTGTTATTATTTATATATGTGATATGACTACGGGTTGAAAGTTATATTACGGGTCACAGCTAGTATAGTCGGGTAACTTTCATGCGATAAAGCACGGGGATAGGGTGTATGGGCACCCAGGTTAATTAAGGCAACTTTTGTGTGGTCAAGCACGGGTAAGGGTGTATGGACGCCCTGGTTAATTAAAATGCATATTTGTGTAATTTTTAGTTAGAAGCGGGAGAGATAGATATAGCGAGCTTAGAGGCACATGACTAGAGAGTGATATTTGAAGCTTGAAGCACTAGGCTTATCTTAATTTCGAGGATGAAATTCCTTTGTAAGGGGGGAGTATGTAACACCCCGTAATTTTGGGGGATTTAATATTTAATTATTTTGGGAGTTATAAAAATATTTAAATTGGAGAAACTTAAATTTATGATTTGGAGAATCTATTTAAGTGGGCCGAATTAATTATAATTGACGGCTTTTAAGTTTAATTGTTCGAATTAAAGTGTGTCGCATTTTGAGGTCAAAATTTGAGAGCGTTATAATGTAATTCGGATGACAATTTTGAGTGCGCAGTTGAGTCCGGATGGGTCGAGATGGTCAGAAAAGAGTGCCCGGGGGTAGTAATTGGCTCTCGGGGTATTTTTGGGCATAGCCAGGCCCACACGGGATGATTTGGGCCATTTTAATTAGGCCCGTATGGCCTAAAACGGGATTAAGGGTTTTAATCCTACTTGAGGGAAGTGTGAACGGCAGTTAATACAACTCTAAACCTAGGGTTTGAGAGAGACACAGAAGAAACCATCCAAGAAGCAAATTGGGGATCTTTTTGGAGTCAAATCGAGGGACAAAGTTAGTGTTCGTCGTCAACACCTTCACTACAGCAACGTATTAGACTCTACGAATCATTCCAGGCAAGTGGTTAACTGTTGTGATTCTTAAAATAGGTGATAACCAATTCATATTATAGTATGTGTATATAAAAATTAATTTTGGGTGTGTAGCCATAATTAAAATTGGGTTTTCTGAATTTAGAGTAATGGACAAATTTAATTACTCATTGGAGGTTAAGTTGTGATTTGGGACTGTTAAGATGGAATTGTAGAGTGGATTGCAATATGTATTAGTGATTAAATGGACTGAAAATGGTTAGGTCAAATTCGGTAGAACGAGACACGAGTGGAAAACCCAAATCGGATATACTTAGGGTTATGTATAAATTTGATGATGGATTAAGGTCTCTAGGGTGTTAGAACCTTTATTGTGTGGAGAATATGTTGGCTGTGATTTGGGTAAAGTTTTGGGAAGAAACAAAATCTTAAGGGTTCATCAATGGCTAAAATAGCAAGCCGGAGAAGACGAGTCCCTATTCGATCGATCGATCGAAGGTCCCAGAATTTTGGCAATTCGGCTTGTTTATATATATAAGGGAAATTAATTTAGAATTTAATCCCCTATTTTTATTTAGTGATAAATGAATATGTGACACATATTCCTTAACAATTATAAGGGGATATAATTGGGTTTATGAGGGTGATAATTGTATGTCACGGGATGATTCAATTTCGGGAATTTATTTGTGAGTATTGATTTTGGATTGGGGGAAAATATTCGGGTAATGTAGTTGAGTGGCACTACATTGTTAAAGAAAATTGAGGTGTGTTTAATTAGTCATGGGGCGAAATATAGAATATGGTATTGATGATGTTACGGGCCAAGTGAGCGAGTTCGGGTATAATGGTTGGGCGACACCAAGTGTTAATTAATTAATATGTAAATTAATTAGATTAGAGTCGGACCATAGACTCGGATTGTTATTAATTAACTAATTTGTAAATTAATTAAATTAGAGTCGGACCACAGACTCGGATTGATATTAATTAATTAAAGTGTAAATTAATTAGATTAGAGTCGGACCACAGACTCGGATTGGTATTAATTAATTAATGTGTAAATTAATTAGATTAGAGTCGGACCATAGATTCGAGAAAGCGATAAATTTATTAATGAGAAATTAATTAATGTAGAGTCGGAACGGGTTTTGAGTACATGGTAAAGCCAGGGTTTAAATTATATATATACGGTGTAGTGATAGTATATATATATATATATATATATATATATATATATATATATATATATATATATATATATATATATATATATATATATATATATATATATATGTGTGTGTGTGTGTGTGTGTGTGTGTGTGTGTGTGTATTGTGTGTGCTATTAAATATCAGTGATTAGATATTTATTTAAATTATATACTCTAGTGCTATCAAGGGAGGTTGCACGGTGTGGGTGAATCCCCTAGCTTTAGGAGTAGGGTGAGTATATCCCCAGGTCATAGCGTCCGGTATATAGGTGAGGGGCTTATCTCACTTTTAGGGAAGGAATATGACCGCCTCCACTACGTTTATATTTTTGGTCCAGGTTGGTGAGCGATCCCAACTCGGGTAAGTAGGTTATGTGAGCACACCTAGTGGGATAGCACTTCAGTGGGAATCATCCGGAGAGGGTATACTTGAAGGAATGGATATACATAGGATATATTTGTGGATGTTGTGGTAAAGTATGTATATAATTGTGGTAAATATTATATGCGGGTAATAATACAGTGTGTGATGTAATTATTTTATAAAACCTGTGTCACAATTATATGATATTATTTAAAGGAAATTAATTAAGTTAATTAGTGAGATAACTTATAACCCATGGATAATAATACTCGGATTAGAGTGGAAAGGCAAGGGAGGATTATAAGGATTAGTTGAACGGGGTAGTACAACTAGGTGGGGTTAAGGTAATCGTTAGGTGTGCACTTTAGTGGATGGGTGAGAATGTCCTCAAGAGAGTGCGACACTAACTTAAATATGGAGCGCATTCATATATTTTAAATTACAGCAGTTAATTCACTTGCTAAATATTTTTAAAATATTTTGGGATTTAACCCTTGCTATAAAACTATTTTCAAAACCTTTTAGGTGTCCAGCCATAGGGACGCCAGTATTGACATTCTATTCCAGGGACACAAAGCTACGGCATATGTGGATACTAGCAGGAGCTTGGATTAGGCGCATCGTTCTTTCTTTCCTAGAGTAGGAATCATTTATCAGTTCAGTTTTCAGATTTTTATTCAAGTGTTGAATATTTGTATTGGACTATTTATTTTTGTGGCTGATGGTTTATTCGGCATGTCGTTTTATTATTTGTTTAGTTCATTTAATTCAGTTGTGTCAATGGATTATATTTATTTTCGCATGTACTATTTGGTTTAATTAACAAAATAAAATTTGGCACTAGCCTTTTGTAATACTAGGTGGTTAGTAAGTTTTAAAAAGGTTTTCGACAGTAATGCTAAGGATGAACCAACCGGGATTCCTGTTTTAATTTGGTATAGGACTGATCACTCGATATTTTATTAGGCGGGGTGTCACATGTTTGTTAATAATTGACCATCTAATTCAACGGGGTAGGTTTTGGCGAGGATCAGGGGAATTTGGAGTAAATAAATGGGTCGGGTTGGGTTTGAAATAAAAAAAACGTCGGGTTCGGGGCATGACGGGATTTGTGTGTAAAATCCCCGAACTCGCCCCGTTTAAGGATATTATTATAAGTAGTCTACTTAAATCTATGCACCATAGTTAGTTTGGGATAATAATAAATCAATGCATCTTAGTTAGAGGACTTCAATTTTATTAGTTTACATTAAAAAACAACTTGAAAGTCATTAAAATACTTGAATAAAATAAGTTAGAAAATATCATAAAAATGCTTTGGGGCGGGTTCGGGGGCCTCATGGGGTTTTTAAACGGGTTAGTGGAGGGGTAAGATTGTTTGGAATGAGGTAATGGGGTCACGTTTGGTCAAACCCTTCCCGTTGCCATCCTTAAGTGTTACACTTGCCAGTAAGTTAAGGGGTACCCCTCTTAATGCTGGACTTTATATGCCCCTTGTAGTCCACGACCAACAAGATGTTTTAATCGCGAACTGTGAAAGGACATATTTCTATATTTGTCATAGTAGGTTATTTCTCTAATATTCCATGTTTCATTTCGTGTAGAATGACATTGGACGCTTCCCATGTCGTCATATGGTACTTTTAAGAGATTTTTTGGTCTTCACGGTGTGCCCTGAGTATCACCTTTGACCGGATCATTGGGATGTTATGTTTCATTTACCATTTTTTACACTCACTATGACCCCTATACTGTCACTTCTAGTCTGCGACCAACACGATGTTTTGATTGTGAACTGCGAATTACATATTTATATCCTTGTGATAGTCGATTAATTGTGGTATGCTTCATTCCATTACATCAGATGCTTCACATGTTGCCATATATTACTTTCAAGAGATTGTTTGGTCTTCATGATGTGCTATTGAGTATTACCTCCGACCGGGTCACCGGGATGTTATGTTTCCATGACCACTTTTAATGCTCATTCTGTACAATGATGATTACTTCCATCTCTTATAACCCTTTCCATCACCCACTTTCTCATTACTTTTCTGTAACCAAAAGAACGAAAATTTACATGTTATAACTACACTTCCCTCTTCTTACGCCTTCCAATTTCTAAATCTATCAACCTTGTTGATGAAGGCATCGGTGGTGGTGTTGATAGACCAACCGATTTAGGAATGTCAAGATTCACTTTCATAGATGCTCCGACAAGTGTTGCTTGATATCAAGCTCATTCAGCTGATGGACTTCAAGTTTTAGTTTCTCAATTAATTCAATATGATGAACGAAAGCATGTGCATTAGCACGTCTCTTTTGCAGATCACCCGCCTTCTTACTTTGATATTCGGTATTCTCCGTTTCATTGCCTTTCTCACCTAATTGCTAATATCTAAGTTGGGAGATCATAGACCTTCTTTGACAATGTAAGGGAGGATCTCAAGATCTCTCTGGCCAGTGTCATGAAGAGAAAGCGCTAAATTCCTAAGGATCGTCAAATTCTGTGAAACAAGTTGAAAATTCCCCAGACTAGTGTGTGTTGTCAGCAAGCCATTTCCTAGTCAGAATCGTGCTTCTTGTAAATTCTTTTGCCTCATCAATAGAAATCCATAAGCAAAAAGGGTAATGGTTTTCTCTCACGCTCCAACAAAAGAATCAATCATCCTGTAAACTGGTCCGATCAAATCAAAAGCCTGCGGTGAAGATTCTGAGTCACCACTGCAGATGTAAGATACTGCTGCATAAACTTCACACATGGCTTTAATTGATTTGCTCTTGGTAAGTTGGATACGAAATTTAAAGGATACATTCAGTTTAAACATCACCAAAATATATAGGAAATTCCGCATACCCCTCTTGATAATTTTTTCACAGACCCCTTATTTCATAATTAAGCAGGGACCTCCCAAGTGGTATTTATTAATTTTGAAATAAGCAAATGGTATTTGTATGATTGAACAACTCCACTTCCTAAAGCCTCTCTCCCACTCTCACTTACACACACTCACATTGATATAGAAGTAAAAGAGTATTAAATAGATCTTATTCCCTAAATTCCTTTTTATTATTTTTTGATAAGTTAGGGTATCCAGTCCTCCAAGAGGATCAGACGAATCCTAAGGGCATGTTAAAATTCTGCATTCCACATGTATAAGAACACATTATAGGGGTGGGCGTGGGGTGGAAGAGGATTCAAACTCTTGATCTTCAGGTTGTGGGGTGAGAGCCCATGCCTCTAGGCTACCCCCTGTAATAACCCTCGCTTATGAGAACGTATTTTATATTAATTACTAAGTATGGTGATTAGATATAAATGTTGGATTATGAATTGAGTACTAATTTCATGAAGAAAGTTAATATTCACTATGAGTTTGCACATGCATTGTAGCTATGGGTGAATATTGCCATGTTATGTTTTAGTATATCATTCGAATTAAAATGATATTTGGCTTAATAATGAGACCGGAACTTAAATTGAATTATAAAATGTCTAATTTGGAGGCTGTAGTTGAATCCGGAACATTCGAGATAGTCAAATAATGTACCATATTGTATTTTGAGGTTTGGGGGCATTTTTGACTGCTTATGCCTTAAATATGCATTTGCGTATTATTTTATCGCACTATTGGTTAATTAAGTGGGACTTTTGTCTTAAGCCACGACTTAGTCTCACTAAGTCTTCTAATTGCCCTAATTTCACTTCTAAGCCTAGAGAGAACTTGAGAGAGGAAGAGAAAGAGGTTGAAGATTGAGAGGGATTCTTGCTTCTATACCAAGAAGACCTGCAATTTCTGAATCAAGGCAAGTTTCTACTTGCTATTTATGGTTTAAGATAGATGATTTGTATGACAATGGTGTATTAACCCTAGTTTAATTAGTTTAGGGTTCTCTTCATGTATTTGTGGGTGTTGATCCATTCAAATATGATTGGGATGATGAATGAGGTTTAAGGTGGTCACTAGTAGTATGGATGATCTATCGGTGATGATAAATGAGTTTGGTTTGAGGAAATTTGAGTTGGGGTAGAAATTGGAGTCCAAGACTCCATAGCCATTCTTGGCAAAATCGCAGGCCCGAATCGATTCGGCCCTCTGGGCGAATCGATTCGCTTAGGTCCAGTGCTCAGGTCTTGTGAACCGAACCGATTCGGCTTTGTTCGAATCGATTCGGCAGCTATGCAGAAACCCAATTTTCCTGGGCGAATCGATTCGGCCCTAGGGGCGAATCGATTCGGCAAATGCAGAATCCCATATCTCCTGGACGAATCGATTCGGTTAGGCCCCGAATCGATTCGGAAACCTTGCATTTTTTTCAAATTTTCTTTTTAAATTGTAAACCCTTTCCTTTAGGATTAGTGAGTAGGGGCCTTCTTAAATGAAGTAAACTTAGGACTTTAGAGTATTAGTTGAGTTTGGTCGATACCCTAGACTTGAAGGGGTTCATCTAGGGTTTATTTCAAGGGGAGAATTTAAAGAAATGTTCAGGCATTTCTTTTACGTATTTTTCTATATAAGGTTAGGAGATCTTAAATCCAACTTTGGAGACTTTAGGAGTCAATGTGCACTAGATCTTGATTGATGGTTTGGGATAAAGTCCAAAAAGGGACATTTGGGAGAAATGACTTGGGAGTTAAATATTCTTCGAGGTTATTAGGATGATGTGAATTCTATAATCATCATGCAATTGGTAAGATGTAACATGAATAACGTAAATGATAATTTACAAAATCATGTAATGGAGATAAATAAAATGGATGTTACACACCTCTCTAAATACCATCTTAAGGGAAGTCCGTGCGTGAGGTGAAGCTCCTAGCTAGTGAATGAAGGGCGGATATAGTCCTAGGCCATATGAGCGCTTGTTTGATATTTTTCTGCGATGGGTAGGAGATTCTGGGTGTGGTCTTGACTACCCCGCATGCATATGGCCGCTTCCCGACGTTTGCGATAGGATCCCAGGTTGCCTCATGTTAGGCCCAGGAAGATGATGGTTATTTAGGGACGCGCACAGTGGGGAAACCCGGACGGGCGGTCTTAGAATCGTTATATTTATATTTATAACTATTTTATTATCGAGTTGGACTCGATGGAAAATAATTCCATAAAGAGCAAAGGATATGCCCCAAAGAGCATACTATTGAGATAAGTGCCATAAAGAGCACATGAAAATAAATGCATTCCTGATAAGGAATTTAAAGAAGATGGAATTGAAAAGGATGAAAGATGAAAAAGGCTTATAAGTACTTTTAATTCTTGTATAATTGGAGTTCATTTTGAATAATCATTTATCTGTCTTAGTTCTGTATATGATGTTACCATGCTAGAATATCATCCATGCTTACCTGTACATTATTGTCATGCATGTCATTTATCTAGTGATAATATCAAACCGGCCTCTGACCGGTTCTTCTTTCTTGTTGTATTTGTACATACTATCCGTTCAGGTGTTTCGCCGCAAGGTCGCCCGTAATGACCTTCCCATCCCTATGTCTTTTGAGGAGCCGTGACACTTTGCGTGTATCACGGGATATTTTGTGTAGACGCCTCCATTATTGTTCTCTAGTTATGATCGGAATGTATTCGGGCTTGTTGCCCAAACTGTTGTAATTTGTGTAATGGATGTATTATGTAACACCTGAGATCTACTGTGTACTGTATAAATTTTATTGACCAATGCTTCATTCGGTCAGTTCCTTATTATTGTTGATGTATATATGCTTATGGGAGTTTCCACGCTTTTTCTATTTTGGGTTGTTGAAAATGTTTTCTTTAAATTTCAAAACTAAAAATTTTTGATAACCCGTTTTCTGGAATATGGTGTGGTTATTCTGTATACTTTGTATGTTTACTGTGATGCTGAGAATGATATCTATCCATGTTTCCTGTTTCATCGGGGTATAGGGCTGGCCACCCTTTATTTCGGATAGCGGGTTGTCACAGATGGTATCAGAGCATCAGGTTCTAGAGTCTTTAGGATCTATCCGGACTTGTCACGTTCTACCGTAGCGTTCTTTGATGTAGAGCCTAATGTTAGGATTTTCTTGTTGCTTACGTATGCGATCTTCTGCTAGATAGATTGTTTTATATTATATTATAACTATATTTCTTCTATATCTCAGATGCCGCCAAAGAGAGGACGTCCCGCTAGACGCAATAGAGTTGAGGATGATGTTGGTCCTCCACCGCCGCCCCCGGGGAATCTTAGCGCCGCTGATGTGGCAAATATCGTGGCCCAAGCTGTTAATGCAGCGATGACTGCAGTGGCACAAAAAATGCCACAAGCTCAAGCTAGAGGACAAGAAGTACTAGTTCCTACGGGACCTTCTCAGTGGGAACGGGTAAGAGAATCTTTCCGAAAGGGTCATCCCCCAGAATTTGAGGGAGGTTCTGACGTTATAAAAGCAAACCAGTGGAAGAAGGATATGCAGCGCCATCTTAGGATGGTGGAGTGTAGTGAGGAGTAAAAGCAAATCCTCATTACTTTTAAGCTTGTCGGGTCGGCCTTACACTGGTGGGAGTCAATGACGACGCCCGAACAGAGGAATACAATGTCAATCACCGATTTTTGGACTCTGTTTGATGGAAAGTATTTCCCTCCCGCAGTTCAAAGGGAGATGCAGAGGAAACTTCAAGATTTAGTACAAGGGGAGAAATCGGTAGCCGAGTACTAAGAGGAATTTACTCGATTATCAAGTTTTATACCGGATGAATTGACTCCGGAAGCGAAGAGGATCTCCAAATTTGTAGGAGGGTTGCACTGGCGGATAAAACAACATTTGCTCGGAAATCTATCCTTGGTAACCTTTGGGGATGTGATGAATGCTGCTTTACTTCACTGTCAAGAGCATAGATTATTTGTGCAAAACAATAAGAAGGCTGCAGCAATGGGGCAAGTGGTGAGACCTGGAGGAAATGGGGGCGGAGGGGGAACATCTTCTTCGTCTCAATCCTCGGGGAACAAGCAGAAAGAGAGGGATCCTCAGCAAGGGTATTTGTCCAAGCGTCAACGTTTCGGTGGGTTTAATGCTGGAGGCAACAACAATAATAATAGGCCGGGTTAAGGCGGTCAACAAAAACAGGGAAGTAGAGGTGGAAATGGAGGTAGGGGCCAGCAAGGCCGAGGTGCGGGGCAATTTCGAATCAATCAAGGTAGGAATCAGGAGAATGCGGCTAATAAATGCATTCAGTGTGGGGAGTTGGGCCATTATAAAAGGGCGTGTCCTCAGTTGGTTGGAGGGCATCTTCCTAAGGCCCCACAACAGCCGTATGTACAGTTTCCGCCCCAGGCGCCTAATCAGATCGCTCCTCCTCAGCAGGGGCAGTTACAGTATGGGTGGGTTTACCATATTCAGGAGGCTATGCTTCCTCCAGCTCCTCCGGCACCGCCAGCGATCGAGGGTAAGTTTTTCATTCATGGACATATGGGTCGAGTACTATTTGATATGGGTGCTACACACTCCTTTATTTCTAGAAGTTTTTACCAGACCATGGGTTTGATTAAATCTGCTGAAAGTACTTTCACTAGCGTTGAATCCTCTATGGGCGATGGTTCTTTGATTTTCTTTGTTTGTAAAAACGTAGGGATTGATCTTGGTAACTTGTGTTTTGAGGACGACTTGCTTGTCCTTGATATGGTCGGGTACGGTGTAATATTGGGGATGGATTGGCTAGTGAAATACCGCGCGATAGTAAATTATTATGGGAAAAACATAGTTTTTGCAGTTCCGGGACAAGAAATGTTCCTGATTGTTATGCCTTGCATGGAAGGGAGTACGAGTGCTTATTTATATTGTGTTGCGGAAGATGCATCTAAGGATGTTTTGGTTCCCCTAAATTCTCTCCCAATTGTTAGAGATTTCGAAGATGTTTTTCGAGAGATACCGGGATTACCTCCAAGTCGGGAAATAGAGTTTGTAATTGATTTAATGTCGGGAACTCGACCGATTGCTAAAGCTCCTTATCGAATGGCTCCTGGGGAGATGAGGGAGTTGAGAGACCAGATTCAAAAGTTGTTGGAGCAGGGGTTTATTAGGCGTAGTACATCGCCATGGGGTGCTCCAGTGTTGTTCGTTAAGAAAAGAGATGGTTCTCTCCGGTTATGTGTGGACTATAGAGAATTGAATAAGGTCACCATCCGGAATAAATACCCTTTACCTCGTATCGATGAATTGTTCGATCAACTTCGAGGAGCGATGTACTTCTCTAAAATCGATTTGAGGATGGGGTATCATCAACTGAGGATACGGGAGGAGGACGTGTCCAAGACTGCTTTTCTTACGAGGTACGGATCCTATGAATTTTTGGTCATGCCCTTTGGACTAACCAATGCCCTGGCTGTAATTATGGATCTCATGAATAGAGTTTTTCGGGATTTCCTTGACCAGTTTGTTATTGTGTTCATCGATGACATTTTAGTCTATTCTCGAATGGAGTCTGAACATGCTATGCATTTGAGGTTGGTCTTACAGAGACTACGAGACCATCAATTGTACGCCAAGTTCGAGACGTGTGGATTTTGGTTGTCGGAAGTGCAGTTTTTGGGTCATGTGGTGACGTCCCAGGGTGTATCAGTGGATCCAAGCAAGGTAGCTACGGTGAGAGAGTGGGGTCAACCCACGACAACTACCGAAGTTCGTAGTTTTCTGGGGTTGGCAGGTTATTACCGACGATTCATCAAGGGTTTTTCTAAGATTGCTAGCCCTCTGACCAACTTGACCCGGAAGTGGGTGAGCTTTATTTGAGATGATTCTTGCCAAGCTGCATTTGATGAACTTAAAGATAGATTGACATCGGCTCCGGTCCTTGCTTTGCCAAAACCAAGATTGGAATATCTAGTCTTCACTGATGCATCTCTTCAAGGATTGGGAGGTGTACTTCAGCAAGAGAGACGGGCTATCGCTTATGTTTCTTGTAAGTTGAAGCCCCATGAAAGAAACTATCCGGTGCATAATCTAGAACTAGCCGCAGTTGTTTTTGCCTTAAAGATATGGAGGCATTATCTCTTGGGAGAGAAGTTTAGTCTTTTCACGGACCACAAATCGTTGCAATATTTGTTTTCACAGAGGGACTTGAATATGAGACAGCGCCGATGGTTAGAGTTCGTGAAAGATTACCAATTTTATATTCACTATCATCCGGGTAAGGCCAACGTGGTAGCGGACGCCTTGAGTAGGAAGCCTAATGGAGAATTAACTGAGGTTTGGAAAGATAAATGGAAGGAACTCAGTCAGGAGGATGCAATGGGGAGAGCATTCATGTCGGTAATGACTGTTACTCCTACCGTTGTGGCAAGGGTGGTAGAAGCTTAAGGAAAGGATAAGGAGTGTCAAGACCATATTTGCCGATTGCTGTCCGAGGGAGCAGAGTCCTACTCGATTGGTTCCGAGGGTGGGTTGCGCTTACATGGAAGACTCATCGTTCCAGAGGAAGGAGATTTGAGGCGGGCAGTGATGGATGAATCTCATGGGTCTAGATTTACGGTTCATCCTGGTGGGGATAAAATGTATCAGGATATGCGCCGTCAGTACTGGTGGTCGGGTATGAAGAGGGATATTTCGGAATTTGTGTCCCAATGCGCTACTTGTCAACTGGTCAAGATCGATCATCAGAAACCGACCGGTTTGTTGCAACCACTAGAGATCCCCGTGTGGAAATGGGAAAGTATATCGATGGATTTTTTCACGGGCTTGCCGAGATCCCAAAGAGGGTGTGATTCTATATGGGTAATTGTCGACCGATTGACAAAGTCGGCACATTTCCTACCTGTGCGGACGGATTATGATGCCGCTCGATATGCTCGCTTATTCATCGAGGAGGTGGTGAGACTCCAAGGGGTGCCCTTGAATATAGTTTCCGATAGAGACAAAATTTTCGTTTCCCACTTTTGGAGGAGTTTCCAAGAAGCGATGGGGACCAAATTGAGGTTAAGCATGTCATACCATCCTCAAACAGACGGCCAAACTGAAAGGGTAAATCAAATGTTGGAGGATATGCTTCGCATGTGTATGCTTGACTTCAAAGGTGGTTGGGAGCAATATCTCCCATTGGTTGAGTTTGCCTATAACAACTCTTACCAATTTACAATTGGAATGGCACCTTACGAGGCTTTGTATGGAAGGCCGTGTAGATCACCCGCTTATTGGTTGGAGGTGGGTGATAATAAATTCCTTGGGCCTGAAATGATCCAAGATACTTCCTCAAAGATTGAGTTGATTCGAAATCGCATTCGGATGGCCCAAGATCGTCAAAAGAGCTATGCCGATGCGGGTCGTCGACACATGGAACTGGAGGTTGGGGACCAAGTTTTGGTTAGAGTGTCTCCCATGAAAAGGATAAAGCGTTTCGGTAAAAAGGGGAAACTGGCGCAACGTTTTGTTGGACCATTTCCAGTTATTGCAAAGGTGGGTCCCGTGGCATATCAACTCGCCTTACCAGAACCATTGCAACAAATTCATAATGTGTTCCATGTTTCCTCCCTAAATAAATATAGAAGGTGTGAAGGTGCGCTATGGCACATTCCTTTCGAGGATATTGATTTGCAACCCGATGTTTCATATGAAGAACAACCGGTTGCAATATTAGAGTATGGGGAGCGTAGATTGAGATCTCGTGTTTTGCCTTTGGTGCGGGTTCAATGGAGTCACCATAACGCCAAAGAATCAACGTGGGAGCGTGAGAGTGAAATGCGGGAGAAGTATCCACATCTCTTCTCATAAGGTACGCTTAAATTTTGGGGACAAAATTCCCTCATAAGGGGGGTAGTATGTAATAACCCTCGCTTATGAGAATGTATTTTATATTAATTACTAAGTATGGTGATTAGATATAAATGTTGGATTATGAATTGAGTACTAATTTCATGAAGAAAGTTAATATTCACTATGAGTTTGCACATGCATTGTAGCTATGGGTGAATATTGCCATGTTATGTTTTAGTATATCATTCGAATTAAAATGATATTTGGCTTAATAATGGGGCCGTAACTTAAATTGAATTATAAAATGTCCAAATAATAATTTGGAGGCTGTAGTTGAATCCGGAACGTTCGAGATAGTCAAATAATGTACCATATTGTGTTTTGAGGTTTTGGGGCATTTTTGACTGCTTATGCCTTAAATATGCATTTGCGTATTATTTTATCGCACTATTGGTTAATTAAGTGGGACTTTTGTCTTAAGCCACGACTTAGTCTCACTGAGTCTTCTAATTGCCCTAATTTCACTTCTAAGCCTAGAGAGAACTTGAGAGAGGAAGAGAAAGAGGTTGAAGATTGAGAGGGATTCTTGCTTCTATACCAAGAAGACCTGCAATTTCTGAATCAATGCAAGTTTCTACTTGCTATTTATGGTTTACGATAGATGATTTGTATGATAATAATGTATTAACCCTAGTTTAATTAGTTTAGGGTTCTCTTTATGTATTTGTGGGTGTTGATCCATTCAAATATGATTGGGATGATGAATGAGGTTTAAGGTGGTCACTAGTAGTATTGATGATCTATCGGTGATGATAAATGAGTTTGGTTTGAGGAAATTTGAGTTGGGGTAGAAATTGGAGTCCAAGACTCCATAGCCATTCTTGGCAAAATAGCAGGCCCAAATCGATTCGGCCCTCTGGGAGAATCGATTCGCTTAGGTCCAGTGCTCAGGTCTTGTGAACCGAACCGATTCGGCTTTGTCCGAATCGATTCGGCAGCAATGCAGAAACCCAATTTTCCTGGGCGAATCGATTCGGCCCTAGGGGCGAATCGATTCGGCAAATGCAGAATCCCATATCTCCTGGCCGAATCGATTCGGTTAGGCCCCGAATCGATTCGGAAACCTTGCATTTTTTTCAAATTTTCTTTTTAAATTGTAAACCCTTTCCTTTAGGATTAGTGAGTAGGGGCCTTCTTAAATAAAGTAAACCTAGGACTTTAGAGTATTAGTTGAGTTTGGTCGATACCCTAGACTTGAAGGGGTTCATCTAGGGTTTATTTCAAGGGGAGAATTTAAAGAAATGTTCAGGCATTTCTTTTACGTATTTTTCTATATAAGGTTAGGAGATCTTAAATCCAACTTTGGAGACTTTAGGAGTCAATGTGCACTACATCTTGATTGATGGTTTGGGATAAAGTCCAAAAGGGGACATTTGGGAGAAATGACTTGGGAGTTAAATATTCTTCGAGGTTATTAGGATGATGTGAATTCTATAATCATCATGCAATTGGTAAGATGTAACATGAATAACGTAAATGATAATTTACAAAATCATGTAATGGAGATAAATAAAATGGATGTTACACACCTCTCTAAATACCATCTTAAGGGAAGTCCGTGCGTGAGGTGAAGCCCCCTGGCTAGTGAATGCAGGGCGGATATAGTCCTAGGCCATATGAGCGCTTGTTTGATATTTTTCTGCGATGGGTAGGATATTCTGGGTGTGGTCTTGACTACCCCGCAGGCATATGGCCGCTTCCCGACGTTTGCGATAGGATCCCAGGTTGTCTCATGTTAGGCCCTGGAAGATGATGGTTATTTAGGGACGCGCACAGTGGGGAAACGCGGACGGGGGGGTCTTAGAATCGTTATATTTATATTTATAACTATTCTATTATCGAGTTCGACTCAATGGAAAATAATGCCATAAAGAGCAAAGGATATGCCCCAAAGAGCATACTATTGAGATAAGTGCCATAAAGAGCACATGGAAATAAATGCATTCCTGATAAGGAATTTAAAGAAGATGGAATTGAAAAGGATGAAAGATGAAAAAGGCTTATAAGTACTTTTAATTCTTTTATAATTGGATTTCATTTTGAATAATCATTTATCTGTCTTAGTTTTGTATATGATGTTACCATGCTAGAATATCATCCATGCTTACCTGTACATTATTGTCATGCATGTCATTTATCTAGTGATAATATCAAACCGGCCTCTGACCGGTTCTTCTTTCTTGTTGTATTTGTACATACTATCCGTTCAGGTGTTCCGCCGCAAGGTCGCCCGTAATGACCTTCCCATCCATATGTCTTTTGAGGAGCCGTGACACTTTGCGTGTATCACGGGATATTTTGTGTAGACGCCTCCATTATTGTTCTCTAGTTATGATCGGAATGTATTCGGGCTTGTTGCCCAAACTGTTGTAATTTGTGTAATGGATGTATTATGTAACACCTGAGATCTACTGTGTACTGTATAAATTTTATTGACCAATGCTTCATTCGGTCAGTTCCTTATTATTGTTGATGTATATATGCTTATGGGAGTTTCCACGCTTTTTCTATTATGGGTTGTTGAAAATGTTTTCTTTAAATTTCAAAACTAAAATTTTTTGATAACCCGTTTTCTGGAATATGGTGTGGTTATTCCGTATACTTTGTATGTTTACTGTGATGCTGAGAATGATATCTATCCATGTTTCCTGTTTCATCGGGGTATAGGGCTGGCCACCCTTTATTTCGGATAGCGGGTTGTCACACCCCCTTGAGGTTATTACCCATATGTTTACATAAGAATAGAACAATGCCTCCATTCATATTGCAACTGAGTAATTCATCCTTTAATTTCTCCCAATTTGGATTAAATGTCATCGTGAGGAATAAGTCAGGCTTACCAGACCTTTAAACAAATGCCATTGCATCTTGATAGCGTCGATGCTGTCACATGGACTCAAAAGAAATGATGATGTTAATATAGTTCGACGTCTCACGTTTCCTGTATTTTAGTTAATTAAATAATCAATATCCATATGGAAATATCTGAATTCAATATCAGTTCATCAAATCATCAATGAACTGATATTTCAATTCGATATCGATCTTTTGTCGACATTGATTATGTATGGTGTCTATCCCCCATACTTCGATGCTTTCTTTCATCTTCGACATATGAAGATGAAACATTGGCATCCATCAAATGATTTCACAATTTACCCTGGACATATGGAAGTATAAAGTGAATAACAAAAATTCTTTACAGAATAATATGACAGCATAGAGAAAGTAATATTTATTCTGTAATGAAATGACAGAGTGTAGAAATCGAAGGAAATCCTATTTCTATTATTAATTTAACTTTTTAAATACTTATTTTTTAAGTCACTAGATAAGGTAACTAAAAATTAGATAAAAATTTGACAAAGAAGGAATAATTTGTAAGAGGTTTAGTGACTATCAAAAGGTTAAAATTTACTTATTTTTTATGATCCTAATTTACTGATTATTCATGATCCTAATTTGTTTACTTATTATTGATGATCCTAATTTGTGTTATGCATTAACATTTCTATGAGATTTTTTTTATTAGTATAAGGGATCCAAAATTTAGTGATGTATGCACATGTAAAAGCAAGGATCTTCCTGTTTAGGGTGCAGTAAACATAATATAATTTCCCCCCCATATTTAAACCCAACTTTTTTAGTCTAAGGGATCACTAAACTATGTTTGTGAATATTTTGTAAAATTCATTTTTCTAAAAAATAAGGACTAGTACTAAATTGGCAACTACATAGGTAGATCGGTAAGTCGGACCGGACCAAGTATGAGAGTAGTACTAAATTGTGTTATTAATTTTTATTGATAAATAATGATGGGAAAAATTTAGACTTGGCAGAGATGATAATGAGCCACAAAATTTGTTATAATGGATCATATTTAATTCAGTGTATGTTGGTTGGCCCCATATTATATCATTTTTATAAGATACTGCTATAAACAGTGGTATTGTTTGTGTATCTTCATGGTGAGTTACTCATTCTGCTCCAAACAGTGGTATTGTTTGTATTGTTAATAGTTATGAATGTCGTTACCTACTTGAGTCCTCATTCTGCTTGAGTTTGTTTGTATTGTTAATGGTTATGTGTACCACTAAATATATGCTTTGTGTAACTATGTGTACCACTTAATATATGCTTTGTGTAACTGTGTATCAATGTTGTTAAATATATGCTTTGTGTAACTATTATTTAGTTTTTGTTAATGGGTCCAACATCAGTGCTTGGCATCAGGTATGGTTGAGAGTTATTGAGTTTTTTGTATGCCACTATACCCGTCCAACATCGTTTTTGTAACAGGAATTATCAGGTCTTGAACAACAGTATATATACATACGTGATTAATTATAGAATTATGATGTAACAATTGTTCCGACGAAGGATAACGAAACACATATATTGTACATTGGTGTAACTCTCATAAAATTTTTCGATTAATGTATGCATCTTTAGTGACATTTTTGTATTGCCTTGGAAATATTTCCTGCAATGAGTTTCTGGATATTTGTATAACATAGTTAGTATGTTTGGTCAATAATTAATTAGTTGCTTAACAATGCCAGTTATATCATGTTTGTGAAATATTTGTTTTTAGCACTACTACTTATGAATGGACTCTCAACTTCATATTTACAAATAAGATGATGTATTAGAGAGGTGTGATACAGAGGTCACAGGTGTTGTAGAGAATCCTAGGCTTCTAGAATATATTTTGTGTATAAAAGGGGAAGGAATTTGTTGTTCTGCTAAACGATCCTTCTTCTGCGATCCCTCTTCGGTATTTTTTTTCTATCTCTTGTGATTCTTCCACGTCTTTAATTACTATTATTAATTAAACCTGCCAAAAGTTTTATTTTGATTAAATCTTGTTGTTTCGTTTATTGTAGTGTTTGAGTTGGGTTGTCAACCAACTATTTTGAAAGTATTGGAGGTACAAATCAACGTTTAAGGTATAATTGAGCTGGTAGGATAGCTCTTTAAATGAGCAGGTACATTTTAATAGACACATGTAGCATAATTTATTGACATATGTATTCTGTTGATGACTTTTCCTTTATGATGGGAGTACTGGTGGATGGACAGTAGCATAGCTCTCTAAATGAGAAGCTATATTTGTATTATGTTGAGCAGATACAATGATGGACACATAGTTCTTAGGAAATTTGTCTTAATTGTTCGTACGAACTACATTAGTTAGTAGGTGGATGTTTATTGGATACACTCTCTATCATAGTACATTTTTGTCTTAATTTGTCTTATTTTCACTGTCTCGTGAAGATGTTATGAAAAAGTTTTGTTATTCAGTGAATTAGTCATCGGTAATAGATAATATATCGTGCCTCTGCTAGCTCAATTATACATCCAAGTTGTCAACTTTTGCATGCTTTAATGACCCGCCTTCCTCAGCAGATCTTTTTCTTTTCCAGGGAGATGAAACTTTATTATTTCTCAGTGGCCGAAAGTCCTCCCCTTGATTATTTGGAACAACCCATAATCTGGTACGACGCTTTTGTCGTTTATTATAATAGATGCAAAGCACCTGCTCTAGTGTCATATGGAGATCCTTTTCAATCTTCTCACACTCTTTGTATGAAAGCCTTTTATTCAGGTCATCCTTTCCTATATGCTTAAGGAGCTCGTCACATTTATCAGTTGTCATGACCCGAGCCAACGCCCATGATCGAAAAAGAAATACCTCGTGAACTGCAGATCTAGGTTATTACTCTGTCATTTGCTATTATAACTGGAGTATGCAAATTTGATAGTTCTGTACTTTTTTTAAAGTTCCAAGCTTCTTTATGTTTTGTTGTTGTCATTTGTTATACTACAAGCATGCATTTTATTCAGAAAAAAATATGTTTGAGGAGAGAATATATAGTATTCCCCTTCTCGTTGTGATCATTTTCATTTTTAGTTATTTGTATGGACTTTGAAGATGCTTTAGAGAATTGATGTGTAATTCTGTTAGCTCATTAAGACCTGATTATAGATTGATAAGTCTGTCATTTGAATACTCACTACAAATAAATGAAATGTAGAAGTACAACATTCAAGCCACACTTGATAGATTTGTGGCAATCGGCACTTTTTATAAAACTCCTTTTAAACTTATGTTTATTCAATTATTAGTGATTGTATGATAGGGTCATATTACGGATGGTAGATTTCATCTTAGTTCACTTACTCGCACAAAAACTAGGGCCTATTTACAATGGTAGCGCAATTTAATTAATTTCTTGTATTTTACCTTCACTTTTATTACCATATGCAATCAGGCCCTAATATCTTTTTTCTCACTCCATGGATTTGAAGTTGGTATGCTTCGTTATGTTAAATATATGTTGTACATCCTCATGGTTTCTTCAACTAGTTTGGGGAATTTTTTTAGTATATAACATTGTTCTTATTTTCATATATATTATTTGTATATCGAGATTTCATATAGATGGTAGATTTTATCTTGGTTCCATTACTCAGAGGTGTTTATAACATTACTCCTTTTTTGTTTTGAAGGCCTTTCTCAAGCAAACATTTTTGTTGATTGGTTGAAGTTTTGCCCTAGCCCCACCCATTATCCACTTCAAAGGGTTTATTTGCAGTCATTTATTGGGTTTCATGTGGATCAACTATGTGCCTCAGTTGTCTTATTATTTTCCCCTGCTCTTCACTAATCACATGCTGCCCACACTTGGTATATTGCACCACCTTGATCATACAAAATCACATAATATCACTTTTGTAGGCCTGCCACTTGAAATGGACTCTTTGCAGCCACCACTTTGATCTTAGGAGGCTCCTGCCTATTAACCTTATTGATGCTGTTGTATTTATGCTGCCCACTCTTTGGATTCAATATTCACGGCCCATGTATTGGATTGGAGACTCCTTTCAAGATGGCAACATAATCAAGCTCATCTTAAGCAAAGCTCATTTCATATGGGGACAGTCTATTTGGATATGCATTTCCTCTAGGATGATTAGCTTGAATCTCTTTTTTATGATCTTGGTGTACTTTAACTTTGAATTTAAAAAAAAAACCTTTTACTCTTTATTGATAACACTTTGATAATTGAGGCCAAACCTAGTTGGTATCTTTCTCAAAGCTCATATCACTTTAGCTGATTGTACAAGCCATTCATATAAGGCTTTAGGCTTTTCTTTTTACATTTGGGATTTTTTGTCTGCTTATTTTCTATTTAATATTTTTTAATATAGTTGTGGCTCCTTGAGTCTTCTATAAAAAACATTACTTGCAAATTATTTTAGGCATAAAATATGAAAATTGAATGCAATAACTATTATTAGAGGCAATAATTCGGTATAGAAAAATATTTTTAGTGGGAAATCTGAATTGCCACAAAACTATCTTTACCTCAAGTAAAAATTTATTTTCAGTAGAAAATCTTATATTTGCTCCAAAAAAAACCTTTTAGTGGCAAATCTGAATTGCCACATAACTAGCTTTACCTTAAGCAAAAACTTAGTTTTAGTAGCAAATCATATATTTGCTACAAAAAGAACCTTTTAGTGGCAAATAACATGTTTTTAGTGACAATTTTGATGGTTTTTTGTAGCAAATAATTTGCCACTAAAAGTATACCATCTAGAAGCAAAATCTGTTTGCCACTAAATTTGTAACATTTAGTGGCAAACGCCAAAAAATTTCTACTAAAGGTATTAGCAGCAGGTCTTTAGTACCAAAGTCGTGACAATTTTTTTTCCACTAAATGATTTAGTGACAAATTTTTAATGATTAGTCACAATTTTGTTTTTCAACTAAAAGTCTTTTTCTTGTAGTGAATTCACTACCCAAAAGTATGAGAAGCTTGCAAGTGCTGCCGTCTCAACCATCAACAATATCTCCCAATGTACTACCTCTTAAGTGACACCAAAAAGTCACCATAATCCTGCCAAAAAAGAATACACTGAGCGCCATGCTCCCCCGTCCAAAGTCTAACAGCCCTGTTAAGCCAAAATCTCATCAAACCCTTGGGCACCCATCCATTAACAAATCCACTACCTAAAAACTTCAAGACTGATGCCCACTGTGACAATCACCAATTCGTAAGCCATACTACCGACCAATGCTTCCACTTTAAAAATGTGGTCCAAGGCAGAATTGGCTGGGGTCTCATCACCTCACCAACTAATCCTAAACCTAATACCACCAACAACCAACTTCCAACACATAATAATGCCATATTTCTAGAAAATGACACATAATTTGACCCATCTACTAAAATCGTGCCCCATAAAGCACCCATCATCCCTATAATCTCACCTAAATTACTTCAGGTTTCCTCATATTTTCTCTTACATCACTACACCAAAATGGGTGATTTGTGAGTGTTGTTAGAAGTCAAAAATGACCTTTATAACTTCTATTTACCGTTATAATTTAGGGAGTGACAAAATAATATTGTAACTCCTAACAACAGTCATAAATTTTTATAACCCCTATAGGGGTTATGATTGGTGACCCCAATTTGTAACAACTGTTTGTAATTGTTGTTAGCAGTTACGAATCTAATATTTATAACTGCTGACAGCAATTACAAATCTTATATTTGTAACTACTATTAGCAGTTACAAAATTGACAGTAGTGACCAATTTGTGACTGATATTAGAAGTTACAAAAGTTGAATTTTTTAAATGTTGTAAACGTTGTTACAAATATCTTTAGATTTTCACAAAATGATAAAATGATGAGAGTAGAATAAATATCATCAACATGTAACAAGTCTAAAAAAATTGACAACATTTCATTTATATTTCTGATATTCCAAATATCTGATATATATAAAACTTGCTTAAACTTAATTTAACATCAAGCAACCCCTTATTGGGCACAAGGTACATAATGAACATAGAATAATAAATAAACTAAAAAAATAAAGACACATCACTTCGATGACATGAAATGTGATGAACATGTAACAAATCATCCCGAACCTAGACCAAGGGTCATCATACAAAGGATACGCTTCGTGAAGTCTAGGTATATGAACCGTGGGAGGTATTAATGCGGTGGCGTTCTTTCTCGTGTACTCGGAGTATACCTATTGAGCAAGTTCAATAGACTAAAATGTTTTGCATGCAGTGCCTCGGTATGCATTGACTTGTGTTTGTGTTGCTTGCCACGAAGTGCGAAGACCTAGATTTAGGCGTTTGAATACTACGTATGTCGAGTATGCCATGTGTATGCCTGCAAAACAATAAATATAATTGGATTCAGAATTATTGCCATCAACATCTTTTAAGACAAATGTGTAATTAAAAATAAATATGGTTTCATGAACTAGCCTAGGAAAGGAGATTCAACCTGTGTTTTGTTTGGGCACTTCCGTCATTTGGAAGTAGTTCAAATAAAAAACATGACGTTTTACAGTGGAGGCGAAGATTGTATAAAATTTCGTCAAATGAAGATGAAGTAGTTGATGATGCACCACAATATGACCAGAAGATTGAAAAATCATTCTTAACTGGATTGGAGTATTTTAAATTAAGTAAACCTTTTATCCCTTAACAATGATTAAAAAAATTCGAACAAAAATAAAACTCAACTTGATTGGAGTATTGCACACTACAAAGCCAACTTGTCACTAAGGGATTTCATAACGCAACAACTACAATAGCACTTTCATGTCCATATTTAAGACGATAACGGTTCGCACCGTGATAGCCACTTCAAAATGAAATGAATCAATTTCAATATAATTTCCAACAAATATCCAGGAAAAATAAATTATGTCGAATGAAAAATTACATAATAGGTATAAAAGGGCATGGATAAACAATCTAAGGAGTCACTGAGATTCCAAATAATAGACATAACTGGGTTTTTCTTGATCAATTACTAAATGTTGATTCCAAAACATAGTGGAATATATACATATTTTGTAAATTTCTCAGGACCATAAGCTAAAAGCCCCTATAATTAATTTAAACTAGTATTACTTACTATAAGTGTTATATAATTTATATAAAAGTTATGTTATATAACCTATATAACATAATTGTTATATAAGTTGTAAAACTTATATAATTGTTATCTTATATATAACAGTTATGTTTTATGATTATAACATAACTGTTATAACAGTTATGTTATATAAGTTATCAAACTTATATAACAGTTATGTTATATAAGTTATAGATCATAATTTTTATATAAGTTCTAAAAAACTTTTTTATTCTTCTTTTTGTGGCCTTATTACCCATCCCTAGCATTTCAACAGATGAGATTCAACATTTAGAACTGTGGGATTGAGATTTTGACGAGGTTTTTGATATTGATAAGGTAACTCTCTTTTCTAGTGCAATATGTTTGGCATAATCTAGCGCAGTATATTGATATGGCAAGTTAAATAGTAACTATTATATAACTCATATGAATCATCAAAATTCACACAGTTTAAAATTCATACTGATACAATTCATTTCATGCAATTCAAAACAGAGTACAATTGTTCATATCAACATACATTCAAAACAGAGTTCAAACACAAAAATAGTTCTAAACACTACTAATTACTAATTAATGATTCAATAACTCCTAAGTGGCAAATCATGAAACAACCCCCCAATAAAAAATGCTACAATTGGATAAAGAAAGTAGTTTAATTATTAATTAAGGCCCTATTTGGCCACTTGAGAGCGTGAAGAAAAGAAACATAGGAACTTCATAAAATGGTTTCATATAAAAAATTATGCATGATTTCATTCCACTCATCCCAACTCTGTAGGAAAAATGGAAAAATAGGATATAAACTTTAATTGGGCTTAAATTGATGCAACTTTCTTTCTACACTTCTGTTGTTTCACATTTTATTAATTTTCCTCTTTTTTTCAGTTTCCATAGAATTGCTTGTCAGTGAGAATAAAAGAAAGCATGAACAATCTATACATATGTACTAATCAAACTAGGGACTTAATTTATATACTAACCTTTGCTACAATATAACATGGCTTTTCTGTATATTTGACCTGCAGATAAAACACATTAAAAGATCATTGTCAAATAAATCACGATAGTCGCCATCTAATATTGTCATCTGAAGTGCGTCAAATTTAAAGAAAATGGATTTGCATAACAATCACTACTCCACATAGAACACAAACATCAAAAATAAATTTCACAAAGTAAAGGCAATATCAGTTTCTTCAATATAGATTCAGAGATTTTCCAAAACTGCAAAACTTGAAAAATAAACTCGGATTTTAGAAAGGGGAACTCTATTGCAAACACGTGTTAATATGCATACGATATTATTTTGTTAAAGTTAGAGCATATAATTTGAAACTCTCATTCACATATGAATAGCATTTGTATAAATAAATGACGTTAATGAAATATTTTCTTATTAATAAGACCGCTATCCGAGGAAAATAAATAGTAAAGGTAGATATAATATGCAGTTTAAATGTCTTACATTCCCCTTGAAGATTGTTTCAGTCTAGAAATATGTATTTACTTACAAAACAGGCAAGGTTTTATTTCATGTGTACTTTTAATATTCAACATATTAAACACAAATTCCCCCCAAAAAAGATGAAGGGGTTGAAAAATTAATGTAAACATCTACGTTTTTTTACAAGCAAAGGAACAAGTATATATAAAAATGTCCAAAAAATCCACAAACAGGGAGATCGAACCAGGGTGGAACTCCTCAAACAACAAAAAAAAAAAATCAAGTAGTGATATTTATGATGAAACATCTCCAATTCTGCCCAAATTTGCTTTTCTTTTCATCTTAAAATATCACTTTCTTATGGAAATAAGAAAAAATGTAGTAGTCATAAAGAAGAGGAAAAGATTTTCCATAAAAGGGAATTTCGCTATGGCTTACAAACTTTTTTTATGAATCCACGAGGTTAAGAAGCACAGGACCTCACTTCGATCAGTACACTGGCCCTCTCTAAAATTTCTCCTTGGTCCTTAACGGAATTAAAGGTTTCAGCAGGTGTGAAAATGAAGGGGAATGCCTTTAACTTCTAGAATGATCGGTTGTTCAGATAACTTTTTTTCTGGTACTATATCTAGTTAAGGGATGTCTTATGTGACATGAATGTACCTTTACTCATATAATCTCTCCCTCTATTTTTTTCGAACACAAAATGATTATCATCCTCTCAGCAAAGAATAGGATGGCTGTAGACACCCAATTCTAGCACCCCCTGCATCACTACAAACCTAGGTCATACCCCGAGTACTAACCTAGAGGCCATCGGGCGCTACAAGGCTCCGTTTGACCAAAAGTCAAACTCTTCATCTCGATCGAGACTGAATGAATCTTCAAAGGGCACAAAAACCCCTTTTCAACGATCCTCTCCGTGCATGATTCTGACTTACGGTGCGAGCGAACGACCCGTTTTCCCTCGAAACTTGATCAAGTGGCCATAGGATGCTCCCGGGCTCCATTTGAGCAAAGTCAAATCTTCAACTTGACTGAGACTGAATGAATCTTCAAAGGGTGTTGAAATCTCTTTCCAACGGTCCGCTCCGGTTCCAATTCTAACTTATAGTACAGACGAACGATCTGTTTTACTCCGAAAGGTCATCAAATGCTTCCAGGCCCCAGTTGACCAAAGTCAACTGGCCAAATCGAGTCAAATTCGTTGGAATGTTGAAATACATCTCATAACCTTTCCAACGGCCCACCCCGTGCACGATTCTGACTTACCATGCCGACGAACGATCCGTTTGCGTCCGACGATCCCCCATCCAAAGGATTGACGAGCGCTTTCGAGCCACATTTGACCCGAAGTCAACTCCGGAACCCGGGAGCAGTCCAAAGGACTTTAGAAGGTATCTGATGTACCTTTCCAGTAGCACACCCCATGCACGATTCGGATCAATTGATTGCATTTTATGACCATTTTTTCGAAGGAACTTGAACGAGACTGCCAAACGGTAGATTCAAAATCCGCCTATCGGTAGTGTGCCTAAAGACACCTGCCGATTGGAAGGACCAGACCTATGCCGATCGGCATGCTCTGGGCCTATAAAAAGGAGGGCCTGACCTCATTGCAAAGTGCCCAAAAAAATATGAGATCCATCCCTCTCAGCAAACTCAGAAAAAACTCTGTAGAAGTCAGCGTGATTTCTACATCCAAATCCCTTTCCAACCCTCACTTTTCATCATCTTTTTCACCAAACTTGGTGAACTAACTACCCATCATCATCATCCAAGTTCAAGGGCTTCTCTCCAATATTCAAGATCAAGATCAATATCTTCAAGAAGGTCCAACTTTCTCAACTCTCTCTTTAAATTCTCCTAAATTTGCATTAACTTGTTTTATTACTTAGCATTTTTTCTCTCCATCTCACATACCCTAATATACTTTTTATTTAGTATTATTGCACACCTCTTATTTTTCATATAAAAAAACCCTAAAAACAAGAAAAAGAAGGTTTGCTCATGAATTCCAAATGGGAACTCTCACACTTTTCTCACACTTTTCTCATAATTTTCTGACACTAAAACACCTTTTCACACACACACACACACATAAGAGAAGTCCCCGGTTGGATTTATGGGATAAACCCCACCCCCTCATTTTGCATGCGAACTACGTGGACTTTGATGCCTCTATAGGCTATGTAGGCGTCTCGGGGTAAAATAGAGACTCGAGTCCTATTTTTTTTTCCAATTTTTTATTTTTTTATTTTTCTAATTATTTAACTTAATTCTCTTATATTATACATATTTACACATACATATCTTTGTTCTTATTGGCGTATTATTCCATATGCATTATCGTTCCATTATAACGATCAACGCAAGGATAATCGCGCAAATCCTATTTTCTAATATTACTTTTGGGAACATTCCTATAGATGACTCACTCTATCTCTTCCATGATGCAAGTCGATGATTCCTATCTCCATTACATATACACATGAACACATATCACGAAGAAATAGAGGAAAATAACAACAAATCCATGAGAGACTGCAAGGGCGTAATGGGTGCCTAACACCTTTCCATTCCTTAACTTAGCCTCCGAACCCTCCTCGAATCATTTTTGGTTTCGTATGTATCAGTATGTCTTTGATATTGTCCTTCGGGATGGCTCCACCTTCTTTTGTCTGTTTTGAGTAAAATAGACTGCCGACTCCACCTCTATACATTTTTAACCTCCCACATCATCGACGATGGCCGAAGCACTCCCGAGAGGGATGCACGGGACCAAGATCCTCTCACCATACCTTCTCTCTTACCGTGAGGATCAGGGATGGCTATAGTGGTGACTCCGCTGGGGATGTTGTTTTTAGGGCTAGTCTCTGTTTACATAAATGTTTGTTTATATATTCCTCTCTCTTCTGCTCACTAAGCACACACCTTCACACTTGTATATATCCATGCTTAGTACATATTTGCTTCTCATAGTCATGTTTACCACCTATTTAGTATGATGTTCATCAATGAAATAGACATCTCTCTATAATATTCTGATAAAAGGATCATGCATTTTTCACACTACTCCATCAAAGAGCATTGCTATTTACCAAATTTTGTCCCGTAACTGGAGGGTCACTTCGTGATGGGCGTGAGTCCGGCAGGGCGCAGTTAGCCTAAGCGATATGACTCTCACCTTCCATTGGCCAAGTACATTCGACGTATATCAAACGATTCCCCCCGCATCATACCGCTTGACCGAAGTCATGACGGGAGGTATATCGCAGGGAATTCATTCACGTATGTCGAGTATATCTAATTTTCTCTCACACGTACTGTCCCCATGAGTTATATCGTGAGGCAATTCACGTACGTACCAATTTCCCTCAAAAGCAAGATGTATATCGTGGAAGTCATGCCAAAGAGGGGAACCGTTTTCGATTAACCCAACAAAACTGCATACCCACATATAGGCGTCAGACCTAGGGCACTCATGCTAATTTGTCGATTTCTACCCGAAACTCTACCGAAATGACGGGTCAGCATGCCGTCAAAATTCTCGAGCGATTTCATCTTTTTTAAATTGGAATCCTTTCCATGAGCTTGGTAACGAGTCCAACTTTTTCATATAATAAGTCAAACCCCAATTTTTTCCAAGCTCGGGTCCCGTCAGGCATTTCCTTTTTGCATTTAGGTAAACCTAATACAAGAGAGAACATAATAATTATAATAATTATGCTAAGACCCGTCTCCTATTCATTCTCTCCTCCCCTTTATCAAAAATACGAAAAAAAATTCCCCTTTCTTTATCAAAAATCCAAAAACATTTCTCCTCACCAAAATATTTTGTCTTCCAATCTCAAAAAGAAAAACAATGTCAAAAATATTTTCATTCCTTTTTCAAAAATAAATCCCATTCTACAACTTCTCAGGTCAATTGCACGCCCTTGGCCTGGCTTTTTATTGGTTTCGATCTTCAGTCGAATCACCTCGGAGTTTCGTCCGTTCCCCTGCTACTTCTTTCGAGTCCAGAATCCATCCACTTTTCATGGAGACTACAGATCAAGTACTAGTTGTGCAGTTAGATCTGATGACAGTCTTATCTCAGCTCGTGTCCAAGATTGACAACCTCCAGATTGAAGTCTGCGAGATGCAACGAAATCAAGTTCTTGTTCCTCCAAAGCCCGAGGCCTTATTCCCTCACACAATGGGTCCACCTGAGCCTATCTGGATTCTCGAAGAGTATCATCACGCTCCACGTGCCCCTCCTGCTAATGGCTAGCTGTCTGCTTAGCTTCCTATGCCAAACCTTGCCTAGCCTGGGGCTAACTTGCCTATGGTCATGGATCCAAAATAGGAAGAGTTGAACAAGGTCAAAAAAGATCTCAAGATGCTAACTAAGAAATTATACCAAGTCAGAATCTCTGAGAATTACATGGACTGCACCCACATGTCTCCTTATCCTAAAGAGAGGTTACCCGAGAAATTCAAGATGACAAATATCAAGAAATTAGGAGGGAATGGACCCCCTATTGTTCATCTTCGCAATTATCATCGTTCTATGACTCTCTTAGGGGCTTCTGAAGAAGTTATGGCCCAATTATTTCAGCAAACTTTGAAGGATAGTGCCCTCTGATGGTTTTTGTCTCTCGAGGAGTCCAAAATCCGTAGCTGGGAGGATATGGCCCGGGAATTCATGTCTCAGTACAAATACAATGAAGAGCTTGAGGTCACCTGCCATGATTTAGAGATGCTCAAACAGAACTCTGGGAATCAGTCAGTAACTTCATAGCCCAATGGAGGGAAAAAGCAGCCACCATGACCAATCGGCCATCCGAGGAAGAACAAGTCAACATAGTGAAGAAGAACTTATTACCTCATGTCCGAGCAATAATGTGAGGACAATACTATCCCCACTTTCGAGATCTCAAAGAAGCAGGTGTAGAAATCGAGGAAGGTCTTACTAAAATAGAAGTTGAACCAAAGAAAGTGTCCGGACAGTTCACTCCCAGAAAATATGATAAGCCTGTCAGTACTGCAGTCTCAACCATCAACAACATATCTCAACCAACCACCTCGTGGGCACCAGAAAGATGCCCTGTCCTAGCCCGAAAGGAATACATCGAGCTCCATACTCCTCTAACCAAAGTTTATCAGGACCCGTTAAGCTGAAACCTTATTAAACCCTTGGACTCCCATCCATTGCCAAATTCACTTCCAAAAAACTTCAAGGAAGATGCCCATTGCGCTTTTCACCAATCTGTTGTCCATGCCAACGACCAATGCTTTCACCTTCATAACATAATCCAAGGTCTAATTGACTGAGGTGCCATTACTCCACTAGCCAATCCTAAACCAAACACTACTCGCAACCCACTCCCAAATCATGCCAATGCCATCTTCCTAGAAGAGAACCCATAATTTGATCCCTCAACTAAAATCACACCCATATACTCTCCCAAACCTCTCAAAACTTGCCCATATTTCCTGCTACACCCTACTAGCCTCGCTGATCAAGCACTGTCACTCCTTACCAGAGCATGCATTGCTGTCCGTACCCATTCTGAAAATGGAAGTATGGAATTATCAGAAGTATTAAACCAACTCCTAGAGTTCGGGCTAAAACTGCCCTCGCAGATGATCATTGATTGCCAGAAGTTCAGTATACTATTCTTGGAAGCACGAAAATGGGCCCGAAAGTCAGACAGTTGGTTAGTACTAATCGATGAAGTCAGCCTAGATGACGTTGTCCAGATCATGGTAGAATTATTAAGGCAAACCAATAATATTTGTAGTATGCTTGAGTTATTTGATACTCTGAAGCTACAAGGGCGCCTGGTCCTTTTACCCTTACTTCTCCTCGCAGAATGGGAGGACCTGTACGAAGAAGACATTGAAGTCATAGAATGCATTGATTTTACATGGAAAGACAGAATTGTTGCCACTAGATGGGGGAAAGGATTCAAAGATTCAAATGAAGAGTAAGCTTTAAAGATGACTGGCCCGGTAGTCGACATGTGTGGGATAATATCATTTAAAGAACTCCTCGGAGAAATAAACAAGGTGGCAGAACAACTCGAGATCGATGAGGAAACAGGGTTCATACTCTTCCCTTCTTCAGTAAATCACATAACCAGATCAGGGAGGCATTGCCAAATCCCAAGCTTACTACCAGCCAATTGCAAAGGGAAGGGTGTTGAAAACCTTCCTATGCTAGAGATGACCCTCGAGGAGAGCCAGATCGTCAACTAACTGAAGAAAACTCAAGCTAACATCACTCCATGGGGGTTTTTCATGTCTTCCAAGCTACACAGAAATGCTTCGATCAAGTTACTCACCGAACCCACAGTTCCTCCTTCTACCACACTAGAAGAAGCGATAAATTTAGTCGGATCCTTGACCTCTACCCGAATGCTATCCTTTTTCGAAGAAGAAATCCCCAGAATTGGGTCAAACCACAATCATGCACTCAACATCTCTGTCGAAGTTATGGGGAAGATCATACCACTCTCGCTTGTAGATAATGGATCCGTCTTGAATGTCTGCCCATTAAGAATCATCAAATGCTTAGGACTGAAGGAAAGTGACCTCGCTTCAACCTCTGCTGTTGTACGTGCCTACGATAATACCCGTCGGAAAGTGACGGGATCCATAAAACATGTAATAGGGGCTGGCCCTATAAACCCTGTCATTAAATTCCAAGTTATTGACATCCCAGCTTGTTTCAACCTATTGATTGGATGACCTTGGCTCCACAGTATTAAGGGTGTGTCTTCCTCGCTCCATCAGAAATTGAAGCTCTTCATCGACGGATGAGTCATCACCATTTTGGGCGACGACGACAATGCCAAGGGTGCAAGTACCAGTAATCCAATCCTTGAGATACAGCATGGGTCAAATGATACGCTCCTATCAGGATTCCGAGTTGAGCCACTTCTACTCCCGACAGGGGACGATTTCAGAGAAAGGGTTTGTCCAACATACGACCCTCAAAGAAACATCAATGTGATTCAAATGTTCAAAAACATGCACTTCATGCCCGGACTGGGGCTAGGACAAAGACAACAAGAAATACTTGAACCCATCATACTGAAAAAATCTTTCCCACCTTATGATTTGGGGTATCAATGATTGGGCATAAATTCTTCACATTTATCCCCTTAATTTCGGTATTTGTATGATCTCGTGCGGTGTAAATAGATTGGATTTGGCTTATATTTATGCTACTAACCCTTTTTGGCAAGTATTTCGTATTTTGTGTATCTCTTATGTGTTTATAGGTATTTCATGTAAGTTAGTGCCAAAGAGAACTCAAAACAGTGAAAGAAAACCAAGAAACGGGGAGTAAAGGACATTTTCATAATTTTCAGCCTTATTCCGAAGGTGGGGCCAATTGGAAAGTTGAAGATCTTTCAATTACAAGAACACTAGAAAAAACGGCACCTCAATCGGAGTCCCGGTGTGAAAGTTATGAGCAGTCAAAGATAGAAGAAAAGGTCAAATAAAGACAGGACCGCCCATAAATTAAAAGAACCGGTCCGCACAAGACTGGTCCTCCTAGAAATTAAAAGAACAGGTCCGCACTGGACCGGTCCACCCAGAAATTAAAAGAACCGGTCCGCATTCAAGGCAAACCGGTCCAGAGGACGACAGGACCAGTCCGGATCAAAGCTAACCGGTCCGGAGGAGGAGGGGACCGGCCCGGCTGTCGCAATTTTTATTTTCTTATTTTCCTCTAATGGAGAGTTCTAGTGCTTCTAGAACTCTTGGAGTCTTGTAGGGTATAAAAACCCGTTTTATTATCATTATTTGAACGAGGAATTAGGAAGAATTTTAGTTAATTTTCCATTCTTTTCCAGAAACCCTAGTTTAGATACAATTTACAACTTTAATTCCAATAGTTGAAGATCAGTCAAAAATTATTTGATTACAAGTTTTAATAATTGTTGCTATTACTTCTTTGGTAAGATTAGTGAGTTATTTCTTCTCTTTAATTCCTTTCTACAACATTCCACAAATTTTCCTTAGTTTAATTATGGTTTTCTGCACATCAAACACTGTTTTCATTACTTTCAGCATGTTAGGCTAGATTTTCTAAGGCCGGGATACATGAACCCAGCCTGATGTGTTAGTTGCATGTGTATAAAATTACTCCTCTAAATTTAGTGATTGATTACAACCGTATTTCGTACGAACGCAACAATTGTAGATCTTTATATCTTGTTTGCCTATGGGTAACCAAGATGATTTAGAATGCAATTCGAGTGTAATTATTGCGATACCGATTTACTCCTCCTCAGATTAAGTATTACGCGGGCTTGAACCTCGTATACATAATGCTTGGGAGTACTAAATTTTGGGTCAAAATTAATCAGTTAAACTTACGATTAGTATTATAACTGCAATACACTAGGGTTGGGGGATTGTATTCCCGTCCTGTTTTTCTCATCACTTAGTTCAAAAGTTTCAAATCATCTTTTAATCATATTTTAGGTAATTTAGTATAATTTCATCTCGTCATAAGTTCATAATTGCATTTAGTTGTAATCAATTTTCGAAGCCAATTCATTTTTCCTTTCTTTTTAGAGTCAGAGTTAGGATTCACTCATCTTTCCCGTCGTTGTCCTTTTTCCCTGAGGATCGATACCCGACTTATCGGATTATTACTTGAGCGACAGGCTTATACTGGAGCCTAGAGAGTACGCACTTCAGAGACACATTCTGAGTCGCATCAAGTTTTTGGCGCCGTTGCCGGGGAATTAGGTAGACTTAGGATTTGATCAAGTCAATCTAAAACTTTGACCAAAAATTTCCAAAAATCCAAAAACATATAAAAATTTCAAAAAGCACAAAAAGATTCATCATCATCTCTCATAAGCTGGTAATGCAAAATTCTGAACTCACTCCCACACCCCATAATACTCCAACCCGTATTCACGAAAATCTAATAGTTGAGTACGACCCCGATAGCCCCCACACTCCTAACGCCCCACAGTTTTGGATTCCACCTCCCACACCGTTACACTCAATCTCAAATAACACTCCATTTTCCTTCTTGGGACACACCTCCGAGCACACTTCGAGTACATCAAGTGAGATCACCGAGTCATTAAAAGAGAGAGAGATGTCGCAACATGGTAGTGCAGCCGCCGGTGAAGAAGAGGCCCCATACCGCCCGCTAAGAGAAATTTTATATCCCGAGCGCACTGTCGCTCCGGGATGCATTATACTCCCGTATAATGCCGAGCAATTTCTCTTTAAAAACGGGATGATCCAGATGTTACCCCATTACCATGGTATGGATTCTGAAAAGCCATACCTTCACATTAGGGAATTTGAGGATGTGTGCGATACTCACAATGATCAAACTTGCACACAAGAGGTGATCCACCTCAAACTCTTCCCCTTCTCGCTCAAAGATAAAGCTAAGACCTGACTATGGTCTTTACCTCCAAGCTCGATTCCATCTTGGAACAAGTTGCAATCGAGATTTCTCAAGAAATTCTTCCCACCACATCGAACAATCTCCATAAAGGCTCAAATTCAAGCGTTCAGACAATCTGAAAATGAGCCATTTCATCGATGTTACGAACGTTTCAATGAGTTAGTTACTTCATGCCCCCATCATGGATTTGATTCAGTGCAAATCATTTCTTTTCTCTATAATGGGTTGAACCTTAACTCCAAGCAACTCGTTGAAACCATGGATAGTGGTCCGTTTGTCGACTTAGACACCCACGATGCTGAGCTTCACCTGAGGTATGTCGCCGAGACTACCCAATCCTGGGATACATCTGACCCTAATGCTCAAAATCGAAATCGTCAAGTGGCCACCACTCCATCGGCGTCCGGCCTATTTCAGGTAGAAAATAGTTCTATAGCGGACAGTCGAATCGATATACTTGAGAAAGAAGTGCGAGACCTACGTGGGATATGTGGAAGAGGACCAACTGGATCCATACCAAACCCCGTCGAGAAGGTGTGTGCGATTTGTGAGGCGGGTCATTCAACTGAGGAATGCCCGACTATACCCGCCTACAAAGTGATGCTTCAAGAGCAAGTTAGTGGTATACGAGGATTTAAGGGTAATTTTGGTGCACCGCACGGGAATTATTACAACCCTTCATGGAAAAACCATCCTGGTTTTAGTTATGGGCAACAACATGCTGCGATGAACCCTACTTCACATGTTGCCCCTCCTCCACCATAAAACTTTCAACAAGCTCCACACATGCAAGGATATGTGCAAGAACCACCACCTCAAGGAGCTTATATCCCGCCACCGCGGAGAAATCTCGAGGATACTATGAATCAATTTATCAATAGCCAGACTGCAACCAATACTAGATATGATCGCCTGATCAGCGACATAAATGCAAATCTGTCAAAGATACAATCCTCGTTGAGTGTCCAAGAGAAGGGAAAGTTTCCTGCCCAAGGCCAAAGACCTCTCCAAGGTCAAACTAGTGTTAGCTCGGCACCCCATGGACATCCTGAGCAATGTAGCGCAATTACCACTCTACGTAGTGGGAGAGTAGTTGACTTGTCACCTCCCCCACAAGACGTAACGAAAGACAAGGAGATTTTGCCCGGTACGAAGGAGGCCGAAGATGTCCCCTTGAATGAGAGTGACAAAGAAGACGCTAGTGAGACCGAGGTAGTAGTGAAACCACCCTTCGCGGCACCGTTTCCCCTAAGGTTGAATCCTTCCCATAAAGGACACCCACGTGATGAAGTTCTAGACATGCAAAAGCAAGTAAAACTGAATTTACCATTCCTCGATGCCATTAAGCAAATTCCAGCTTATGCAAAAATCATCAAAGACTTGTTGATGGTAAAGAGAAAGATGAAGGTAAATAAAAATGTCTTTCTAGCACAGAACGTGAGCTCCATTCTACTTAACGATCTCCCGCCCAAATTCAAAGATCCCGGTTCACCCACTATTTCCTGTATCATTGGAGAGAATAAAATAAAAAAAGCCTTACTTGATTTGGGGGCAAGTGTCAATATCCTCCCTTATTCCATTTATAGGCAACTTGATTTGGGCAATCTCAAACCCACAAGGATCACCCTCCAGTTAGCAGATCGAACCGTGAAGATCCCAAGAGGCATAGTTGAGGACGTGATCGTCCAAGCTGACACTTTCTACTTCTCGGTAGACTTTGTCATTTGGGACACGGAGCCCTCCTTCACCTCAAGAAACCATGTTCCCATAATTCTTGGGTGCCCTTTCTTAGCTACGGCTAACGCAATCATTAATTATCGGAATGGGAGAATGCAACTCACTTTTGGGAACATGACTTTATAGACTAACATCTTCCATAACGCCCAGTATACGGGGGAAGAAGATGATCTTCATGCGGTGAGCCTAATTGATGAGATCGTAGAAGAGCAGATTGAGGAAAATTTCTGTGGAGACGCCTTAGAATCTTGCTTAGTGTCTAGTCATGAGAGCGAAGGAACTTATACCGCGATTGAGAGAGAGGGGGGGTAGAAGAGAGAAAAATAGTGAAGTTAGAGATCAAGCAAGTAAGGGAGGACGTAGGCACTACTCGAGAGAGAGCTAGAGGACATGAGCATGGAAGAATTTGAAAAAGAATTCGATCCGGTGGATGAGAGCCTTAACGACGAAGTCCAAACTCTATTGGATTCATGTAGTCACTTAGAAGAAAGCGAATGGAAAGATAAAATCGATGAATTCCTTCTTTTTGACCATCCACCCATACCACTAGAGGTCCCGAAGGCGAGTGAGGAGAAAAGTTATGTTTCATCCAACCCAGAGCATGACCCATGCATTCCAAAAATGGAAAGAAACTTAGGTGTTCCCTCCGAGTCGATCCAAGCAGGCCACGCTTTGAGTAAGCATCACGAGGATCCCTTTCCAATTAGTCACGATGAGTCTCCCGGTCTATCCTTTATCTATGGGCGAGGTCCCAACTTGTTCCGATTATTGGTTTATGATATGAAGACGGGAGAGACGTGGAGAGCATTGGACCCTGTGAGTGGGGTCGGGTGAGTTTGTGGAGAGATGAGAGGTCGTTGCACCCCCGACGCGTATGGGGTGATTTTTATTGTATTATTGAGTCATGCGTTCGGGTCGTTCAGTGTCTTTATGCATTTTCTCCATTTGTTTGTTTTATTTATTGCACTTATTATTTTGACTTGTTTAGCTTTTAGTCCTTTTTGCTTGAGGACAATGCAAAAGTCTAAGTTAGGGGTGGTCACAAATGCGTATTTCTAAAACTTCACAAATTTTCAAAATGCCCTGAAATTTAAAAAAAAAAATCTTGAAAAAACCCGAAAATATTTTTGTTCAAAATAAATAAAAGTTGGAATTCATATTTCTCAAAAATATCATTAAAAGTCGGATTAAAGTTCAAGTTGTAAAAATTCAACATACACAAAGCCAAAAATTGACCAAAGATGGAAATTGAATGAAAATTGACGACTTAATGAATAAGTGTGGAGATTAACAAACCCGGTGAGATTCGACCCTATCACTTTTTGTGAGTGTTTAAATCAATCCGAGTTAATTGTTAACTCAAAGTTCTTTTCAGCGCCTAAAAATTCGTCGAGGATCTCAATCCTTTCATTTTGATCGGTTATGAAAGACGTGTGTGATATTGCTTTGAAAAACGTGCCAAAATTGATCTCTAAATTTTAATTCATCTCGAAACGCATATGGTAACGCAATTGGTATTTTGGACAATGAAGTAGGCCCTCGTTTGTCACCCAAAAATATTGGCCAGAAAAAGTAGCGAAAAATTACCCCTTTTGTAACCCTATTTGAGTCAAACAAATTGTCCCTTTCGTTTGATAACCCGAAAAACCCAAATAGCCCGGAATTACGAAAAATGGAAAAATAAGTCCAAAAAGTGCATATAAAGGGGCAAGAGAAAATAAATAAATATGCTCAACAAAAATAGTGAGAAAAGAAAAGAAGTGAAAAACAGAAAAAATACAGAAAAAGAAGAAAAAAATGAGCAATAGCCCGAAAAAAGCACAAATGGACATCATAAATGACTTCTCCAATTCCAAGCTTCCCTACCATTTTCTTTTTACCCCATATACCTTAAAACTCGAAAAATTCCTAACCGAGTCTAAATTGCGAAATTGATTACCGCGTGGAGAGCTAATACACCAAAAGATAATAAAGGAGATTAAGTTCGTGAATAAGAGGTAATGTTCCCGTTTTTAAAATCGTAATCCGTTGATGAGATCCTATCACTATAAAATTCCTGTCTTTCTACTTGTATGCGTGACTTTGCGTCCATTATATTTACTCTTTATATCACGCATACCGAGAGAATAGCCATAATTCGAGAGATTTGTTTGTGAGAGTATTCCGTGAGAATTTGAAATCAAAATAAATTTTTGGGTAAGTAACGTAATGATCAATCGGTGGAAATCGGCGGTTATATTTTCGGCTTCGCACACACGCACTATGATTTGAGACGATTGAACATGACTTGATGATGACTATTTTCTGGGACAGGTTGAATTACGCAATTTTTGCGTATTTTGAATTTTCTTTGAGTCGAATTTTGGGGGTACATTCTCTGCAAACCCTCACGAGACACCACTCGTCCTACTAGGATGACCTATGGGTTTAAAGGCTTGTTGCATATGCTAAATGCAATCGCTTGCCCGCGAAAAAGTTATTCTATCCCAATAAAATGTGATTTTCAAGAGCTAAGCCTTGCTAGGATTCTTTTACATTGCTCGGGACGCGCAAAGTTATAAGTTAGGGGGATTTAATTAAGCATAAATTCTTCACATTTATCCCCTTAATTTCGGTATTTGTATTATCTCGTGCGGTGTAAATAGATTGGATTTGGCTTATTTTTATGATACTAACCCTTTTTGGCAAGTATTTAGTATTTTGTGTATCTCTTATGTGTTTACAGGTATTTCATGCAAGTTAGTGCCAAAGAGAACTCAAAACAGTGAAAGAAAACCAAGAAACGGGGAGTAAAGGGCATTTTTGTAATTTTACAGCCTTATTCCAGAGGTGGGGCCAATTGGAAAGTTGAAGAGCTTTCAACTACAAGAACACTGGAAAAAAAGAAACCTCAATCGGAGTCCCGGTGTGAAAGTTATGAGCAGTAAAAGATAGAAGAAAAAGTCAAATAAAGACAGGATCGCCCAGAAATTAAAAGAACCGGTCCGCATTGGACCGATCCGACCAAAAATTAAAAGAACCTGTCCGCATTCAAGGAAAAACGGTCCGGAGGAGGACAGGACCGGTCGGGATCAAGGAAAACCGGTCCGGAGGAGGAGGGGACCGGTCCGGCTGTCGCAATTTTTATTTTCTTATTTCCTCTAATGGAGAGTCCTAGTGCTGCTAGAACTCTTGGAGTCTTGTAGGGTATAAAAACCCGTTTTATTATCATTATTTGAACGGGGAATTAGGGAGAATTTTAGTTAATTTTTCATTCTTTTCCAGAAACCATAGTTTAGATACAATTTACAGCTTTAATTCCAATAATTGAAGATCAGTCAGAAATTATTTGATTACAAGTTTTATTAATTGCTGCTATTACTGCTTTGGTAAGATTAGTGTGTTATTTCTTCTCTTTAATTCCTTTCTACAACATTCCACAAATTTTCCTTAGTTTAATTATGGTTTTCTATACATCAAACACTGTTTTCATTATTTTCAACATGTTAGGCTAGATTTTTTAAGGCCGGGATATATGAACCCAGCCTAATGTGTTAGTTGCATGTGTATAAAATTAGTCCTCTGAATTTAGTGATTGATTACGACCGTATTGTGTAGGAACACAACAATTGTAGATCTTTATATCTCATTTGCCTCTGGGTAACCGAGACGATTTAAAATGCAATTCGAGTGTAACTATCGCGATACCGATTTACTAGTCCTCAGATTAAGTATGACGCGGGCTTGAATCTCGTATACGTAATGCTTAGGAGTACTAAATTCTGGGTCAAAATTAATCAGTTAAACCTATGATTAGTATTATAACTGCAATACACTAGGGTTGGGGGATTGTATTCCCGTCCTGTTTTTCTCATCAATTAGTTCAAAAGTTTCAAATCATCTTTCAATCATATTTTAGGTAATTTAGTATAATTTCATCTCTTCATAAGTTCATAATTGCATTTAGTTGTAATCAATTTTCGAAACCAATTCATTTTTCCTTTCTTTTTAGAGTCAGAGTTAGGATTCACTCATCTTTCCCGTCGTTCCAACTTCGTTGTCCTTTTTCCCTGAGGATCGATACCCGACTTATTGGATTATTACTTGAGCGACAGGCTTGCACTTGTGCCTAGAGAGTATGCACTTCTGAGACACATTCTGAGTCGCGTCAATCAACCATCAAGATAAGAGCTCAGAATGATCTGCCAATCTCGATCGAAGAGAAGACTAGAGTGCATCCTAACTGTCCCAGGTGACTCCTTGAATGGACGATTCATCAAAGAAGGCGAAGACTTTCCCTTTTGCGGATTTTTGTAACTATGGTATGACCATACAGACAAGAAGATGATGACTGGAATGGAGATCTTTTTCCAAGATAGCTGTCCATGGGCCGACAGTTCCCAACACCATGCACAATCGCTCATCAAACATACCGAAGATTTCGAGGGAAGTGACTCTGAGGATTTTCTTAACTTACAGACACTGGGGCTGACACTCTGCATGATTCATTCAGGCACTACATCACTGGATCCATCCCATCTGATTAAAGTTGTTGATACACCTCTCCTCAACTCGCATGTTGAGCCAGTTCTGCCTATTGAAATCCCACCCAATCCCAATGTTTACCCCATCTCTTCTTCTGTTGTCTATCCTTGCTTTAATGTAATAGAGACCTCCTTTGATGAGGTTCTCAATGTTGTTTTTCCTCTCAATGAAATAAATGAAGATTTTGAGTATCTTGTTGTGCCTTACATTAATTGTTTAGATTTTAATCAAACTTTTGATGATGATAATTTTGCAAATGAACAATTCTTAACTGATCTAAATAAGGTTAATAACAAACAACATAACCGCGTTCAATTTAATGAAGAAGAAACAGTTATTGTTAACCTCGGTTCTAGTGGCCAACTACGCGAGATTGATACCCTTGACAAGCATGAGCGCGCTCAACTCGAAGAATTACTAAAGCTCCGCACCGAATGGTCGCTCAAAGTCAAAGAAGAAGTGGTCAAACAGCTGAACGTGGACTTCATTCACGTGATCGAGCATCCCACATGGCTAGCCAACATAGTGCCTGTGCCGAAATCAGGAGGGAAAATTTGGATGTGTGTAGACTATCGAGAGTTGAACAAAGCCTCTCCAAAAGATGATTACCCTCTACCCTATATCAACATGATCATGGACAACACAACCGGTCATGCTCTCAAGTCATTCATCGACGGGTTTTCCAAACACAACCAAATCAAAATGCACCCAGATCACCAAGAAAAAATCGCATTCATCACACCGTAGGGAACCTTTTGCTACACTGTTATGCCATTTGGTCTCAATAATGTTGGGGCTACCTACCAGAGGGTTTCCATAACCATCCTAGATGATCTGATTCACAAAGAAGACGAGGTATATGTGGATGATATGATTATCAAATCCAAAACTAGAGAAGGTCATGTTCCCTCTCTCCAAAAGTTCTTCGAACGACTGCAACGGTATCAGATGAGACTCAATCCACATAAATGTGTCTTCGACATTACAAAGGGAAAACTCTTGGGATTCATAGTCAGTGAGAAGGGGATAGAAGCAGACCCTGCCAATTTGAAAGTCATACTTGAGATGCCACCTCCCCGAACGGAGAAACAAGTCCGTGGATTCCTTGGGAAATTGCAATACATCAGTCGGTTCATCATCCAGCTAACCTCCATCTACGAACCTATTTTTAAACTCCTCCAAAAGGGCTCACCCAAGGTTTGGAATGAGTCCTACCAAGAATCCTTTGACTGAATCAAACAATATCTGACCCAATCCCGGTACTCATGCCACCACAGCCTGGTCTCCCCCTTCTCCTATACCTAACTATAACCAACACTGCAGCTGGGGCTTTGCTAGACCAATACCTTGAAGAATCCTGGAAAGAAAGATCCATCTATTACGCTAGTCACAAATTGACCGAATATGAAGTCAACTACACTTCTTTGGAAAAGGTATGTACCGCGCTTATTTGAGTCACCCAAAAGTTATGACACTACATGCTCGCCTTCCCCATTAAACTTGTATCCCGAATGGACCCCATCAAGTACCTGCTTGAGAAACCCGCCTTATCCAGCTAAATAGCTCGATGGTTGATGCTCATAGCCAAGTATGATATCGTGTACGTCATGTAGAAAGCCATGAAAGGAAGATCCATCTCTGACTACCTCGTTGACTACCCTATGGAAGAAGCTGATGTCTAGATCTACGAATTCCCAGGTGAAAACATCATTTGCGTCGCTCAAGATGACCTTCGATGGCAGATGTTCTTCGACGACGCTGACAATAAAAAAGATATGGCATAGGGATACTTCTAATCGCCCCAGATGACTCCCACACTTCCATCGCTATCAAATTGGATTTCCCCTTCACCAATAACATGACTGTATACAAGGCGTGTACGGTAGGCCTCAAAGTTGCTCTCAAGAAAGGTATTCAATGCGTAGATGTCTACGGGGATTCTGCCCTCATCATCGATCAAGTGATCAGAAAATGGAAAGCCAAGGACGAGAAACTCCAACCCTTCCTTGCCCACTTAGAAGAACTAGCCTCCCAATTCCTAGATATCACCTTCCACTACCTACCTCGAGCAAAGAATAACCTAACCGATGCCTTTTCTACCTTAGCCTCCATGGTTAACATGCCTGAAGGTATGACAATGGCCCCCTTCCTAGTCCAAAAGCAAGATAAACCAATCCACTGCTACCAAATTGAGCTCATCACCAAAGAAGATCCTGAGCTAGCCAATTGCTGGTACTACGATATTTGGCACCTCCTCAAGCATGGTCAGTATCCCAAATGTTCCAATAAGAAAGACCAAGCAATCTTCCGAAGATTGGTCGCTCAGTACATCATCTGTCACAAAGCTCTGTTTAAAAGAAACTTCGATGGAACCCACCTACACTGTATTGCAGGGGCTGACATTGAAGAGACAATGCAGAAAATCCACAGCGGGGAATGCGAGCCCCGTCACATGCTTGCCAAAAAGATTATCTGACAAGGCTACTACTGGACCACCATGGTCCAGGATTGCACCACCTATGTCCGGAGATGCCTCAAATGCCAATCGTTTTCAAACCTTCAATACCTGCCTCCGCGAGAATTATACAACATGACTTCTCCCTGGTCGTTATCCACTTGGGGCATTGACATCATAGGGAAGGTTACACCCAAGGCTTCGAACGTGCATGAATTCATCCTAGTTACCATTGATTACTTCACCAAATGGGTCGAAGCTGAGTCATACGTAGTTCCGAATGCCAAGAAAGTGACCAAATTCATCAGGAAGAACATCATTTGTGAATATGGGGTCCCACATGAACTAGTGTCAGATAACGGGTTGCACTTCGAGGCAGAAGTCACAGAAGTGGTCGACGAGTATGGGATTCAGGGACAAAAATCTTCTCCCTACCGACCTCAGACCAATGGTGCAGTCAAAGCCGCCAATAAAAACCTCAAAGCCATCATCGGTAAGTTGATCAAAAGATGTCAAGATTGGGATGACCGAATCTCTTATGCCCTTTGGGGCTACCAAACCTCAATCCGAACTTCTACAGGCGCTACCCCTTACTCTCTGGTCTATGACATGGAAGCAGTCCTACCCATTGAGCTAGAAATCCCTTCGCTTCGCATTATGCTTGAAAGCCAAGGCAGTGAGGAGGACTGGAATCAAAGGCGTCTCGACGAGTTGTCACTCTTGGATGAAAGGAGACTGAAAGCGTTGTATCACATATAAGGGTACCATCATCGAATAACGCGTTCATTCAACAAGAGAGTTAAGGATCACGGTGTCCGAGAAGGGGACTTAGCCCTTAAGGAAATCATAGAACCCATTTGGGACCCCAGAGAGAAGTTCAAGCCCAATTGGAGTGGCCCCTACATTGTAAAGAATATCTTATTTGGAGGTGTCGCTATGCTCACCGACCTTGATGGAGAAAAGATGGCTCGTCTAGTCAACCTGGATCGTCTCAAGAAAATCTACCCCTAGTTCGAAATCTTGGCACGCTAAGACTCTTCTCATCTCCCTTCAATTCTAAAAAAAATAAAAATAAATAAATAAATAAAAAATCTTCATTTCCCTCTACCCAAGAACTACGTGGGCCTGATCCTCTACAAAACCATTTGCCTTCAGAAAAATTAAAACTTTTCAAAATCCCCCATAGGTATGTAGGTAACTCATACATCTTACATGAGCACGACCCTTTCTTTTTCACAAAAAGACTATTCTTTTCTTATCTCCGAGAATGACAGTTCACTTTAACATATACTTGAACAAAAGGATTATGCATGCCTTAGCGATCGGTATAGATAATTCAAAATACAAAGTTCATCAAAAGCACAGGTGAATGATAAAAAACTTATTTCTTTCACTAATAAGAAATTACAGTGCAAGTACATAAGAAAATGGATGGATAACTCCCCAACTCTTCTAAAAAGCCAAATAAACTCCCAAATTTATCCCCCATTACAAAACAAACTCCCCAAAAGTCCTACCCACGGCTACCAAAGGAGATCGCTCCATCATCATCTACATCCTCGGGTCCCAAAGCTTCCCCTGTCTGAATAGAGTGCCACAGACGCTCCATAGACCGATAAGCTCGAACCAGCCTCGAAAAAACCACAACACCTCCCTCCATGGTATCGGATAAGACAAACCACCTTTATCCAATCTCCACTACCAACATCTTACTAACTACTCTTCTCCACAACCACTTCATATAATCCCCACAGATGTGCCAGACTCTCCCAACAGATTGAGAAGGACGGGTCGACGGACGTCGACTCTCCCACAAAGAGCCAAGCCGCATGCGTAGACGCTTTGTCGGGTCTTCTACCGGAAAAAAATCCAGTGTCCAGCCAAATTGGTACAGAAGCTGCCAAGGGAAATAAAAAGAGGTATATTTGAGACCAACTAGCCGAACATACGGGTATTCCCCCTGCTCCAGAATAGGCAGCAGCTATCCCCACCAAGGCACTGACCGACGCAGACTTAGAGCCCCATGCTCCACAAACCAATTCTCCCAGCTAACGATATCCAGGCTAACACTGATGAAATGGCGGGAAAAGAAGTTGGGCACAACCGACAAAGGATATTCCGGAGGAGCCACCAAGCGGAATCTTTTAGATAACCACATGAACATCATCACAGGGTTACCCCTCAGAAAGTCAGAACGACCTTCTCTCCAGGCATCTAGGCCATTCAAAGTCTCCGCCAGTATCACTACCGCAGGATTGTGACGGTATGACATCCATGAAGTAATGGCTGCAAGTTGTGGGTTCACTAGTACTTCCCCAGTCACCAGTAAAAATTTTGAAACCAATCCCAGAACAACAGCTCCGACATATCCAGCATCACCAACCTCCTGCAAATACACAGACCGCAGCACCGTCAGAAGGGAAATCATTCCTCCAATAACCAAAGGTCTACCTGGCGAGGGCGAGACGTGAAGAAGTCTAGCCAACAGCTCCCTAGGAGATCGAGAAAACTCAAGCATAACACCCGTCACACTAGGGTTTACCCCCAATATGGCAGAAAATTCCTCATAAGTTGGACAGACTTCTTCCAAGATAAAGCGGAATACATAGTCTTTGAGGTACCAAAATTATACCGCCGCCATCAGCATGTTCCACACTATGGGTCGATTACGCCATAAAGAAACTCGACGCATATTGAAAGCATCGTAGTCAGCGTTGTAGGAGCACATCGCCTCCAAAGTCTCGAGGTAGTTGGCAAACTCAACACTACCAGGGAGAGCCATCTCACAGAATAAGAAAGCAAGAATGTGAAGGTGTGATGAAAAATATTCCACCCTTATCCCTTTTTTACTTGAAAACCAACCCTTGTAGAAATCGGAGGGAATCCTGCCCCATAAGGTACCAAAAGCTAAAGAGAGTACCAATCAAAGCCTTGATTGATTATACTGGACTAACTTGTCGATAGGCAGGATAAGGGGCTTGACGATCGGCAAACATCTATTTTTGGAAACTTACCTTTTTCCTCTTTTTATAAAATAAAAAAATAAAAAAACTCAGTGAAAATAAATTGATATTCCCCACAGAATTGCAAACCCCTTTTCATCTTTAAGTTATTTCTCAAAAAAAAAATTCCTTCACTTCTAAAAAAATCCCCCTTTACGGTCTCAGTAGCAAAGTAAAAAGCACATATGTATTCATTCATTCATTACTAATAGAAGATAATAAAAAACTCCATTGCATTGCTTAGATATTATTCTGTTACATCAGCTTTGCAAGAATCAAAGAAAAGCAGACTTGTTGACCCCCAGATGTCCCTCAGCCAAGTGGTTGACACCCAGACTTGTTGCAAGAAAAGGTAAAATCAGTATCAAATAAAGACGACCAAAAGAAACATAAAGAAGAAGAACATAAATGTATACCACAAGACGAAGGACCTCCTCTGTCAAGCCCAACTCCTCCGGGTCCATCGCATGAGGATGATGCAACATAGGCACCATCCTTCCATTAGCCTGTTGAATGTTGTAGGATGGGGTATACAACCGCACAAAGGGAACCTCCTAAGTCGTCGCTGCCGCAGATGTCGACGGACCACCACCACTATGGGAAGACCCCACTGGCTGACTCGAACCCACATGAGGGAGAGGTAGTACAACATATATACTGGGCGCCATCTGCCAACTTGTCATGAAGTCCATATAATCATACGGCACAACCGTGTCAGTGTACAACAAATAGGACTCGCCAATCACCGTCACAATCCTCGCGCCCTCTAGTAACATCCTCTCCCGCCTCATAGACATAGGGGGCCTCACAGGCAACACCACTACCTCCTCCTCAGCAATCTGTCGGACCATCCTCTCCCCGAGATACCAAGAGTGGCCAAATTCATGCGCCAGCAAATGCCTCATCTGCGCATTCACCCCAGTCGACCCCGTGTCCTGAACAGTCGTCCCCCAAGGGTAAAAGGTCACCTAAAAAATCCGCAGCAGATATGAGTCAATATGGAATCAGAGCACACAAATACAAAGACTAAAGGAGGAAAAGGTCTTACCCTATCACTGGTCAGGCCATTCAAGACCTGGCGCACCGCCTGCAGAGAAAGAAACTTCCTCAACTGCCGATTGGCCTTCTGCCATCGATACAACCGATAAAAGTCCCTAAAAGTCTCTTTCTTCAAAGAAATCAGTTGGGTATTACACCCAATCACCTCATAGAACCACGTCTGCCAAAGACAAGAATCCGCGATAAAAAAGAGACGCACCAGGAAAATGCGAATGCATGAGAGGAAAATGCACAAACTAAAGAATACCTCAAGAAGATACGTGGCTCCAGTAAAAGTCTATCGGCAGCACCGACTAAATGCATCCAGAGAAAAATAAAGGGTCACCAAAGTCGGGCTCCCCCAATCACATAGAGGGATGTTCGAAAACATCCTCAAGTATGGCAAAAACCACAAGTGGACAACGTCACCGCTCGACGCCACCAGAAATCCCCCCAACACCAGCAAAATAAATAGCCGAGCCATCTGCCTCACCTACAACCCGTCCTCCACATCAATCACCCTACTCAGCAAAACATCCCACATCAGAGACAAATGGATATAGTCCCCAGATACTATCCTCCCCACATCACCTAGCGCCACCTGCGCCGCCTCCGGCCTCACCCGTAAAGAGCGATCCACCTCTATCTGCTCTCTATCAGAATCTAGTCCCAGTAGTTGTTGCACATCTATGGGAGTCACAGTCATCTCCCCAAAGCTAAAATGGAAGGTGTGAGTAGTGTCCCACCACCTCTCCCCCAAAGCACATAAGACTGTCGTCGAATGAGGCGTCTCATCCAACACAGATGCCAACCTCCCAAAGCCTGCTAACGATACTACCCAACGCACCACAGGTGGAACGTGATCCAAGACATTCTTAAGCCCCGTCGTCCCGCGGGCATGCGTAGTCGACAAAGAAACATCGGACTGTCAAAGAAAAACCTTGTCAAAATCCAAGTAAAAAGGACATCACCAAAAAAAATGCCAAAAGTCATTTTGTACTTACATCACCACCAGGGTTCACTACCCTAGAAGAGCAATGACGTGACGGCTCCTGCAGTAAAGTTCGCTCATCTGCAACCGGCTCAAACGCATCAAAAGAGTTTTCACTCCCCAATGCAAGAGGCGCTCTAGCCCTCCACTCCACATTCCCCCAGTCATCAACAGCTAACCACTCCCTGTGTGTCGCAGTGCTAACAAAAGAGGCCATTTTTTAGGTTTCAAAATGTTAAGATAATTTGCAGAAGAAAATCACAAAGAGCGATAAGACAAGAAGCTGTGAAAAATGAGGGGAATCCACCCCCTTTTTATAGGAAGCCAAGGGTCATGCCGATCGGCACTGCACCCCCACCTACCGATCAACACTGACCTTCCACCTTCTCGAGGTAGTCCAAAAGTCCTTGCCACTGCCGAATGGAACCCTCCACACCATGCCGACCGACATCCCCCTTAAATTTTTGTACAAAAACACCCAGGAAATACCATAAAATCCTGAAAAATCTCAAAACATTCCTAAAAATCCCAGGGAAGATGTAGAACATTTTCACCAAGAAAATTTAATTTTCTCTCACACTCCCTCAAGCTGAACCCCTACTTCCCCAGCGGAACCCTAAAAAACCATTAAAATAAAAGTCTCAAATTTCCCCGAGCAAAATGTCCAAAACCCTAGATTACCTAATCGCTTCCCCAGTGGAATTCACAGCATCAAATTAGTTATTTCCCGTAAAGTCTCCAGAAGATACAAAAATTTCCCCAGCAATCACCTCCCTAGCTCAAATCAAAATCGTGAGGTAATTTCGCTGGCAGAGTTCCCCGAGAGCATCACAACTTAAGACATCAGAATTGGCTTCGAACCGCAGAATTGGTCATCTCAATCTAAGCCCTCAGAATTGGCTTCGACCCGTAGAATTGGTCATTGATGAGTGCATAATTTTGTATATTTTATACCCAAATTTATACTTTGTTAGTCCCATTTTAGTGTATTTAATAAGTTCTTAGGAGTATTTTATTAAAAAGAGGAAAAAATGTCAGAATGATTGAATTCATATTGAAAATGGCAATTTTAAGTAAAAAATGGGCACTTCGATAATTTTATAATATTCTTGTGCTAATTTGCGAAAAAATTTGCCTAGTGAAATTTTAACAGGTAATGATGGAATTTGGTGCAAATTGATGATCAATTCAAAAAAGGCGCGAAAAATATGATTTTTACGATCGTTCGAAAAAAGCTGTTTTTACACTTAAAAGTCAAAATTTTTTATTCTCTAATTTGGACGAAACTCGACATGCGTGTTCAACAAGAAAAGATAAGAGTTTTCGAGTGGGGGAAAATTTCATTCCTTATAACGATCCAACGATTAAAGAGGTGGAGAGATAGCTACCAACACCATTCGGCCAATAAAAAAGAGTCCCACCACAACTCAAATACCTCACCACTTGTCCTATAAAAAGGACCCTTAGGCTAATAATTTTTTAGACAATTAGAGAGAATTGAGAGAGGAATTTCGAGGAGAAACTTTGAGAGATTGTAATCAATTTGAGGGTCAAGTTTTTATCATTTTTTTAGAGGATTGAAGATTACTGTGAAAGAACTATTTATAAGTTTGGTATTAATGAAAATATCTTCTTATTCTTGCAATTTCTCTTTCATTATGGTATCTTGATTCTTATATTAGGATTAGGGTGATGTTTATCATAGTTAGCTAATATTGTCACATTGATTTGATTGTTATTTATTCCCCACCTGTTTCAATTATTATTAAAGATTCGATATTCATTTTAAAACGACACGAGAGTGTGTTTTAAAACCTTCCAAATTGTTTTGTCAATCAAGTTTTGAAATTTAAAGATAGTAATTTTTTATGGATTATGCTTGCACTTTGATTGTTTTGATAGTCCATGCTTAAATACATGTACGAATTTTAAAACTTGTATTTTCTAAGGGAATAGAGATTTTAGGCGTCTATTAGAGACGTTAAAAATATTTCGTACATAAATGTCATATTTTTCGAATTAAACGCAACAAGAGTCGGTTTAATTTGAGTTATAAAAGGGAATGACAATATCAAATTAGTGTGCAATATTAGTTACGTGATAAATGGACCCCGAATCCTAATTAATTCCTAATTGTTTACAAATCTCTTCTGTTACTCTCATTTATCGCAGTTGCTTTTATTTAGTGTAATTTATAATTATTCTATACCACCTACCTAGAGGTGATATCAGAATTTAAGGAGATAACCGTAGCTAGTCGTTTTTTAAATTCTCCCTTGTCAAAGAGTAGGAGCTATTCAAAATAAATAAATAAATTCATGTGTTGTAAATTACAATGGGAGATCCTCATATTGTTATCCCGTCATCTTTTTCATATTCCTCAATTGATCATGTGGACGTGTTTTTATAAAATACTGAAAATCTAGATGACTACGTATTCCAATTTAATTCAGATGGGTGAGTAGTCATTTTAAAAATTAAAGAAGGTATGAATGAGACTCCAACCCTTGTAATTACTATTGGTCCACCAAAGTGTATCAACTGGAGAGAGGTGAACAAACGGTATAATGATGCTATTTTTAAAAATAATCATGAATTAATTGGAGATTTTTGTGGGAAGAAAAAAATTGATAATCTTGATACGTGTAATACTTGTGATGATTTGGATGTTTGTCGAGATTTTTCTCCAAATTTAATTGCGAATGCTGAATCTCCTAATATGTGGAAAATTTTATTTGAGGATTCGTCACCCGATTTTAGTGATACTTCAAGTATATATGACGGTCCTCCTATTTTTGATGAAGAAAGCGTATCTCCCCGTGATACCTTTTCTTCTCGCATCTTTCATAAAATCTCACATTTCGGACTGGGGTATGCATTCCCAATTTTACGTGACTATTTTCAAAAAAGGGATAGTAAATATCTGGATCTTTATTGTAATTTATTACCTCCATGTGATGCATCAACATATGATTCATGCGATTGAAATTTATTTATTTTTGATGATGTCAGTGCACACCATTATGATCATAGATTTATAGTTGAAATTTGTGTTGTGCGGTTATACTCTCAAATTTATGATGTTTTGGCACTTAGTGTTACAAAGTTTATTAATTGGAATGACCCACAACTCTTTCGATTATTAATTTTTGGTGATGATGGTAATTGTCATGAGTTTGTATATTATTTGTGTATTTTTTTCTTTTTGTTATTTATTTAGTTAACATAGCATCATCATTTTACTTCTTTACTTTATTTTCTTTCTCCATATTTTTATTTGAGCATACATTGAGGACAATGTAAAATTTAGGTTTGGGGGTAAGCATAATATTTTTGAAAAAAGAAATTCAAAAATTCAAAAAGATTTTCAATATAACTGAGTTTTGAAACGATTTCTTAATATAGAATTAATTCATCGATCTCTCAACTTATGAAATTTTTTACACATTAGCTATATAATATGATCGAAAATGGATATTGAGGAATAAGTTAACATGCTTAACGAATAAATGTGGAGATTTTATCCCGGTAAAATATTGTGCCATTCATCGTTTCGAGAAATTTAAATCAATCCGAGTTAAAAAAAATCTCAAACTTTCCTTGAGTGATAAATTCGTTGATGATCTCAAATTCATTGTTTTGTTCTATTACTGAAAACAAAAAGTCAAAATGTGAATCTTAAGCACTAGAAGTCTTTGTAAGTCATCTTGAGATACAAATCAACTACACAAAGCTTGAGAAATAAGATTAGGCGATCGTTTGAAAGCCCCAAAATTGGGCTAAACCGACATTTTTGCATTTTCTCATTGCAATCCCATTTGAACAAAAAAGAGAATAAGCCTTTTCTAGAAAATACATTGCCCTACTCAACTCCAAAAGTGAGTTAAAAGCCCATAAAAAGAAGTCATACCCATTTTCGAAGAATACTAGGGTAAAATTACGATTTGGAAAAGGTCAAAACAAAAAGAAGTTTGCAAAAGAATAATGTGTGAAAAAAGAAAGGAAAAAAAAAGGATGAAAAAAAACATGTGAGTTGAAAAGAAAAAGGAAATAGAAAAGAAAAATGGAGGTTAGATGAAAAATTGCCTTAAAGTCAAATTACAGAAAAACCTCCATATTCTCAAAAATTTTGAACTGCAAAAAACCATTCTTTCTAGCCAAACCCGAGCCTACAATACAACAAAAGAAAGTCCTAATCGATCTCAAGGGAAGTTGGTTATAGTGTGGAGAGAAGGTGAATAAGATCTATTGTGTTATTCAACATTTTCAACAAGTAATCGATTTTCCATTCCTGAGATCATATTCATCCATAATTAAAAAAATTCATTTTTGATCATGTATATGTGAAATTTGTTCATATAAATTTACTCTTTTATTCACATATACCGAGAGAAAATAATCCATTTTCGGTTGTTCGATTGTGAGTGCATCCCGTGAGATTTTGAAATCAAAACAAACTTTCGGATAGGAAATGTAACGATCAAATCTTTTGAAATGGACGGTTATATTGGCTATGTACACACACGCACACGATAAGTTGAGATTGAAAAGTGAAGTTCTACTATATTTATGAAGTTTGCATCCAAACTTGGTTACATTATTTTTTGAGTCTTTTGTATTGAGTCAAGTTTTTGAATTTTATGGGTATATTCACTGCAAACCCTCACGAGACAAAACTCGTCCACTAGGGTAACCTAGAGGTTTAACGGCTTGTTGCACATGCTAAGTGCAATCGTGATTCCTACGAAAATGAGTTAGATTTTAAGTTTTAGTTTTGCTCGATAACTAACAAAGTTTAGGTTTGGGGGTATTTGATTATTGCATAATTTTATATATTTTATACCCAAATTTATACTTTGGTAGTCCCATTTTAGTGTATTTAATAAGTTCTTAGGACTATTTTATTAAAAAGAAGAAAAAATGCTAAAATGATTGAATTCATATTGAAAATGGCAATTTTAAGTCAAAAATGGGCACTTCGATAATTTTATAATATTCTTGTGCTAATTTGTGAAAAAAGTTGCCTCGTAAAATTTTTGCAGGTAATGATGGAATTTGATGAAAATTGATTATCAATTTAAAAAAGGTGTGAAAAAGCTTATTTTTACGGTTCGAAAAAAGCTGTTTTTCCACTTAAAAGTCGAAAATTTTTATTCTCTGATTTGGACGAAACTCGGCATGCGTGTTCAACAAGAAAAGATAAGAGTTTTAGAGTGGGGGGAAATTTCATCCCTTATCACGATCCAATGATTAAAGAGGTGGAGAGATAGCTACCAACATCATTCGGCCAATCAAAAAGAGTCCCACCACAACTCAAATACCTCACCACTCTGTTATAAAAAGGACGCTTGGGCTTATAATTTTTGAGACAATTAGAGAGAATTGGGAGAGGAGTTTCAGGGAGAAACTTTAAGAGATTGTAATCAATTTGAGGGCTAAGTTTTTAACAATTTTTTAGAGGATTGAAGATTACTGTGAAAGAACTATTTATAAGTTTGGTATTAACGAAAATCTCTTCTTATTCTAGCAATTTTTCTTTCATTATGGTAGCTTGATTCTTGTATAAGGATTAGGGTAAAATTTATCATATTTAGCTAATATTGTCACATTGATTTGATTGTTATTTATTCCCTACCTGTTTTAATTGTTATTAAAAATTCAGTATTCATTTTAAAACCACACGAGAGTGTGTTTTAAAACCTTCAAAATTGTTTCATGAATCAAGTTTTGAAATTTAAAGATCGTAATTTTTGATGGATTATGCTTGCACTTTGATTGTTTTGATTGTCCATGCTTAAATACATTTACGAATTTTAAAACTTGTATTTTCTAAGGGAATAGGGATTTTAGCCGTCTATTAGAGACGTTAAAAATATTTCGTACATAAACGTCATATTTTTCGAATTAAACGCAACAAGAGTCGGTTTAATTTGAGTTATAAAAGGGAATGACAATATCAAATTAGTGTGCAATATTAGTTACGTGATAAATGGACCTCGAATCCTAATTAATTCCTAATTGTTTACAAATCTCTTCTGTTACTCTCATTTATCGCAGTTGCTTTTATTTAGTGTAATTTATAATTATTCTATACCACCTACCTAGAGGTGATATCAGAATTTGAGGAAATAACCGTAGCTGGTTGTCTTTTAAATTCTCCCTTGTCAAAGAGTAGGAGCTATCCAAAATAAATAAATTAATTCATGTGTTGTAAATTACAATGGGGATCCTCATATTGTTATCCCGTCATCTTTCTCATATTCCTCAATTGATCATGTGGACGTGCTTTTATAAAATACTGAAAATCTAAATGACTATGTATTTCAATTTAATTCAGATGGGTGAGTAGTCATTTTAAAAATAAAAGAAGGTATGAATGAGACTCCAACCCTTGTAATTACTATTGGTCCACCAAAGTGTATCAACTGGAGAGAGGTGAACAAACGGTATAATGATGCTATTTTTAAATATAATCATGAATTAATTGGGGATAATCAATTTTGTGGGGAGAAAAAAATTGACAATCTAGACACGTGTAATACTTATGATGATTTGGATGTTTGTCGAGAATTTTCTCCTAATTTAATTGCGAATGCTGATTCTCCTTATATGTGGAAAAATTTATTTGAGGATTCGTCACCCGATTTTAGTGATACTTCAAGTATTTATGACGGTCCTCCTATTTTTGATGTAGAAAGCATATCCCCCGTGATACCTTTTCTTCTCCCGTTTTTCATAAAATCTCACATTTTGGACTGTGGTATGCATCCCCAATTTTACGTGACTATTTTCGAAAAAGAGATAGTAAATATCTGGATCTTTATTGTAATTTATTACCTCCATGTGATGCATCGACATATGATTCATGCGATTGAAATTTATTTATTATTGATGATGTCGATGCACACCATTATGAACATAGATTTATGGTTGAAATTTGTGTTGTGCGGTTATACTCTCAAATTTATGATGTTTTGGCACTTAGTGCTATCAAGTTTATTAATTGGAATGACCCACAACTCTTTTGATTATTAATTGATGGTGATGATGGTAATTGTCATGTGTTTGTATATTGTTTGTGTATTTTTTTTCTTTTTGTTATTTATTTGGTTAACATAGTATCATCATTTTACTTCTTTACTTTATTTTCTTTGTCCATATTTTTATTTGAGCATACATTGAGGACAATGTAAAATTTTGGTTTGGGGGTAAGCATAATATTTTTGGGAAAACAAATTCAAAAAGATTTTCATTATAATTGAGTTTTGAAACGATTTCTTAATATAGAATTAATTCATCGATCTCTCAACTTATGAAAATTTTTACACATTAGCCATATAATATGATCGAAAATAGATATTGAGGAGAAAGTTAACATGCTTAACGAATAAATGTGGAGATTTTAGCCCGGTGAGATATTGTACCATTAATCGTTTCGAGAAATTTAAATAAATCCGAGTTAAATAAAACTCAAACTTTCCTTCAGGGATAAATTCGTTGATGATCTCAAGTTCATTGCTTTGTTCAATTACTGAAAACACAAAGTCAAAATGTGAATCTTAAGCACTAGAAGTCTTAGTAAGTCATCTCAAGACACAAATCAACTACACAAAACTTAAGAAATGAGATTAGGCGATCATTTGAAAGCCCCAAAATTGGGCTAAACCGACATTTTTACATTTTTCAATTGCAAGCCCATTTGAGCCAAAAAGAAAATAAGCTTTTGTAGAAAATCCATTGCCCTACCCAACTCCCAAATTGAGTTAAAAGCCCATAAAAAGAAGTCATACCCATTTTCTGATAATACTAGGGTAAAATTACTTTTTGGAAAAGGTAAAAAAAAAGGAAGTTTGCAAAAGAATAATGTGTGAAAAAAGAAACAAAAAAAAGGATGAAAAAAAATGTGAGTTGAAAAGAAAAAGGAAAGAGAAAAGAAAAATGGAGGTTAGAAGAAAAAGTGCCTTAAAGTAAAATTACAGAAAAACCTCCATATTCTCAGAAATTTTTAAACTCCAAAAAACCATTTTTTCTAGCCAAACACGAGCCTACAATACAACCAAAGAAAGTCCTAATCGATCTCAAGGAAAGTTAGTTATAGTGTGGAGAGAATATGAATAAGTTCTATTGTGCGATTCAACGTTTTCAACAAGTAATCGATTTTCCATTCAGGAGATCATATTCGTCCATTATAAAAAAAATCTATTTTTGATCATGTATATGTGAAATTTGTTCATATAAATTTACTCTTTTATTCACATATACCGAGAGAAAATAATCCATTTTCGGTTATTCGATTGTAAGTGCATCCTGTGAGATTTTGAAATCAAAACAAACTTTCGGATAGGAAATGTAACGAACAAATCTTTTGAAATGGACGGTTATATTGGCTATGCACACACACGCACACGATAACTTGAGATTGAAAAGTGAAGTTCTACTACATTTATGAAGTTTGCATTCAAACTTGGTTACATTATTTTTTGTGTTTTTTGTATTGAGTCAAGTTTTTGAATTTTATGGGTATATTCACTGCAAATCCTCACGAGACAAAACTCGTCGACTAGGATAACCTAGGGGTTTAACGGCTTGTTGCACATGCTAAGTGCAATCGTGATTCCTACGAAAATGAGTTAGATTTTAAGTTTTAGTTTTGGTCGAGGACTAACAAAGTTTAGGTTTGGGGGTATTTGATGAGTGCATAATTTTGTATATTTTATACCCAAATTTATGCTTTGTTAGTCCCATTTTAGTGTATTTAATAAGTTCTTAGGACTATTTCATTAAAAAGAGGAAAAAATGCGAGAATGATTGAATTCATATTGAAAATGGCAATTTTAAGTGAAAAATGGGCACTTCAATAATTTTATAATATTCTTGTGCTAATTTGTGAAAAAAGTTTCCTAGTGAAATTCTTGAAGGTAATGATGGAATTTGGTGCAAATTGATGATCAATTCAAAAAAGGCACGAAAAAGGTGATTTTTGCGATCGTTCAAAAAAAGTTGTTTTTACACTTAAAAGTCGGATATTTTTATTCTCTGATTTGGACGAAACTCCGCATGCGTGTTCAACAAGAAAAGATAAGATTTTTCGAGTGGGGGGAAATTTCATCCCTTATCACGATCCAACGATTAAAGAGGTGGAGAGATAGCTACCAACACCATTCGGCCAATCAAAAAGAGTCCCACCACAACTCAAATACCTCACCACTTGTCCTATAAAAAGGACCCTTGAGCTTATAATTTTGGAGACAATTAGAGAGAATTGGGAAAGGAATTTCGGGGAGAAACTTTGAGAGATTTAAGCAATTTGAGGGCCAAGTTTTTATCATTTTTTAGAGGATTGAAGATTACGGTGAAAGAACTATTTCTAAGTTTCGTATTAATGAGAATCTCTTCATATTCTTGAAATTTCTCTTTCATTATGGTAGCTTGATTCTTGTATTAGTATTAGGGTGATGCTTATCATAATTAGCTAATATTGTCAAATTGATTTGATTGTTATTTATTCCATACCTATTTTAATTGTTATTAAATATTCGGTATTCATTTTAAAACGACACGAGAGTGTGTTTTAAAACCTTCAAAATTGTTTTGTCAATCAAGTTTTGAAATCTAAAGATAGTATTTTTTTATGGATTATGCTTGCACTTTGATTGTTTTGATAGTCCATGCTTCAATACATTTACGAATTTTAAAACTTGTATTTTGTAAGGTAATAGGTATTTTAGCCGTCTATTAGAGACGTTAAAAATATTTCGTACATAAACGTCATATTTTTCGAATTAAACGCAACAAGAGTCGGTTAAATTTGAGTTATAAAAGGGAATGACAATATCAAATTAGTGTGCAATATTAGTTACGTGATAAATGGACCCCGAATCCTAATTAATTCCTAATTGTTTACAAATCTCTTTTGTTACTCTCATTTATCGCAGTTGCTTTTATTTAGTGTAACTTATAATTATTCTATACCACCTACCTAGAGGTGATATCAGAATTTGGGGAGATAACCGTAGCTGGCCGTGTTTTAAATTCTCCCTTGTCAAAGAGTAGGAGCTATCCAAAATAAATAAATAAATTCATGTGTTGTAAATTACAATGGGATATCCTCATATTGTTATCCCGTCATCTTTCTCGTATTCCTCAATTGATCATGTGGACGTGTTTTTATAAAATACTGAAAATCTAGATGACTACGTATTTCAATTTAATTCAGATAGGTGAGTATTCATTTTAAAAATTAAAGAAGGTATGAATGAGACTCCAACCCTTGTAATTACTATTGGTCCACCAAAGTGTATCAACTAGAGAGGTGAACAAACGGTATAATGATGCTATTTTTAAAAATAATCATGAATTAATAGGAGATTTTTGTGGGGGAAAAAAAATTGACAATCTTGATACGTGTAAAACTTGTGATGATTTGGATGTTTGTCGAGATTTTTCTCCTAATTTAATTACGAATGCTGAAGCTCTTAATATGTGGAAAAATTTATTTGAGGATTCGCCACCCGATTTTAGTGATACTTCAAGTATTTATGACGGTCCTCCTATTTTTGATGAAGAAAGCGTATCACCCCGTGATACCTTTTCTTCTCACGTTTTTAGTAAAATCTCAGATTTAGGACTGGGGTATGCATCCCCAATTTTACGTGAATATTTTCAAAAAAGGGATAATAAATATCTGGATCTTTATTGTAATTTACTACCTCCATGTGGTGCATCGACATATGATTCATGCGATTGAAATTTATTTATTTTTGATGATGTCGGTGAACACCATTATGATCATAGATTTATGGTTGAAATTTGTGTTGTGCGATTATACTCTCAAATTTATGATATTTTGGAACTTAGTGCAATAAAGTTTATTAATTGGAATGACCCACAACTCTTTTGATTATCAATTGATGGTGATGATGGTAATTGTCATGTGTTTGTATATTGTTTGTGTATTTTTTTTCTTTTTGTTATTTATTTAGTTAATATAATATCATCATTTTACTTCTTTACTTTATTTTCTTTGTCCATATTTTTATTTGAGCATACATTGAGGACAATGTAAAATTTAGGTTTGGGGGTAAGCATGATATTTTTGAAAAAACAAATTCAAAAATTCAAAAATATTTTCAATATAATTGAGTTTTGAAACGATTTCTTAAATTACAATTAATTCATCGATCTCTCAACTTATGAAAATTTATACACACTAGCCATATAATATGATCGAAAATGGATATTGAGGAGAAAGTTAACATGCTTAACGAATAAATGTGAAGATTTTATCCCGGTTAGATATTGTGCCATTCATTGTTTCGAGAAATTTAAATAAATCCGAGTTAAAAAAACTCAAACTTTCCTTCAGTGATAAATTCGTTGATGATCTCAAGTTCATTGTTTTGTTCAATTACTAAAAACAAAAAGTCAAAATGTGAATCTTAAGCACTAGAAGTCTTAGTAAGTCATCTTGAGACACAAATCAACTACATAAAACTTGAGAAATGAGATTAGGCGATCATTTGAAAGCCCAAAAATTGGGCTAAACCAACATTTTCACATTTTTCAATTACAAGCCCATTTTAGCCAAAAAGAAAATAAGCCTTTTGTAGAAAATCCATTGCCCTACCCAACTCCAAAAGCGAGTTAAAAGCCTATAAAAAGAAGTCATACCCATTTTCTGATAATACTAGGGTAAAATTACGGTTTGGAAAAGGTAAAAACAAAAGGAAGTTTACAAAAGAATAATGTGTAAAAAATAAAGAAAAAAAAAGGATGAAAAAAATTGTGAGTTGAAAAGAAAAAGGAAAGAGAAAAGAAAAATGGAGGTTAGAAGAAAAAGTGCCTTAAAGTAAAATTACAGAAAAACCTCCATATTCTCAGAAATTTTGAACTCCAAAAAACCATTCTTTCTAGCCAAACACGAGCCTACAATACAACCAAAGAAAGTCCTAATCGATCTCAAGGAAAGTTAGTTATAGTGTGGAGAGAATATGAATAAGATCAATTGTGCGATTCAACGTTTTCAACAAGTAATCAATTTTTCATTCAGGAGATCATATTCATCCATTATAAAAAAAAAATCCATTTTAAATCATGTATATGTGAAATTTGTTCATATAAATTTACTCTTTTATTCACATACACCGAGAGAAAATAATCCATTTTCGGCTGTTCGATTGTGAGTGCCTCCTGTGAGATTTTGAAATCAAAATAAACTTTCGGATAGCAAATGTAACGATCAAATCTTTTGAAATGGACGGTTATATTGGTTATGCACACACACGCGCACGATAAGTTGAGATTGAAAAGTGAAGTTCTACAATATTTATGAAGTTTGCATTCAAACTTGGTTACATTATTTTTTGTGTCTTTTGTATTGAGTCAAGTTTTTGAATTTTATGGGTATATTCACTGCAAATCCTCACGAGACAAAACTCGTCGACTAGGGTAACCTAGGGGTTTAACAACTTGTTGCACATGCTAAGTGTAATCGTGATTCCTACGAAAATGAGTTAGATTTTAAGTTTTTGTTTTGCTCGAGGAATAACAAAGTTTAGGTTTGGGGGTATTTGATGAGTGCATAATTTTGTATATTTTATACCAAAATTTATACTTTGTTAGTCCCATTTTAGTTAATTTAATAAGTTCTTAGGACTATTTTATTAAAAAGAGGAAAAAATGCGAGAATGATTGAATTCATACTGAAAATGGCAATTTTAAGTCAAAAATGGGCACTTCGGTAATTTTAGAATATTTTTGTGCTAATTTGTGAAAAAAGTTGCCCAGTGAAATTTTTGAAGGTAATGATGGAATTTGGTGCAAATTGATGATCAATTCAAAAAAGGCGCGAAAAAGCTGATTTTTACGGTCGTTCGAAAAAAGTTGTTTTTACACTTAAAAGTCGGATATTTGTATTCTCTGATTTGGACGAAACTCGGCATGCATGTTCAACAAGAAAAGATAAGAGTTTTCGAGTGGGGGGAAATTTCATCCCTTATCACTATCCAACGATTAAAGAGGTGGAGAGATAGCTACCAACACCATTCGGCCAATCAAAAAGAGTCCCACCACCACTCAAATACCTCACCACATGTCCTATAAAAAGGACCCTTGGGCTTATAATTTTGGAGACAATAGAAGGAATTGGGAAAGGAATTTCGGGGAGAAACTTTGAGAGATTTAAGCAATTTTAGGGCCAAGTTTTTATTATTTTTTTAGAGGATTGAAGATTACTGTGAAAGAACTATTTCTAAGTTTCATATTAATGAAAATCTCTTCTTATTCTTGTAATTTCTCTTTCATTATGGTAGCTTGATTCTTGTATTAGTATTAGGGTGAAGTTTATCATAATTAGCTAATATTGTCACACTGATTTGATTGTTATTTATTCCCTACCTATTTTAATGGTTATTAAAGATTCGGTATTCATTTTAAAACGACACGATAGTGTTTTTTAAAACCTTCAAAAAAAATTTGTCAATCAAGTTTTGAAATTTAAAGATAGTAATTTTAATGGATTATGCTTACACTTTGATTGTTTTGATAGTACATGCTTCAATACATTTAAAAATTTTAAAGCTTGTATTTTCTATGGGAATAGGGATTTTAGCCGTCTATTAGAGACGTTAAAAATATTTCGTACATAAACGTCATATTTTTCGAATTAAACGCAACAAGAGTCGGTTAAATTTGAGTTATAAAAGGGAATGACAATATCAAATTAGTGTGCAATATTAGTTACGTTATAAATGGACCCCGAATCCTAATTAATTCCTAATTGTTTACAAATCTCTTATGTTACTCTCATTTATTGCAGTTGCTTTTATTTAGTGTAATTTATAATTATTCTATACCACCTACCTAGAGGTGAAATCAGAATTAGAGGAGATAACCGTAGTTGGTCGTCTTTTAAATTCTCCCTTGTCAAAGAGTAGGAGATATCGAAAATAAATAAATAAATTCATGTGTTGTAAATTACAATAGGTGATCCTCATATTGTTATCCCGCCATCTTTCTCATATTCCTCAATTAATCTTGTGGACGTGTTTTTATAAAATACAGAAAATCTAGATGACTATGTATTTCAATTTAATTCAGATGAGTCAGTAGTCATTTTAAAAATTAAAGAAGGTATGAATGAGACTCCTACCTCTGTAATTACTATTGGTCCACCAAAGTGTATCAACTGGAGAGAGGTGAACAAACGGTATAATGATGCTATTTTTAAATATAATCATGAATTAATTGGGGATAATCAATTTTTTGGGGAGAAAAAAATTGACAATCTTGACACGTGTAATACTAATGATGATTTGGATGTTTGTCGAGATTTTTCTCCTAATTTAATTGCAAATTCTGATTCTCCTTATATGTAGAAAATTTTATTTGAGGATTCGTCACCCGATTTTAGTGATACTTCAAGTATTTATAACGGTCCTCCTATTTTTGATGAAGAAAGCATATCCCCCGTGATACTTTTTCTTCTCCCGTTTTTCATAAAATCTCACATTTTGGACTGTGGTATGCATCCCCAATTTTACGTGACTATTTTCGAAAAAGAGATAGTAAATATCTGGATCTTTATTGTAATTTATTACCTCCATGTGATGCATCGATATATCATTCATGCGATTGAAATTTATTTATTATTGATGATGTCGGTGCACATCATTTTGATCATAGATTTATGGTTGAAATTTGTGTTGTGCGGTTATACTCTCAAATTTATGATGTTTTGGCACTTAGTGCTATAAAGTTTATTAATTGGAATGACCCACAACTCTTTTTATTATTAATTTATGGTGAAGATGGTAACTGTCATGTGTTTGTATATTATTTGTGTATTTTTTTTTATTTAGTTAACATAGTATCATTTTTACATCTTTACTTTATTTTCTTTGTCCACATTTTTATTTGAGCATACATGAGGACAATGTAAAATTCAGGTTTGGGGGTAAGCATGATATTTTTGAAAAAACAAATTCAAAAAGATTTCAATATAATTGAGTTTTGAAATGATTTCTTAATATAGAATTAATTCATCGATCTCTCAACTTATGAAAATTTTTACACACTAGCCATATAATATGATTGAAAATGGATATTGTGGAGAAAGTTAACATGCTTAACGAATAAATGTGGAGATTTTAGCCCGGTGAGATATTGTGCCATTCATCGTTTTGAGAAATTTAAATCAATCCGAGTTTAAAAAACTCAAACTTTCCTTTAGTGATAAATTCGTTGATGATCTCAAATTCATTGTTTTGTTCGATTACCGGAAAAAAAAAGTCAAAATGTGAATCTTAAGCACTAGAAGTCTTAGTAAGTCATCTTGAGACACAAATCAACTACACAAAACTTGAGAAATAAGATTAGGCGATCGTTTGAAACCACAAAAATTAGGCCTAAATCAACCTTTTTACAGTTTTCCATTACAAACCCATTTGAGCCAACAAGAAAATAAGCCTTTTGTAGAAAACCCATTGCCCTATCCCAACTCCAAAAGTGAGTTAAAAGCCCATAAAAAGAAGTCATACCCATTTTCTCAGAATACTAGGGCAAAATTACGGTTTGGAAAAGGTCAAAACAAAAGGAAGTTTGCAAAAGAATAATGTGTAAAAAAAGAAAGAAAAAAAAGGGTGAAAAAACAATGTGAGTTGAAAAGAAAAAGGAAAGAGAAAAGAAAAATGGAGGTTAGAAGAAAAAGTTCAAATTACCGAAAAACCTCCATATTCTCAGAAATTTTGAACTCCAAAAAACCATTCTTTCTACCCAAACTCGAGCCTACAATACAACCAAAGAAAGTCCTAATCGATCTCAAAGGAAGTTAGTTATAGTGTGGAGAGAAGATGAATAAGATCTATTGTGCGATCAACGTTTTCAACAAGTAATCGATTTTCATTTAATGAGATCATATTCATCCATTATAAAAAAAAAATCCGTTTTTGATCATATATATGTGAAATTTGTTCACATAAATTTACTCTTTTATTCACATATACCGAGATAAAATAATCCATTTCCGAGTGTTCGATTGTGAGTGCATCCCGTGAGATTTTGAAATCAAAACGAGCTTTCAGATAAGAAATGTAACGATCAAATCTTTTGAAATGGACGATTATATTAGTTATGCACATACGCACACGATAAGTTGAGATTGAAAAGTGAAGTTCTACTATATTTATGAAGTTTGCATGCAAACTTGGTTATATTATTTTTTAAGTCTTTTGTATTGAGTCAAGTTTTTTAATTTTATGGGTATATTCACTGCAAACCCTCACGAGACAAAACTCGTCCACTAAGATAACCTAGGGGTTGAACGGCTTGTTGCACATGCTAAGTGCAATCGTGATTCCTACGAAAGTGAGTTAGATTTTAAGTTTTAGTTTTGCTCAAGGATTAGCAAAGTTTAGGTTTGGGGGTATTTGATTAGTGCATAATTTTGTATATTTTATACCCAAATTTATACTTTGGTAGTCCTATTTTAGTGTGTTTAATAAGTTCTCAGGACTATTTTATTAAAAAGAGGAAAAAATGCGAGAATGATTGAATTCATTTTGAAAATGGCAATTTTAAGTCAAAAATGGGCACTTCGATAATTTTATAATATTCTTGTGCCAATTTGTGAAAAACGTTGACGGTGAAATTTTTGCAGGTAATGATGGAATTTGATGCAAAATGATGATCAATTTAAAAAAGGCGTGAAAAAGCTGATTTTTACGGTCATTCGAAAAAAGCTGTTTTTACACTTAAAAGTCAGAAATTTTTATTCTCCGATTTGGACGAAACTCGGCATGCGTGTTCAGTAAGAAAAGATAAGAGTTTTCGAGTGGTGAGAAATTTTGTCCCTTATCACAATCCAAAGATTAAAGAGGTGGAGAGATATCTACCAACACCATTCGGCCAATCAAAAAGAGTCCCACCACAACTCAAATACCTCACCACTTGTCCTATAAAAAGGACCCTTGGGATCATAATTTTGGAGACAATTAGAGAGAATTGGGAGAGGAATTTCTGTGAGAAACTATGAGAGATTATAATCAATTTGAGGGCCGTGTTTTTATCAATTTTTAGAGGATTAAAGATTACAGTGAAAGAACAATTTCTAAGTTTGGTATTAATGAAAATCTCTTCTTATTCTTGCAATTTCTCTTTCATTATGGTAGCTTGATTATTGTATTTGGATTAGGGTGAAGTTTATCATAGTTAGCTAATATTGTCACATTGATTTGATTGTTATTTATTCCGTACCTATTTTGATTGTTATTAAACATTCGGTATTCATTATAAAATGATACGAGGGTGTGTTTTAAAACCTTCAAAATTATTTTGTCAATCAAGTTTTGAAATTTAAAGATAGTAATATTCGATAGATTATGCTTGCACTTTGATTGTTTTCATAGTCCATGCTTAAATACATTTACGAATTTTAAAACTTTTATTTTCTAAGGGAATAGGTATTTTAGCCGTCTATTAGAGACGTTAAAAATATTTCGAACATAAACGTCATATTTTTAGAATTAAACGCAACAAGAGTCGATTTAATTTGAGTTATAAAAGGGAATGGCAATATCAAATTAGTGTGCAATATTAGTTACGTGATAAATGAACCCCGAATCCTAATTATTTCCTAATTGTTTACAAATCTCTTATATTACTCTCATTTATCATAGTTGCTTTTATTTAGTGTAATTTATAATTATTTAATACCACCTACCTAGAGGTAAAATCAGAATTTGAGGAGATAACCGTAACTGGTCGTCTTTTAAATTCTCCCTTGTCAAAGAGTAGGAGATATCCAAAATAAATAAATAAATTCATGTGTTGTAAATTACAATGGGTGATCCTTATATTGTTATCCCGTCATCTTTCTCATATTCCTCAATTGATCCTCTGGACATGTTGTTATAAAATACTAAAAATCTAGATGACTGCGTATTTCAATTTAATTCTGATGGGTCGGTGGTCATTTTAAAAATTAAAGAAGGTATGGATGAGACTCCAACCTCTGTAATTACTATTGGCCCACCAAAGTGTATCAATTGGAGAGAGGTGAACAAATTATATAATGATGTTATTTGTAAAATTAATCGTGAATTAATTAGGGATAATCAATTTTGTGGGGAGAACAAAATTGATAATCTTGACACATGTAATACTTGTGATGATTTGGATGTTTGTCGAGATTTTTCTCCAAATTTAATTGCGAATACTGATTCTCCTTATATGTGGGAATATTTATTTGAGGATTCGTCACCCGATTTTAGTGATACTTCAAGTATTTATGACGGTCCTCCTATTTTTTATGAAGAAAGCGTATCGCCCCGTGATACGTTTTCTTCTCGCGTTTTGCATAAAATCTCACATTTAGGACTGGGGTATGCATCCCCAATTTTACGTGACTATTTTCGAAAAAGGGAGAGTAAATATCTGGATCTTTATTGTAATTTATTACCTCCATGTGATGCATCGACATATGATTCATGCGATTCAAATTTATTTATTATTGATGATGTCGGTGCAAACCATTATGATCATAGATTTATGGTTGAAATTTGTGTTGTGCGGTTATACTCTCAAATTTATGATGTTTTGGCACTTAGTGCTATAAAGTTTATTAATTGGAATGACCCAAAACTCTTTCGATTATTAATTTTTGGTGATGATGGTAATTGTCATGTCTTTGTATATTATTTGTGTTTTTTTTTCTTTTTGTTATTTATTTAGTTAACATAGTTTCATCATTTTACTTCTTTACTTTATTTTCTTTGTCCATATTTTTATTTGAGCATACATTGAGGACAATGTAAAATTTAGGTTTGGGGGTAAGCTTGATATTTTTGAAAAAACAAATTCAAAAATTCAAAAAGATTTTCAATATAATTGAGTTTTGAAACGATTTCTTAATATAAAATTAATTCATCGATCTCTCAACTTATGAAAATTTTACACATTAGCCATATAATATGATCGAAAATGGATACTGAGGAGAAAGTTAACATGATTAACAAATAAATGTGGAGATTTTAGCCCGATGAGATATTGTGTCATTCATCGTTTTGAGAAATTTAAATCAATTCGAGTTAAAAAAACTCAAACTTTCCTTCAGTGATAAATCCATTGATGATCTCAAATTCATTGTTTTGATCAATTACTGAAAACAAAAAGTCAAAATGCGAATCTTAAGCACTAGAAGTCTTAATAAGTCATCTTGAGACACAAATCAACTACACAAAACTTGAGAAATGAGATTAGGCGATCGTTTGAAAGCACAAAAATTAGGCCTAAATCGACCTTTTTACATTTTTACATTGCAAACCCATTTGAGCTAAAAAGAAAATAAGCCTTTTGTAGAAAACCCATTGCCCTACCCAACTCCAAAAGTGAGTTAAAAGCCCATAAAAAGAAGTCATACCCATTTTCTGAGAATACTAGGGTAAAATTACGATTTGAAAAAGGTCAAAACAAAAGGAAGTCTGCAAAAGAATAATGTGGGAAAAAAAAAGAAAGAAAAAAAAAAGGATGAAAAAAAATGTGAGTTGAAAAGAAAAAGGAAAGAGAAAAGAAAAATGGAGGTTAGAAGAAAAAGTTCAAATTACCGAAAAACCTCCATATTCTCAGAAATTTTGAACTCCAAAAAACCATTCTTTCTAGCCAAACCCGAGCCTACAATATAACCAAAGTAAGTCCTAATCGATCTCAAAGGAAGTTAGTTATAGTGTGGATAGAATATGAATAAGATCTATTGTGCAATTCAACGTTTTCAACAAGTAATCGATTTTCCATTCATAAGATCATATTCATCCATTATAAAAAAAAAATACGCTTTTGATCATGTATATGTGAAATTTGTTCATATAAATTTACTCTTTTATTCACATATACCGAGAGAAAATAACCCTTTTACGAGTGTTGGATTGTGAGTGCATCCCGTGAGATTTTGAAATCAAAACGAACTTTCGGATAGGAAATGTAACGGTCAAATCTTTTGAAATGGACGGTTATATTGGCTATGCACACACACACATACACGATAAGTTGAGATTGAAAAGTGAAGTTCTACTATATTTATAAAGTTTGCATTCAAACTTGGTTATATTATTGTTTGAGTCTTTTGTATTGAGTCAAGTTTTTGAATTTTATGGGTATATTCACTGCAAACCCTCACGAGACAAAACTCGTCCACTAGGGTAACCTAGGGGTTTAACGGCTTATTGCACATGCTAAGTGAAATCATAATTCATACGAAAGTGAGTTAGATTTTAAGTTTTAGTTTTGCTCGAGGAGTAACAAAGTTTAGGTTTGGGGGTATTTGATGAGAGCATAATTTTGTATATTTTATACCCAAATTTATACTTTGTTAGTCCTATTTTAGTGTATTTAATAAGTTCTTAGGACTATTTTATTAAAAAGAGGAAAAAATGCGAGAATGATTGAATTCATATTGAAAATGGCAATTTTAAGTCAAAAATGGGCACTTCGATAATTTTATAATATTCTTGTGCCAATTTGTGAAAAAAGTTGGCTGGTGAATTTTTTGCAGATAATGATGGAATTTGGTGCAAAATGATGATCAATTCAAAAAAGGCGTGAAAAAGTTGATTTTTACGGTCGTTCGAAAAAATCTGTTTTTACACTTAAAAGTCAAAAAAATTTATTCTCCGATTTGGACGAAACTCGGCATGCGTGTTCAGGAAGAAAAGATAAGAGTTTTCGAGTGGTGAGAAATTTTGTCCCTTATCACGATTCAAAGATTAAAGAGGTGGAGAGATATCTACTAACACCATTCGGCCAATCAAAAAAGGAGTCCCACCACAACTCAAATACCTCACCACTTGTCTTATAAAAAGGACCCTTGGGCTCATAATTTTAGAGACAATTAGAGAGAATTGGGAGAGGAACTTCAGGGAAAAACTTTGAGAGATTGTAATCAATTTGAGGGCGAACTTTTTATCATTTTGTTGAGGATTGAAGATTACTGTGAGAGAACTATTTGTAAGTTTGTTATTACTGAAAATATCTTCTTATTCTTGCAATTTTTTCTTTCATTATGGTAGCTTGATTCTTATATTAGGATTAGGGTGAAGTTTATCATAGTTAGGTAATATTGTCACGTTGATTTGATTGTTGTTTATTACCTACCTGTTTTAATTGTTATTAAAGATTCGATATTCATTTTAAAACGACATGAGTATGTGTTTTAAAACCTTCAAAAAAAATTGTCAATCAAGTTTTGAAATTTAAAGATAGTAATTTTTTATGGATTATGCTTGCACTTTGATTGTTTTGATAATCCATGCTTAAATACATTTGCGAATTTTAAAACTTGTATTTTCTAAGGGAATGGGGATTTTAGCCGTCTATTAGAGACGTTAAAAATATTTCGAACGTAAACGTCATAATTTCTGAATGAAACGCAACTTGAGTCGGTTTAATTTGAGTTATAAAAGGGAATGTCAATATCAAATTAGTGTGCAATATTAGTTACGTGATAAATGGACCCTGAATCCCAACTATTTCCTAATTGTTTTCAAATCTCTTCTATTACTCTCATTTATCGTAGTTGATTTTATTTAGTGTAATTTATAATTATTCTATACCACCTACCCCCAGCATTGCTCTAGGTCCTCGGAATTGACCACAATCTTTTGTCGTCACTTACATTTGACCATCCCCAGTATGCCCCTCAGGTCCTCAGAATTAGCCTCGACCCTCTGAATCGGTCATCCTCATCCTTAGGTCCTCAGAATCAGCCTCGGCCCTCTGATTTGATCATCCTTGTTCCTTATGTCCTCATAATCGGCCTTGACCCTCTGAATTGGTCATCCTCGTTTCCTCAGATTCACAGAATCGACCCCTTTCAAAGGCATCATGAAACAACCCCCCAATAAAAAATGCTACAGTTGGATAAAGAAAGTAGTTTAATTATTAATTAAGGCCCTATTTGGCCACTTGAGAGCATGAAGAAAAGAAACATAGGAACTTCATAAAATGGTTTCATATAAAAATAATTATGCACGATTTCATTCCACTAATCCCAACTCTGTAGGAAAAACAGCAAAATGGGATATAAACTTTAATTAGGCTTAAATTGATGCAGCTTTCTTTCTACACTTCTGTTGTTTCACGTTTTATTACTTTTCCTCTTTTTTTCATTTTCCATAGAATTGATTGTCAGTGAGAATAAAATAAAGCATGAACAATCTATACAGATGGACTAATCAAAATAAGCACTTAATTTATATACTAACCTTCGCTACAATATAACATGGCTTTTTTGTATATTTGACCTGCTGATAAAACACATTAAAAGATCATTGTCAAATAAATCACGATAGTCGCCATCTACTATTGCCATCTGAAGTGCGTTAAATTTAAAGAAAATGGATTAACATAACAATCACTGCTCCATATAGAAGTCAAACATTAAAAATAAATTTCACAAAGTAAAGGCTGTATCAGTTTCTTCAATATAGATTCAGAGATTTTCCAAAACTGAAAAACTTGGAAAATAAACTCGGATTTTAGAAAGGGGAACTATATTGCAAACACGCGTTAATAAGTATACGATATTCTTTTGTTACAGTTAGAGCATATAATTCGAAACTCTCATTCACATATGAATAGAATTTATATAAATAAATGACGTCAATGAAATCTTTTTGTATTAATAAGACCGTTATCCGAGGAAAATTAATAGTAAAGGTAGATATAATATGCAGTTTAAATGGCTTACATTCCCTTTGAAGATTGTCTAGTCTAGAAATATGTCTTTACTTACAAAATAAGAAAGGTTTTATTTCATGTGTACTTTCAATATTCAACATATTAAACACAAATTCCCCCCCAAAAAAAAGATGAAGGGGTTGAAAAATTAATGTAAACATCTACGTTTTTTATAAGCAAAGGAACAAGTATATATAAAAATGTCCAAAAAATCCACAAACAGGGAGATCAAACCAGGGTGAAACCCCTCAAACCACAAAAAGAAAAGAAACAACATCAAGTAGTGATATTTACGATGAAACATCTCCAATGCCGCCCAAATTTTCTTTTCTCATCATCTTAAAACATCACTTTCTTATGGAAATAAGAAAAAACGCAGTAGTCATAAAGAAGAGGAAAAGATTTTCCATAAAAGGGAATTTTTCTATGGCTTACAAAGTTTTTTTATGAATCCACGAGGTTAAGACGCACATGACCTCACTTTGATCAGTACACTGGCCCTCTCTGAAATTTATCCTTGGTCCTTAATGGAATTAAAGGTTTCAGTAGGTGTGAAAATGAAGGGGAATGCCTTTAACTTCTGGAACGATCAGTTGTTCAGATAACTTTTTTTCTTGTACTATATGTAGTTAAGGGATGTATTATGTGCCATGCATGTACCTTTACTCATATAATCTCTCCCTCTCTTTTATTCGAACACAAAAAGATTATCATCCTCTCAAAAAAGAATAGGATGGGTGTAGACACCCCATTATAGAACCTCCTGCATCACTACGAACCTAGGTCATACCCCGAATACAAACCTAGAGGCCATCGGGCGCTCCCAGGCTCCATTTGACCAAAATTCAAACTCTTCAGCTCGACCGAGACTAAATGAATCTTTAAAGGGAACTAAAACCCCTTTTCAACAGTCCTCCCCATGCGCTATTCTAACTTACGGTGCGAACGAACGACCCATTTTTCCTCGAAACTTGATCTGAAGGGCACAGGACATTCCCGGGCTCCATTTGACCAAAGGTAACTCTTCAGCTCGATCGAGACAGAATGAATCTTCAAAAGGCGATGAAACCCCTTTCTAACGGTCCACTCCGGGAACAATTCTGCCTTACGATACGGATAAACGATCCGTTTTACTCCGAAAGGTTATCGAATGCTTTCAGGCCCCGGTTGACCAAAGTCAACTCCCCAAACCGAGTCAAACTCTTTGGAATGTCAAAATACATCTCGTAACCTTTCCAATGGCCCACCTAATGCGCGATATTGACTTACCATGCGGATGAATGATCCATTTGCATCCGACGATCCCTGCCCGAAGGACCGACGAGAGCTTCCGAGCCACATTTGTCCTAAAGTCAACTCCCGGACCTCAGAGCAATCCAAAGGACTTTTGAAGGTCTCTGAAGTAACTTTCCATAAGTATGCCCTGTGCGCAATTCAGATCAACGGATTGCGTTTTACGATCATTTTTTTGAAGGAACCTGAACGAGATTGCCAAACAACAGGTTCAAAATACTTCCTATTGGTAGTGTGCCTAAAGACACCTGCCGATTGGCAAGACCATACCTATGTCCATCGGCAATTCCCTGGGCCTATAAAAGGGAGGGCCTGACCTCATTACAAAGCACCCAAAAAAATCTGAGATCCATCACTCTCAGCAAACTCAGAAAACCTCTATAGAAGTCAGCGTGATTTCTACATCCAAATCCCTTTTCAACCCTCACTTTTCATTATCTTTTTCCCCAAACTTGGTGAATTAACTACCCATCATCATCATCCAAGTGCAAGGGCTTCTCTCCAAGATTCAAGATCAAGCTCAAGATCTTCAAAAAGGTCCAACTTTCTCAACTCTCTTTAAATTCTCCTAAATTTGTAAACACTTTTTTTATTACTTAACACTTTTTCTCCCCATCTCACTGTAACACCCCGCCTAAAATAATAACGGGTGGCCAGCCCTATATTATATTAAATCAGGGATTCCAGATGGTCCAGTCTCAACATCAACTGTCGGTACTATATAATACAGGACTAACTACTCGATATCATATGAGCGAGATGTTATAATAAATTAAAACTTGCAACATACAACAACCCAACACTATAAAATTTCTAAAGAAAAGAAAGATGCAGGAAGAAACTATAATAAGTGAAATTCTAGAATTAAAATGAACCATATAAATACAACCGAAAGTACTATAAAAAGTAGACCCGAATAGGCTGTCGGGTCACAGCCAATACAATAACTGAAATGGAATAAATATAAACATGTATATAATTATCCCTTGGGTACAACCCGATATACAACATGAATCCTACCTAGAATTTTAAAGAAGTAGGAAGTGGCTACAAGAAACATCCCGTAACAGTCCGCCCTGTCACGGTTCCCAAGACTCTGGGTAGAAAGTCATCCGGCATCCATGCGGTAGGATACCTGTGGAAATACATATATATATATATACAAGCAGGAGAGAAAAGAAAACGGGTCAGAGCCCCGAATGTGAAAATATTTAGCAAGTGCGTTAACCGTGCATAATAAATACCGGTGTACTTAATTTCATAAATAAAGTGAGACCGCACTCTCGTGGAACCCCAACTCACCTCTCATCTAAAGGCGCGCACCTATTCGCGTCCTCAAATTTTAGTTAAATTACCCCCATTGATCTTAGGACAACCTAACTTATCAGGCCTAGCCTATATACACGAGAGCTACCTTCCCGTCATAATCTAAGGATCCACCCATTTCTAATCCTATTAGATTATGATTACAACAATTATGCCATAAAAGGATTAATGAATTCCGATTAATAATCTTATGAATTATAATTATCATAATTCATAAAACATTACCCCTATACATATACATATATATATATATATATATATATATATATATATATAGGCTAAAAACGTAAGAATTAATATACTTAATAATATGCACATGGAATATTGGCAAGACTTCTCTCTAATCCCAAAATTGTACTACGTTTCGTGCGTGGGGAGTCTCGCAAAGCGAAATCCAAACAAGGAACCGCCCCGTTACACTACTCCTGACAAGGTCAAGACCAGAGATCCGTGATGCCACCTATGGAATTACTTCTCTCAAATCTCGACATGGCACTGCGTTTCGTGCGTGGGGAGTCTCGCAAAGCGAAATCCAAACAAGGAGCCACCTCGTTACACTACTCCTGGGCAATGTCGATCCTAGAGATCCATAATCCTCAACATACAAGTTAATACTACCATTACTACTAACTATAACTCCTAAAGAAAGAAAGAAGGGAAAGAAAAGAAAGAAAACAAATAAGATAAAATAAAAGAACCTCCAATAATATTCTTGGGATGATGTAACCGAAATAATACCTTATGTGCGAAACATCAACCCCCATCAATCTAGTACACCATAATCATCTAAGATGTACTTCATAAAAGTCCATATCCTTTCATCTATAGGATATATATATATAAATATATATATATATATATATATATATAGGTATTTATTTCTAACCGTATATATATCATCATCAATCCAATAGCCAAGTGTACATACTACATATGATGTACAAGGCCATGCACATAATATACCCGGCTATATATATCGCCGATAAACTGCATCAATGCTATCATCTTCCCAGTGCCCGGCTCACGTAGTAAAACTGGGGCCACCATGGTGGGACTAAACGACACCCATCTCGTGGTAAACTCACGCACACGACGTCCCGGGAAGCGGTCATAGCTCCAAACCGACAATGAGACGAAACATACCCATCACGTCTCATCCCAAAATAAATATATATATATCATATGGTAACACACGGGACGACTATGACCTGGGGAATATCCACACCCTGCTTTTCTAGCCAGGATGCTCACCCTCTACGTGCGCAACTTCCCAATGATAGCATGAGCGGGGTATGCTTAACCAATTAAGTATATATATCATTTACATGCATAATATATAATCCATATGATCCAATCATATGATCAAGTAATAAACCATCATATACGGTTTAAATATCCATACCATGTACGTCCACAACATAAAGATGTCCATATATCTATATACATACAGATATATATATATATATATATATATATATATCAACACATATTAACATATCCTTATCTATATATATATACTAATTCTCGTTCATATGTATAAGATATATATATACCTGGCTATAAGTATACATAGTCCTCAATATACAAGCCGTCACCACAATTCCTTTAATTTACCTCGATATGTGAATATAATCCCATACTTGAAACATATTCGATCATTTTCCTATGATGAATAGTCTCCCAAAACCATATGTATATATCTATACCTATATATATTCAACATTAGGGCTATCACCCAAGAGTTTGTGTAGGAATATTTCACTACACATATCATCTATATCTCCGAGTACATTAAAGAATCTAGTAATCATTTTGACTATCGGTATACCTATGACTAATAGTCTATCAGCCTCAAGCTCATTCTTTCAATCATCAAATAATCTCATTTCCCTCGATTTCGACTATGGTTCGATCACTTTTGTGAATACCCTAATCTAAGATCTCTCTAAGAGTTCTTAGCCTCACATCACATCTACACTTACTTTTAATCTACAATTAGGATTCCCAATCCCAAAGGGTTTTCCCCCAAAATCTCTATACATAACTCCAAATACATACATGGATACATTTCTCCCAAATTACCCTAAGGAGTCCCCAAAACTCTAATGTGTGAGAAATTCCTTATGTGTCTCCAAGAACATATCTCTTACATCATAAGAGAAGGCCCCAAATCAATAAACCCAACCAAAAAGGGTTTGAATTCACTATGGAGAAAATACCTCAAAATGCCCTGTTTCCGAATCGATTCGGCCTCCAAGGCGAATCGATTCGGGTCCAAAGACCTGGGCTTCTGCAATAGGCCGAATCGATTCGGCTTGGGGTCCGAATCGATTCGGTCAATGCAGACCTGCCAATTTTACTAAACCGAATCGATTCGCTTGAGGGGGCGAATCGATTCGGACCTGCAATTTTTGAAGGGTTCTTCTTCTTCATCAAAACCCACGAATTCTAAACCCTAAATTTTCCTTTCTAACAATTAAACCTTCATAAATTTGTGATTTTAAGCCCATAAGTCAACCCAAAGTTGATCCCAAACATTTCTATTCCATTAAATCCATATTTAATCATTGATTTCAAGATTTAAACCTAAAATCTAGGTTTTGACATTAATACCCAAAAACCATTTCTTTACCCCACAATTTATGAAATGAAATACACAAATAGCTATTTAGCAAGATTAAACACTTGCCTCAGATTTGTAGAGGTTGGATTGTCCTCGATTTCGCGGTTGGGCCGGGAATCTCCAAGATTTCTTCCTCTCTCTCTCTCCCTTTCTTCTTCTTTCTCTTCTTCTTCTCTCTCTCTAGGGCTTTTCTCTCTTTCTCTCAAATGAGAAAATGGCTTCATCCGTAAGCCTCCAACCTTTTAAAACAAGGTCCCAGTTTTAAATGTTAATACACACTTTAAATGACTCGTTGACTCCAATTCAAGTCAAAACAACTTAAAAACATTCCGGAGCCGAAATAAGACCCAATGACAGTCATTTTGACTATCTCGACCCTTCCGGGATCGATGGTACCCTCAAAAATATCATCCGGAATACTTTGAAACGTCCTCTATTTTTGGATTTAAATTCCCAAATATTAAAATTCTCCAATTTAATTAAATTAAATTTTCCCAAAATTTAATTTCTCAGTCTCAAAAGTCTTGGGGTGTTACAATCTTCCCCCCTTACAAAAATTTCGTCCGCGAAATTTAAGACTAGCCTAAGACATCGATATCATCTAGTCCTTACATCAAACCTCAAGATCACTATGCCTATCCTTTCTAGTTCTCACGTCGAACCATATAGCCTTTAAAACAAACTAACTACTCAGGGCGCCCATACACCCCGTACCTGATCTCCACTCGTAGAATTTTAATCTGGCTCCATTAGCCTCAAAATTGTAAGATAACCCTCGGTAATAAAATCTATAACGATATACTAAATATATAAAAGTTTGAAAATTTCCACTGGTTGAACTCTCCTCAATTCCTGACGCTAGCCACCTTCGTGCGGGGGAGGTCTCGCAAGCGAAATCCAAACAAGGAACCCTCCCAATACACTACTGTGTAGCTAGGTCGGGGATTGAGATTAGTTGAACCAGGGTTAAGGTTTTATAAAAAGATTTCCATATTTTAGATATCGCCCGAGGGCCTATACAAATAATATGATATAAAAATATTCCGCGTCTTTCGACACGCCAAACAAACACCTTATGTTTAGGACACAAGGCCTCAACCAATACAATACTCTAGCCAATATCTAGTTCTCAAAACTAGCACAACTATGAGCTAAACTATCCGCTCCTCACGAATCTACCAAACTCTGAACCACTCAGTTATGAAATTCCTATACATCATATTAACACCTTTATATAAAAATAAATCCTTCCCTCATTGGGATTCTAAAACTTCCCTATAATCTCGTTACGAAAAGATGTATCATCTCCCAAGATGCCATACCAAGGCCACACTTGCTCACTTCCTTCTCTAGGAAAATTCCATACCCCCTAGCGGTATAGCGGCTAGCTACTCATCACACCTCACACGCGACGTTCCCACTATCGAACAAAGCGTAACTTAAACTCAAAGAAAGGTATTCTACCTTACAATTCCATAACCTAATGGTTTCCCCTCACCCTAGAATCTCAACTCAGGGTCCTCAACTCCTTCCAGGAAAATCATTATCCCTAAACCTATTTCTTCACAAGAGAAACATCTTCATCAAAATCCTTCCTAACCATATTGAAGGGCAAGGCGCGATTGCAACTGTCGGAAACTCCTTCAGTTCTACACAACGAAACTTAGTCTCCAAAGGCATTCTCCCTCATCTTAGAAGGCGATACTCCTAATATTGGGACAACTACACCAACCTCACCTCGGTAAGAGTCACCAACATTAGGTTTCCTAACTAAGGTTAACAGATTCTCAATCTAGACCTCCCAAGGACTACACTACATGTCTCTCCTCGGTCTTACCTCACTAAGACCAAGATTCGCCATTCGAGTAAATTTCCTTTCTTACTCAACTGCCGATAAATCACCTCGAACCACTGCTAGAAATCTCCTCAACATCTCCTCCGGAACCGGGGAAAACCATTACCCCCGATTAGAGCGTACCCAATATATACTATGGGTATTGTACTTTTAATCCTATCCCTTCCTAGACGACATAAATCTAGGCGACGTCTGAAACGAAACAAAAGCAACTGTTATCAGAACGTCAATCAAGTGAATATACTTCACAGAAGAAAACAATGCAGTGAACACAACAGTCCTATTTTTAGGGCTTTATGTCAAGAACGTTAACGGAAGAATGCAGAAACTCGTACAGATCCTAAGGACTCTAGAACCTGATGCTCTGATACCATCTGTAACACCCCGCCTAAAATAATAACGGGTGGCCAGCCCTATATTATATTAAATCAGGGATTCCAGATGGTCCAGTCTCAACATCAACTGTCGGTACTATATAATACAGGACTAACTACTCGATATCATATGAGCGAGATGTTATAATAAATTAAAACTTGCAACATACAACAACCCAACACTATAAAATTTCTAAAGAAAAGAAAGATGCAGGAAGAAACTATAATAAGTGAAATGCTAGAATTAAAATGAACCATATAAATACAACCGAAAGTACTATAAAAAGTAGACCCGAATAAGCTGTCGGGTCACAGCCAATACAATAACTGAAATGGAATAAATATAAACATGTATATAATTATCCCTTGGGTACAACCCGATATACAACATGAATCCTACCTAGAATTTTAAAGAAGTAGGAAGCGGCTACAAGAAACATCCCGTAACAGTCCGCCCTGTCACGGTTCCCAAGACTCTGGGTAGAAAGTCATCCGGCATCCATGCGGTAGGATACCTGTGGAAATACATATATATATATATACAAGCAGGAGAGAAAAGAAAACGGGTCAGAGCCCCGAATGTGAAAATATTTAGCAAGTGCGTTAACCGTGCATAATAAATACCGGTGTACTTAATTTCATAAATAAAGTGAGACCGCACTCTCGTGGAACCCCAACTCACCTCTCATCTAAAGGCGCGCACCTATTCGCGTCCTCAAATTTTAGTTAAATTACCCCCATTGATCTTAGGACAACCTAACTTATCAGGCCTAGCCTATATACACGAGAGCTACCTTCCCGTCATAATCTAAGGATCCACCCATTTCTAATCCTATTAGATTATGATTACAACAATTATGCCATAAAAGGCTTAATGAATTCCGATTAATAATCTTATGAATTATAATTATCATAATTCCTAAAACATTACCCCTATACATATACATATATATACCTATATAGGCTAAAAACGTAAGAATTAATATACTTAATAATATGCACATGGAATATTGGCAAGACTTCTCTCTAATCCCAAAATTGTACTACGTTTCGTGCGTGGGGAGTCTCGCAAAGCGAAATCCAAACAAGGAACCGCCCCGTTACACTACTCCTGACAAGGTCAAGACCAGAGATCCGTGATGCCACCTATGGAATTACTTCTCTCAAATCTCGACATAGCACTGCGTTTCGTGCGTGGGGAGTCTCGCAAAGCGAAATCCAAACAAGGAACCACCTCGTTACACTACTCCTGGGCAATGTCGATCCTAGAGATCCATAATCCTCAACATACAAGTTAATACTACCATTACTACTAACTATAACTCCTAAAGAAATAAAGAAGGAAAAGAAAAGAAAGAAAACAAATAAGATAAAATAAAAGAACCTCCAATAATATCCTTGGGATGATGTAACCGAAATAATACCTTATGTGCGATACATCAACCCCCATCAATCTAGTACACCATAATCATCTAAGATGTACTTCATAAAAGTCCATATCCTTTCATCTATATATATATATATATATATATATATAGGTATTTATTTCTAACCGTATATATATCATCATCAATCCAATAGCCAAGTGTACATACTACATATGATGTACAAGGCCATGCACATAATATACCCGGCTATATATATCGCCGATAAACTGCATCAATGCTATCATCTTCCCAGTGCCCGGCTCACGTAGCAAAACTGGGGCCACCATGGTGGGACTAAACGACACCCATCTCGTGGTAAACTCACGCACACGACGTCCCGGGAAGCGGTCATAGCTCCAAACCGGCAATGAGACGAAACATACCCATCACGTCTCATCCCAAAATAAATATATATATATATATATCATATGGTAACACACGGGACGACTATGACCTGGGGAATATCCACACCTTGCTTTTCTAACCAGGATGCTCACCCTCTACGCGCGCAACTTCCCAATGATAGCATGAGCGGGGTATGCTTAACCAATTAAGTATATATATCATTTACATGCATAATATATAATCCATATGATCCAATCATATGATCAAGTAATAAACCATCATATACGGTTTAAATATCCATACCATGTACGTCCACAACATAAAAATATCCATATATCGATATACATACAGATATATATATATATCAACACATATTCACATATCCTTATCTATATATATATACTAATTCTCGTTCATATGTATAAGATATGTATATACCTGGCTATAAGTATACATAGTCCTCAATATACAAGCCGTCACCACAATTCCTTTAATTTACCTCGATACGTGAATGTAATCCCATACTTGAAACATATTCGATCATTTTCCTATGATGAATAGTCTCCCAAAACCATATGTATATATCTATACCTATATATATTCAACATTAGGGCTATCACCCAAGAGTTTGTGTAGGAATCTTTCACTACACATATCATCTATATCTCCGAGTACATTAAAGAATCTAGTAATCATTTTGACTATCGGTATACCTATGACTAATAGTCTATCAGCCTCAAGCTCATTCTTTCAATCATCAAATAATCTCATTTCCCTCGATTTTGACTATGGTTCGATCACTTTTGTGAATACCCTAATCTAAGATCTCTCTAAGAGTTCTTAGCCTCACATCACATCTACACTTACTTTTAATCTACAATTAGGATTCCCAATCCCAAAGGGTTTTCCCCCAAAATCTCTATACATAACTCCAAATACATACATGGATACATTTCTCCCAAATTACCCTAAGGAGTCCCCAAAACTCTAATGTGTGAGAAATTCCTTATGTGTCTCCAAGAACATATCTCTTACATCATAAGAGAAGGCCCCAAATCAATAAACCCAACCAAAAAGGGTTTGAATTCACTATGGAGAAAATACCTCAAAATGCCCTGTTTCCGAATCGATTCGGCCTCCAAGGCGAATCGATTCGGGTCCAAAGACCTGGGCTTCTGCAATAGGCCGAATCGATTCGGCTTGGGGTCCGAATCGATTCGGTCAATGCAGACCTGCCAATTTTACTAAACCGAATCGATTCGCTTGAGGGGGCGAATCGATTCGGACCTGTAATTTTTGAAGGGTTCTTCTTCTTCATCAAAACCCACGAATTCTAAACCCTAAATTTTCCTTTCTAACAATTAAACCTTCATCAATTTGTGATTTTAAGCCCATAAGTCAACCCAAAGTTGATCCCAAACATTTCTATTCCATTAAATCCATATTTAATCATTGATTTCAAGATTTAAACCTAAAATCTAGGTTTTGACATTAATACCCAAAAACCATTTCTTTACCCCACAATTTATGAAATGAAATACACAAATAGCTATTTAGCAAGATTAAACACTTGCCTCAGATTTGTAGAGGTTGGATCGTCCTCGATTTCGCGGTTGGGCCGGGAATCTCCAAGATTTCTTCCTCTCTCTCTCTCCCTTTCTTCTTCTTTCTCTTCTTCTTCTCTCTCTCTAGGGCTTTTCTCTCTTTCTCTCAAATGAGAAAATGGCTTCATCCGTAAGCCTCCAACCTTTTAAAACAAGGTCCCAGTTTTAAATGTTAATACACACTTTAAATGACTCGTTGACTCCAATTCAAGTCAAAACAACTTAAAAACATTCCGGAGCCAAAATAAGACCCAATGACAGTCATTTTGACTATCTCGACCCTTCCGGGATCGATGGTACCCTCAAAAATATCATCCGGAATACTTTGAAACGTCCTCTATTTTTGGATTTAAATTCCCAAATATTAAAATTCTCCAATTTAATTAAATTAAATTTTCCCAAAATTTAATTTCTCAGTCTCAAAAGTCTTGGGGTGTTACAATCTTCCCCCCTTACAAAAATTTCGTCCGCGAAATTTAAGACTAGCCTAGGACATCGATATCATCTAGTCCTTACATCAAACCTCAAGATCACTATGCCGATCCTTTCTAGTTCTCACGTCGAACCATATAGCCTTTAAAACAAACTAACTACTCAGGGCGCCCATACACCCCGTACCTGATCTCCACTTGTAGAATTTTAATCTGGCTCCATTAGCCTCAAAATTATAAGATAACCCTCGGTAATAAAATCTATAACGATATTCTAAATATATAAAAGTTTGAAAATTTCCACTGGTTGAACTCTCCTCAATTCCTGACGCTAGCCACCTTCGTGCGGGGGAGGTCTCGCAAGCGAAATCCAAACAAGGAACCCTCCCAATACACTACTGTGTAGCTAGGTCGGGGATTGAGATTAGTTGAACCAGGGTTAAGGTTTTATAAAAAGATTTCCATATTTTAGATATCGCCCGAGGGCCTATACAAATAATACGATATAAAAATATTCCGCGTCTTTCGACACGCCAAACAAACACCTTATGTTTAGGACACAAGGCCTCAACCAATACAATACTCTAGCCAATATCTAGTTCTCAAAACTAGCACAACTTTGAGCTAAACTATCCGCTCCTCACGAATCTACCAAACTCTGAACCTCTCAGTTGTGAAATTCCTATACATCATATTAACACCTTTATATAAAAATAAATCCTTCCCTCATTGGGATTCTAAAACTTCCCTATTATCTCGTTACGAAAAGATGTATCATCTCCCAAGATGCCATACCAAGGCCACACTTGCTCACTTCCTTCTCTAGGAAAATTCCATACCCCCTAGCGGTATAGCGGCTAGCTACTCATCACACCTCACACGCGACGTTCCCACTATCGCACAAAGCGTAACTTAAACTCAAAGAAAGGTATTCTACCTTACAATTCCATAACCTAATGGTTTCCCCTCACCCTAGAATCTCAACTCAGGGTCCTCAACTCCTTCCAGGAAAATCATTATCCCTAAACCTATTTCTTCACAAGAGAAACATCTTCCTCAAAATCCTTCCTAACCATATTGAAGGGCAAGGCGCGATTGCAACTGTCGGAAACTCCTTCAGTTCTACACAACGAAACTTAGTCTCCAAAGGCATTCTCCCTCATCTTAGAAGGCGATACTCCTAATATTGGGACAACTACACCAACCTCACCTCGGTAAGAGTCACCAACATTAGGTTTCCTAACTAAGGTTAACAGATTCTCAATCTAGACCTCCCAAGGACTACACTACATGTCTCTCCTCGGTCTTACCTCACTAAGACCAAGATTCGCCATTCGAGTAAATTTCCTTTCTTAGTCAACTGCCGATAAATCACCTCGAACCACTGCTAGAAATCTCCTTAACATCTCCTCCAGAACCGGGGAAAACAATTACCCCCGATTAGAGCGTACCCAATATATACTCTGGGTATTGTACTTTTAATCCTATCCCTTCCTAGACGACATAAATCTAGGCGATGTCTGAAACGAAACAAAAGCAACTGTTATCAGAACGTCAATCAAGTGAATATACTTCACAGAAGAAAACAGTGCAGTGAACACAACAGTCCTATTTTTAGGGCCTTATGTCAAGAACGTTAACGGAAGAATGCAGAAACTCGTACAGATCCTAAGGACTCTAGAACCTGATGCTCTGATACCATCTGTAACACCCCGCCTAAAATAATAACGGGTGGCCAGCCCTATATTATATTAAATCAGGGATTCCAGATGGTCCAGTCTCAACATCAACTGTCGGTACTATATAATACAGGACTAACTACTCGATATCATATGAGCGAGATGTTATAATAAATTATAACTTGCAACATACAACAACCCAACACTATAAAATTTCTAAAGAAAAAAAAGATGTAGGAAGAAACTATAATAAGTGAAATGCTAGAATTAAAATGAACCATATAAATACAACCGAAAGTACTATAAAAAGTAGACCCGAATAAGCTGTCGGGTCACAGCCAATACAATAACTGAAATGGAATAAATATAAACATGTATATAATTATCCCTTGGGTACAACCCGATATAAAACATGAATCCTACCTAGAATTTTAAAGAAGTAGGAAGCGGCTACAAGAAACATTCCATAACAGTCCGCCCTGTCACGGCTCCCAAGACTCTGGGTAGAAAGTCATCCGGCATCCATGCGGTAGGATACCTGTGGAAATACATATATATATATACAAGCAGGAGAGAAAAGAAAACGGGTCAGAGCCCCGAATGTGAAAATATTTAGCAAGTGCGTTAACCGTGCATAATAAATACCGGTGTACTTAATTTCATAAATAAAGTGAGACCGCACACTCGTGGAACCCCAACTCACCTCTCATCTAAAGGCGCGCACCTATTCGCGTCCTCAAATTTTAGTTAAATTACCCCCATTGATCTTAGGACAACCTAACTTATCAGGCCTAGCCTATATACACGAGAGCTACCTTCCCGTCATAATCTAAGGATCCACCCATTTCTAATCCTATTAGATTATGATTACAACAATTATGCCATAAAAGGCTTAATGAATTTCGATTAATAATCTTATGAATTATAATTATCATAATTCCTAAAACATTACCCCTATACATATATATATATATATATATATATATATATATATATATATATATATATATATATATATATATACCTATATAGGCTAAAAACGTAAGAATTAATATACTTAATAATATGCACTTGGAATATTGGCAAGACTTCTCTCTAATCCCAAAATTGTACTACGTTTCGTGCGTGGGGAGTCTCGCAAAGCGAAATCCAAACAAGGAACCGGCCCGTTACACTACTCCTGACAAGGTCAAGACCAGAGATCTGTGATGCCACCTATGGAATTACTTCTCTCAAATCTCGACATGGCACTGCGTTTCGTGCGTGGGGAGTCTCGCAAAGCGAAATCCAAACAAGGAACCACCTCGTTACACTACTCCTGGGCAATGTCGATCCTAGAGATTCATAATCCTCAACATACAAGTTAATACTACCATTACTACTAACTATAACTCCTAAAGAAAGAAAGAAGGAAAAGAAAAGAAAGAAAACAAATAAGATAAAATAAAAGAACCTCCAATAATATCCTTGGGATGATGTAACCGAAATAATACCTTATGTGCGATACATCAACCCCCATCAATCTAGTACACCATAATCATCTAAGATGTACTTCATAAAAGTCCACATCCTTTCATCTATAGGATATATATATAAATATATATATATATATATATATATATATATATATATATATATAAGTATTTATTTCTAACCGTATATATATCATCATCAATCCAATAGCCAAGTGTACATACTACATATGATGTACAAGGCCATGCACATAATATACCCGGCTATATATATCGCCGATAAACTGCATCAATGCTATCATCTTCCCAGTGCCCGGCTCACGTAGCAAAACTGGGGCCACTATGGTGGGACTAAACGACACCCATCTCGTGGTAAACTCACGCACACGACGTCCCGGGAAGCGGTCATAGCTCCAAACCGACAATGAGACGAAACATACCCATCACGTCTCATCCCAAAATAAATATATATATATATATCATATGGTAACACACGGGACGACTATGACCTGGGGAATATCCACACCCTGCTTTTCTAGCCAGGATGCTCACCCTCTACGCGCGCAACTTCCCAATGATAGCATGAGCGGGGTATGCTTAACCAATTAAGTATATATATCATTTACATGCATAATATATAATCCATATGATCCAATCATATGATCAAGTAATAAACCATCATATACGGTTTAAATATCCATACCATGTACGTCCACAACATAAAGATATCCATATATCTATATACATACATATATATATATATATATCAACACATATTCACATATCCTTTTCTATATATATATACTAATTCTCGTTCATATGTATAAGATATATATATACCTGGCTATAAGTATACATAGTCCTCAATATACAAGCCGTCACCACAATTCCTTTAATTTACCTCGATACGTGAATATAATCCCATACTTGAAACATATTCGATCATTTTCCTATGATGAATAGTCTCCCAAAACCATATGTATATATCTATACCTATATATATTCAACATTAGGGCTATCACCCAAGAGTTTGTGTAGGAATCTTTCACTACACATATCATCTATATCTCCGAGTACATTAAAGAATCTAGTAATCATTTTGACTATCGGTATACCTATGACTAATAGTCTATCAGCCTCAAGCTCATTCTTTCAATCATCAAATAATCTCATTTCCCTCGATTTCGACTATGGTTCGATCACTTTTGTGAATACCCTAATCTAAGATCTCTCTAAGAGTTCTTAGCCTCACATCACATCTACACTTACTTTTAATCTACAATTAGGATTCCCAATCCCAAAGGGTTTTCCCCCAAAATCTCTATACATAACTCCAAATACATACATGGATACATTTCTCCCAAATTACCCTAAGGAGTCCCCAAAACTCTAATGTGTGAGAAATTCCTTATGTGTCTCCAAGAACATATCTCTTACATCATAAGAGAAGGCCCCAAATCAATAAACCCAACCAAAAAGGGTTTGAATTCACTATGGAGAAAATACCTCAAAATGCCTTGTTTCCGAATCGATTCGGCCTCCAAGGCGAATCGATTCGGGTCCAAAGACCTGGGCTTCTGCAATAGGCCGAATCGCTTCGGCTTGGGGTCCGAATCGATTTGGTCAATGCAGACCTGCCAATTTTACTAAACCGAATCGATTCGCTTGAGGGGGCGAATCGATTCGGACCTACAATTTTTGAAGGGTTCTTCTTCTTCATCAAAACCCACGAATTCTAAACCCTAAATTTTCCTTTCTAACAATTAAACCTTCATCAATTTGTGATTTTAAGCCCATAAGTCAACCCAAAGTTGATCCCAAACATTTCTATTCCATTAAATCCATATTTAATCATTGATTTCAAGATTTAAACCTAAAATCTAGGTTTTGACATTAATACCCAAAAACCATTTCTTTACCCCACAATTTATGAAATGAAATACACAAATAGCTATTTAGCAAGATTAAACACTTGCCTCAGATTTGTAGAGGTTGGATCGTCCTCGATTTCGCGGTTGGGCCGGGAACCTCCAAGATTTCTTCCTCTCTCTCTCTCCCTTTCTTCTTCTTTCTCTTCTTCTTCTCTCTCTCTAGGGCTTTTCTCTCTTTCTCTCAAATGAGAAAATGGCTTCATCCGTAAGCCTCCAACCTTTTAAAACAAGGTCCCAGTTTTAAATGTTAATACACACTTTAAATGACTCGTTGACTCCAATTCAAGTCAAAACAACTTAAAAACATTCCGGAGCCGAAATAAGACCCAATGACAGTCATTTTGACTATCTCGACCCTTCCGGGATCGATGGTACCCTCAAAAATATCATCCGGAATACTTTGAAGCGTCCTCTATTTTTGGATTTAAATTCCCAAATATTAAAATTCTCCAATTTAATTAAATTAAATTTTCCCAAAATTTAATTTCTCAGTCTCAAAAGTCTTGGGGTGTTACACTCACATATCCTAATATACTTTTTATTTATTATTATTTCACACCACTTATTTTTCATATAAAAAAAAACCCTAAAAAACTAGAAAATAGGGTTTTCTCATAAATTCCAAATGGGAATTCTCACACTTTTCTCATAATTTTCACACACTAAAACACCTTTTTCATACACACACACATAAGAGAAGTTCACGGTTGGATTCATAGGATACACCCCACCCCCTCATTTTGCATGCGAACTACATGGACTTTGATGCCTCTATAGGCTACATAGGCGTCTCGGGGTAAAACTCGAGACTCGAGTCCATTTTTTTTCAAATTTTCTATTTTTCTATTTTCCTAATTCTTTAACTTAATTCTCTTAGATTCTACATATTTACATATACATATAATTGTTCTTAGTGATGTATTATTCCATATGCGTTATCGTTCCATTATAACGATCAACGCAAGGATAATCGCGTAAATCCTATTTTTTAATATTACTTTTGGGAACATTCCTACAGATGACTCGCTCTATCTTTTCCACGATACAGGTCGATGATTCCTATCTCCATTACATATACACATGCACACATATCACGGAGAAATAGAGAAAAATAACAACAAATCCATGAGAGACCGCAAGGGCGGAATGGGTGCCTAACACCTTCCTATTCCGTAAGTTAGCCTTCGAACCCTCCTCGAATCATTTTTGGTTACGTATGTATCAGTATGTCTTTGATGTTGTCCTTTGGGATGGCTCCACCTTCTTTTGTCTGTTTTGAGTAAAATAGACTGGCGACTCCATCTTTCTACATTTTTCACCTCCCACATCGCCGCCGACGGCCGAAGCGCTCCCGAGAGGGATGCGCGGGACCAAGATCCTCTCACCATACCTTCTCTCTCAACGCGAGGATCGTGGATGGCCAGAATGGGTGCAGGGAAAATAATGCTACCCAATTTCATCTTTGCATTAGAAATAGTGGCATATACTTCAGGAGGAATGGTATGCCATTTAATGTGTATATATAAATACCAATGCTCTTGTGCGTACCAGTCTGCATTTTTAAGAGTGCTGACCGAACATGAAATTATAGGCTAAATTATAGACACACTCTCTCTCTTTTTTGGGCTCACCGCCAGGTGACACATGTCTGGTCCGCATTCTTAAAATGCGGACTGGTATGCACAAGAGCAGTACTATATATATATATATATATATATATATATATATATATATATATACACACGTTAATCCAGTAAAATGACGTAGTACAATTTTCTAATGACAACTAAGGGCCCATAACAAACCCCAACTTAAACACAAGATGAGTTCATAGAGGATAGAAGGGTCTCAAGTGCATAAGTAAGAGTTAAGTACCCTAATTCCCCCAACAATGTGAACAGATAAGCTATCAACTCGTGAATTATCAACCATGAAGTGAAATCAAGCATAATTTAGCTCTCATTTTAAAAATTGAACTGGGGACAAATTCACATTTATGTCAATTACATGGAACCATGTGTGGCATCTATCGTCGATGCTACACACTAGGTCCCGTATAGGAATACTCGCTATCTAACAACAGGTTCCCTAGCACCATTTTGTGCCCCTTAAGGATCTGTTTTATTAATTTAATTCAGGATCATTAAAACTTCACCCCCAACTTTGGTTCTACCCTCACTTCTTCACAAATTTGAAACACCCTCAAAATCGGCTTCAAAGATCACAAAGTCTCACTTTTTATGGTGTTTCTGGGGAACTTAGTTAGCTTTAGCAACACTATTTGGAGAGTCTCTCATATTCCTTAAAAAAACTGGGGTGTAAGACAAAAGTTGGAACAAAAATGGGGGTGAAAGTCAAAATCACCCTTGATTTATTTACAAACTATCTAACATATACATGCATCTTTATAGGCACTCTGGAAGCGTGCTCAATCCTTTATATTTTTTGTATTCGATCCCCTCAGGAATAGATGCTTTCGCTCAGCGAATGGACACATCATGCCCCATTTAGTTTGGGATAAAATATGGTTAACCTAGGTGAAAATAAAATTCTGAAAAGTATTATCACCATTTTAGAGTTAACATTTTCCGTACACCTAAGATTGTAAATAAGTGTAAACAAGCACTAATATTATGTGATTTTGGAGAAAATAATTAACAAGATTCATGTTTCAGCAATGCATGACGTCTCCTTGCACCCAACATAGCTGAATCAATTCTTGGCAATGGTATCTTACTTTAAAATTTAAACACCTCTTGATCGAAATGGTAAGAATTAACAAAATATTAATGAAATATTTTATGAATATATTAGTCTATCATTTAATAACAGCTAAATCTAGCACTTCTTTAAAAGTAAAATCTAGAAAATGAGGAAATCCACATGAACTCACACCTCACAAACAATCAGTCATCTAAAAGGCTAAGATGTTTCTAGTCTGTTTTATAGCACATAGCCATTTATACAAAAGATAAGGAAGATTAATTCAAGTAAAATGTTGGTTCTCATCTTACTATGTTCATTAGACCTTTATATAGTTTTAACAACTTATAAATTTCTACTTTATCTTATCTGGTAATGGACAACCCTACATCTGTTTTTATTTTTTCATATTTTTCTGACAAATATGTAAACATAAAGGAGTTCATCATAAGACCACCAATAAACAAGAACTTGAATACCCAATTAGGTTTACTCATTGCACTAATAATATGAACATTAACTCATTTTTAAACAAAATAACCAATTTCATTGTTCTAATTAAACATAGTACTATGTTTCTTTTCTTCACCCTTTCAAGTGGCCAAATGGGGCCTTAATTAATAAGTAAACTACTTTCTTTATCCAACTGTAGCATTTTTTATGGGGTGTTATTCCATGATTTTCCACTTATGGAATTATTGCATAATTCAAAACAGAGTTCAAACACTAAAATAGTCAACGTGCATACCCCACTGAATCAAATGTAATTCTACATCCGCTCCTTTCAAACGTTTACCATTTCTACAACGAATGCACGAGCATGGGATAATGTCAGTTTTGGGATTATTCATTGCATAATTCACAAAGTCTTTCACCCCATTAACCTATACTTGCCCCACTCTAGAACTCTCACCCATATACTCTTTATATTATTAAAACCACTTTAATTCTACAATTCAAACAAATAGAAACTCAGAAAATTATAAAACTAAATGAGAATGTCTGTAATATGAAAAATGGCATACATACATATATGTGTAGCATAAGTATTTTAGTTATTACATATTTTGCTATATGTTTGAGTAGTGATATATATTTAAGAAGATTGAATTTTATATAATTCATATCCAACCCACTTACTAATCTCGATTACCAGTTATCAAAATGAAAATAATCAAATTCACATCAAATCAAATAAATTGAATTCATATTCAGATACTAATAACTACTAATCATAAAATTGGGTCATTAAATTGCAAAAAATTAATCCATACGCAAACAAATAAAACACCAAAATGTTCAATCAGGATCATTTATGAATGAACCAATTAAAGGAAACATACGATATTTTTTATGGAACTGAAGCCATTGGGTAAATAAACCTTGAAAAACCCTAAACGCTACAAATGCCTAGGGCCAACCAACTTAATGGCCATCTAAATGATAAAATTCACCATTCAACAACAATTAAAGAATCCTAAACAACAATATAATCATTATTCAGTAAAATCACAATTAAAAAGTAAGACAATTGCAGAAAATCAATGGCATTTCCTTTCATCATACCTAATTGGGGATGAAAACGATTAGAAGAAAACCTTGAAACATTGAAACCTTAAAATAAATTGCAAAATAAAACTTGAATTGGTACCCAAAAGAACAAAACTTGAATCAGTACCCAAATAAAAAAAACACGAAATGTAGCCCTGAATTAGTAGCAATAATCAAGAAATAAAGAGAAAAATAAACAAAATACTTCATTATTTTTAATGAATAATCTATGTTAGGTGAATAAGAGTCAATTTTGATAATTGATTGAGTGTATTTTTAATTAATACAAAATAAAAATATATACTTTTTATTTAAAACGACAATAAATCTTATTCTTTTTAATTTTAATATCAATAATGTGAAAGGATCACTAATACACAAATTTAAAAAGGGTCAAAGAATTTGAACTCCAAAAGTGGGTCCTTAGACTATGAACCAAATCGGTAGAACAATGCTACAATTTCTTGTCTAATTTCCCGAGTTCATCCTAATCATTCAAAGTTTCACAAACTTAATTCTTTCTACTTCCTCTTACTATACTTGTTTGTTATGCATTACTGGTTACACGACTTCACATATTTTGGACAACTTTAAGCCAAATTTATATAAAACAAGCGCCATAGTACAAAAAATAATAATATAGTAATCGTTGACAACTGAAAATGATAAAGACAGAATAAAAAAGTGCGAAATGGCCCTTAAATATATCATGTTTATTTTGTTCAATAAAATCTCAAATTAATTTTTGTGCCTGTGACGGTTCCCACAGTTAACGTGTGCCACCTAATTTCCTGTTACAATCGATATTTGGTACTCCACCCATTACTCATAGTACCTTGAAACATATCGATGGAAATTCTATACATTTTATAATGGCTAATTTGTTGGGCGGTGGGTCTTAAACTTTGGATTTTATATAAAACCCAGACATGCTCCTGCGAAATCCACATCTCATACCCGATTCACCTAACCCGCGACCCATTACAACCATGGCCAACCTCCAATACCTTTCCCATTGCTTCTACCCAGATACCCAAGATGCGACGTACTCTGATTTCAAAACCAAGAATCAACTCGGACTTACCTATTTCCCATCTACTAACTAAACTTGAACCAACCTGAAACCTCTACTGCCCCAGCTCTCAAGTATACCCGATTTTATCCCATATCCTAATCAAACCCATAGTTTCCAAGCTTAAGCCAAACTCCACCTGCTAACTCGCTATTCAATCTGACCCCTGCCCAGAGCCATACTAGAAACCCAAAACCGCCACCTAATCCTTTGACCCAACTAAACTCATCTCCTAAATTCCTCCCGTATACCCATTAACCCATTACCTATCAAACCCATTTTTCCCATTTCCTTATAACCAAACTAAAAGCCAAGGCATAAAATAACAAAACCCACATGCATATTTAACATTTCGAATATACCCTTATGACATCATTGCCTAGGTTTAATGAAGAGAGAGAAAGAGAGAGATGAAGCTTACAGTGAAGAGAGAGAGAGAGGGGAAGCTCAACCGCTGAGGAGCTTTACCACTGAGGAAGCTTATGGTGCTAATGACATAGGTGCGTGCTAAGGCCATCTCCAAAGGGCAATGCAAATGTGTACATTTGCATTGTCTCCTTTCACACTGGGTAAGATATTGCGCACATTTAAGAGAGAGAAAGGCTAACCGATGTGTAAACTTACACGACCGGAAGACATTGTGTTAGAGGGGGGCCCACATCTGGGCGGGTAAAAGTCATCCGCCTAGAATGTGGGCGGCTAAAAGACATCCGCCCAACATTTTATAAGCCTCGCGCGGTAACCTTTCATCCGCCCAGAATTTTACCAAGAATAAAAAAAAAATAGTAATAATTAGGCAAACGGTTTCAGACCTTGGGCGGACAACAGTCCCCCGCCCAACCCTTGGGCGGCCAAAAGCCTCCCGCCCAGATTAATTATACACATTCCCCACTGTGGCAACCGCACTCCACAATAAACCCAAAAAATTTAAATTTGCATTGTTTGTGCATCTCCCATTGGAGATGGCCTAAAGAAATCGATGGAAAGAATTCACATAGGAGAGAGAAAGCTTCACGTGAGATGAAGACCACATAGGAGAGAGCGGGAGATTGTAGAGGGAGAAAGCGGGAGATGAAGACCACATTGGAGAGAGAAAAGGGAAATTAAACAAGGCCAAAATTTTGGTGACCCGTAATAACAGTCACAAATTAACTCTTAACCAAAATTTGAGACCGCTACAAGAAGTCACAAATTTGTGACCGCTCATAGCGATCATAAATTAAGTCTTAAGCCAAAACTTGTGATATCTACGAGCAGTCATAAATTGTGACTGCTAATAGCTGTCACAAATCTAAAATTTATGACTTCTCATAGCAGTTACAATTTTATGACTGCTCATAAGAGTCATAACTTAAGCTTAATGATAAATTTATGACTTCTTGTGGAAGTTATAAACTTGTGACTCCTTACAGCAGTCACAAATTAATTATATGGTAAAATTTATGACTGTCATTAGCAGTAAAAACCAATTGACTCAAAATTTGCATTACCCACATATTTTATGACTCCTAATAGGAGTTACAAATAATGTTGTGACTCCTAATAGCAGTGACAAAGTTTATCAGCCCCATTAGCAGTTACAAGAAGGCAGTCACAAAATAGTAATTTAGCATAGTGCATCCTCCCTACTTCATGGATCAAGATTTTTCACTCCTTACAAGGGCTTGCATTATCATCTACACCCGGTCTGAAGAGAAAGACATGGAATCACCAGCTGTATTGAACCAACTCTTTTAATATGGGCTAAAATTGCCCACCGAGATGACCGTTAATTGTAAGAAATTCAGTGGCTTATTCTTGGAAGCTCAGAATTGGGCTCGAGAATCAGATGAATGGGTGGTACCTACCGAAGAAATCAGTCTAGATGATGTGGTACAGACCATGGATGACATATTTCGACAGATAAGCAAAATTTGTAGCATATCTAAGTTACTCACCACTTTAAATCTTCAGGGATGGCTGGTCTGTTCACTCTTTCACCTCCCTATTGAGTGGGAAGATTTGTATTATGAAGTAGTCCAGGTTATTGAATGTATTGATTTTTCTTGTCAAGAAGACATAGTCACTACCGGATGGGGGGATGAGTTTGACACCATAGATGATGAACGGAGTCGGGAAAAAGTAAGTCCAGTAGTCAACCTGTGCGGGATGATATCTTTCGAAGATCTGTTGGGGGAAATTAGTAAAATGGCCATTCGACCCAAGGAAGATGAAGACACTGGGTTCTTGTTCATCCCCACCTCAGTAAACCACATAACCAGGTCAAGAAAACACTACAAAGATCTGATTCCTTGTGTGACCGAGATAGATAAGGGAAAATGAGTTACCAAAGAACCTCCTATGCCAGAAATGATACCATCACTGAAAGAAAAGTCTTTGATCAACTCAAGAAGACCCAAGCCAACATCATCATATGGGGGATTTTAATATCCTCCTAGTTGCATCAGAATGCTTTGATAAAACTACTCACCGGGCCTAGATTCCCTTCTTCCACCACTCCCGAAGAAGCTGTAAACATGGTTGGGTCCTTAACCTCTTTCAAACTTCTCACCTTTTTTGACGAAGAAATTCAGAAGATCAATTATGATCATAATTATTCTCTCAAAAACTCCGTTGAAGTATTAGAAAATACAATCCCACTTTCACTTAATGACAACAATTCTGCTCTCAATGTTTGTGCTCTCAGAACCTTCGATTATTTGGGATTGAAAGTTAGTGATCTTAAACCTACTTTCACCATCATGCGTGCTTACGATAATACCCATCGAGAAGTTATGGGATCCATAAAACTCACAAGAAAGGATGGTCTTATCGATCCTATCACTGAATTCAAAGTCATTGACATACCTAGATGCTTCAACCTGCTCCTTGGTCGTCCGTAGCTTCACAATATCTAAGGGGTAACTTTTTCTCTTCAATAAAATTGAAGTTCTTCACCAAAGGCCAGGTTATAACCATTTTGGGGGATGATAACAGTACAAAAAATGCCAACACTAGCAATACGATATTGGAAATCCTGCATGGGACAAATGGCATGCTCCTCTCCAGCTTTAAATTTGATCCCATTCCCATTCCAGCGGGAGATAGTTTCAAAGACCAAGTATGTCTGAAACACAACCTTCATAGCAATGTTAATGTGATTCAGATGTTCAAGAACATACACTTTATTCCTGGATTGGGGCTAGGGAGACACCAATAAGGGATCCTTGAACCCATAGTCCTGAAGAAGGCCTCCCCCTCATGTGGCCTGGGTTACCAACCCTCACCAGATGAATTTAAAGCGCTCTGCCAAACACGACTGAAAATAGGCTTAGAAGATGAAAAGACTGTTTGAATCGATGATTTATCATGGAAGGCGAAGCCTTCCCTTTATGTGGATTTTTTGAACCATGGTATGACCATATTGACAAGAAGATGAAATTGGGGCAAGAAATCTTCTTTCTAGACAATAACTATTGGGCCGAAGACTGTAAACATGAAGTGCAATCTCTCACCGAGAAATCTGTAAAAATTACCGAGGTCTATGAGGAAAGGGATTTCGAAGACTCATTCCTGTAGATACTAGGGCTAAGTCTCTGTATGATCCACACATATGCTACACCGTCGGACCTGTCCGCTCTAATCAAAGTTGCTGATATGCCTCTCCTCAACTGGAATGCTATACAAGTCCAATCTGCTCATATTCAATCCATATTGGTTTTCCTTTTCCAGATATTAATGTAACTGAGACCACTTTTGATGAGGTTCTCAATGTTATTTTTCTCGAAAATGAAATAAATGAGAGTTTTGAGTATGTTGTTGTGCCTTACATTAATTGTTTTGATTTTAATAAAACCATTCTTGATGATGACTTTACAAATGACCAATTCTTAACTGATCTTAATAAGGGGAATAACAAATAATATAATGGCGTTTAACATAAAAAAAAGAAGAGATTGATGTTATTAATCTCGGTTCTAATAGCCATCAGCGCGATATTAGAATAAGGTCAACCCTTAACAAGCATGAGTGTGCACAATTTGAAGAACATCTGAAAGAATTCATGGAAATCTTCGCATGGTCATATGATGACATTCCCAGCATCGACCTTGAAATAGCTCAACATGAGATCCCAACATTCCCAGAATGTAAGTAGGTCAAACATAAGCTAAGGAAACTTCGCACCGAACGGTCAATCAAAGTCAAAGAGGAGGTAGTTGAGAAATTAAACGTAGGATTCATTTGCTTGATCGAGTACCCTACATGGATATCTAACATCTTCCCTATGCCAAAGTCAGGAGGAAAAGTCCACATGTGCGTCGACTATCGAGATTTGAATAAAACATCCCCAAAGGAAGATTACCCATTACCCAATATTGACATTATTGTATACAACACAGCCAACCACACCCTTAAGTCATTTGTCGATGGATTCATTTGATATAACCAGATCAAGATGTACCCTGACCATCGGGAGAAAATCGCATTTATCACCCCATAGGGAACCTTCTACTATACTATCATTGCATTTGGACTCAAGAACATCGGGGCTACCTATCAAAGGGTTTCCACAACCATCCTGCATGATCTAATTCATAACGAGGTAGAAGTCTACATAGACGACATAATCATTAAGTCTAAGACTCGGGAAGGTCACATTCCTGCCCTCTAAAAGTTCTTCGAACGACTGCAAGAATTCCATATACGATTAAACTCAGATAAATGTGTTTTTGGTGTCACGAAAGGAAAAATCTTAGGATTCATAGTTATTGATAAGGGAATCAAAGAATACCATACCAAGATGAAAGCCATAATTAAGATGTCACCACCCCAGACGGCGAAGGAAGTCTGAGGATTCCTGGGTAAACTAGAGTATATCAGTTAGTTCATCATCCAGCTGACTTCTATCTGTGAACTCATTTTCAAGCTCCTCCAAAAAGATTCAACTAAAGTTTAGAATAAGGCATGCCAAGAAGACTTGGCTAAATCAACAATACCTTACCCGACCTTCGGTGCTTATGCCTCCGCAACCAGGTCGACCCCTCCTCTTGTACTTAATCATAACGGATACTGCACCAGGGGATTTTCTAGTCCAATATATTGAAGATCCCACAAAGAAAAAGCTATTTATTACGCCAATCTAAAATTGGTCGAGTAAGAAGTCAACTATACTGCTTTGGAGAAAGCATGTGTCACCCTGGTCTGGGTCACGCAAAAGTTGTGGTATTACATGATTTCCTTTCCCATCAGACTAGTATCTCGAATAGATCCCATGAAATACCTACTTGAAAATACCATCCTATGCAAAAAGCTATGAAAGAGAGGGTCATCTCTGATTACCTCATTAACTACCCTCTGGAGGAAACCGGTGTTTGGGTCTTTGAGTTATCAGATGAAGATATCCATTGGAACTCTCAAGAAAACCTTAGATAGAAAATATTCTTTTATAGAGCTTCCAATAAAAAGGGATACGACATTGGGATAATACTGATCGCCTTTGATCACTCTCACACCCCATCGCCATCAAATTAGACTTCCCTTGCACAAACAAAATGAGCGGGTGTGAGGCATACACTGTAAGACTTAAGATCACCCTTAAGAAAAGGTATTAAACACCAAGACATCTATAGGGACTTTGCCCTTATCGTCGACCAAATTCTCAGAAGATGGAAAGTTAAAGAAAAAAAGCTCCTACCTTTCCACGTCCATCTAGAATACCTAGTCTCCTAGTTCTAAGACATCACGTTCCACTACCTGCCTTTTGCAAAGAACAGCCTGGCTAAAACCCTTGCTTCCCTGACCTCCATAGTCGACATGTCTAAGGGAATAACAATGACTCCCTTCTTGGTAAAAAAATAGGCTATGCCAATCCACTGCTACCACATTCAGATTGTCATCGAGGAATATCTCTACATGACTGGGTTATGGTACTATGACATTTGGCGCCTTCTCAAACATCATAGGTATCCCAAAGATGCTAATAAGAAGGACCGTGCAACCTTTCACAAATTTATTGCCTATTATATCATCTGTAATAAAGCGTTGTTCAAAAGAAACCTCAACGGAACCCATTTGCACTACATCACATGGGCTAATATTGAAGAAATTATGTAGAGGATCCATAGAGAAGAATGCACACCCCACATGAATGGTCATATGATTGCTAAGGAGATCATCCGTTAAGGGTTGTTTTGGACCACTATGGTTCAAGATTGCACTGTCCATGTTCGAAGATGCCTCAAATGCTAGAAGTTTTACTATCACCAACACTTACCTCCTCGAGATCTATACAATATGACCTCTCAATGTCCATTCTTCACCTAGGTAATAGACATCATTGGGAAGGTCACACCTATATACTCAAACGGTTACGAGTTTATCTTGATCGCCACTGATTACTTCACCATATGGGTCAAAGTAGAGTCATATGCAGTGTTGAATGCCAAGAAAGTGTCCAAGTTCCACTAAATCAAAATGCTAATTTTGTGACTATCTTTTTATGACTGCTAATGGGAGTGACGAACTTATCACTCCTGGGCGGAGTCACAAAATTGTTTGTAACTCCCATTAGGGGTGATAAAGTCAATGGGTAATAAAAAATTTGAGTCAATTAGTTTGCCACCGCTAATGAGAGTCACAAATGTTACCATATAATTAATTTGTGACTCCTATACGCAGTCACAAATTTATAACTGTCATAAGCAGTCATAAATTTATCAGTAGGCCTAAATTAGAACTCTTATGAGCAGTCACAAAATTATAACTGCTATAAGGAGTCACAAATTTTGACATAAGAATTAATTTGTAACTGCTATTAACAGTTACAAATTTATAACTGCTACTAGGAGTCATAAATTTTGGCATAAGACATAATTTGTGACTATTATTGGCAGTCACAAATTTGTAACTCCTTGTAGGAGTTACAAATGGTCATAAAAATTTTGACTTAACTTTAATTTCCCTCCTATTTCACAACTCCCGCTCTCTCTCTCTCTCTCTCTCTCTCTCTCCTTATGTGAGCTTTCCTCCGTCAAAACCCATTTCATCTGTAGTCTTCCTCTGTGAATTTTCTCCGTGTAGTTATTTTTGTACATAAATTTTGTTATTCTCTGTGTAGTTATCTTGATCTCGTCAAATGTAATATGCAGGTCTGTTACCTTTTTTATTAGATATCGTCAAATTTTGTTCTTCTCCGTGTACACAAATTTTATGCTTAAAATACATGACTCTCACATTTGAAATCTCTTGTTTTATGTGTAAAATTTCTGTTGTTTGATGTATTTAGCTATAAACACCTTGATGTATTTAGCTAAATCTAAAAATCTGAATTAGAGGTCTGAAATCTAAAATCTGAAAAATATGTTGTTTCTATGAACGTTTGAATAGATGTATTTAATGTATATGGAGTTTGATTTGAACGTTTATTTTTATGAACATTTGATTTGAAAATGAAAATAAATGAATAAAAACACGGGGTTTTATTTTGGTTTCATGATAACTATAAAGAATTAGTAGTAAATATGTTGACATTTCTTTTCATGTTAATATGCTGACATTTCTTCTCATGTTAATAGCATTTTTTTATGTTTCTACCTAGAATTAGTAGCAAATAAATTTTGGGAGTTTGATATTTTATGTTAATATCTATTTCATTTTATACATATGTTCTAATAATCTGTCTTTTTTTTTCAGGATTGTGAAGTCGAGAAGTTTTTGTTCATTATTAAAAATCTTCAGAACGGTTAGTTATTTAAATTGAGAAACATTGTTTTGTTTTAAATTTTTATGCGTGATCTGGTTTTGGGTGTGTAGGATTTGAAGTGAAAAACCATTTCAAATGGAAATGACTTGAAATTTTTATGCATCTTTACATCAATTTGAGTCGATTCAATTTTAGTTTTTTAGTTAGGTGCACTTATCACGCAACAAAGTAATTGGTTTATGGGTGGAACATTAATGATTTCTAGTCATATCACGACTATCGCAACACGAGAGTTAACGGGTGGTTGGATGATAACTCGCATTACCCATTAAAACCCTTGACGATTAAGATTCATTGATTTAATTAAACATTATATATGCACTATTGTTGTATATATTAGTGTGCTAATAGAAACTTTTATAGATGAGACCTTTACGTTAACGAAAGATGGATGAAAAGAAGGCAAAGAAAGAAAAACGGGCTCTTAATGCTAATGAAATGCTTATGGTTTTGAAAATTTTGGGCACCTTCTAGCGTGATTTAAGATTTGTTTTGGGTAATTCAAATATGAAAAGAGAGGATGTATATGTGCACTCACTCATTCATGCACTTCTTTTCCCATTTTTTAGATCCAATCTTTCACTCTGTTTATATGTGCAAATAAGACAGTATTTAGCTTACGCTGCACGCTTTTATTTATTTAGGTGACGAGTCAACTTTAAGAATTAGCACGACAATTCATTTTTCATTAGTTGTGCTATATATAAAGTTACTTTTAAGTGCAACCTCAGTGATATATAAAAAGTAAAAATGGCAACCTCAAGTGAGAAGTTCTCAACTATTATTTGGTTACTTATAATTATAAACCTCTTAATTAAAGGAGAATTTAGCTCAATTGCAAAAATAGGAGTGATACGAGTTTGATATTTGTATTCTCATCATATCATATTGTGATGAGGAAAATGCGTCTGCACGTGGAGGTGCCTATTTTATATATTATGTTGATGATTGGAAGTTATATGCACACCCCGATCATGTCAACTATGCCTCCTTGAATCTCTACTGAACTTGCCATATAATTGCTCCAATCAAATATTCTATTGTCTCATTATTTTCACTGTTATAGCATGTCTGAAGAGAATTTGGTCTATCTCTTTCACACATTAAGACATTCTATATGTAATTGTTTTCATATCCATGAACATCTACATATTGAATATCAATTAATTTTTTAAAGATAAGATTTTATTGAATTAGAGAGAAAGTCCCTCTCTAGGAAGAAATACAAAGGATAAAACAAACAAATAGCTTCAAATATTCCTTAAAAAGGGTGTTTTGAAGACTCTAACAAAGAATCTATTTTAATATCTCTAGGAAAATTAGAAACTCTAAAGTAAGTAGTCAATTTTGTTTGAGAAGCTCGATGTATGGCTAGAAGGTAAGGAACTTTATTGGTGTTTCTAGAACAACAACTAATTTGGCCGTGAATTTTTCTTGTGAGGTATTAAATTTCTTTTAGATCTGACTTTAACTTCCAAGGATTATAATTGGAATCTAATGATAGAGATTCAACAATAACTTTAGAATCCATTTCCAGATCAACCTTTTGAATTTTTTATCAATGCAATATAGAGATACGAACACGACTCGTTTGCAGCCATAGACGAGAGAGATCCGACTTTTTATCCTACAAATCAAGACCCTCAAACTCTAAAATTCTAAACCCTCTCTCCGATTACAACAGAAAATGGTTCATATTACATCGTGGGATAATTTTCTGGAAAGATCAATCCACCTGGTTCGTACTAGTCCCCAAAAAAACGCGTTATGTGATGAAATACAGACATTCTGAGGGTAAATTGGTTCTCAAGGTCACTGATGACAAAGAGTGTATCAAGTTTAAGACAGATCAAGCACAAGATTCTAAAAAAAATGGAAAAGCTCAACAACATATTCTTCACTTCGATGGCTCGTGGTCTTGAAGCTGATATAACAAAAGTGACTGGAAAAGAACAGACCGAAGCACAGCCTGCTAAGAAAGGAATGGGAAGGAAACAATAGCAATATCTGATCCCAGTTTTGATGGCCTTAATCATGTGAGATTGAACCATTTTTTCAAAATGAAGTCTTTGTTTGGATTTGCAATTTTTTATATTCGTTCCTTGACCATATACACATATGTATTTAGATGTTACCATAAATCTTTGTGTTACCATTTATAAGAAATTTTTTCTTCCTGCTACTTTGAGTTAAGATGCGCTTTAGTAGTTCTTTTGTGAAGTGACACTCCTATCCTGGTTTGATGTTGAGGTTATTGTAGGTTCTTGAAGGACAAAGGGTACTTTCAACTAGAGCATAAATTTTGACCATCGCGACTTACCAATAATGCCGGGCATCGTTCTAGTCCTACAATTTGCAAATCTTGGCTCCAATGTAGGGAGATTAATTTTTTTTAACGAATTTTAAGCTTCAATGTATGGTATGTGCATCTCGTTTTAATTATAGTAACAAGTTAGTTTTATTTTAAACAGCATACCAAAAGCCAGATCTTAATGCTCTTCAATTCCTCACAGTAACCTATAAATTGGTCTACCAACATAGTGGCCTATACCTTTTTTTAACCAAGTTATTTCTCAGAAAATGATATCATTTATAATGTATTTGGATGGTTATGTTTTCTTGATTATAGAAGGCGAGCTCAAAGAATAGCTTATGTTGCTTCCGCTTTAGCTAAGAGCATTGTCAAGGCTAATGTTGGAGAGTTCAGTCAATGCGATACTGCAGAAATGCTGAGTGGGGAAGATTAACCAAAGCACTTCCAAAACCAAAGAATGTACTAGATGCTCATGAACTTTTTCGGCAAAGCTCATACAGTTGATAAAGGTGCATTTGGGGCTCCCAACACTTCCATTTTTTAGTTTATTTTTTATTTGATGTTCATTTTGTATTTAGCGCCCGAGATGGATTTATTTGATGTTAAATTAAGTTTAAACAAGTTTTATATGTACATGATATTTGAAATGTCCGAAATATAAATGAAATTTGTCGAATTATTTAAGACTGGTATAATGTCGGCATCAATTTTTTTAGATTTGTTACATGTTCATGTCATTTCATCTACTCCTCTATTTTAGTTCACGTTTTTATTATACTATTTTTTTAAATATAAAGATATTTTTATTTTTTTTAAGCAGTGACAAATTTAACAAATTTAATATTTGTAACTACAAATAGCAGTCACAAATTTATCACTACTGTCAATTTTGTAACCGCTATTAACAGTTACGAATATAATATTTGTGACTGCTGTTAGCAGTCATAAATTCAATATTTGTAACTACTGACAACAGTTACAAATACTAGATTCTTAATTGTTGGCAGCAGTTATAAACAACAGTTATAAATTAGGGTCACCAGTCATAACCCCCATAGGGGTTATAAAAATTTATGGCTGCTGTTAGGAGTTATAATTTTTCTTTTGTCACCCCCTAAATTATGACGGATAAAGGTCATTTGTGACTGCTAACATCACTCATAAATCTCCCATTTTGGTGTAGTGTTCATCAGAAAGAACATCATCTGGCGATATGGAGTTCCCCATGAGTTAGTATCAGGTAATAGACTACACTTTGTAGTCGATGTCCAAGAACTAGTCGATGAGTACGGGGTTCTGAGACAAATATTCTCCTTATCGACCCCAAACCAATGGTGCTATCAAATATGCCAACAAAAGCCTCAACACCATCATCAACAAAATGATGGAGAGTTACATATATTGGGCCTACCGGATCCCTTAACCCCTCTGAGGATACCTCACTTCAATCAAAATTCCTATTGGGGCTACCCTTTATTCTCTAGTGTAATGTATAGAAGCAGTCCTACTCGTTCATTTAGAAATACCCTCCCTATGTGTCATGCTCGAGAGAAAAGCTAACGAACAAGACTAGCATCAAATCCACTTTCACAAATTGTCATTCTTGGATGAAAAGAAGTTGAAGGCTTTATAACACATACAAGGTTACCATCGCCAGATAGTGTGATCATTCAATTGAAGAGACTGGGGTGTCCAAGGGGGTGACCTTACCCTTAAGAAGATCGTAGAACCCATCTGGTATCCCTACACCAAATTCGCCGAATTTTCACGGTCATTGACCTTTACAAGTTGGACTTGTCAAGGTCAATGACCATGACAATTCGGGGCAAGACAAATTTTTTTGTCACGGACGTGTCACGGTCATTAACCGTGACAAGTTTGTAAGAATTGTCACGGTCCCTGCCCGTGACACGTTTAGTCACGGTTAATAACCGTGACAAAGCCTTGACCCCTTTTAAAAAAATTATCACGGTCAATGATTGTGACAATTCTGGGCAGAATTGAAAAAAAATATGCTGGGCAGTATGGCCACTGCCACTGCCCAGTAGTATATTTGTACCTGTTATATCAACATTGTGCCTGTTCAAACATCATATATCCAAATAAACTAGATATAATGCAAATATACATTCAAAATAGAAACTATTTAAGAAGAAACAATATCACCATCAATTATCTCAAATCTACAAACTATTTAGCTGGAAAAGAGATTTTGTACCACGATGCTCGGGGACACCTCCTTATCCTCCCCTTATCGTCCGGAGAGCCACATAAGTATCGAGCCTATGTGGCCTACCCCCAGGTCTACTCCTTGTTCCCTGAAATAAAATAAAGTAAAATTAGTATCTGCCCCGCAAATAAATATAAATATAAATATAAATATAAATATAAATCAAAATTGAAATCGGAATCGGAATCGAAATTGACATATAAATATAAATACATTACCTGTAGTGTCACCCAAACAGCTAGCTTGAGCTCATATGGCACCTCCTTCCAACTAATGTACCCCGGGCAATCGTGTCAAATATAATTCCCTTCATATCTGAACATTAAGAAATACCAGAATCCTATGGAGTTATGCTCTGCAAATTCCTTCCAACCATTGTGTAGCCGAAAATCAGCAGTTGAAGTTGTCAATTCCACCTTCTAATAGTCTCCCATGTTTTGCTAGAGGTTCCAAGTGGTGGGGTATGGAAAGTGGAATTGACAACTTTAACTGGTGATGTTTGGCTACATAATGGTTGGGAGAAATTTGCAGAACATCACTCCCTGGGATTATAGCATTTCTTAGTGTTCGGATAGACGAAGAGATTCAGTCTCCTCTCCACAAATAGGACACCCCAAATAACTATGTACTAATCACCTATTAAAGGTAAGAAGCGTATATTCATGGATTAGTATAAACAAAACTTAGATGTAGTTGGAATATTTATGTATTAATCTCCTCTCCACACACGCACACTACACAAGAGTGAAAATGATAAAGTGCAAATCAATTAAAAGAATTAAAAATGGACGTTTCGATACAAATTGGAATATTTATTACAAATTGAAAAATTATTTCAAATTCGGGTTATCATAAAAAATGGATTGAATTTCGGTAGGAGCAGCCAAGTCATCCACACTACTATTTAGACGCCTTGGCGCGTGTTGGACAATTGACCATGGCTCGTTATTGATATACTCTGAATAAAACACTTTCTTAACTTTTTGAAATGCACAAACAAACGGCTCATCGCTCACGTGGTCGTTGCTCTTCAACTTGGACAAGTCAACCATGATCAAATTGGTGACATGATCAACTTTACAAGCATTTTTATCCTCAACTCTTACCCAGTCACAGTAAAATAAAACCTCTTTGAAGCTTATATAATCCAATTCAAATATATTTTGGATTACACCATAGTAAGTCATTTCAGCTTCGACGAGGTTTTTATCTTTTGTGCTCGCTCGAAAGAAAGTAAGAGCCTTGTATGAAATTCCCGAGTTCTGTACATTTGTACTTTCCTCGTACACTTTAGCGCCTAAAATGTAACTGTTCAATCGATACTTTTTGTACTCTTGTGCCACGAACAAGGGTCCAGTGGCTAGACGAGCAAGCATTGATGTCGCATCACCCGTCTTTAGGAGCTGAGAATATAGATAAATTAATTATATTAGTGGTAAAATTTGAGTGTAATGTAACGTTATATAACAACTATTTTCATTATAATTGCCTCTTGTGTCAACCACAACCTAAATTCGCTGTCTGATTGTACCATTGTTTTTCGTCTTTTATTGTTCTCACAGGCTTCATATTTTTTGCATATTACAAAATTAATCATGTATAAAATAATTTAAAATAATGTTAAACATTATAATAATCGAAACTTACTTTTTCCATTCTTCGACATCTTCATGTGTGTCAAATAGATAACGAGTTACTTGTTCATGTTGCAAACTAGTTAATTTCACTCGTTTTCCCATCACATGACCACCATCATCGACGAACTCATCAGTGTCATCAACGCTAGTCGAGTCAGGCATATATTTCCGAGTATATATTGATGACTCCACGGTGATGTATTCCTCTGCAATTGATCCTGCAATGTATCGCGTATTCTTGACGTAATCTTTAAAAACTTTCATCAATCTTTCAAACGGATACATCCACCGATATCTACTTGGACCACAAAGAAGTGCCTCGTCACATAGGTGTACCAACAAGTGAACACTTATGTCAAAGAATTCTGGGGGAAAGTACTTCTCCAATACACAAATCGCTTCGATCACAGCCAATTTTACGGGCACTATGTGTTCTCGATTGACTACCTTCTCACACAAGAGGGAGAAGGTAATACTAATTTGCATAATAGCCCTACGCAAATCCTTGTGCTTGGAGAAACAGTGCTTAAACAATAGAGGAACCAATTGCATGATCACATGCCAATCGTGGGAAAATATTTCAATACTTTTTGAGGCACTTTTGAGATTGTGCCTTCCTTACTAGTAGATTGGACATATCTAGGTTCATCGCATACCGGACAACGATCGAGATTTTCATACTCCTTTCGGTATAGTATGCATTCATACATACAAGCATGAATCGATTTATACTTCATTCCCAAACCTTTCAAACTATTCTTCATAACAAGATAGCTATTTGGAAGTGTATTCACCTTAGGTAATAAGCCCTTCACCCATTTCAGAATTCTCGTCACGCTATTGCCAGACAAACCGTACTGCGTCTTCAAACTGTGAAAATCAACCATGGCATGTAAAGTTGTTTGATCTTTCTCACAGCCAGAGTATAACGGTTGGGTCGCCTTAAATTTTAAACTTTGGTAGTCATCGTCAAGTTTTATCGTGCTATCTTCACGAGCAGTTGAATCTTCTACATCATCAGTAACCTCATTCTCCTCTGCATCATAAACTCCGTACGCATCATCAACTAAATCCTCTAACATATTATGATCTACGTCGTCCCCTTCTACATTTATTCTACTTATTGAAGGTTGTTTTGAAGGTTGGTCGGAGATAAAAGGAACTTTCAATTCACCGTGAAAACTCCAAAATCGATAACTATCTTGCATACCCGATCTTAACAAATGTAGTTCAACTGTTTTCCAATCAAACACCTTACCATTCTTACACCTAGCACACGGACACGGAAATTCTTCATCATTATGACATCTCTTGGCATATTTCACAAATTCGTTAGCATCTCTGCGAAACACATCCCCCATTCTATTAGTCTCACCCATCCACTCTTTGTATTTCAGATATCCCATCACAGCTACCACAACTAAACACCTATTAAAGGTAAACAAAACTTAGATTTATAGTATGTTTCATTTAATTATCCCATCATTTAATTTCTATTTCCTCCATCTCCTTTAAAGGGTGAGTGGTCCTATCCCATTCAACACCGCATTTTTCTTTAATATACTTAACAGCTCATGCACATTGTTACGATTTGAAAAAAAATCGACAGCATATCCCCGTAGTTCTCCAAGTACACGACGTAGATTGGTAGGTGTGAGTGTTATTTCAATTGATCAATTGAAATAACAGTCACACTTGTCAATCTAGTATGTACCCAGAGAACATTAAGATACGGCTGCAGAACTTCCTCCAAAAGTAACAACTTTAAGCCACTAAGAATATTATACAGAAATTATACAGTCTCAAACTATCCAAACGGGACAATTCAAGAGATCTCATTACAGTGGTAATGACTCTCGAACGGGTCTAAGGGCTATTGAATGCGTACGCATAAGAACTAGAAGGCTAGTATCTATGCGCACTATATTTAATATCAAGTATGTTTCATTTGATTATCATACTATATATATATTGTTCGATATACAAAGTAATTTTAAAAAAAAGTTGAAAAATCCCACCCCCATATGGACAATAATCCAGTGGTCATGCCACTTTTAAAACTAACCAACCAAACATTTACTAAACAAAATAATTCAATAGCAATGTCAACAACAAATGTGTATCCCGTACTCCTTCTAATTCATCTACTCAATTAATTCATTTCATCAATTAAACTAATAATTAATGTATACAATTATTAATTTACTAATTTACAATGAGGAGTAATCCTACTTTCATATGAAATGTGCACTAATTATTAATTTACTTTCATCTAAAACTGTTTCATTTATTAATTATATTTTAGTGGATGTAATTATAGAATCTATAGATGGATTCAATTTAATCTTACTATGTGAATATTTTTATCTACAATGAGTTAACCTTGAAACAATATATATTATCTCATAGAATCATCAAAAGATGATATTAAGAGAATTACAATGGGACCTTGCCTCCTCCCCCCCCCCCCCCCCCCAACACACACACAATAGCCCCCCACCCTGCCCCACCCCCTCCCCACCCCCACCCACCACATACACACACACACACACACAATATCCCCCCACCCTGCCCCACCCCCACCCACCACACATATACACACACACACACAACAGCCCCCTCCCCCCCCCCACACGCACACACACACACATACACACACAAGCACATACACACACACACACACACACACATATATATATATATATATATATATATATATATATATATATATATATATATATATATATATATATATATATATATACACACAAACATATATATAAATGGAAGAGAGAGAGAGAGAGAGAGAGAGTAGAGAGAAAGAGTTGGAAAAAGGAGGGAAACGACCGGGGGGAAAGAAGGGCAAAGGGTTTTCGCTGCAGAAGTTGTCACGGTCGTGTCAAGGTCCTTGACCGTGATAATTATTTAAAGAATTGTCACGGTCAATGACCATGACAATTCTTTGTCACGATCGTGTCACGGTCAATGACCGTGACACAAAACACGCGCTTGTTGTCACGATTAATGACCTTGACAAGGGTGGCCGGATGAAAGGTGACAATTTGACCATTTTGGTGTAGTGTATCCTACAGTGAAATTTAAACCAAATTGGAGCAGTCCCTACATAGTGAAGAAAATTCTATCAGGCGACACTATTATGCTTATAGACCTCGACGGAGAAAAGATGGAGCGTCCAGTCAACCTGGACCGTTTGACGAAATTTTACCCTTAGTCTGAAATTTCGATGCGCTAAGACTCTTCTCACCCCCCTTATAATATAAAAGAAATATTCATTTTCCCCTACCCAAAACTACGTGGGACCTGATCCTCTCAAAAATATTATCTTTCAAAAGAAAAAATTTCAAAACCCCCAAGGTACGTAGGCACCCCATACACCATACATTGGTCCGGTCCCCTTATTTTTCAAAATTATATTTTTTTAACCCTCAAGAATGGGGGTCCATTTCATCGTTTTCATGAACAAAATGATTATGCATTCCTTAGCAATTGGTATAGACAGTTCAAATGCAAAACTCATCAAGAGGCACAACAAAATATGATCAAAAATATTTTTATTTCTAATAAAGGAGTACATCATCGTTACATGAAGTATCAATAATGGGAGTCCAAAAACCCCCTCTCCGCTGACTAAACCATTCTTAAACAAACAAACCCAACCCTTATCAAGTTACACCAAAAATTCCAAGCCCCAAACTACCCAAAACATAAATTTTCCCTAGCTTCACAAACATTGTCCTCAACTATAAGATGACCCTGGTTCATCATCATTCCCTACTCTCGGAGGTCCCCAAGTCTCCCACTCCTAGTTAACAATCTATATGAGCTTTATGGAGCGGTATGCCTTGACAAACTTGGATAAAATCACCACACCATCCTCTATAGTGTCGAAGGCAACGAACGACCTTTGACTGGTCTCTTCCTCCATGATCTTTTCTATTACCCATTTCCACATTTACTTCAGATAGTCCCCGAACACATACTAGACCCCTTCTATAGATTATAACGGACGGGTAGATGGCCGATGACATTCCCATAAGGAATACATCATCATCTGTGGTGATTCAATCAGGTCCTCCATCAAAAAGAAGTTTGTTATGCGAGGGGACACTATTCGGTACTCTCATAGATATAAAATAGGATGCAAGTCTCCCCACCATGGCACCGACCAACGAAGACATTAGGCTCCGTGTTCCACGAACCAATTAACCCAATTCTCTACTGAAGGGACAAAACTGAAGAAAGGCCGAACAAAGAAATTAAGCACGTCTTCAAAGGAATACTCAAGAAGAGACACTAGACAGAACCTCTTCGCAAGCCACGTGAATAACATTATCGTGCTTCCCTTTAAAAAATTGGAGCGATCTTCTTTCCAAGCATCAAGACCATTCAGCGTCTCTGCTGTCACCACCGCCGCAGGACTACGACGGTAAGACATCCATGACTTTATCATTGCCACTTGGGGATTAACTATCAGGTCCCTTGTCATCAATAAAAGACTCACAGTAAGGCCCAAGGCAATAACTCCGACAAAGCTAACATCATCCAAACCCCTCAAGCACACTAATTACATAACTGCTTGAAGAGAAATCATCCCTCCATTTACCAATGGATGAGCCTCCTAATGGGAAATATAGAGCAACTCAAATAGAAATGCACGGGGAGAACAAGAAAAAATGGGTATAACCTTTGCCACAGTAGGGAAGACCCCTAACATGGCCAAGAATTCTTTATAAGTAGGATACGAAGACATGGTGCTCGGGGTAGAAGAATTGCACTTTCACCGATAAAAAATTACAGTCTATGGCTCGATTACGCCAGAGAGAAACTAGACACTGGTTAAAAGCATCATAGTCGATAATGTATAAGCACATGGCCTCCAAACCATCAAGTTAAGAGGAGAATTCTCCATACATGGGAAGAGACATCTGGGAATAGAAATGATATCAAGAAGATAAAAGTGTGTATTTGTGGAGAAATCACATACCATACATCTCCTTTTATACCCAAAAACCATGGTAAAAAATAAAGACTTTGAAAAATCGATTAATTCCCACTCTTGTAGGAGTACACTGATGTGCAGGAAAGTGTAATCAAAGCCCATTAGTGATTTGACTTGACCCCCATGCCGATAGGATTCTCAAGGGGTATGTCGATCGGCAACCCCTTTATTTTTGAAAATCCCATCTTTCCTCTTTTACCAAAATCAATTCCCAAAGGAAATCCTTATCTTAAAAAATCCCACAAGCTCATTCCTTTTCAATTACTCATTTTCCCTATTTTATTCCCCAAAATAAATCTTTTCCCCAAGTTAATTTTACTCCCTTTTTTTCGAAATAAATAGCATTCTATCTTTCATTTCCATTTCCATACTTACACCTATCTTTACTTAAAATAAACAGTCTCAGCAGAGAATTAAAAGTGCATATAGGATAAGTCACTAAATCAAGAAAGAAACAAAAAAAATAAAAAATTCATTTCTTTCATATAGATATTGTTGCATGATTAAATTCTTGCTGATAAAAAGAAAAAAGAAAAATAGGAAAATACAAGCTGTACTTTTCCTGAACCCTCAACTTTACCTCTCAAAAAACCTCAACCCCCATAATGTATGTGCTTTCCTCGACGACGAGTGGTGGATCCTCGATTCCCAAGACCCGAATCCTCATCTGAGGTGGCAGACAGAACAAAATGGGAAGGATAAGACTTATTGATATAGACAGACTTAGAGGCTATCTAGTTTTAGATATACCTCGGCCAGTTAGTAGGCAGCTGAACATACTCCAAGAAAAAAAGAAAAAGAAAAAGATAAATCAACATTAAATAAGCAAAGAATAGTAAAACAGAACAATAAAAAGATAAGGAATATACCTTAGGCCGGAGAGCCCCATCCGTATGCCCTGTCAATCCTGACACTGATGCATTGGGACGGTGCGTCACACTGAATGACTCCTCGATACTCAGTCAAAAATTATACAAAGGGGGAGTAACCTGAATAATCAGAGCCTCCTCTGTCACCACCGTCAACGATGTCCCATCACGTGTTGTGGGTCGATCCCACCAGGACACTAGTACCCCTACCCGAAGCCATAGTAGGTGGAAGCATGGTCTCCACGTCATATATATAGGAGGGCATCAACCAACTCATCAGAAAGTCCAGATATTAAAATCTCGCCACTACATTCGTGTAAAGCGTATAGGGCTCACCCATCATCATCATCGCCCGGGCATCGTCTGACATCTCCCTCACCTGCCTTATGTACATAGGGGCACCGATGGTGGGACCACCACCCCCTCTTACAAAATCTACCCCACCACCCTCTTTGCTAGGTACCAAATGTATCCAAACTTATGCGCAATCAACCGATGCATATGCGCATGCAAGCGCGTCACGCTAGTATCCTGCAGATTCATCCCCCAGGGGTAGAAGGTCATCTATAATCCCCAATAGAGAATCAGTATTTACTCAAGAAATGAACATGCCAAAAATAACTCAGAAAAGACGCAACATAACATGGTCACTCATTAGGGCATTCTAAGCTCACCGCACGTCCGCTGGGTCGATCCCTGATTGGAATCCTCCCATGGGAACATCCGGTAAAAGTCATCCAAGTCCTTTTTCTTCAGTGCTATTAACCTTAAATTGTTCCCGATCACCTCGTAGAACCACATATGAAAGGGACAAGAATTAGGAAAAAGAAACAAAAGAAGAATGTAAGAAAAATAAGGCCGAAATTACCTCCAAAAGGTACGTGGTCTCCATAAACGTTTACCGATAACACTGGCTGAAAGTATCCAAGGAAGAATAAATGGACACCAAGGTCAAGATCCCCCAATCATAAAGATGGACGTAGAACCAAAGATGAATAATGTCACCACTCGTCTCCGATAAAAAGCCACTAAGCAAAAGTAAAATAAATATACGGGTCGTCTCTCTCACCTACCACCCGTCGGTCACATCCACCCTCCTACTCAAGAGCATCTCCCACAAAGAGAAAATACAAAGAGAATCCCCATACACGATCCCACCGACGTCCCCCAACGTCGTCTGCACCACCTATAAGTCACCCCCAATGTGAGATCCACCACTATTTGAAACCCCTCACAATCAACCCCCATCAGATACTAAAAGTCACCATACTTACGTAGACAATGGGGTTCTTCACCCTAGACGAACGATGGTGTGCAAGCTCGTGCAATAGGATGCGCTCATCAGTAGTAGGCTCAAACAGATCATAGGCATCAACGGCCAACCACTCATTATTGGGGAACGATTTTTAGAGAGAGAAAGCAGAGGATTCAAACACTAGAAGGTGTGAAAAATGAGGAGGGATCGCCGCTTTTTATAGAAGGCTAGGGGGCCTACCAATCGGTAATACCCCTCACTATACCGATCGACAGTCCTCTTTTCCACTTCCCAAGGAAGCCTAGGAGTCCTGTCATTGAAGAATGGAAGACCCCAAGACTGCCTATCGGCACCCCTTTGCAAATTTTGTACAAACAATGCCACAAAAATGTAGAAAAATCCAGAAATTGCCCTGAAAATTCCCAAAAATGCCAAAAAAATTAGGAAACATTATCTTCATAAAGAAAATTATTTTGGAGCACTAATCCCCTTACAATCCCTCAAAATCCCTAACAATATTAATCTTCCACCCTTATCGCTAACATTTGCATCCGCATCCAAGTTTACTACAATCCCCCCAGCCAGAACCTCAAAACTAAATATTCCCCCTATTGGATTTCAAGTCAATCCAATGCCCAGAGAATTTTCAAGTAGAAAACATTCTCCCCGTAGAATTTCATAGAATTTCTAGACAACACAATCCCTAGCGGAACCATAAGCGCACTTGAACCCCCAAGCTTAATATAAAAGTCCCCAGGAGAGAAATTCCCCACGCCACAAACTTTAGATCCTCAAAACTGACCTCGACCCTCAGAATTGGTCGCCACAACTTTAGGTCCTTAAAATTGAGCTTGGCATCATAATTGACCTCGACCCTCAAAATTGGTCATCATAACCTCAGGGTCCTTAGAATTGACCTCAACCCCCAAAATTGATCTCGGCCTTTAGAATTGGTCACCACAACATTAGGTCCTCAGAACTGACATCGACCCTCAGAATTGGTCATCACAACCTTAAGTACTCATAACTGACCACGACCCTCAGAATCGGTCATCCCCAATATAACTTTAAGTCCTCAGAATTGACCCTGACCCGTATAATCGGATGTCCTCGCCTCCCTAGGTCCTCACAAATGACCTCAAAATGCGAAATCAGTCATCCTCATTGTAGACACCCCATTCTGTTACCCCCTAACTCTCCTTAGGTCCCTAGTACCTCCATTCATCACTACAAACCTAGGTCATGTCCCGAGTACTGACCTAGAAGCCATCGGGCACTCCCCGGCTCAGTTTGACCAAAAGTCAAACTCTTCGTCTCGATCGAGACTCAATGAATCTTCGAAGGGCACTGAATACCCTTTCCAACAGTCCATCCCGTGCACGATTCTGACCTACCATGCGGACGAACGATTCATTTGCGTCCAAAACTTGACCTAGAAGCCACCGGGCGCTCCTGGGCTCTGTTTGACCTATGTCAACTCTTCAGCTCAACTGAGTCTAAATGAATCTTCGAAGGGAACATAATACCCTTTCCAACGGTCCATCTCGTGAGCGATTTTGACTTTCCATGTGGACGAACGATCCGTTTGACTCTGAGAGGTTACCGAACGCTTCTCGAGCCCGGTTGAACAAAGTAAACTCTCCAAATCGGGTCAAACTCTTTGGAATGTCGAATTACATCTCCTAACCGTTCTAACGGTCCACCTCGTGCGCGATTCGAACTTACCATACAGACGAACGATCCATTTGCGTCCGAACGATTCCCCGTCCAATGGATCGACAAACGCTTCCGAGACATATTTGACCCAAAGTCAACTCCCGAACTTGGGAGAGGTCCAAAGGACTTTAGAAGGTTTCTGAATTACCTTTCCAACGATATGCCCCGTATGTGATTTTAACCAACAGTTTTCCCTCAGCGGCGGATTTTCTGAAAAATCCTGAAGCGCGCTGCCAAATGGCAGGTTCCAGATCCTGCCTATCATCACCTGCCGATAGGAAGTAGCATGCCAATGCTAATCGGCAGTTACCTGGGCCTATAAAAGGAGTCCTTTACCTCATTTTCAAGGGGAGCCCAGATCTGATAGAAATCTCTCTCAGCGAATCCCAAAAACCTCTCTCGAAGGCAGCGTGATTTCAACTTCCAAATACCTTTTTTACTTCCACTTTTCATCATCCTTTTCATCAAACTTGGTGAATTAACCACTCTCCATCATCATCCAAGTGCAAGGGCTCCTCTCCAACATTCAAGATCAAGCTCAAGATCTTCAAGAAGGTCCAACTTTCTCAAACTCTCTCTTAAATTCTCTAAAATTCCCAACAACTTGTTTTCTTACTTAGCACTTTTATTTTCTCATCTCACACATCCTAAATATACCTTTTATTTAGTATTATTGCACATCTCTTATTTTCATATAATTAAAACCCAAAAAATAAGAAAAAGAGGGTTTGCTCATAAATTCCAAATAGGGATTCTCATACTTTTTCCACACTTTTCTCACAACTAAAACACTTTTTCTACACACACACACACACACACACTCACAAATAAGAGATCCCCATTTGGATTTATGGGATAAACCCCACCCCTCGTTGTGTATTCGAACTACGTGGACTTTGATGCCTTTATAGGCTACGTAGGCGTCTCGGGGTAAAACTCGAGACTCGAGTCCCTTTTTCTCACGCTTTCTCTTGTTTTTTATCTTCTCTAAATCCATTTTTCTTATATTCTATATACTTGTTCTTAGTGACGTCTTACTCCATATCCGTTATCATTCCATTATAACGATCAACGTAGGGGTAATCGCGTAAATCTTATTTTTCTAAAATTATTCTTATATCTTCTTACGGATGACTCGCTTTATCTTTTCCATGATACAAGTCGAGGGTTCCTACCTCCATTCTATATAAACACATGCACACATATCACGGGGGGAAACATAAAGGAAAATAGCGAATATCCATGAGAGACCTAAAGGGCGGAATGGGTTCCTAACACCTTCCCATTTCCCTCCGAACCCTTCTCGAATCATTTTGGTTTCGCACAAACCAGTATGTCTTCGGATGCCATCCTTCGGGGTGGCTTCCCCTTTTTTTTTGTCTGTTTTGAGTAAAATAGAGTGGCGACTCTGAATCTCTCTATATTTTTACATCACATCTCAAACGACGCCGGCCGAAGCGCTCTGTCGAGAGGGATGCGCGGGACCCGAAGGATCCTTTTCCTCCGCGACGGGGATCGGGGATGGTCACAGTGGCGACTCTGCTGGGGATATGTGTTTGTTTTGAGGGCTTGACTCTATTTACATGGATTCTATATTTGTTTATGTTTTCCCCCATATCTGCATGTTCCCCTTTTCCATGTGTATCCCATGTTTATGCTTATATTCACACACTTGTAGAAATTTCTCCATGTACACCTCACTCCACGTGCACCTAGGATCACATATATCCCCATATTGCACGCATCACCCCTCCATACTTGGTGTACCTTTTGGGGTACTTTTACTTTGCTCCCTGTTTGGCATAATCAAAGAAAGGCATTCTCATCATAAGATACTAATAAGAGAATCATGCATGATTCACACAACATCACCAAAGAGCATTGATATTGACCAAATTTTACCCAGTAACTGGAGGGTTACTTCGTGATGGGCGCTGATCCGGCAGGTCCCAGTTAGCCTAAGCGATATGACTCTCACCTTCCATTGGCCAAGCACCTTCGACGTATATCGAACGGTTCCCCCGTATCGTACCGCTTGACCGAAGTCATGATGGGAGGTATATCGCAGGGAATTCATTCACATACGCCGAGTATATCTAATTCGCTCTCACACGTACCGTCCCCACGAGGTGTATGGTGAGGAAATTCACGTACACTCAGGTATATCAAATGGCTTGTCCACACGTACCAATTTCCCATAAGAGCAAGACGTATATCGTGGAAGTCACGCCAAAGGGGGGAACCCATGTCGATTCACCCAACCAACTGCATACCCGCATATAGGTGTCAGACCTAAGACACGCACTTTAGATTACCGATTTCAACGCAAAACTCTGTTAAAATTCCGGGTCGATCTGTCGCCCAATTTTTTTGGCATTTTTAAAATGGGACTCTGTCCGTGATCCTGGTTACAAGTCCAAACCGTAGCTTTGCATATATTAAGAACCCCACTTTTCTAGGATCGGGTCCCGTCCGACATTGTATTTAGGATAATTAAGTACAAGTGAAAACATAATAAACATAATAATAATCATGCTGAGTCCCATATCCAAAAACATTTCTCCATTCTTTATCAAAAATCCAAAAACATTTCTCCCTTCTTTATCAAAAATCCAAAAATAGTTCTTCCTTTTTTTCTCAAAAATAAATCTCATCCTACGCCTTCTTAGGTTGATCGTAAGCCCTTGGCCTGGCTCCCTACTAGCTTCGGTCGTCAGTCAAATCATCCCAGAGTTACATCTGTTCCTCTACTGCTTCTTCCGAGTCCGGAATCCATCCACTTTCCATGGAAAATACAGATCAAGCACCAGTCATACAGCCGGATCTGACGACAGTCCTAGCTCAGTTCGTGTCCAAGATTGACAACCTCCAAACGGAGGTTCGAGAGATGCAATGAAACCAAGTTCCTGTTCCTCAAGAGATCGAGGCCCTATTCCCTCGTGCTATGGGTCCACCCGAGCCTATCTGGGTTCCGAAAGAATATCAACATGCTCCACGTGCCCCTCTTGCCAATGGGCCGCCGCCTGCCCAGCTTCCAATGCCAAACATTGCCCAGCCTGTGGCTAACCTGCCTATGGTCATTGATCCAAAAGATTAAGAGTTGAATAAAGTCAAAGAGGATCTCAAGATACTCACCAAGAAGTTCGACCAAGTCAGAATATCTGGGAATTACATGGACTACACCCACATGTCTCCTTATCCTAAAGCGAGGTTACCCGAGAAGTTCAAGATGCCGAATATCGAGAAGTTTGGAGGGAGTGGCCCCCCAATTATTCATCTTCGCAGTTACCATCGTTCCATGACTCTACTAGGGGCTTCTGAAGAGGTGATGGCCCAATTTTTTCAGCAAACTTTAAAGGATAGTTCCCTCCAATGGTTCTTATCTCTTGAGGAATCCCGAATTCGTAGCTGGGAGGATGTAGCACGAGAATTCATATCGCAGTACAAATATAACAAATAGCTTGAGGTCACCCGTCATGATTTAAAGATGCTCAAACAGAATCCTAGAGAATCAGTCAGTAACTTCATAACCCGGTGGAGGGAGCAAGCAGCCACCGTGACCAATCAGCCACCCGAGGAAGAGCAGGTCAACATAGTGAAGAAGAACTTCTTTCCCCATATTCGAGCGATGATGGGAGGACAATACTATCCCCACTTTTGAGATCTCAGAGAGGCTGGAGTAGAAATCGAGGAAAGCCTTGTTAAAATAGAGGTTGAACCAAAGAAGGTGTCCAGACAGTTCACCCCTAGAAAGTATGACAAGCCTACCAGTGCTACGGTCTCAAACATCAACAACATATCTCAACCAACCACTTCATGGGCACCAGAAAGTCTCCATGCCCCCGTCTGAAGGGAATACATTGAGCTCCATGCTCCCCTCTCCAAAGTTTACCAAGCCCAGTTAAGCCGAAACCTCATTAAACCCTTGGACCAACGTCCATTGCTAAATCCACTTCCAAGAAACTTCAAGACTGATTCTCATTGCGCCTTTCACCAAACTGCTTGCCATACTACCGACCAATGCTTTCACCTTTGAAACATAATCCAAGATCTCATTAATCGGGGCACCATCGCCCCACTAGCCAATCCTAAGCCAAACACTACTCACAACCCACTCCCAAATCACACCAATGCCATTTTCTTGGAAGAAAACTCATATTTTGATCCCTCAACTCAAATCACACCCATATACTCTCCTAAACCTCTTTAAATTTGCCCATATTTCCTCCTACACCCTACTAGCCTCACTGATCAGGCACTGTCACTCCTTACCAGAGCATGCATCGTTGTCCATACCCGTTCTAAAAATAGAGGTATGGAATTGTCAGATGTGTTAGACCAACTCCTAGAGTTCAGGATGAAATTGCCCTCACAGATGGTCATCGATTGCCGGAGATTCAGTACACTGTTCTTAGAAGCACGAAATCGGCTCGAGATTCAGACAAATGGGTGGTACCGACCGACAAAGTTAGCTTAGATGATGTTGTCCAGATTATGGAAGAATTACTCAGGCAAACCAATAGCATTTGCAATATCACCGAGTTACTTGACACTTTGAAACTACAAGGGAGCTTGGTCCCTTCAATCACACATATCCCCACAGAATGGGAAGACCTGTTTGACGAAGCCATTGAAGTTGTGGAATGCATCGACTTTACAGGGAAAGACAAAATTGTTACCACCGAATGGGGGGGGGGGGGGGGGGGAAATTCGAAGATTCGAGTGAAGAACAAGATTTAAGAAGAGCTGACCCAGTAACCGATATATGTGGAATGATATCATTTGAAGAACTCCTCGGAGAGATAAATAGGGTGGCAGAACAACCTGAGGTTGACGAGGAAACAGGATTCATGTTCTTCCCTCCTTCAGTAAATCACATGACCAGATCAGGGAGACATTACCAGGTTCCAAGCTCACTACCAGCAAATAACAAAGGGAAGGGCGTTGAAAACCTTCCTATGTCAGAGATGACCATCTAGAAGATCAAGATCCTGGATCAACTGAAGAAAGCCCAAGCTAACATCACTCTATGGGGGCTTTTCATGTCTTCCCAGCTGCAGAAGAATGCTTTAATCAAATTGCTCACTGGACCCATAGTTCCCCCCTCTACCACACCAGAAGAAGCGGTAAATCTGGTTGGATCCTTGACCTCTACCCGAATGCTATCATTTTCTGAAGAAGAAATCCCCAGAATTGGGCCAAATCTCTATCATGCACTCAACATCTCCGTCGAAGTTATGGGGAAGGCCGTGCCACTCTCCCTTATCGATAATGGATCCGCCTTGAACGTTTGCCCTCTGAGAACCTTCAAGTGTCTAGGACTGAAAGAAAGTGACCTCACTCCAACCTCCATCACCGTGCGTGCCTATGATAATACCCGTCGAGAGGTGATGGGATCCATAAAACTTGCAATAGGGGTTGACCCTATAAACCTTGTCGTTGAATTCCAAGTCATAGACATCCCAGCTTGTTTCAACCTGTTGCTCGGACGCCCCTGGCTCCACAATATCAAGGGTGTGTCTTCCTCACTCCATTAGAAATTGAAGTTCTTCGCCGACAGGCAAGTAATAACCATTTTGGGCGACGACGGAAATGTCGAGGGTGCAAGCACCAGCAGTCCAATTCTTGAGATACAGCACGGGTCAAATGATATGCTCCTATTAGGATTTTGAGTTGAGCCACTCATACTCCCGGCAGGGGACGGTCTCAAAGAAAGGGTTTGTCCAGAATATGACCCTCATGGCAATGTCAATGTGATTCAGATGTTCAGAAACATGCATTTAATGCCCAAACTAGGGCTAAGGCAAAGGCAGCAAGGGATACTTGAGCCCATCGAACTGAAGAAAGCTTTCCCTCCTTGCGGCTTGGGGTATCAACCATCAGAATAAGAGCTCAGAATGATCCACCAGTCTCGACCAAAGAGAGGATTAAACTGCATCCGAACTATCTCAGGAGACTCCTTAAATGGACGATTCATAAAAAAAGGTGAGGACTTCCCCTTTTGCGGTTTTCCAGAACCATGGTATGACCACACAGACAAGAAGATGAGGCCGGGAATGGAGATCTTTTTCCAAGACAGCTACATATGGGCTGAAAGTTTCCCACACCGCGTACAACCGTTCATCAAAGATAACAAAGAGACTGAGGAAAGTGATTCTGAAGATTCCTTCGACTTACAGATACTGGGTCTGGCACTTTACATGGTCCATTCAGGCATTACATCAATGGATCCATCCCATCTGATTAAAGCTGCTGATACACCCCTTCTCAACTAGCATGCTGCACCAGTTCTACCTCTTGAAATCTCCCATAACCCCAATGTTTACCCTATTTCTTCTTCTGTTGTCTATCCTTGCTCAAATGTAATCGAGACCTCTTTTGATGAGGTTCTCGATGCTTTTTTTCCTATCAATGAAATAAACGAAGATTTTGAGTATCTTGTTGTGCTTTACATTAACTGCTTGGATTCTAATCAAACTTTTAATGATGATGATTTTGCAAATGAACAATTCTTAACTGATCTAAATAAGGTTAATAATAAACAACATAACCGCGTTGAAGTTGATGAAGAAGAGACTGTTGTTATTAATCTCGGTTCTAGTAGCCAACTGCGCTAGATTAGGATAGGGGCCACCCTTGACGAGCATGAGCGTGCACAACTCGAAGAATTGCTGAAGGAGTTCATGGATGTCTTCGCATGGTCCTATGATGATATGCCCGACATCGATCCTGAAATAACTCAGCACGAGATCCCCACTCTCCCAGATTACAAGCCGATTAAACAAAAACTGAGAAAGCTCCGCACCGAATGGTCTCTCAAGGTCAAAGAAGAGGTGGTCAAACAGTTGAATGTAGGTTTCATTCGGGTAATCGAATATCCCACATGGCTAGCCAACATTGTACCTGTGCCGAAATCAGGAGGGAAGGTTCGAATGTGTGTGGACTACCGAGATTTAAACAAAGCTTCTCCAAAGGATGATTATCCGCTACCTAATATCGACATGATTGTGGACAACACAACCAGTCATGATCTCAAGTCATTCGTCGATGGGTTTGCCGGATACAACCAAATCAAGATGAACCCCGACCACTAAGAAAAAACCGCATTCATCACCCCATGGGGGACCTTTTGCTACACCGTTATGCCATTCGATCTCAAGAATGCTGGGGCTACCTACCAAAGGGCTGCCACAACCATCCTGCATGACCTGATTCACAAAGAGGTCGAGGTTTATGTGGATGATATGATTATCAAGTACAAAACGAGAGAAGGTCATGTTCCCGCTCTCCGGAAGTTCTTCGAACGATTGCGACATTATCAGATGCGAATTAATCCACAGAAGTGTGTCTTCGGCGTTACAAAGGGAAAACTCTTAGGATTCCTGGTCAGTGAAAAGGGAATAAAAGCAGATCCTGCAAAGCTGAAGGCCATACTTGAGATGCCACCGCCACGAATAGAGAAATAAGTTCGAGGTTTTCTTGGGAAATTACAATATATCAGTCGGTTCATCAGCCAAGTAACCTCCATCTGTGAACTAATCTTCAAGCTCATCCGAAAGGATTCAACCAAGGTTCGGAACGAGACCTTTCAAGAAGCTTTTGACCGAATCAAACAGTACCTGACCCAACCTCCAGTGCTCATGCCACCACAACCGGGTCTCACTTTGCTCCTATACCTAACCATAACCGACACTGCAGCTGGGGCTTTGCTAGCCCAATATCTTGAAGACTCCCACGAAGAAAGAGTCATCTATTATGCCAGTCACAAATTGGCCGGGTACGAGGTCAACTACACTGCTTTAGAAAAGGAGTGTGTCGCCCTTGTCTGGGTCACCCAAAAATTACGGCACTACATGCTCTTCTTCTCCATGAAACTTGTATCCCTAATGGATCCCGTCAAATACCTGCTTGAGAAACCCGCCTTATCCAGTCAAATGGTCCGATGGTTAATGCTCCTAATTGAGTTCGATATCGTGTACGTCACATAAAAAGCTATTAAAGGAAGAGCCATCTATGACTACCTCGCCAATTACCCTGTAGAAGAAGCGGAGGTTCGGATCTCTGAATTCCTAGATGAAGATATCATCTGCACCACTCAAGATCGCCTTTGATGGAAAATGTTCTTTGATGGCGCTGCCAATAAAAAGGGATATGGGATTGGGATACTTCTGATCTCCCCAGATGACTCCCACACTCCCATCGCCATTAAACTGGATTTCCCTTGCACCAGTAACATAACGGAATATGAGGCATGCACAGTGGGCCTCAAGGTTGATCTCAAGAAAGGTATTCAATACCTTGATGTCTACGGGAATTCTGCCCTTATCATCGATCAAGTGCTCAGAAAGTGGAAAGTCAAGGATGAAAATCTCCAACCCTTCCATGCCCTCTTAGAAGAGTTAGCCTCCCGATTTCGAGATATCACCTTCCATTACCTACCCCGAGCAAAGAATAACCTAGCCGATGCTCTCGCCACCTTGGCCTCCATGGTCGACATGCCTGAGGGAATAACAATGACCCCCTTTCTAGTTCAAAAGTAAAACAAACTGACCCATTGCTACCATATTGAGCTTGTCTCCACCGAAGATCCCGAACTAGCCGATTGCTGGTACTATGATATCTACTGCCTCCTCAAACATGGTAGGTATCCCGAGGGTTCCAATAAGAAAGATCGAACGACACTACGAAGACTGGCCGCCCAGTACATTATCTGTCATAAAGTCCTACTCAGAAGGAACTTCGATGGAACTCATCTACACTGTATTGCTGGGGCTGAGATTGAGAAAATAATGCAGAAGATCCACAACTGGAAATGCGGAACCTACATGAATGGTCACATGCTCGCCAAGAAGATCATCCGACAAGGCTACTACTGGACCACCATGATCCAGGATTACACCGCCTATGTTCGGAGGTGCCTCAAATGCCAATAATTCTCCAATCTTCAACACTTGCCTCCGCGAGAATTATACAACATGACCTATCCCTGGCCGTTCTCCACTTGGGGTATCGACATCATAGGGAAGGTTACACCAAAGGATTTAAACGGACATGAGTTCATCCTGGTTGCCATCGATTACTTCACCAAATGGGTCGAAGCTGAGTCATACGCAGTATTGAACGCCAATAAAGTGGCCAAATTCCTCAAGAAAAATATCATCTGCAGATATGGGCTCCCGCATGAGCTAGTGTGAGATAACGGGCTACATTTTGAAGCATAAGTCACGAAAAAAGTCAATGAGTATGGGATTTAGAGATAAAAATCTCCCCCCTACCGACCTCAGAACAATGGTGCAGTTGAAGCCGCCAACAAAACCCTCAAAGCCATCATCAACAAAATGATCGAAAGTTGTAGGGATTGGGCTGACCGGATCCCCTACGCCCCCTGGGGCTATAGAACCTCAATCCGAACCTCTACTGGGGCTACCCCTTACTCCTTGGTCTACGGCATGGAAGCAGTCCTACCTGTGGAGATAGAAATACCCTCGCTACGCATCATGCTTAAAAGCAAAGTTAGTGAAGAAGACTGGTGACAGAGCCATCTTGATGAGCTAGCCCTCCTAGATGAAAGAAGGTTAATAGCACTGTACCACATAAAGGGATACCATCGTCGAATAGCGCGATCATTCAATAAGAGAGTCAAGGACCGAGGTGTCCAAGAGGGAGACTTAGACCTTAAGGAGATAATAGAACCCATCTAGGACCCCAGAGGAAAGTTCAAGCCCAATTGGAGCGACCCCTACATTGTGAAGAAAATCTTATCCGGCGGTGCCGCCATGCTCACTGACCTAGATGGGGAAGAGATGACTCGTACAGTCAATCTGGACCGTCTCAAGAAGTTCTACCCGAAATCTTGGTGCGCTACGACTCTTCTCCTCCCCCTTATATTCTAAAAAAAAAAAAAAAAACTCTCTTCATTTCCCACTACCCAGAACTACGTGGGCCTGATCCTCTACAAAAAACTATTTTCAAAGACCCCAGAGGTACGTAGGCAGCTCATGCACCTCACATGAGTGCGGCCCTTTCTTTTTCATAAAATGCTATTCTTTTCTTACCTTCGAGAACGGCGGTTCAATCTAAAAATACTTGAACAAAAGGATTATGTATGCCTTAGCGATCAGTATAGATAATTCAAAACATAAAATTCATCGAGAGGCACAGCTGGATGACCAGAAACTTATTTATTTCATTAATAACAAAATTCAGCAAAGATTACATAAGAAAAAGGAACGGATAACTCCTTCCCCATTACCATAAAAGACAAATAACATCCCCACATTTGTTACACAAAAAAAACTCCCCAAGTGTCGTACCCACAGCCACCAGAGGAGCCTGCACCCACATCACCTACATCCGGAGGTCCCCAAGTTTTCCCTGCCTGAATAGAGTGCCGTAAACATTCCATGGATCGATGAGCCTTAACCATCTTTGAAAAGACCACAACACCCCCTTCCATGCTGTTAGATAAAACAAACCAACTTTGTCCACTCTCCACTGCCAACATCTTACTGACTACCTTCTTCCACAACCACTTCATATAATCTTTGGGGACATGCCAAACCTCCCCGACAGACTGAGAGGGACGGGTTGATGGAAGCCGACTTTCCCACAAAGATCCAAGCAAGAGACGCAGGAGCTCAGTCAAATCTTCTACCGGAAAGAAATTTGAGGTCCGAGGGGGCACGACCTGCGCCCAGCCGAATTGGCGCAAAAGTCGCCAAGGGAAATAAAAAGAGGTATGTCTGAGACCAACCATCCGCACATATGAATACTCTCCTAGCTCCAGAACAGGCTGCAACTGTCCCCACCAAGGCACTTACCAATACAGCCCATGAGCCCCATGCTCCGTAAGCCAATTCTCCCAGTTCTCAACATATAGGCCAACGCTGATGAAGTAGCGTGAAAAGAAGTTGGGTACGTCCGACAAGGGATACTCCGGAGGAGTCGCCAAGCGGAATCTTTCAGACAACCACATGAACAGCATTACAGGGCTACCCCTCAAAAAGTCAGTATGACCTTCTCTCCAGGCATCCAGGCCATTCAGGGTCTCCGCTAGTATCACCGGCACAAGATTGGGACGATATGACATCCATGAGGTGATGGCTGCAAGTTGTGGGTCCATTTTCACCTCCCTAGTCACCAGCAGCAATTTGGAAACCAGACCCAGAATAACAGCTCCAGCATAGCCAGCATCACCTACTTCCCGCAAATGCATGGACCACAGCACCGCCAGGAGGGATATCATTCCTCCAGCAACCAATGATCAGGCCGCTGAAGGTGAAATACGAAGAAGCCCGGCCAATAAATCCCTAGGACAGCGGGAAAATTTGGGCAAAGCCGCTGCAACACTGGGATTTACACCTTGAATGGCAAAAAATTTCTCGTAGGTAGGACAAACTTCTTCCAACCCAAAGCGAAATACATGGTCGCCGGGGTACCAGAATTGTACCGCCGCCATCAACACGTTCCACTCAAGAGGCCGATTGCACCACAAAGAGACCCAACGCATATTAAAAGCATCATAGTCGACATTATAAGAGCACATTGCTTCCAAGGCTTCGAGGTAGTTGGCAAACTCGGTGCTACCAGGGAGAGCCATCGTGCAAGGCTAAGAATGCAAAGGTGTGATGAAAACACTCCACCCTCACCCCTTTTTATACTTGAAAACCCTCACAAGGGACATAATCCCTGCAGAAATTGGAAGGAATCCTACCCCACAAGGTACCAAAGTATAAAGAAGGTACCATTCAAAGCTTTCAATTGATGAGACTGGACTGAATTGCCGATAGGCAGGTCAGGATACTTGCCGATCGACAACCCCCCATTTTTGGAAATTTCCCTTTTTTCCTCTTTTGTCAAATCAGAAAAGTCAATAAAAATAAATTAATTTTCTCAACAGAATTTCAAAATCCATTTTCCTCCTTATATAGTATCCCCTTTTAATTAAAAAACTTTGCTTCAAAAAAATTCAAAAAATATTCCTTTTTACGGTATCAGCAGCAAAGTAAAAGCGCATGTGCATTCATTCATCATAATATAATAAAAAAAAACTCCATTGCATTGCATATATTTGTGTTCTGTGTTACATCAATTTTGCAGGAAATAAAAAGAAAAAGCAAAAACAACGGGACTCACTCCGAAACCACATTCTCTCTCTCTCTCTCTCTCTCTCTCTCTCTCTCTCTCTCTCTCTCTCTCTCCCTCACTAAGAGCTTCCACCCCTGAGACGTGCTCTCTTCCCCCTACGGCAAGATGACGCACCACCACTACCCGATCCAGAGTCCTCTCTGGATGAGGCAGATGGCACCGAGCAAGCAGGAATAGGAATCGCATCCCAAATATAGGCAGTTGCTGAAGATATCCAATCTCTGATGTCCCTGAGCCAAGTGGTCGACACCCGGACTTGCTGCAAGAAAAGGCAAAATCAGTATCAAACCAAGGATGACCAAAACAGAAAAGAAAGAGAAAGAGGAACAAAAAAGGTATACCGCAGGTCGGAGGACCTCCTCTGTCAAACCCAAATCCTCTGGATCCATCGCATGAGGACGGTGCAACATAGGCACCATCACTCCATCAGCCCGCCGGATGTCGTACGAAGGGGTATGCAATCGCACAAAAGGGACCTCCGAGGTCGCCGCCGCCGCAGATACCGACGGACCACCGCCACTGTGGGAAGAACCCACCACCCGACTCGAACCCGCAGGAAGGAAGGGCAGGGCATCATATATGCTGGGCGCCATCAACCAGCTCGCCACAAAGTCCATATAGTCATACAGCACAACCGTATCGGTATACAGCAAGTAAGACTCGCCGATCATCGCCGCGATCCTCTCATCCTCCAACATCATTTGCTCCTGCCTTATAGACGTATGGGGCTGCGTGGGTGGCCCCACCACCTCCTCCTCAGCAATATGGCGAATCACCCTCTCCCCGAGGTCCCAGGTATGCCCGAACTCATACGCCAGCAAGCGCCTCATCCGCGCATTCACCCCAGTCACCCCCGCATCCTGAATGGCTGTCCCCCAGGGATAAAAGGTCACCTGAAATCTCTAAGTGAGCATAAATTAATACAAGATCAGAAGGTGCAAAAACCAAGACTGAAATGGAAAGAGTCTTACCCTACCACTGGTCAGGTCATTCAAGACGTGACGCACCGCCTCCAGGGAGAGAGATCCCTTTGACTGCCGGTTGGCCTTACGCCATCGATACAATCGACAGAAGTCCCCAACAGTGTCGTCCTTCAACACAATCAATGGGGTATTGCACATCACCTCATAGAACCACGTCTGAATTCGTAAACAAAAAGAGACGCATAAGGAAACTGCGAATACATGAAAGGAAAATGCGAATGCATGAAAATAAAGTGCACAAATTAAAGAATACCTCAAGAAGATACGTGGCCCCAGTAAAAGTCTGTCGATAACACCGGCTGAATGCATCCAGAGAGGAGTAAAGGGTCGCCAAGGTCAGACTCCCCCAATCATAGAAAGGGATGTTTGAAAACATCCTCAGGTACGGCAGAAACCATAAATGGACGACGTCGCCGCTCGATGCCACCATGGAACCGCCCAACACCAGCAGAATGAATAACCGGGCCATCTGCCTCACTTGCAACCCGTCCTCCACATCAATCACCCTTCTCAGTCCTTCAGCAGGGACAACCGAATAGAATCTCCAAAAATTGTCCTCCTTACATCACCAAGTGACGCATGCACTGCTTCTGGTCTCACCGGTAAAGAGCGATCCACCTCTATCTGCTCTCCGTTATAATCCAGCCCCAGCAGCTGCTGTACGTCTATGGGAGTCACAATCATCTCCCCGAAGCCGAAATGAAAGGTGTGGGTAGTGTCCCACCACCTCTCTCCCAGAGCGCACAAAACCGCTGTCGAACGAGGCGTCTCATCCAGCGCCGATGCCAACCTCCCAAAACCCACTGAGGATACCACCCAACGCACCACAGGTGGAAGATGCTCCCAGACATCCCTAAGCCCCGTCGTCCCACGGCACGCATGTTCTTCAAAGATATATCAAACTGGTGAAAAGAAAAGTCTCATCAAAAGTCAAGAAAGAAAAATCACTAAAAAGAGAAAAATGCCAAAGGTCGGGTTACTTACATAACCGCCGGGGATCACTCTCAAAGAGCGATGATGCGATGGCTCCCACAACAAATTTCACTCATCTGTAACAGGCTCAAACGCATCAAAGGAGTTCTCACTCCCCAAATCAAGGGGCACCATATCCCTCCAATCCACATTCGCATAATCATCAACGGTCAACCACTCCCGGTGGAATGCAGTGCTCACAAAGGCACCCATTTCTTGAAGATCAAAACGCTAGAACGATTTGCAGAAGAATTGCAGAGAGAGAGAAAGCAAAAGAAGCTGTGAAAAAATGAAGGGATTCGCCCCCTTTTTATAGGATGCCAAGCGCCATGCCGATCGCTGTGACACCCTACCATACCGATCGACACTGACTCCCCACCTTCCCGAGGCAGTCCAAAAGTCCGTGCCACTGCTGAATGGCACCCTTCATACCATGCCGATCGGCACCCCCCTTAAATTTCTTACAGAGATTCCCAGAAAATACCAGAAAGCCTCGAAAAATCCCCAAAAATTTCCTAAAAATCCCCAGATGTATTTTGAACATTTTCACTAAGAAAACTTCGCGTCCCCTCGAGCGGAACCTCTCTTCCCAGTGGAATCCTCAAAAACTCAGTGAATCTCCTCCCGATAAAGCTCCGGAGGATCCCTAAGGATCGCCTGATCACTTCCCCAGCGGAATTCTCTTACAACACCAAAATAGGTTGTCCCCCCTACGAGGCCTCCTAAAAGCTTCCCCAGCTATCAGCTCCCCAGCTCAAATCAAAATCATAAAGGACTTTCTCCAGCAGAATCAAAATACAACCTCTATCCACTCTTGGGTCAGAATTGACCCCGGTCTTGGATCGTCACCTGAGTTAGGTTAGAATTGACCTCAGTCCTCGGTCGTCACCACTCTTGGGTCAGAATTGGCCCCAATCTTGGATCGTCACCTGAGTTAGGTCAGAATTGACCTCGATCCTCGGTCGTCACCACTCTTGGGTCAAAATTGGCCCCGGTCTAGGATCGTCACCTGAGTTAGGTCAGAATTGGCCTCAGTCCTCGGTCATCAGCACTCTTGGGTCAGAATTGGCCCCGGTCTTGGATCGTCACCCGAGTTAGGTCAAAACTGACCTCGGTCCTCGAACGTTACCACTCTTGGGTTAGAATTGGCCCTGATCTTGGATCTTCACCTGAGTTAGGTCAAAATTGACCTCGCTCCTCGATCGTCACCACTCTTGGGTCAGAATTGGCCATGATCTTGGATCGTCACCTGAGTTAGGTCAAAATTGATCTCGGTCCTCGGTCGTCACCACTCTTGAGTCAGAATTGGCCCCGTTCTTGGATCGTCACCTGAGTTAGGTCAGAATTCACCTTGGTCCTCGGTCGTCACCACTCTTGGGTCAGAATTGGCCCCGATCTTGGATTGTCACCTGAGTTAGGTCAGAATTAACCTTGGTCTTCGATCGTCACCACTCTTGGGTCAGAATTGGCCCCGGTTTTGGATCGTCACCTGAGTTAGGTCAGAATTGACCTCGATCCTCGATCGTCACCACTTTTGGGTCAGAATTGGCCCCGATCTTGGATTGTCACCTGAGTTAGGTCAGAATTGATCTCGATCCTCGGTCATCACCACTCTTGGGTCAGAATTGGACCCGGTCTTGGATCGTCACAAGTGTTACATCAGAATTGACCTCGGTCCTCGGTCGTCACCACTCTTGGGTCAGAATTGTCCCCAGTCTTGGATCGTCACCTAAGTTAGGTCAGAATTGACCTCAGTCCTCATCGTCACCACTCTTGGGTTAGAATTGGCCCTGGTCTTGGATCGTCACCTGAGTGGGGTCAAAATTGACCCCGATCCTCGGTTGTCACCACTCTTTAGGTCAGAATTGACCTCGGTTATCAAACCTTTACCCTAAGCCCACAGATTCGACTTTGACCCGCAGAATTGATCATCCCTAGCATACTCCTTAGGTCCTCAGAATCGACCTCGACCCTCTGAATCGGTCGTACTCCTTCCAAAGCATCATGTGGTGTCTATTCGACGGTCGTCATTTATTTCAAACTCACCCTTCGAGGGGCTCTATAGACACCCCATTCTGTTACCCCCCAACTCTCCTTAGGTCCCTAGTACCTCACTACAAATCTAGTTCATGTCCCGAGTACTGACCTAGAAGCCATCGGGTACTCCCCGGCTCAGTTTGACCAAATGTCAAATTCTTTGTCTCGATTGAGACTCAATGAATCTTTGAAGGGCACTGAATACCCTTTTTAGCGGTCCATCCCGTGCGCGATTCCGACCTACCATGCGGACGAACGATCCGTTTACGTCTGAAACTTGACCCAGAGGCCACCGGTCGCTCCTGGGCTCAATTTGACCTATGTCAACTCTTCATCTAGACTGAGGCTGAATGAATCTTCAAAGGACACTGAATACCCTTTCCAACGGTCTATCCCGTGCATGATTCTGACTTTCCATGCGGACGAACGATCCGTTTGACTCCGAGAGGTCATCGAATGCTTCTCAAGCCCAGTTGACCAAAGTCAACTCTCCAAACCAGGTCAAACTCTTTGTAATATCGAAGTACATCTCCTAAACTTTCCAACGGTCTGCCCCGTGCATGATTCAGACTTACCACACGGACGAACGATCTGTTTGCGTCCGAATGATTCCCCATCCAATGGATCGACAAATGCTTCCGAGCCATATTTGACCCAAAGTAAAATCCTAAACCCCGGAGCGGTCTAAGGACTTTCGAAGGTCTTTAAATTGCCTTTCCAATGGTAGGCCCCATGCACAATTCTGACCAACGATTTTCCCTCGGCGGCTGATTTTCTAAAAAATCCTGAAGCGCACTGCCAAATGGCAGGTTCCAGATCCTACCTATCAGCACCTGCCAATAGGCAGTAGCATGCCAATGTCGATCGGCAGTTACCTGGGCCTATAAAAGGAGGCCTTCACCTCATTTGCAAGGGGAGCTCAGATCTGATAGAAATCTCTCTCAGCGAATCCCAAAAACGTCTCTCGAAGGGAGCGTGATTTCAACTTCCAAATACCTTTTTTACTTCCACTTTTCATTATCCTTTTCATCAAACTTGGTGAATTAACCACTCTCCATCATCATCCAAGTGAAAGGGCTTCTCTCCAACATTCAAGATCAAGCTCAAGATCTTCAAGAAGGTCCAACTTTCTCAAACTCTCTCTTAAATTCTCAATAACTTGTTTTCTTACTTAGCACTTTTATTATCTCATCTCACACATCCTAAATATACTTTTTATTTAGTATTATTGCACCGCTCTTATTTTCATATAAATAAAACCCAAAAAATAAGAAAAAGAGGGTTTGCTCATAAATTCCAAATAGGGATTCTCATACTTTTTTCACACTTTTCTCACAACTAAAACACTTTTTCTACACACACACACACTCACAAATAAGAGATCCCCATTTGGATTTATGGGATAAACCCCACCCCTCGTTGTGTATGCGAACTACGTGGACTTTGATGCCTTTATAGGCTACGTAGGCATCTCGGGGTAAAACCCGAGACTCGAGTCCCTTTTTCTCACTTTTTCTCTTATTTTATATCTTCTCTAAATCCATTTTTCTTATATTTTATATACTTGTTCTTAGTGACGTCTTACTCCATATGCGTTATCGTTCCATTATAACGATCAACGTAGGGGTAATCGTGTAAATCTTATTTTTCTAAAATTATTCTTATATCTTCCTACGGATGACTCGCTTTATCTTTTCCATGATACAAGTCGAGGGTTCCTACCTCCATTCTATATAAACACATGCATACATATCATGGGGGGAAACATAAAGGAAAATAGAAAATATCCATGAGAGACCGAAAGGGCGGAATGGGTGCCTAACACCTTCCCATTTCGTAACTAAGCCTCCGAACCCTTCTCAAATCATTTTGGTTTCGCACGCACCAGTATGTCTTCGGATGCCATCCTTCGAGGTGGCTTCCACTTTTTCTTTTGTCTGTTTTGAGTAAAATAGATTGGCGACTCTCAATCTCTCTACATTTTTTCATCACGTCTCAAACGACGCCGGCTGAAGCGCTCTCCTAAAAGGGATGCGGGGGACCAGAAGGATCCTTTTCCTCTACGAAGGGGATCGGGGATGGTCACACTCATCTCCATAGGTCACTCTCATCCTCTAGGTCTGCATAATTAACCTAAAACCATCTTTCCCAATGTCGATGTGGTATTTATTATTCGATGGCCTTCGCTTATTCCAAGCTCGCTTATCAAGGGGCTCTATAGACACCCCAACCTAGGAACCTTTAAGCACCTCCTTAGATCCCTAGAACTCACTCTTTCACCATAAATCCTAGGTCATACTCCGAGTGCTAATTTGGAGGCCACCAAGTGCTCTCAGGCCCCGTTTGACTAACGATCAACTTTCTCTCCTAAGCAGAAGCTCATTGAACCATCAAAGTACTCTAAACCCCCTTTCAAAATGTCCACCCCCTGCATAAAGCAGCCTTACGGTTTGGACGAGCAATCTATTTTATCATAAAAACTGATCTAGAGTCCATTGGGCGCTCTAAGGCCCCGTTTGACCCCGATTATCTCTCTAGATTGAGCAAAGCTCATTAAATCTTTGAAGGTATCTAAATCCCCTTTATAACAATCCACCTGATGCGTAAATTAGCTTTACGTTACGGATGAATGACCAATTTTACTTCGAATAGTCAATAGGTGCTTTCGAGCCCCATTTGTCCTCGATCAACTCTCTGAATTGAATGAAGCCCATTGAAACTTTAAAGGTCCCTGAATACCCTTTCTAATGGTCCGTACAATTCGTGAATTATCCTTACGGTTCAGATAAACAATCCGTTTCCCTATGAGGATTTCCTTCCAAAAGACTAATGGATGCTTCCAGCCCCCGTTTGACCATGGTCAACTCCTGGACCTGGGAGTGGCTCAATGGATTCTTTAAGGAATATGAATACCCTTCCTAACAGTCCATCCCGTGCACGATTCTGACTCACAGATTGCATTTTTCAATCTTTTTTTTCAAAGAACCTGCTAATAGACTACTAAATGGGAGTCTCAGAACCCTGCCTATTGGCAGTGTGTCTGGGATGCCATACCGATTGACATCCCCTTGACCCTATAAATAAGGTGCATAAGCTCACTTCGAACGGGACCTAAAAAAGATCCCTCTTAGGGGTCTAGGAAACATTCTATCCAAGTCAGAGTCATTCTCCATCCTAAAATCCTTCTCCGACATTCCATGGCCATCCTTTCCTTACCTTATTTAGCAAAATCCTTTCCCTTTCTTCATACCACCTCCATCCTATTGCAAGATCATCACCTAAACACTCAAGATCCACATCAAGTGTTCATAAGAAGGTTCAATCCTTCCTTCCTCTATCTAAATTCTCTTATTTTTGCATTAGTTACTTTATTCTTACTTTAGCACTTTAATTAATTAGATCGCACATACTAATATACAACCTTTTTTTAGTAGTATTGCACATACTATATTTTTCTTATAAAAAATAATCCAAAAACAAGAAAAAAAGAGTTTATCTATAAACTCCAAGAGAGGGATTCTTATCTCACACTTTTAAAACATTATTTTCTCTATGCACTCACATAAAAGAAATCCCTCTCTACACACGCACACAAAAGAAATCCCCCATTTGGATTTATGACTTAAACTCCACCCCATGTTATATGTGAAGTACGTGGAATTTGATGCCTTTTGGGCTATGTAGGCATCTCAGGAAAATCTTGAGATCTCCTCTTATACTAGTGTTTATAATATTGTTTTCATATCATATATTCGTAATGGATGTCAAAGTCACGCATGCTTATGTTTTGTCCAAAATATACCATCGTTCTCGTCTAACGATTGATGATCGGACAAACACGCACATTATATTTTGATTATTATTTTGGTAACACTCCTAAGGATGACCTCACTCCGCCCTTATCCTTGACGCGAGTTGAGAAATTGCGTTCTCCATTTATATATACATGCACACACTTCACGGCATTTATAAGGAGATGAATAACACATGCCCATGAGAGACCGAAATGGAAAAATGGGTGTGTAACGCCTTCCCATTATGTAACTTAGTCCCTAAACCCATGAACTAATTAGTTTCACAAGCATCAGTGTTGTCCTTGATGCCCCTCTCTCTAGGCGACAACATTTGTTTTGCCTATTTATGCTAAATAGGCTCACGACTCTATCTCTACACATTACCCCACAAACATTTCTGAAGATAGCCGAGCATAACCCGAGGACAGGGCGAGATACCCCCGCACGCTCACTGGGAGGGACGACCACACACCCCAACCCAAATACCTCACCCCTTAGCGTATAAAAAGGACCCTTGGGATCAAAATTTCTCACAGAATTTCGAAGAGCAATTTTTGAGTGATTGTATTCAACTTGAGTGCCAATTTTTATCATTTTGAGAGGTTTGAAGATTATTATGAGATAATTTATTGTATGTTTGATTTGTTAATACAAATTTCTACTCTTTCTTGCAATTTTTCTTTCATTATGGTAGTTTAATTCTTCTATTAGGATTAGGACAAAGTTTGTCATAGTTAGCTAATATTGTCACTTTAATTTAGTTGTTGTTTATTCCCTACTTGTTTGATATGTTATCAAAAATTCGGTATCCATTTTAAAACGATATGAGAGTGTGTTTTAAAACCTTCAAACTTGTTTTGTCAAATGAAGTTTTGAGATTTAAAAAACATTATTTTTTGTGGATTATGCTTGCACTCTTATTATTTTGATACTTCATGCTTAAATACATTTGTGAATTTTAAAACTTGTATTTTCTAAGGAAAAAGGTATTTTAGCCGTCTATTAGTGACATTACAAATATTTTGAACATAGCCGTCATATTTTTCGAATTAAACGCGATGACAGTCGATTTAATTTGAGTTGTAAAAAGGGAATGACAACATTAAATTAGTGTCCAATATTAGTTATGTTATAAGTGGACCCCGAATCTTAATTATTTCGTATTGTTTACAAATCTTGTGTGTTGCTCACGTTATTCGTTGTTTCTTTTATTAAGTGTAGTGCATAAGTATTCTCAACTCCATTCAGTCTAGTTAGATAATTATAATTTTTTTAAAATCAAAATTGACAAATCTCTATGTGTTCGACCCGTACTTACACTCGTTATTCTATATTAGCTCAGGCACTTGCGGTATTTATAAATTGACAAATAGTTAACTTCTCAAACCACTTCTGAGAAACGTCTCCAAGACTGGGGGGAAATATGCATCACATCAAACTCTTGTTGTTGTTCCACAATGTCAGGGCCTAGAGATATTGCTTAACATGGTTGGTGGGGTCTATCTTCCCATCATAAATCTAGAACCGTGGAGCCAAAAACTTCTTAGGAGGTTCAAACTCCTTGATGGATTGATTCAATGGTGACTTCATATATCTAACAAGGGCTTATCTAATGCACTCTTTGGTAGTCTGTGCTGCCTGGTGGGAAGGGTGCGTGTCCACTTCTGTTTTGATCAGATCATAAAGGTTCTTCTTTCCTCGCCTGTCATTAGAGAGGGATTTAGGTGTTGAAGATCTCTAATGAGGAGAATTTTCCTTACATCACGAGGTACTCCTACCTCTTATGATATCTATGCATGCCTGGGGACTAGGAGTACGCGATATGCGAGAATGCTTATGTTTATCTTATTGGGCCTCTCTCTTCAATCTATCTAGACATCGTTGGAGCGCAACATTGATATATGATAACAACTTTCTCATATCTAAGGTGCTTCTAATAGTTATCAATGAGACTTGATATTTTGTTAGATCATTGGGGATCATTACCCTCATATATCCTCTCCTCTGGAGGATGATAGCGTACAATGAGAGATTAGTAATAGACCGTAACCTATGACTTAATGCTTTGTGATGGAGGAGATATATGGCGACCCTCATGATCATTATGACTGTCGTAGGCCAGAGTGTGACCTTCCTGGTCTCCATGCACTACACCAAAAATGCTAATCGGGCATGCTTGGACAATGAAAATCTAACACGATTAGGAACCGTCCTATTTTCTGGCACGATTTCTTCCCAATCTATCACGATTTAACATTATGCCAAAATCTGGCACGATTTTAAACCGTACCAAAAGACTACCAAATTTTGTTACTAAAAAAATACTAAAATGAAATTTATTTTTCATTTTGGAGCTAGCACCCTCCTTCCCCCCTCTTTTCTACTAAAATTTCTCTCTCTACTAAATCCCTCTTTCTAAACATAGTTTCCACACCAGCTTCCCCTCTTTCAGATTAATCCCATAAAATTTTGGGATTATTCTAGTTCTCTTTTGCAGCTTCATCTACTGTGGTGATATTGTTGGTTAATAAAGCTAGTGTACCGTGTCAATGACATTTATGGTCGAATGCTACATTCTTAGGTCATATTTTGTGTTCGTAAAGTATAATAGATTAGAATTTAGGCAATATGGTTTTCATTCTTCGCAAGCTATGATTTACAGTTATTTTTACATTCGAGATTGTCATCTTGGGGTCATTGGTGACATGAAATGGTGGAAACCCATTTATGGTTTTGAAGATCACATTGTAATGGGTTTCATCCATAGTGTCTTTTTTACACATTAAGTTCTTAATTCCAATTTTAGGGGTTAACTCTTATGGACTTCTTTGTGAATAGTTGTCTTAACTACTATATTGTTTATTTTCTTGGGGTGTCCTTTTGGATCTCGGGTTTACTGACGTTGCTTGCGATTTATTTATACTTGTTTTTGGTAGGGACATAACTGTTATGGAGAATCGTCTAACTTCTATCGCAAGCAGCTCTGAGAAAATTTCATGTCCTGCACTCGCCTTTGAACTTGAGCATTTGTGGAAAATTTATACGATTTTATAAAATTTGAAATGCATCCCCAAAAATCCTCGCAATATTGAGCGACAACATTATTTGATCAAATAGTATTTGTTAACATAGAATATAAAATGGGAAGATTTAGTATATCTTATTTCAAGATTGTAAGGACAAATTTCCAATTGAGTCAATTTGTTAGTGCTGGACTAATTCCGGACAAAACTATTTAAGTCATATGATAGAAGTTTGTGACTGTAATTGAAGACGTAATGACCAAGTCTAACGAAGATCAAATCACATGGCGTATTTTCATGCCTTGTTTGCATCATCAACTCTCCAAGTATCTCTCAGGTATGAATGCTTATGTTATGTAGAGACTTGGAATTTTTTATTGGGTGTCATATTTTTTGTAAACATATTTATAAAATGATTTTTTATTTTTTAAGAAAAATAATTTTTCTGGGAAGACGTTTGAACGACCTTGTAGGAACGAAATTTTACCAAGTCTTTCGAATGAGGCTCCCTTTTGTAACCGTTAAAATCTCATTCGATTTTATCGTTTGAACGAGCTCTCTAGATCATTTCAATGACCCTTGTCTTTTGGGGATGTATTCAATCACATTCAATTTTATCGTTCGAAAGACCCTTTCCCATTCTGCCTCGCTGCTATCTCGTTCGATCTTTATCGTTTGAATGACTCTGGTATGTCGTTCGAACAACTCGACAGTTTTTGGTTATAATGGGCAGTTTTCAAGAAGTTTTTCTTCATAAATCCCACTACTTTTCCCACCCATTATAGGAGTGCGGGAGATAACTTTTTCATATGAATTTTCCATCCTTTGAGAGAAAAAACATTTAACCAAAAAGTCCTTTGTTTTTTTATTCCAAAATGAATTAATTTCCAAACAAAAACAAGTTTACACCCATATTGTTTGTATGGTCCAAGTTTCCACATGACATTTGTTTTGAGATCATCTTTGACACCATTTTTACTCTCTACACCTTAGAGAACATTTATTGTTATAGATTTTGTGCTTATGGATTTTTCATACGGTGGACCCTGTGTGAGTGACGGTTGCTTTTGCCCCATTGATGGACTTCGAGACGAAGGTGGACTCTTACATTGTCACTAGGATGAGGTGGAGGATCGAAGAGCATCAAGGCTTGTGAGGGCATCGTGTCCTTGTGTAATTATTCTGTCGTGTCCTTTGTAATTTCGTACACAGTGGACTTGTGGCTAGTTAGTCCGAGATTTTTCCCCTTGTGGGTTTTTCTCGCACATCAGCGCGTTGTAGTTGTGTACTTTTATCTTGCAAACTGTCCGGTAGATGCATGCTTTGGTTTAACAAGATAAAATTTGGTTTAATCATGTTAGTATAAATTTGAACTTGAATTAAATTTGTGTTTTAAAAAGTGAAAATTTAAATTTGTGGAAGAATTTTTAATCTTAAATTTTTCGAGAACCAGCGCCTAATATATTAACAAATTCATAGAAGTCACCCCTTAATAAATTGGTATCAGAGAGGGTTGCGCTAATTCATCGCGTGATCCTGATTTTCAAAGGAGTTTTTTATTGATACCAATTCTTACAAATTGGTATCAGAGAAGGTGCGCTAAATTATTGTGTTAGATAATTTTGAGTTTGAATATAGAAAATTTGTCTTTTGAAAAATTACCTGCTTTTGATGGTTCCAACTATGCATATTGGAAAGTGCGTATGAGGTTAGCACTTAAGTCATTAGAGGTGCGGGTTTGGCAATCGATCGTTATAGGGTTGTCCCCATCAATGTGTATAGAAGGAGGAGTTCGTATTCCATAACCCGTTGAAACATGGAGTGATGATGAGCTTAAACTTGTAAATTTCAATTCTCCAGGTTTAAGTGCTCTTTTTAATGTTGTTACTCCGAATGAATTTTGCCAGATTATGACGTGAGAAACGTATAAGAAGGCATGGGACATCCTCCAACTCACCCATGAAGGTACTAGTGCCGTTAAGGCTTCTAAACTCCAAAACCTCACCACTTAATTTGAAACCATTAAAATTTTAGAAAGTGAGTCTTTTGATGAGTTATATGTTAGATTGTCGGATATTGTGAATCTGTCTTTTAATTTGGGAGATAAGATATTCGATAATTGTGTCATAAAGAAAATTTTAAGGTCATTACACGATAGGTTTAATCCAAAAGTGACTGTTTTTAATTATTTATGCACTTTAAACTCTACGAAACTTAAAGAGATTGTAGGTGACTTATAAACCTATGAACTTGATATGTTTACCTTCAAGGAAGTGAAGAAGAAGGATAAGGTCATAGCTTTAAAAGCTCGAAAGAAGGAAATACATATTTCAGATAACGCGTTTGACATCGACTCCGATGATATGGCTATGTTTGCTATGAAGTTTAGAAAATTTATAAAGTTTAATAAAGATAATCTTAAAGATGATTATAAGAAATTTAATAAGTCTAAATATAACAAAGCGAAAAAACTCCCTAAAAATCGTAATATTGATCTTAATAGGGATGAGTCTAATAGATGTTTTAGTTATGAGGGTTATGGTCATAAGGCAGCCGAGTGTCCCACTACACTAAGGAAGGACAACAATAAACTAATTGCATACAATGCCACCATAGGGCCCCGATTCCCCCATTGAGCGCAATTTTACCGCATTCATGGCTAGTCATGTGAGCCATGGTAAAAATCTTTCGATAAAGATAACTTTATGCATGACACTTTCGTGGCCATTGTTTGTGAATCCCATGTGTTTGATGATAAAGAGAGTGGAGAAGAGGGTGAGAATGAATAAGAGGAGGAGGAGTATAGTAAACTCCAAGTTTCCTTCTATGAGTTGTATGCGAAATTATTGAATTTAAAAAGGGTTATTGAAATTAGAAGCTACGATGAAAGAATGTGTCTTAGGAAATGATGAGAGTGTTATGATTAAAGATTTTAAGGCACGTGAGAGAACTCTTGGAGATAATCTAGAGTATATTGAAGGTGAGAGAGATAGTATTCAAGGTTTAATGGAGGCTATAAATAAAGAGCTTCATAGGTTTGAAGAGTCTAGGAGTTTGCTTGAGTATAGGATAGTGGAGCTTGAAGAGAGATATAAAGACTCGACTCGAGTCAAATTTGATTTGGAGTGTTGGTCGGAGAAGTTGTATAAGATTTTGGGCACCATCCAAATCAAAGATGACAAGTGTGTAATTGGGCTAGACACTCAAAATGCTTCTGTTAATAAAGCCAATACCATACATTTGAGAGAATCGACTAGGAACGCTAGAATAGTTCAAGTCTTAGGTAGCATTTGTCACCGTGCTTTCACTTGCACACATTGTGGTAGGAAGTGTCACCTTAGGAGTTTTTTTTTATCTTAGAAACAGTCGTAGGAAGTTCAATGGTAGAGTCACTAAGGTCACCAAAACTCGAGAGCGTCACTTGTCACTTATGTGGGATAGGAGATCCGATTTGGAGGCTTTACATGATAAAATTTATAATTCTCATTTGCTTGTACGTGATACTTCCCATGCTAAATATAAAGGTTGATTATGTTAGCTTTGATTTCATACACTAGTTGAGCTTAATGATATATTCTTGCTAGTTGTATGTTTATTTATAAAATTATTGTCTATGCTTCATCATATATATTTTGCAAGAATTATGAAATTTGTGTCTTTGGTATTTTTTTTTAGTCTTATGAAAAATACAAAAAGATTTTGTTTGTCATTTGATTTATCTTTGCTTTTAAAATTTGGTTAAAATTTTGAAAAACTAAAAAAGATTTTTTTTGTGTATATTAGTTTTACACATATTGTGTGGAATATCCTTGTGTTTGAATTTTATATCACCTTCCATATCCATATTGTTAGAACTTTTGGTTATGAATTTCAATGCTTAAAGTGTTCTTTAACATGCTTCACTACACCAAAACTAGAGAATGGTCACGACCAAAATCCTTGACCAAGACCGTGGGTCGTGGACTTGGGCCATGACCATTTCGGGTGTGACCAATTTTGTGAGTCGCGACCCAAGTCCATGACCAATCAGGGGGGTCACGGCCTTGAGGGGTCACTGCAGATGGTTGTGGAGTTGCGCTGTGATCCACATCGTGATGGGAAAAAAATGGTCGTGGCCAAAGTTCGTGATGAAAAATGGTCGCGGCTAAAATCCGTGACCCACACCACGAAACAACAAATTAGAAAAAAAGGGTCCCGGCCAAAGTCAGTGACCCAGAATTGTGGCGAAAAATGGTCACGGCGAAAGTCCCTGACCCACACCGCGACGAAAAAAATTTAGAAAAAAATGGTCGCAGCCAAAGTCCGTGACCCCCAACCGTAAAGAAAAATGATTGCGGCCAAAGTCCGTGGACTACACCGCGACGAAAAAAATTGGAAAAAAATGGTCGCAATCAAAGTCCGTGATCATTTTTTTCATCGCGATGTGGATCACGAACTTTGTCCGCGGCCATTTTTCGTCGCGGTTAGGGGTCATGGACTTTGGTCGCGACCATTTTTATGCACGACGAAAAAAATAAAAATTGTTATGGACTTTTTCCGTGACCATATTTCACTATAATAATAAAAAATGGTGTTTTTTGGTTTAATATCCTAAATTGGGGGTCCCGTGACTGCGAGCGGCCAATTGTTACATGTTACGTTGGAGGTGCACGAGGGGTTACAAATATTTACTATTGTCAAAACTATAAAAAAAAAATCACAAATTGCGAACCGGGAACGTTGTTAATAAACCAATGTACACGGAAACTTAAAAATATTATAAGTCTTAATAGTTCACAGACCAAAAAAAATTGGGCTGAGTTTCCTCTGTTTTATGGACATTCCAAACCTTGTTAATATACAACTAACTTAATATAAAGCCAGCACGACTATAAAATTTAAGAATCAAATTAAAGAAGACCGTATGACCATAAAACTAAATAATAAAACTATTAATCCCGCACGGCCGTAACACATAAAAATATTATCCTGAATGTCAACAACATTATGTAAACAATCTTCCTGTTTTAAACCATTGCCTTCCTAATGTGTTTCGCGTGGATAAAATCAAATGATACAATATCATCCAAAAAAAATAGGTTAGAAAAAAAAGATATCAATAACCAAGTAGTTTTAAAAACATCGTATTCAAGCTGAAAAATTGCATATACCAGTTATAATTGCCATCGATGCCTCTCATGAGGCCATTAAGGGGCTGTTTCAGGGTGTCACCCTAAAATATCGTGTCTTTAAGCCTAAGTATAGATATTTTCAAATTATCATCGTATTATCAAATCGGGAGTCTTGTGACCACGCGACCAGTTCCAACGAGTTACATTTGTCCAGTGCAAGGTGTCGGTGCCTCTCACGAGGCCGTTTGGGGTCTATTTTGGGATTTCCCCCTCTAAGACCATATTTATAACCCTAAGTCTAGGTAATTTTAAATTGTCATTGTATTCTCAAATAGGGAGTCCCGTGATCATGCAGTCAGTCCCTATGAGTTACATTAGTCCCGTACGAGGTGTTGGTGCCTCTCACGGAACCTATTGGGGGCAGTTTCGGGGTTTCCCCTTATAACGCCATGTTTTTTAACCAATGTCTAGATATTTTCAAATTATCATCGTATTATCAAAATGGGAGTCCCGTGACTCCGAGGTCCGTTCCTACGAGTTACATTGGTCCCGTGCAAGGTGTCGGTGCCTCTCATGAGGTGGTTTGGGGGCCATTTTGGGTTTTCACCCTCTAACCCCATGTTTTTAAGCCTAATTCTAGATATTTTCAAATTATCATTATATTATGAAATCGGTAGTCCCACGACCATAAAATCAGTTCCTACGAGTTATATTGGCCATGTGCAAGGTGTCGGTGCCTCTCACGGGACCATTTCGAGATTTTTCCCTCTAACACCTTATTTTTAAGCCTAAGTATAGATATTTTAAAATTATTATCGTATTCTCAAATCGAGAGTCCCGTGATCGCACGGTCAGTCCCTAGGAGTTACATTGGTCCCGTGCGAGGTGTTAGTGCCTCTCACGAGGCTTATTGGGAGTTATTTTGGGGTGTCTCCCTCTAATGCCGTGTTTTTAAGCCTAAGCCTAGATATCTTTAAATTATCATCGTATTATCAAACTAGGAGTTTTGTGATCACGCGGTTAGTCCCTCAACTTACATTGGTCCCATTCGAGGTGCTGGTGCCTCTCACGGGGCCTATTAGAGACTGTTTCAGGGTGTCCCCCTCCGATGCCATGTTTTTAAGCCTACGTCTAAATATCTTCAAACTATCATCGTATTATCAAATGGGGAGTCTCGTGACCACGTGGTCTATTCCTACAAGTTACATTTATCTCGTGAGAGGTGTCGATGCCTCTCACAAGGTTGTTTGGGGGAAGTTTTGAGTTTTCGCCCTCTAATGCCATGTTTTTAAGCTTTAGTCTAGATATTTTCAAGTTATCATCATATTCTAAAATTGGGAGTCTCGTGATCACGCGATTAGTCCCTACAAGTTACATTGGTCTCGTGCGAGGTGTTGGTTCCTCTCACGGGGCTGCCTATTGGGGGCTGTTTCGTGGTGTCCCCCTCCAACGCCATATTTTTAAGCCTAACTCTCCATATTTTCAAATTATCATGGTATTCTTAAATCGGGAGTCTTGTGACCATGCGATCTATTCTACGAGTTATATTTGTCCCGTGCGAGGTGTCAATGCTTCGTACGAGGCCATTTGGGGGACGTTTTAAGTTTTCGCCCTCTAATACCATGTGTTTAAGCTTGAGTCTATATATTTCAAATTATTATCATATTCTCAAATCGGGAGTCCCGTTATCATGCTATCAATCCCTACAAGTTATATTGGTCCTGAACGAGGTGTTAGTGCCTCTCACGAAGCCTATTAGGGGTTGTTTCTGGGGTGTCTCCCTCCAACGCCATGTTTGAAAGAATAAGTCTAGATATATTCAAATCATCATATTCACAAACCAGGAGTCCCATGACCATGCAATCAGTTCTTACGAGTTACGTTGGTCCCGTGCGAGGTGCCAGTGCCTCTCATAGGGCCGTTTCGGTTCTGTTTTGATATTTCTTCCTCTAACGCCATGTTTTTAAGCCTACGTCTAGATATTTTCAAATTATCATGATTTTCTCAAGTCAGGAGTCCCGTGGTCATGCAATTACTTCATACGAGTTATATTTGGTCTCGTGCGAGGTGTTACTGCCTCTCACGGGACCATTTGGGGCGCCATTTTGAGTTTTTTCCCTCTAACATCATATTTTTAAGCCTAAGTCTATAGATTTTCAAATTATTGTCATATTATCAAATTGGGAGTCCCATGACCACGCGATATATTCCTGTGAGTTACGTTGGTCCCGTGCCAGGTGTCGGTTCCTCTCATGGGGCCATTTGGGGGGTGTTTCGGGATTTCTCCCTCTAACACCTTATTTTTAAGGGTAAGTCTAGATATTTTCAAATTATCATCGTATTCTCAAACTGGGAGTCCCGTGATTGCGTGGTCAGTCCCTACGAGTTACATTGGTCCTGTGTGAGGTGTTGATGCCTTTTACGGGGCTTATTGGAAGCTGTTTTGGGGTGTCTCCCTCTAACGCCTTATTTTTAAGCTTAAGTCTAGGTATTTTTGAATTATCATCGTATTCTCAAATAGAGAGTCTAGTGATCACGCGGTCAGCCCCTATGAGATACATTGGTCCCGTGCGAGGTCTTGGCGCCTCTTACGGAGCCGTTCGGGTGATGTTTTGGGGTGTCGCTCTCCAGCACCATGTTTTTAGGCCTAAGTCTAGATATTTTTAAATTATAGTTGTATTTCCAAACCGGGAGTCCCGTGACCACGCGATCAGTTTCTACGAGTTACATTGGTCCCGTGCGAGGTGTCGATGCATCTCACGAGGGCGGGCCATTTTGGGTTTTCGCCTTCTAATGCGATGTTTTTAAGCCTAAGTCTAGAAATTTTCAAATTATCATTGTATTTTCAAACCGAGAGCCCTATGACCACACAGTCACTTCGTGCGAGTTACATTGGCCCCGTGCGAGGTGTTGGTGCCTCTCACGGGGCTGTTTTGGGATTTTCCACTCTAGCGCCATATTTTAAAGCCTAAACATATGTATTTTCAAATTATCATTGTATTCTCAAACTGGGAATCTCGTGATCACGTGGTCAGTCCCTACGAGTTACAATTATCGCGTGCGAGGTGTTAGTGCCTCTCTCGGGGTCTATTAAGGGCTATTTTCTGGGTGTCGCCAACTAGCGCATTATTTTTAAGACTAAGTCTAGTTATTTTTAAATTGTTATCTTATTCTCAAACCAGTAATCTCGTGATTGTGCGATCAGTTCCTACGAGTTAAATTGGTCCCGTGCAAGGTGTTGGTGCCTCTCACGAGGCCGTTCAGGGGGTATTTCAGGGTGTCGCCCTCCAACACCATGTTTCTAAGCCTAAGTCTAGATATTTTAAAATTATCATCGTATTCTCAAAGTTGGAGTACCATGACCATGTGATCAGTTCCTACGAGTTACATTAGTGCCGTGCAAGGTGTTGGTGCCTCTCCCGAGGCTTATTGGGAGTTATTTCGGGGTGTCACCCTCTAACGCCTTATTTTTAAGCTTAAGTATAGATATTTTCACATTATTGTTGTATTCTCAAATCGAGAGTCTCATGATATCACAGTCAAGCCCTACGAGTTACATTAGTCCCGTGCGAGGTGTTGGTGCCTCTAACGGGACCGTTTGGGGGCAGTTTCGGGGTGTCACCTTCTTACGTTTTTTTTAGCCTAAGTCTAGATATTTTTGAATTACCATCATATTCACAAATCGAGATTCCAATGATCACGCGGCCAGTCCCTATGAGTTACATTGGTCTCGTACGAGGTGTTAGTTCCTCTCACGAGGCCATTCGGGGGCTGTTTCGGGGTGTCGCCCTCTAATGCTGTGTTTTTAAGCCTAAGTCTAGATATTTACAAACTATCATCATATTATCAAATCGGGAGTCCAGTGACCACGCGATCGGTTCCTTCGAGTTACATTGGCCCCGTGCGAGGTGTCGGTGCCTCTCGCAGGGCCGTGTTAGGGTTATTTCAGGATTTTCCCCTCCAATGCCATGTTTTTAAGACTAATTCGATATATTTTCAAATTATCATCGTATTCTCAAGTCGAGAGTCCCGTGAATCTCGCGGTCAGTCCCGTGCGAGGTGTGAGTGCCTCTTACGGGGCTATGTGGTTGTTTCGGGGTTTACCCCTCGAACGCCATATTTTTATGCCTAAGTTTAGATATTTTCAAATTATTATCGTATCCCCAAATTGGTAGTTTCGTGATCGCGTGTTCAGTCCCTACAAGTTACATTGATTTTGTGCGAGGTGTTGGTGCCTATTACGGGGCCTATTTCTTGGTTTCTACCTCCAATGCCATATTTTTAAGCCTAAGTCTAAATATTTTAAATTTATCTTCCCATTCTCAAACCAGGAGTCCCGTGATCACGCGTTCACTCCCTTCGAGTTATGTTTATCTCATGAGAGGTGTTGGTGCCTCTCACGGGGTCTATTATTGGCTGTTTTGGGGTGTCACCCTCCAATGCCTTATTTTTAAGCCTAAGTCTATATATTTTTGAATTATCATCTTATTATCAAATCGAGAGTTCCATGATCGTGCGGTCAGTCCCTACGAGTTACATTGGTCCCGTACGAGGTGTTGATTCCTCTCACAGGGCCGTTCGGGTGCTGTTTCAGGGTATCGCTCTCAAACGCCATGTTTTTAAGCCTAAGTAGATATTTTCAAGTTATCGTCATATTCTTAAACCGGGAGTCTTGGAGTCGTTTCGTAGTATGTTTTAGTTATGTCTTATTTATATTCGGTTTAATCACAACTCTAAATGTTAATAATGCTTAGGGGTGACCAACTCAATGGTCATCTAAATGTTTAAATGCACTAGTCAACAACAATTCAAAAATCCCAAATAACAATTCAAATAATAATGCAATATATTAGAAATTCCTAGGGCCAACTAACTTAAATCTAATTCTTCCTACTTGTGGGTATGATGAGACAACTGTATTGAAAAGAATGAAAAACTTGTTTACCTAAGTACTAAATTCAGTGCATCCTCAATAAAGTTTATCTCTTGTTATGGCAAGGCATTTGACATTTTTATTGAAATTGATGTCCTTTGGAACCCCTGACTAATTATAGATCCGCGACAAATGACGTTCAGTGAGCTATTTATCTTATGTAAAATATGAATTTTTTCTTTTTTTAAATATAATGAAGTGCCTTTACCTCAACTCCAGTTCCTTGAGAGGAAAAACATGCAACATTGCTATTAGATGTTAACGCGTGCACTACCTGTTTTACATCATGAACCCGAATGCTATGAATTTCTTCTTGTTTTATTGCCCATATTTGATATTTAAAGAATAAAAATATTTTTTTGAAACATGCTTTGACTATAATAAGGAAATATTTATTAAACAGTTAGGGGTCATAATAAATTAAACTATTTTAGTCTCATAAACATATCATGCATTTTTTTGTCAAATGCTTTAAAGTCATATACTTCTGGACTTGGTATTTCTCCACCTTTAAAATTTCTATTTCCCCAAACTAAAAAGTTATGTAGGAGCTAGAAATTCATAAATGTACACAATTACTTTCCTTACTGTGACTACTTTCCCCAAATTGAAATTTCTGTGATAAACCAATTTAGGAACAAAAAAAATCATATAGCAGCTATATAGATATATAACAGTTATATAGCAGTTGTGTAGCTACACAGCAGTTATATTGCAGCTATGTAACTATACTTTTGCTAATGACTTCATTGTTCCAATCATCATCTCCAACATGGGGGTACAACTATATTTTTGCTACTGATGTCTCTCGTCCATGAACCAAATATCCATTGAATTGCTCTACAAATCACTATTTAGTCTCACATAACACTACAAATCACAAATCATTAATCCTACACAATGCTTTGTATGAACTATCTTTCTTGGGTGTTTTTATAAAAGTCTTACAATGGAGATGTATAAATATGAAAAGGAGAATGTATAGGGATGAAAATATGATTTTTCACTTCAAGCCAAATCACCAACATATAATGTAGCATATGGACCACATCAGAATAATAACATTGTAATCAAAATGGAGCAAAATTTCAAATCAATGGATACTAAAGACAAATAAAATAGAGCTACTATAGATGTAAAATGACCTTATAAACAATAATATGAGAAGCCAACTGATGACAAAGTCAAGATGACAATATAGCACAATATAGAAACTTCATAGTAGAGAAGGTTAAATGCTATGAACACACAAACTCGTGAAAAGATCATTCAAACATTAAACAATAGTTTGTGATATAACTAAATGGGTGTATACTAATGAGATTATAGTAAACAACATGTGGGGTGTTCACTCTCTTTGATATTAGCATATTAACTACTAAAATAATTAACCATTCATACAACACACAATATCTCTAGTACATTAACACACAGTGCAGAATCAACACACACACAATGTACTTACACACATATTGTAGTGCACACACACACACACACACACACACACACTGTACTTAGATTTGTTGCCTATAATATGTCACAGATTTACATATGTCATAGATTTATTCCCCTATTTTAACACCGTAATCCGAAAAAACATGAGCAACCTGCTGCCTCTAATATCTAAAGAAAAGTACGCAAAGTCAAAGGAGAACAAAACTGTATAATATCAACTTGTTGCCTATAATATCAATGAAGTTGTGATTATTTCAGTCCATTTTAAGGCTTTAAAATACATATCCAAACAAGTTGATCACAACAAATCTCAAACTAAAACAGAAATGTACGGAATCAGTAGAATTATGGCATACATGTCAAGTTAAAATATGAATGAATGGAATCAAGTTTCATTTGTTCCATGTAAAGTTGCAGCCTCCTAATATATTGACGTAAACGTAAAAAAATGCACATTAATCGCATGATATGAAATATAATTTTTCATCCATAGGCAAATCAAGAACATACCCAACAAATTTAATAACATGTACATTTATTGACACGGTCGTAACAAATTTACTAACATGTGCAGAAATACCTTCTTGGCTTCTTCACCCATCACTACTAACATCAGTGGAAATTTTTATGTTTTCCCCTTCTCGTGCAGATAACATACAAATCAGTAAGCCAAGTATAATAGTAAAATAAATAAATGAAAACATATCTATTGTGAACAAAAGAATCGATAAATCACATACCATTTGCACAAATATCAGTACATTACACTTAAAAGTAGATGATATTGTACAATAAGATAGCCTAAAACTATGTTCATAAGAAATTATTGTAAATATAGATCTTACGAGGATCTTACCAGGATCAAATTATTGTAAATCGGTAACCAAGTGTAATAGTCCAACTTTTGGAAAATGCAATTCTAAAAACACCCTCTTTTCAACTCAAAAAAATTAGAATCCAATAAACAAAAGAGAGAATTGTTAAAGCCAAAGATCAAATATGATCTCCCCCCCCCCCCCCCCCCCCCACACACACACAAAAGAGAGAGTTTCTAGAATCTAATGAGTCATGTTTTTAAGCCTAAGTTTAGATATTTTCAAGTTATCATTATATTCTCAAATCGGGAGTCTCGTGACCACGCGATTAGTTCATACGAGTTACATTGGTCCCATGTTATGGGGCCTCTCACAGGACCGTTTCGGGGTTCTTTCGGGGTTTCCCCCTCTAGCGCTATGTTTTTAAGCCTAAGCCTAGATATTTTTAAGTTATCATCGTATTCTCAATTCGGGAGTCCCATGACCACAAGGACAGTTCCTACGAGTTATAGTGGTCCCGTGCGCGGTGTTGGTACCTCTCAAGGGGCCATACTCCTTCTATCATCTAAAAGATTTAATAGATAATTCATATCAATTATATAGCTACTTTAGTTAAAGTAAAGAGTACCTGGTAGAATACAAATAAGATTGACAAGGATAAACATTCGTAAAAGTAACTAAACATTCATACATCAAAGTAAAGTTCTAATACAATGTCAATATCATAATAGGATACAAATAATATTGACAAGGATAAAATAATTTTTTGATACTCAATCTTCCTATAAATCAACTAAAAGATCCCTTAAATTAGGGTTCTCATCAAGAGCTGACTGGAACTCTTTTGGACGCTTTAATGCGACTACTTGAGTAGTCATACCCTTTGGTTCATTCATAACAATAGACCAATTGCCATCATATATGCCCTTCGAATATAATACCTTCTTTACGTTCTGAAAGGCACAAATAAATGTCTCGTTGACCATGCGATATTTACTCTTCAACTTTGATAAATCAACCATAATAAGTTTGGAGTCAGGATCAACTTTGTAAGCATTCGTTGTATCCTCCACCTTTACCCAACCATAATAGAATACGATTTCTGTGAAATCTAAGTAATCAAGCTCTAGGATTTGTTGGATCATCCCATAAAAGGTTAGCAGTGTATTCTTTGGATTTTTATCACTTTTTCTAGCGATACAGATGGTCAAGGAAAAATTGATATTCCACTGTTATGCATTAAAATATTTTCCTTATATGGATATGAAATGAAGTCAAAACCGTTGGTGCATAATCTCTTAAAATCTCTCGCACGAAAACTAGGACCTTTTGCTAGGCGTTCAAGCCTGGAAGAGACATCACCTCTTTTTTGAAGCTGCATTTATTGACGAATTTGTATTAGGGCATGTTTTTACCACACGGTAATAAATAACGGCACACATAAGATGTGAAAATTACCTCTTTTGACACCCATGCCCTAAAATCAATTGTTGGGCAATTTCTCCTTTGATTTTGGGCAAGTTCGTTCTCTTACTTCCTACCGGTAAATTATAGAGTTTAGATCATAAAATATACAATACATATAATTGAAGATGAAGAATTCAGTAAATACTCACACTCGCTAATATTCGACTTCGTCTTGTGATTTTAAGACATAACGAGATGCTTGCTCATATTGTAGATTTGTGAGTTTTACCTCTTTAGGGTTCCCAAATGACAATTCATCCTCAAACTCGTCAGGTCCCTCTATCACTCGTTATCCCCCAGGTTGAACCTCCTCACCTCTTATTCTGGCATATGTTCCCTAGCATATAGTGATGATTCCACTATTATGTATTCTTTAGAAATTAACCCTCCAATATATCATGTATTCTTTACATAATCTTTGAAGGTTTTCATCAAGCGCTCAAAAGCATACATCCAATGACACCTAATGGGACCACATAATAAAGCTTCATTGCATAAATGCACAAGCAGGTGGATGCTGATATTTATCTAATACACAAACTGCCTCGGCTAAAGTTGATTTCGCATCTTTAATGTGCCTTTTGTTTATCATTTTTGCACAAAGTAGGGTAAAACACAAACTGATTTGCACAATTTCCTGACGGAGATCTTTGTGTTCGGAGAAGCAATAATGAAATAACAGAGAGATTGATTGGATGATTATGTGTCAGTCGTGAGACTTGCACTATTTCAAGTCATTTGCTTGGTAGCTTACTACCCTACGTAAATTACCAGAATAACCAGTTGGAGTCTATGTCAATTCACTCTGTATGCAATTGTATCCACAACGGGTGGATTTTTTTCAACCTTCTCCAACAATGTAACTAAGGTAGGGCTATGTCCAGATTATGTGTGTGAAATATATTTTGTATAACATCATTCCAGTTTTCTGGTAGAGAAAATAAAATACGATCGAACAGGTAATCTGGCTGGAGATCAACTCCACGATTTACAAGGTAGTTAAATTATTCGATCCTTTTATTTCCATACCTAGAAATAGGAGTACCCCCTATATGGCGCGCACTGATAAAAGAGTTATGTGTGTGGTCTAATTGAAACCTCTTTCACTCTTGTTGATAGTGATTATCATTGTGTCTTATTTTTCCTAAGAAAAGTATAAGAGAGTGTGAATACGAGTCCTACAATTAAGGGCTCTAATTAATTAATAACTATTAATTCAAACATATGACGTAGAAAGTTATATTAGTTTGATTAAGGTTTTCATTCATCACTACCCTTCACTTAACCCCTTGCATTTTGGATCACATCGATGTGAAATCCCAACAACAACCCGCCATAATTATTTGTAACACGTTTTGTGAGGGTTTATTATGAGAGAGTTTACAAGTATACGTGTATTATTAATTCAATATATCCAACATAGTATCCAACAACCAAACAAACAATATCTCATTATAGTAATGCGCACACGTGTTTGCGACTCGTATGAAAAAAAAAATCCATTTAATTATATTTCGTCAAAAAAAATTCACGACGCACTTATAATTCCCAATACAATATGATGACATGCATATAACCCACATCAAGGTGGATGTAATTTTTTTTACTTATTAAAAATCCATTTAATTATATTTTGTCAAAAAAATATAATGTCTATGGTTTTGAATAATATTTTGTCAAAAAAATACACACACCTACAATTTAGGGTTCATTAACATAATCTATACATACACACACATACAATCTAGTGTTTAATAAAATCCTTATACATTTTTGACATAAATCTATAGATACATATACATACAACACACACATACAATCTCAGATTTATTGACATAAAAATAATTTATTTGTTCATAGTTACACACATATACACATAAATCTATGCATACACACACATATTAACATAAATATATACATACACACATAGATACACACACATATACACACATATATACACACACACACGGACACGCACACACATATACAAACATAAATCTATACATACACACATAGAAATCAGGGCTTTAGATAGAAATGAGGAAATGAGGATATGTAAACTGTGACATCAAAATGAAGGCACAATACCTTTATACAAATCGAAATGAAATCGCACAAATCGTCAGAAAACGTACAAATCTCATAAGCCTTTAGATAGTGAAATCGTGGGACATAAATGAGGATATGCAGCGGGATCTTTTTTTAAGTTTTAAACCTAGTCATGGCTTAGAGTCGTGAACCACCATACGCGACCAATAAATGAAGGTAAGGGGGTTGCTGGATTGAACTTTTCATGGACTAAAGTCGTGACCCACCATGCGCGACCATTTTTCCATTACAACCACTACTCAAATGAGGGATGGTCACGACCCGTAGTCATGACCCACACCAAGAAATGGTCACGACCCCTAGTCGTGACTCAATATGTGTGTTTTTCTCATAATCATGCCTATGTTCATGATAAAAGTCAATGACCCATCTACGACCAATCTTGGAGGGAATTTTGACACGAATTTGGCGCCAAGTTTGTCACTCCCTGATCACGGCCCAAGTCCGTGACCAACAGTGGTCAGGGATTTAGTCTGCGATGACTTTAAGAGCAACCATGGCTGAGTGTAGTAATGAATATGGTCATGCCAAAAATTGATATGGTCACTTGGTCCCGAACTTGGGCAGTGACCAACTGGGCATAACCATTCGCAGGATTTGGTGTAGTGCTTTCCTGGAGTAGTTTGACTTTGATTTGCTTAATGGTAAAACACCCCGTATTTTTAATGACTTTTAAAATGGGGTTAATTAGAATTAATTGTGGGACAATTGAAAATTAATTCGGGTTTAAATATTACTTGAGAATAAAGTAATATGTGATTTATGTTAAATATTACTTGTGATTAAAAGTAGTATATATGATTATGCCTTTACATATGATTATGATTTTATACATTGTTGCCAGTTGTGTATACGACAATTATGGTAATTAAGTCATCATGATGTGTGAGTCGTGTCGGGACTATAATTAAATGAAATGAAAAGTAAATTATTTTTAAGTCATCCGAATGGCCTTTTTAACTGCGTCAAAGTGTCTGGAAGGGTTTAAATAGTCAAAAAAGTCTACCTGGGGGATTACTTTGGGTCTCGGGGCAATTTGAAACCAAACAGACACCCCAAAGGGGTATTTTGTTCATTTTTCAAAATGGGTGAATAGTACCCATGAAATTTGAGTAATGTTATATAAGTGTAGAGGTGGTGGGATTAAGGTTCATTCACCAAAAATTAAAAGAAAAGATTTAAGTGAGAGTAAAGAGACTTCTACAGGAAACCAAAAGGCCAAGAGTCATGATGCACCACCACCACCACCGCCGCCGGAAGTTGGCCGAAAAAAGGAGGAACACCAATAGAGTTATCTTACCCAACGGTTCAGACCTACGAATTAGAGGCAACTGATTAACTGTTGCAAATTTAGCATGTATATTGTCCATGTTAGAATAGTAGTAAAATTCTGGAAAAATTGCATGAAACCAAAGATGAATTATGATGATTTTAAATAAATCTTTAAATAAGAATTCTGTAGGATTGATCCCTTTATGAATATAGAATTAAATCCAAAAAATTTGGGAATCATTTGGTGAAGAAAATTTGGTATTTATAATTGTTCTTGTATGACGATAAACTACGAAGTTTCGAAATTTTTAAGGGAGATGACTTGATTTAATTGAAACTTTATGATGATTCCATATTGTTTAGAGATTAGAAATCATTTATATACCCCGATATATGTTTTGGGATAAATTATGAAGAGTTTGGGATTGTTTGATAGTGGTTTTGATGATGAAAAACGGGAAAACCCGTATGTAAGCATATGGAGAAATCTAGGCAAATATTTGATCGATCGATCGATCGACCCAAGAATGTCGATTGATCGACTGATCGATCGATCGACTCATATGGAAAATGTGATTTTTTTCCTTTTAAGTTTTGATTAAATCCAAACTTTGAGAAATCTTTGGTGTTGATTAATTGAGCATAATGGGACTTAGGGAAGGGCAGTAGGATATACATAAAACCCAAAAAGTATTATTATGTACGGGATTTAATGGGGGAATTTACGACTATTAACCGAATGAGCTACGTCTGAAAATTATATAAATTGGAGTGTAAATCGGATAAAGGATAACTTAATTTTAGTACCAGTAGTACGAGAGCCATTAATTATCGAAATAACCTTGGGCTTATATAGGATGAACCCTAAGAGATGGAATAAAGGGTCAAGATTGAATTAAGGTTTATCGAGAAATAAACATAATTGAAGATAATTTAAATTCGTAGAAATTCGGGAGTTGTGATGACATGGACCAGGAGGTCATATATGTTACCTATTGAATTTACATGAGGAATAAATGATTACCCTTCAAGTAATGTGTTGATACCAAAATTGTCCATCTACATAGAACATTCAGATACTGACACGTGTTATACAGTGGGATATTAATTCTAGTCATTAAGGATGGAATACCGACCAACTTCAGGAATATCGACCACCATCAGGGATGTCGACCAACGATGATAGGCAAACACCAACAGTTGTATACCTTAATGATTGTACATATGTAAATGTATATGATATAAATACATTCCATCCTTTGATATTATAGCTCTTGTACACCCTTTCGGGGCTATAAATACATTGTAAACTCTACATAAAGGGACACACGAAAAAAGAGGTAATTTAACAAGCCCAAACCAATATACAATAGTGGGCATAGGCTCTTCCCTTAAGCCGAACCAAAAATCTCTTGTCTCTTATTCCTATTTATTTATGATCAATTAATTAGCCTAGTCTAGTTTTTTTCATCAATAAAATGGCACTGTCTCTAGGAATAATATTTCTAATCGATCTCACTCTATCAAACATCTAAATGGCTAAATTCCTAAATCAAGTCTCAAGAATGAATGTATTCTTCCTGCTCCTTCTACTCCTCCATCTGCAAAGGATTTAATCGGGATTCTGGCCAATCTTGCAAAAGGCCAAGAGGCCATGCAAGATACTATCGGGAAACTTGCACAAACCCTTCAAAAAGGAGCACCTGGTCAATCTGCTCAAGGAAATATGCCACCACCCCACCAAGAGGTGGTCGACGTAGCTACTCGATATCTGTAAGAGATGTCTCCTACTATCCAAGGTCAGCTTCATTACTCAAGACATCCGCATATTTTCATATGCGGTCTTATTCTACAGAAAGGCCAAGTGACTTAAACAGATCAAGTTATGAATCTCCCTTTGATAATTTGGGACCCAAGGGGAACATAAATGTTCCTAGGGCAACATCTGGTAATACTAGATGACCATCTGATCAAAGGGAAATCACAACTCAATCCATATCAAACGCTCAACGAAATGTTACTCAGACCAATCAATAGCTTTAGGAAGAAAGTTCAGCAGCTGATAAAGTTGCAACACATAAATTTGGTGATGCCAATGATGCATGGAAAGGCTCCATACAGAAAGTGGAAGACACATTAGGAGAAATGGCGAAGACAAGAAGCGCACTACAAATAAGTTTTGTAAAAGAGTCTCCATTTGTGAAAGAAATTGTGGATTTTCCTACTCCAGCAAAATTCAAGGCTCCAGTAGAAACACCCAAATATGATGGAAAAACTGATCCAGTCCTCCATATATAACAATACCGGGCAACTGCTGATATTTATGTCGTCCCCAACGAAATGAAGTGTAGAGCATTTTCTAGAACCATTACTGGATCTACCCAAATCTGGTATAATTGTCTTCCTCGGGGGCAAATTTATAGCTTCAACCAACTAGCTAAGTTATTCATTAATAACTTTTTATTTGGAGCAAAACTTGTGAAAAGGGTGGCACACTTACTTAGTGTGAGACAGAAAGAAGGAGAGAGCACCAGAGATTACATCACTTATTTTAATAACGAGAAACTAGAATTAGTAGATTATGAGGAGAATACTTCAATAAATGCCCTCATGAGTGTATTGCTCCCCAAAAAATATATTACACTCTTTCTAAGGATCCTCCGAAGACAATGGCAAAAATAATGCCCAAATCAGCAAAGATCATGAATGTCGAGGAAGCAATCGCAGCCAAGCATAGCTCGGGCAAAAGAGTTGATGGAAAAAATTATAAGAAAGATAATAAATACCCCAGGGAATATAGGGAATCAATATGGAAAGAAGTTTTGTAGTGACTCAAGAAGTACAACGACTACACTCCACTAACTATATGAATTCACCATGTTTTTGAGAAAATCAAGCATAATAAATACGCGTGTTGGCTTGATAAGTTGACAAGTTCCCTGACAAAGAGAGACAAAACTAAATATTATGAATTTCACAGGGATCACGGTCACACAACGAAACATTGCATAGCTCTTCAAAATGAGATTGAAACTCTCATCCGAAGAGAAAAGCTGAATCAGTCGTTTAGCGACAGAACAACGAAGGAGGTCGGCATAGATCAAAATCTCCTTGTAATCCCATAGAGGAAAAGAAAAGAACTCATGAAGATGATCAGGATGATGATGTCGATCTCCCTAAAAAAAACCAGAAACCAGAACCTGAGGTATTCTATATTAATTTTGGTTCTTTTGATTTCCAAATGATTACAAGTGGAGATGTAAGAGGAGGAGATCATACAGCAGAGTGAAAAGATTACCTCCATGAGGCACATGCTTGCTCGTACATATAGAGGATCAACCTTGCAAAGGAATATCGACCAGGGAAGGTTAACAAAGTAAACTAGTAATTGGTTTCTATAAAAATGACCTTCCAGGAGTATTGTATCCTCATAACGACCCATTGGTAATCAAAGTCGAAAAATAAGAAATCATTGTCTCTAGAGTATTAGTAGATAATGGTAGCTCAACGTAAATTATGTTCTATCCTTGTTTCAATAACTTGGACTTTAAAATCATCAAATTAGAACCCTATCATCGACCACTAATAAGTTTTACATGTGATAAAGTCTTCCCTTTGGGAACCATTAAAATGGAGGTGATGATAGGCACCTGGATAGCTAGCCAAACAGAGAAGATCCATTTCTTTGCAATGGATAAAAATGTCCATTCATCTTATAATATAATCATGGCAAGAGTAGGGCTAAAGAAGTTCAAAGCAGTACCATCCATTATTCATCAGTGCCTAAAATTCCCTACGAATTTTGGTATGGAATTATGAAAGGTGATCAAACAGTAGCTCGGGAGTGTTACTACTTTTCTGCCGAGCAAGAAGACTTTAAAGAAATAATGAAGAAAACCACTACCTATCAAGTGGATACTCCTGAACTTAATAAAGAATTCGAGGTTGAAACCTTAGATCCAAGAGAGGAAACAAAAATAATAAAGGGCTAGATTGTGGAAGTAAATTAAATCATTGTGTTAGATGATGATAAACTGGAGTGCACCACTCAAATAGGGACAACATTGGATCATGTTCTTAAACAGGAACTGGAGAGCTTCCTTAAACAGAGAAAGCATGTGTTTGCCTGGAGTCATGAAGACATGTCTAGGATAGATCCCAATTTCCTTTGTCATGAGCTCAATATAAATAAAGAAGTTAAACCAGTCAAACAAAGACGAAGAGTGTTCAGCCTTGAGAAGAACCAAGCTATACATGAAGAGGTTGAAAAGCTTCTGAAGCAACTTTTATTAATGATAGTCAAATACCCAAACTGGTTGGCCAATGTAGTTAAGGTCAAAAAGAAAAACAACAAGTGGAAAATGTGTGTAGACTTCACTGATTTAAATAAGCATGTCCAAAGGATCATTTCCTTTGCCTCGAATAGGTCAACTTGTGGATGCAACATCAGGACATGAATTACTCAGCTTTATGGATGCTTATTCTGGTTATAACCAGATAAAAATTAAACCTAAGGAGAGGGAAAGAACTTCTTTCATCACTCCCCGAGGAATATATGTAATAATGTTATGCCTTTTGGTTTGAAAAATTCTGGTGCTACATGTTAAAGGTTGGTAAAAAAGGTGTTCGAGGAATACATAGGCAAGAATATGGTAGTCTACGTAAATGATATGCTTACAAAGAGAAAGAAGGTGCCCGATCACATTGTCGACCTCAACCAAACTTTTAATCAACTTGAGAAGCACCAGATGAGGCTGAATCCGACCAAGTGCATTTTTGGAGTACAAGAGGGAATGTTCCTCGGGTATATAGTAAATCAAAGGGGAATTGAAGAAAATCCACACAAGATCAAGGCACTAATTAAAATGTAATCTACAACTTGCAAGAAGGACGTGCAAAGACTAACTGGATGAGTAGAATCCTTGAATAGATTCGTGTTCCGAGCTAAAATAGGTGCATGTCGTTCTTCAAGGTGCTTAGAAAAATCTATGAATGGAATGTAGAATGTGAAAAAGATTTTGTGGAATTAAAAAAGTATTGAGGGTCACTTCTATTAATCCCCCGACCAATCATAGGTGAAAAACTGTAATTGTATTTAGCTATTTTTTAATCAGCTATGAGTTCTACATTGATTCGAGAAGAAAATGGAGTTCAAAAACCCGTCCACTATACCAGTAAGGCTTTTCAAAGAGAAAAAATCAGATACCCTCGTTTGGAGAAATTTGAATTGGCATTAATTATAGCATCCAGTCGCATGAAACCATATTTCCAAGCCCATAGAATCATAGTTTACACTGATATGCCTCTAAGGTAGGCTTTGCATAAACTAGAGAAATCTCGTAGATTAACGTACTGGGCTGTGGAATTGGGGGAGTCCGATATCATATATGAGCCAAGGTCTTCTATAAGAGGCCAACCAGTAGTAAATTTTATAGCAGAATTCACTTACTCTGAGGTCCCTGAGCAATAAAATGATTAGACAGAATAAGAATCAAGAGAAAGTAATGTTACAAAGAAAGCTCCCGAAGAACTTTCTTCAAAAGAAGCGATTGCAGACCTACAAGACTCCTCTTCCCGAACACAGGAGATGACCAGGAAATATGAAGAAGCAAAGAGCAAGATATTCCACTATGGGAGTTTAACAGACCAAGCATTTGACAACGATGTCCCAATATGGAACTTATATGTTGATGGATCATCTTGTTCAACCGGCAGTGGAGAAGGTATAATACTGAACACTCCTGATGGTATTGATATTGAGTATGCACTACGTTTTTAATTATAGGATTTAAAAAATGAAGCAGAGTACGAAGCCCTTATTATGGGCCTAAGTTTATCCCAATTATTGAGTGCTGAGAAAGTTATGGCACATAGTGACTCTCAGCTGGTAGTAAACCAAACACTGGTTTATATGGAGCCAAAGGAGAATTGACAACCAACTATTTATCCAAGGCGATGGAAGTCATTACAAAATTACCAGTTGTTCATATGGACAGAATCCCAAGGTTGGAAAATGCCCGAGTTGATGCCCTTACTCGGCTAACCTCTGCTACCAGAATTGAACTCAAACGAACTATCCCTATTCAGATTTTCGCCAATAAGAGCATAGATGAAGATTTGATGATCAATTTCATTACCATAGATATGGGGACATCTTAGATGGACCCCATAAAAGTATACATTGAAGAAGGAACTATACCAACAGATCGGGTGGAAGCAAAGAAGTTAAAATATAAAGCAACTCGGTATGTATTAGATAAAGTTTTTTTATACAAGAGAGGGCTAACAATCAATTTGTAGTGATGCATGTATCCATCAGAGGTCCATGATATAATTCAGGAAGTGCATGAAGGATCATATGGAGCTCACATAGCAGGGAGAACACTTTTACAAAGAATCAGTAGTCAAGGGTATTACTGGCCAATAATGAGAGCAGACTGTGTAACTTTTGCCAAGAAGTGTGATCAATGTTAGAGATTCTCTACAATTTGCAAAACTCCAGAGGTTGTTCTCAGTCCGATCACTTCACCATGGCCATTTGCCATATGGGGTATAGACTTAGTCGGGCCACTGCCAACCACCCGAGGAAGATTTAAATACTTGGTGGTCACCGTAGATTATTTTACGAAATGGGTTTAGGCATATCCTCCAATAGATATGCCTTATGAAAAGGTTTATCAATTCATATGGAAAAACATCATTTGTAGGTATGGGATGCCCTATGCTTTCATTATCGACCACGGAACACAGTTTGACAATGAATAATTCGCAAAATACTGTGCTGATCCAATGTTCAAAAATTGCATTAGCTCCAGAACATCCTCAGAGTAATGGCCAAATAGAAGTTACGAATAGAACTTTGCTTAACAGGTTGAAGAAAAGACTTGATGATGCTAAGGGAAATTGGATAAACGAGCTACAATCTATCTTATAGGAATACCGAACAACACCACAAACAGCAACTGAAGAATCCCCATATATATTAGCATTTGGGACTAAAATTGTCATTCTTACCGAGCTAAGCCTGACATCCCACGAGTTTTAAATTTTAACTCTCGTTTAAGTGACCTAATGAGAAGGTTAGGTCTAGACATGCTAGAAGAAGTAAGAGAAGATGCTTCCCTGCACAATGTGGCTTATTAGTAAAGAATAACCCATTTTTACAATAAAAGTATGAAATCGACCAACTTGAAAGAAGGATATTACGTGTTGAAAAAAGTTCTGCAAAAAAATAACAAGCTTGAAGCCAATTAGCATGGGCCCTACCGTATTTCAGTAGTAATCCGACCTAGAACCTATCGAATTGAAACCTTGGAAGCTGAAGAATTCAAAAACCCATGGCATGCAGATCATCTCAGAAAGTATTATCAATGATGTTGTAATCAGTTTTATAAATTGTTGCTCGGTTCAAAATTATAAATTATTGCTCGATTAAGAAACTCGCCTCAAATATTGCCCTGAACATTGCTTGACAAACGCAATAAGTTATTCGGAGCAGTCACAAACCTTCTCATTGATACATGAAGTCCAAGTCAACAGGATGCTAAATCCTTAAGAAACTTGGTCCACAAACATAAGGATAAAATAAGATCTTTATCATACTGGGAAAAGTACAGGAAGAACATTGCAAAGGTTCGTCAAGAAGAATGTAAGCACATATTCCATAAACGCCTGGTCACACAACTAGTATTTAATACAAAAATCCAATACTTCGGTGCATTAGTAAAACCTTTGGAGACACATGGATAACTAACTCTAAATTTATATTTTAATCTAAGTATGCTAGTAGAACCTATGTATTCATCTAACTAGCTTTAAATTTAGATTTTAATCTAAGTATTATAGTATAACATCTCCACTCATTGATCATTGATACTCAACTTAATCAAAATGTATCAATAGAACTAATGATAAAGAAAGGATTAACATTCAACACAAGATACGTTAATAAAATTTCCATTTCATTCAATCAAAGTAATTACATGACTATGTTAACAAAACAAACTATAAATATTTATTTGGAAGTAGGTTTCCCTTCAGCTTTTGAAACATGATTCATTCTAGTAGGAGGATCATCTAAAGTATAAGGATATTTGATGAAGTTAAAATCCTGAAGCATTCTGGTATTGCTGCTACTAGGACGATCAAGCAGGTGAGAAGGTCGGATGATTTCTAACTCGTCATGGAGCTCGTAATCCCCCAAATATTTTAAAATCAAGCATTGAGGAATACGATGGACTGGAATTCAATTGACATCTAATTTGAAAGGAGGATTGCCAAGATCAAGCAAGCCTCAATCATACTAGTTTTAGAATGAGCTGTTTTGATTCAATTTCATCATTGTCAAAGAATTTATCTAACCCCATTTATAGCTCTCATTCTTAGCTTGTTGAATCTTATCATCAAGATGCCCCAGAGCTTCATTATACCCATCCATCCAAACATCCCTTAGTTGTTTATGAAATTTAAAGGTTAATTGGTCAACCTGGGAATGAAGTTTCGTCAACACTCCATCTTTAGCTTGTAATTGAGAAGATTTAGTGGATAGTTGTTCATATAAGGCCTGTTGCTTCTGGGACATCTCAACAATATATTGATCTTTAGCTTTTAATTACGTAGCTTAATTGGTAAGGGCCTGTTGGGTCCTGACTTCCTCTGTAGTACCTCGGCTAGGTTTGACTCTAGCTTAGGAAGACGAAGAAGCAGATTTTATTTTCTTCATAGCCTCCAACTCCTCACTCAACCTTGCATTTTCAGCCTCTAAGAAGGAATGACCCTCGCCTGTAGTAGCAACAGCAGTGGATGACTTCAGGGCATCAAGTTCATCTCTGAAATTATTCTTCTCTTCCCCTAAAAGCTTGGCAATGTCCCTCTCTTCATCCACTTCACGTTTCGAAAGGAATTCTTTATCTTCGAAAATGAGAAGTAAATTTATCCAACTTTTTCTCAAAGCCCCAACCTTTATTAAAGTAATCATCATGCAGAAGTGTCCTGGTTTCATTATGATCCTCCTACAACTCTTTAATCATTTCAAAGTAGGCAACGTTGTTAGGTAATTCTCGACATAGGCCTCTTTGGCTTTCTCGGATACCCCTTCTACGAGTAACTGCAGTACATCAACATATGTCAAAGATAAGTGACCATCTTTGAAAAGCTCATTACACCTCTGGAGTAGTGCGGGGTCAGAAGATGAAAAGTATTCTAGTTTATCCATAAACTATTAGGAAGAAGAAAGTCATCAATCAACAAGGTGCCAAGTATTGAAAAATATAAGAAGATGAACATAAATATTTTTCTTTTCATTAATAAAATGGAAGTACACATACACCTTTAAAAAAGAAAAAGTACAACAATTGAAAATGGAAAAAAAAGTTTCTTGGTTTTACACCTTCTTCTTATCTACCTCAGGATTAGCTGAAGAAAAAACAGGAGCTGAAGGAAGGAGGGGATTAACTTTGGAAGGTGCAGCAAAATCAACATCCTAGTGTTAATCGAAAGACCCCACCATTATCATAGATTCACTAGAACCACCATCATCAATTTACTCGTCCAGGTTTGGAGGAGTCCTAGGATCGTGTCGCAAAAATAGCTCAGAATCCTTTGGAGTGACGACCTCCACCAGAGTAGCAGACCAACCATCTTTGAAGCATTTATTCTCCGCGAACTCAATTAGGAAGAATCTAATCCAAAGGATTTATCCCATCCTCTATTGATGCCAACCTCTCTAGCCTTATCCCTCTTTACCTTATCAACACCCAAGTCCTTCTGTAGCTGGGCAAATTTGACTTTCTCAGCATCCAAGTCCTTCTGTAACTTGTCAGCAAGACCCCGAGCAGTCTCAATAGCTTCTTCAACAATTTTCATCTTCTCCTCCCATTTTTTTTGTTCGTTAGCCAATGCTTATTGGGAATCAAATAATGACTTTTTTAGCTCATTAAAAGCTTCTTCAACTTCACCAGAGGAAGATTCTCTCAAAGACTCATCTTTCTCTAATATATTATTAAAGTCAATAAGGAACTGCACAAGAACAACAAGTAAAGTCATTATTATGAAGAACAAATCAAGAGATAGAAAATTAAAAAAGGCAAAAAGAATATAGGAGAGAAAGGCTCTGACCAGCCCTGTTAGAACTCTTAGAGTGAGGTAATGCAGTAGCAGCACTCCTGTGGTATGGAAAAGTCCCAGACTTTATTAGTTGTCTTGCCAATCCAGGCCAAGGATCACTGGAGAGGAAGAAGATATGTCGACCAACTTATGCTAGTTAAGAAGAGAAGAAGAATCTTCTGCTAACTTAGAAGGCAACCCTTTCTTTATTCTATTTAAGGAGCTATTTTCAATTTTCTTGGCTGGGGGCTTCTTCCTAGTCTCATTTTAATTTTCACCCCTATATTAGCTCTTTTAGAAGGGTGATTGGCAGCTATGTCTCCTAAAATATTAGGAATCTTCCTCTTCCCCATGGATATGACAAGGGGAAAATTTGAATCTAAGGAAGATGGGGAAAGGGTAGCAAGATCACCAATGCCAGATGTAATGGCTGAGGAAGTAGAAGGAGGTTCTTATTCAAGATCAATTATAGGGGAAGGAGTAGGACGAGAAATAAATGAAGAGATTGTGTTCTTGTACTGCAGTAAATAAGATGCAAACCTGGCGTGCTCCTCGCCAATTCTTTGATGAAGTCCCCAAATAAACTTCAACTCCCTCAGATTCACTTCACTTTCCTTTGGGCACCTTCTCTTCTGATTAACTATAATAAAAATTTACAGAGCAACAATTAGTGTAAAATTTAAACAGGTTTGTATAAGGCAAAACATTTAATGAGGAATAACCTATCCCATTGCTAAAAAGAGGTCACCTAGGCCCCTGGTACTCAGCATTTCCAGTCAATGGGGCGTATTCCAGTTCTTTACAATAACCCCATGCTCAAAATAATCCATATTGGAGTTTGGAAGAATAACTACTAACGCCTTATTTACAGCCCTAGTCTTTAAATAAAAAGTGGTATCACTAGTCACTCACTTATATCAAAACATTATTTTCGAAATCTCCACATGGGTTCCATGGATTTGAATCAACCTATACACTCCATTTACAACCCTCCAAGTATTGGAGGTGACCCTAGCTGGGACAATGTCAAAGTATTGACAAAATTCAAGGCACAAGTGGTTGGAAGGAAAAGTAAACCCACACTCAGCCATAAAAATAGAGGAAAACAAGTGACCCTCGACAAGTGAAAAAAATCAGCAGGTAAAATAGCGTGTTCCAAAATAACCCGAGAGGGAATTTTAAATTCATTTCTGAATTTGTCAAGAGAATCAACAGAGTAAGTCATGATGAAGAATAAAAGAGAAAAGAAATAATTCTTACAAGAATTAAGGATTCAACAAGAACTGGAGAACATAAAACAATCGCTAAAGAGAGAAAAAGAAAGCTTGAAGACACTGTAGCAAAAAACACTCAGAAGATTTGAGAGAGTAAAAGTTCATGGATTTTCCCGCTCTTTATAGGTTGCCTCAAAAATTGGAAAAGTAAAGATTAAAAGGCAACATCGATTGAACTGGTAGCGGCTAAAAGACAGAAAAGACAAATTTTCTCAAAAACGATTAGTTAAAGTTGTGGATAATTTTAAAAATGCCATGCGCATTATATTCCCATAATTAAACCATAATTTTTTACAAGTAGGGGAAGTCAACAACCGACCAGGCCTAAAATTATTGCTCGAGCAACTTTAAGAGTCAAATGCCCCATACTTTTGTAAAAACTTCAAGCATGAAACATTGGGGGCTTCTGTTGATACCAAAAATTATACATCTACATGGACCATTCAGATATAGAAACGTGTTATACAGTGGGAGATTAATTATAGTCGTTAAGGATGGAATACCGACCAACTTCAGGAATACCGACCAACGATGACAGGCAAACACTAACAGTTGTTTAAATTAATGATTGTACAGATGTAAATGTCTATGATATAAATACATTTCATCCTTTGATATTCCAGCTCTCGTACACCCCCTGGGGCTATAAATACATTGTTAATCCTATATACAGGGAAACACGAAAAAAGAGGCAATTGAACAAGCCCAAAGAATTACACAACAGTGGACGTAGGCTCTTCCCTTAAGCCGAACAACTTTAAAAATATCGTGTCTCTTATTCCTATTTATCTGTGATCAATTAATTAGCCTAGTCTAGTTTTTTGCATCAACATAATGAGAGAAACTCGGGAATATACTTTCAGAAGTAAAGTCATAATTTGTAAATACGTAGGATATTGGAGATAAATATACTACGTATGGAAATATTTATACGGGTTGTGCGTGTGCCCTATTGTTATTGTATCTAGGTGGGGTGAATACCTATATCATTACTTATTGTGTGTATGACATACCTACGCTGCTTGCTATCGGGATGGAGCTTTCGCGTTTTAGACGCTCTTATCCTGATGATACCATTTGGGGGGATTTTAGATTCGTACCCTGAGCATAGGACCTTGGATACGTGTTATCGGTGTGAATGATAGCTTCTACGGTTGAATGGGAACGTAGGTATGTGTGTGACCCATTTGGCTGGGGAGTATGCTCGCCTCTAATATATGTGTTATGTTATTTATGGTTCATGAGAGACGCTGAACCAATAGTCATTTATACATTGAGAGATGTATCAAGACATGATAGCAGAGTATGCATGCACCGTAGCTAGGGGTGTGTTTCGGAAGGATCGGATCGGAATTGGGATTTTCGAAAAAAAATCCAAAATTTTCAAAATTTTAAAATCCTTTCCAATTTGAAAAAATAAAAATCAAAAAATCATTTTTTTCCTATTCGGCTGATTCGGAATATTTGGAAATTTTGAAAATTTTATTATTCGTAAAAATATCGAAATTATCAGTTATAATATTTTCGAAAAATATCGAAAATGTCATTTTTGAAAAGAATATTTTTAAAATAAAAATAAAGATCAAACATTCGACTTTTCATCACCTATACAATAAACTATGGAGCTATGTGAATGACAAGGCTACGCATCTCATACCATTTTGAAAATGCAATAAACTACAAAGCTATGCATCTCTTACCGTTTTGGAGAAATATCAATCAAGTCTTGACTATAATACTAAGAAACTACAAAGCTATGTGAATGGAAAAAACTACTGTTTACCTACTTAAAAAAATGAAATGCAAGAATGGTTAACAGCTGTAGCAGAGCCGGTGCATCAATATTTAAGATATAAAAAATGAACAAATGGAAGATGAGGGAAACTTAATATTAGTTATGGCAAATGGGCGGTTATGGGCGGGTCAAAAATGGATATGGATAAATTTGGGCGGGTCAAAAGCGAGTCGAACATAATAATTTGGGCGGATTTGGGCGGGTTAAATTCGGGTCGAGTCGGGTAAAATCCGGATCAGGCCGGGTTGACCCGCTTTTTTTTTTGAAAAAACAATTATTATACCATATAGAAATAAATATAATATAATAATTTTGAAAAAAAAATATACAAGTAAATACTTGAATAAAAAAAATCTTTTAACTCTTTAGTAATTTGAGTTTTATTTTTGTGAGGGTCCAAAACCACTTTGACCCGCTAATGACCCGCTAACAAACCATCTTATTGGATCGTTCAAACCATTTTGACCCACAAACATAATTAATGGGATCCAAACACATTATTTTGGGTGGATTATGGGCGGTTTCATCCTCAAGAGCCCATATTGCCGGGCCTACTTAATATAAATCATTCTTGGAATCTAAATTCGCATAACAATTGAATATAATTCCGGATGTTGTCTTTCGATTTAGGGTTAGTGTAATGTAGAAGGTTAATATATATGGGTATATATTAATGGTTGAGATGGTTTTAATGGAGGGCCAAGATTAAACTAATAAATAATAAATTTTATATATAAATAATGGTAGTAAAAAATGTATTAAAATAAACAAAACTATTATTATTTCGGAAAATATTTTGGATGGATCGGATCGGCGTGATATTGGAAAATTTGGATCGGAAATTCAGAAATTCAGAATCCATATATGATTTCCAATTCCATTCCAATTTTTTTCGAAAAATTCGGAATCAGAAAATTTGGAAATCGAAAAATTAAAAAATGGTGCCAAATTTGGAAAAATTTGGATCTGAAAACGGAAAATTCGGAAGTTCGAATATAACTGACACCCCTAACCGCAGCTGTGTCTGGGAGGTGCCCTATTAGTATATATAATAATGTGATGAATATATATACTGTTATGTAATCTACTTTGTGAAATTTTTAGATTAAAATATATACTGTGATGTAATCTACTATGTCAAATTTTAGATAAAAATGAATAGTGAGATCTAATTGAATTAAGTGAGTACTTAATCCTAAAGCTGTGAAAGTCTAGTTCATTTTAAAGAGAAATGAACATGTTTAATTATCATACGTATTATGTGGGAAATACGGGGAAATAATATATGGGATAGAATCATAATTGAAAAAACTAAATTTGGGAGATGATAAGGTACATTAGGCGTGCATACTAGATGAGAGGTGAGAATTCTCAAGCGAGAGCCCGGGAAGCTAACATGTACATAATAATTGCTTCATTGCTCTTGTTAAGCACTTGTTATTTTTAAAATCTTTTACAATCGGGCTCTGACCCGTTTCCTTGCATATTCTCTTCTCTATTGTATCTTGTACATCACGTGTCCATTATCAGGGATGTCGTCATAGAATATGGATGTCTCGACGGGTTATAGATACTACTGGGGTTGCAGACTTTGTTTAGACGCTTCCAATCTATCGATTCATACAACTATAGTGTTTACTTTTATTTTGGGAATATCACCAGGGTTAGAGTTATTTCATTTCTATTCTAGAAATTGTAATTATTTATATTGAACTGTGGATATTAGTTTTAATTGGTGGTAATGATATATTTTAACTGGAGATTTATTACAGTCACATTTATTCTTATTATAATGTGATGTTACTTATTATTATTTTGTATTGTGGAATGTTTTTAATTAAATTAAAAATGAAAAAAATTTGACACTATCTTAATTAATTATTAGGTGACAGTGATGCTCAGAATGAACCAACTAAATATTCTGATTTAATTTAATAAAAGACTGATCACCCGATATTTAATTAGGTGGGGTGTCACAAATGGATTCTCTTTTTATATGCCTCCTCACACACATGCACGAGCTTTTTTGAAATGTTAACTCCACATGTATATTTATATTTTAGCTTTATGATATGTTCTCCCCTTAATTTTTTCATCAACATGTTTTGTGAGTATAGGGGTGTTGTGCATAGAAGAACTGTTGCTCGTGAGATGTATTTGAATTATTTCGAAAATAGTTTAGGGTTAACGGGAAAGGTCTATGAAAGGAGGAAATCTTCTTTGCGAAAAATCCACTGTTGGCAAGAGCCTAATGACAAGATTATAGGTAATATAAATAGAAAAATTGCCAAAGGCCAACATAGTTTAGTTTATTTGATCTTTCAAAAGAAATATCTTCAAAAGAATTGAGAAATAAATATGAAATATATTTATCTTTTGAGGGTGTTTATTTGAAGATCAATGGGTTTGCACAATGAATCCTAGTTATACTTATTTTGTCATGAAGCTATTGTTTTATAGAATAATCAAAATTCTACGCTTGTGTGCGTTATTCTTATTTTTTCTTTGAAATCACTTTATCTTGTCACATGAGGATATATCTTTCTTTGATAATGTTTTGCAATCAAATATAACTACTTGAACATATTTAAGGGATTGGGTCATAATTCATTTGTCTCTTGTTCACACCCCTTCACTCTGTTTGCCATATGTTTATTTAGACACATTTATGCCATTTGAATATGGAAAGCTTATTGTGTTTAGTGTCTTGTGTGGTGTTTATACCTGCGTATATATGCTTGAGCTTCATTAGTATCTTTTACGGACTTATATATATATATATATATATATATATATATATATATATATATATATATATATATATATATATATATATATATATATATATGTGTGTGTGTGTGTGTATGTGTGTGTGTGTGTGTGTGTGTGTGTGTGTGTGTGTGTGTGTGTGTGTGGTATCATTTGTTTTAAGCCTTTGCTTTATCATCTAGTCCTTGTATGCTATTCGTTCATATATATATCTATCTTGTTGCGACTTTTCAATGATATACCATGCTTATCTTAGTACACTGTAGTTGGCATAATTTTGCAATCGCATCTTAGTTTGTATCCATTGATCCTTATGTGGATTAGTTATTTTGTATTGCCAAGTTTATTTGCTATTGCTTGAATCTCTATACAGCTCTACATTCTATAACCGTTTGTCCTTTATGCTTATCCCTTGTTTCATTTAGCGGAAGAATTGGATAAATGTGGAGAAATAGTTATTCAAGCAAGAAATTAATTATTTTATACGTGTTCATCTTTGTCTATTCCTAAACAAAGAAGGGGAGAAATGATATCTAAACCTTCCAATTTGGGGATATTTAACATTGGGGGGGGGGGGGGGGGGGACGTCTTTCTTATGTAGATATTGTTAGACAAAAGTGGATAATATATTATGCAATTTATATTGTTATTTTCCCATTGCGTTTGATGGTGTGTTTAAGAGTGCCGGCTTTAATCCTTGCAGCAAAGTTTTTAAAGCAAGTAAAGTTTCTCGACATATGTGTCCATCAAGTATATGTATTTTTTATTTTGGGTTGGGATTATATCGTTCAGTTGAGCTTGACGGCTATGGATTTTCAATTTGGTTTTGTCTCGGAATAGCCAAATGGGGAGATTCATAAGGACAAATTTTCAATTGACTCAAATTGTTAGTGTTGGTCTAGTTAGAGACAAACCAATTTAAGTAATAGCATAGAAGTTTGTGACCTTTCAAGCGTATGAAATTTTGGTTGAAGACTTAGCGGCCAAGTGTAAAGAATATCAAATCATATGTAATAGTTTCGTGCATAGTTTGCATTATCACCTCTCCGAGGATCTCTCAAGTATGAATGCTTCTATTATGTAGAGACTTGGAATTTTTTATTGGGTGTCATATTTTTTGTAAACATATTTAAAAATAATTTTTTTAAGAAAAATAATTTTTCTGGGAAGTCGTTTGAACGACCTTGTTTGAACGAAATTTTACCAGGTCGTTCGAATGAGTAGTTGAACGAGGCTTCCTTTTGTATCCACTGATATCTCGTTCAATTTTGTCATTTGAACAAAATTGTTCGAACGAGTTTTCTATATCGTTCGAATGACCCTAGCCTTTTGGGGACGTCAGCTATCTCATTCGATTTTATCGTTCGAAAGACCCTTGCCCTTTTGGCCTCACTGATATCTCGTTCGATCTTTTTCATTCGAACGACTCTCGTATGTCATTCGAACGACTTGACAATTGTTGGCGATAATGGGCAGTTTTCAAGAAGTTTTTCTCCGTGACTCCCACTCCTTTTTCCCACCCATTTTAGGAGTGCAAGAGTTAACTTTTTCAGATGATTTTTCCATCCTTTGAGAGAAAAAACATTTATCTAAAAAGTCCTTTGTTTTTTGTTATTCCAAAATGAATTAATTTTCAAATAAAAACAAGTTTACACCCATATTTTTTGTATGATTTAAGTTTCCTCTCGACATTTGTTTTGAAATCATCTTTGGCACAAGTTTTATTCTCTACACTATAGAGAACGTTTCTTGCAGTGGATTCTGTACTTGTGGAATTTTCATGCGGTGGACTCCGTGTGCGTGACTGTTACTTTTACCCCATCAGTGGACTCCGAAATGAAGGTGGACTCCTTTGTTGTCACTAGGCAGAAGTGGAGGAATGAAGAGCGCCAAGGCTTGCAAAGGCATCGAGTCGTTGTGTAAGTATTGAGTCGTGTCCTTTGTAATTCCGTACTTAGTGGACTTATGCCTGGCTCGTCCGAGATTTTTCCCATTATGGGTTTACCTTGTACATCAGCGCATTTTGGTTGTGTATTTTTATCTTTCAAACTGTCACATAGGTGCATGCTTAGGCTTAACAAGATAAAAATTAGTTTAAACATGTTAGTATAAATTTGAACTTGAATTGAAGTTGTGTTTTAAGAAGTTGAAATTTAAATTTGTGGAAGAATTTTTTAATCTTGAATTTTTTGGGAACTAGTGCCTAGCATATTTACATATTAATCGAATCCAACCCTTAACAAAGATCATTACCTATGTTGGTGATTATGTTGATTACGACAACCTCAAATCTTCTTCTGAGGTAAATCTAGTGTTACTTGATTTTGTTTTGTTTTTAGTTTTTTACGTTTTGATTCAAAAATTACTAACAAATGTTGGAAAAATATGTGAGGAAGTTAAATCGTTGATCTCTAGGTTATTTTTTAGTTCTTTTAAACCAGATAAAATGAGAGATTTTTTAATGTTCATTTGTTATGAAAAGTAAGGGTTAATGATATGTTGTTCCGAATTTGCTATATGATATAGTGTTTGTTTATTTGTGTGTGTGTGTGTATGATTTGCATTGAAATTAGCTGAAGTTGATTTTTTTTATCTGGTAGAATCATAAACTTTTAGGTGGTTATACGATCTTACAGAATGGCATTTACCAGGATCTGTGGTTGTAGGCTTATTACAAATTATGAGCAATTAAACTAGTGGAAATTCTCATAAAATTATTTTATGCAATAATTTGCGAAAGTGGCATAACATTTTATGCCTTTTTCTTTACCATGTAAAAATTAGATCATGAAATAAGGGAAAGTTTGATATGAAATTGTTAAGATATGACTACAAGGAGAACATGGTATTGGTTGAGTTTAGTGATTTATTACTGAATTTCCATCAAGAGAGGCGAATTTGACATGAAATTATTTTGATATAGCTATCGAAATAAAATGGTATTAGTTGGGTTAAGTTATTCATTACTGATTTTTTGTTGTGATACGCCGCAAATATTGCGTATTTCACCCGTTAACCTACGCGTTATTAGCCCCCTCGAGTATCTTAATCCCTATATTTATGCTCGTTAACCAGACAACCTCGGATTTCTATGTTAACATGTTTTGCAGGGGTTAATTGGGCTTTTGTAGGTATTTGGATGCTTAGTATGAAGTTCAGACGCTTTCCGGAATTATTTCGTCGACTTTTGCAGCTTTGGGGGCATTTTAGTAATTCCATCATTCGGATTTGAATCCCGAGCTCTTCACGGAAGTTGAAGCCCTTTGATTTCTCTTCGCGTGGCCGCCGACGGTGCATGATTCCGAGTTGTATCGATGGAGTTATGGCATTTTTAGGATGGTTTTGACATGAAAAGTACACTCAAGGTCACATTCAAGGGCATTTTAGTCATTTCATATTTTGGTTTTTTGGCCCAATGTCTTCTTGGATATTGTAGTCCTCTGAGTTATCTTCGCGTAGCCTCTGACCGTGCCTCATTCCGAGCTATAACGAAGAAATGGCGGCATTTTCCGTATAACAGGACAAAGCTGCATATTGCAGACCTGTAGGTGCGAATCGATTCGGAATTTTTCCGAATCGATTCGGCCCTACAGAAAGTCCGCAAATTGCTATTTTTAAGTGGATTTTGGTGGGGTATTTTTGGGTAAAAGAATTGTATAAAGGGAGAGATCAATTTTAGACTTGAGATAATTCATTTAGGTTAGTTTTTAGGTGATATTTTTGAGAGCTTCTCTCTCCTAGGGTTCCATCCCAATTTGTAGGTAAGTTGTTACTATTCATCTTCTTCCTCTTTAATAAAGCTTCCATTTCTTGATTTCTTGCTTTCATAACTAGTTTCCTTTCTTTCAAATTAGTTTATTGTTGTTATTTATTGCTTTAATTAGTTTAGTTGTTGTTTAAAGTAGTTTAATTCATGTATTGTCCGTAGATAACGGGTTGGGATTGCGTTTCCGCCATTAATGGGAGACGAGCTCCAAAAGTTAGGTTTTGGGTAAAATTATATTTAATTGAAACCGCGTGTATTAAAGTTGGATTGTTATGCGTTTAACTTTATTTGTCACGCAACTTTAGTGTTTATAGCGATAATCCGAATTTAATCCGCGTGTGACCATTTTTGATTAAATGTTTAATCTCACAACTTTGTGTTAAATTCCTTATTGTGTGATGTTTATGATTAATTAAAAATGCCCGATTAAATGTTATCGAATTGAAATTCTAATTATTGGTTGTTTAGCCCATGGTGGGGATGCGATCCCGACTCTCGTTTTATTAATTCTAGTTTAGACTTAACTTCTTAATTTTTCCCTTTTCTTTATTTTCAACCTATCACCTTTTACACTTTTATTCCTGAAGTAATTAAACAATTAAAATCTAAAATTTAATCACTCCCTGTGGATTTCTTACGATACCCGACTTACCGATGTGCTTGTCTCGCAAGTGTAGTAGTAGCTTATGTTTTTTTTGTATCGCGGCGGCGAAACACACAACGATTGTGTCCTCACACGAACACACTTTTTCCGCTCGATCAAAATGGCGCCGTTGCCGGGGAGTGTGTTTTAGATAGTAATTGTTTTATTATTTCGTAGTATTTTTCCTTTTGTATTTGTATTCTTTGTTTTAACCTTTTTTGCAGGATTTGCATACTTTGAGCGCTAAGAAATTTGATTCGCGGTTGCTCACTTTCTTGCTCGGATTATCCATCTGAAAACAACGAGGTAATCATGTCCTACTATTATAGTTATTACGGTTATTCTAATGATTCATACTTTGGGGATAGTTTTCAAGTTTTTCATTTTCAAGATTTTCTTGAAAATGAAAGACTTGAAAACATTTATCGGAATGAAAATCGTTATTGGGAGCTTGAGTTGGATTCATTATTCGAATCCAATGACGATTTTCATTTCATTACTTTCGAAGACGAGTTTCAACCAAATGAGGAGTCCGAGGCTCTTGAGCCGAGGAAGCCTACTTTGGAAGAGACTTTGCTTCTTTATTACCAAGGTTTGGAAAGCTTAAATGATGCTGGAATGAGACTTGATGCACTTTGCGATGAGGTGAATTCTTATGCACAAAACAACGAGGAGGTGGAAACTTGTGTTTCACCTCAATTTTTCAAAGAATTTCTCATCGAATGTGAATCTTTCTCCCCCGAAATTCAATATCCTTCCGACGATGAGTCGATTGAGATTGAATTTGTTTCATCACCATATTCATTTTCCGTGATCGAACCATTAGAATTACCGGTTGATTCCTATGAGTCGGTAGAAACTTTTAAAATTTCTACACTTTTTGCCGATGAGGACTCTTTACCGGATTTGTTTTCAATGGATGTTATCCCGTTGTGTGCACCATCTCCCATTCCATTTGAAAAACCTTTTGGAGATGAATCGATTTTTCTTGGTCCTCTAGTGTTCTTATCCCCCTTGTTATCCAAATCCCCCACCGTCCGCCCAAAATTTCAAATTGGCGATGGTTCATTTTTTTCACCACCCACATGCCTTCCGTTGTTCAAACGGAATTTATATCTTTCGGGAGGCATGTTCACTTTCGAGGGTCCACCGTTGATCTTTCAAAGTCAAATCCCTTTTTGGGTGGACCCTCAACTATTTAGACTTCTAGTGTATAGTTAGTGTGAAGCCTAAATAGTAGGTTGTAAATAGTTAGATTTTTAATTTTCTTTCTTTCCTATTTTTCTTTCCTTTTTAATTTAGTCTAGTGTAATTAGTTAACTTTTTGTTATTTGTTTTTGCTATGCTCGGTACTAACTTGTTTTGTATATTTCTTTGGACTCATGCTTATGGAGATCGCTCCAATTTTGGGTAATATCGTTCTTTTCCTCTCTTTGTGTTGTGTTCTTAATGCGCATTGAGGACAATGCAACATTTAAGTTAGGGGGTGTAGGATATTTTATCCATTTCTTTGTTTTGTCCATGGATTTTCTCACATTTAGTTACTAAGTATGCCTTTTTGTGAAAAATTTGAAAATTTTCAAAAATATTTTCTTTCTTTTTTCTTCTTTGTTGGGCATTTTGCCTTGTTTCCAGTGATAAATTTCAATAATTGCCCGATCCGATTGACAACTCAATGATGCATGTTCTCGATTTTAGAAGTTATTAGACTTTAGTCCTCAAATCATTGATTTTGTGAATAACTTCATGAATTAAACTTTATCCCATGAGCATATGCACTTTCCTTGTTATATTGATTTGGTTTAATATTTTTATAACTCGGTAATCTTTTGTTGCATTGTATATACTTACACCGAGTAAGCTTTGTACCTTTCGTCGTTTGTGAGTGTTATACACTATTCTTTTCTCATTGAAAACGTTGAATTCGTTGGTAATCTCACTATTCTTTCACTTGACCGTTCATTAATTGAGTTCATACTTGAAATGTATTACTTGAGCATGATTTTCAAAGTTTGTTTTGACTCGAGAATTGCGTAAACTTTGTGAAATGATCATAGGCCCTCTTTGTTATATCACCCATATTAGCCTTGACCTCACCTTATATGTTTCCCTCGTCAAACCCTTTGAGCCTAAATACAGCCTTTCTTTTCATAACCCAAATTCCCATAACCAACTCTAAATTGGAGTTTTAGCCCATATATACACTTTCCTCACCTTTGTTTGGAATGTTACTTGGGATTGAATGTTGTTGTTGTATTGCGGTGGCAATTTTAGGCATATGAGAGTTTGAAAAGTAAAGAAAAGTGATGTGAAAAAAAAGTGAAGAAAAAGATAAAGCAAAAAGAAAAAGAAAACAAAAGAAAACATGAGAAAAGAAGAAAAGAAAAAGAAAGAGAAAGTTGTAAATGTTGTGTATAGTGTTCAATAAGCTTTGATTACTCTCCACGATGATATATCAAATGCTTGTTTTGGAACTTGTTTTCCAATTTTTGATATTGCCCGCATTTTTCCATTATCCTGAGTTTTTATCCCGAACACTTTGAATCCGTACATACATTCCTTCATTTCATACCTTAACCCCAAACCTACATTACAACCCTATTACAAGTCCTATGTGATCTTAGGTTGATGTAATTCAAAAGTTTAAATAGTTTTGATAATCTGTGAAAATGCATTTCGCCTCTTTTAGTGTGCGGTATCCTTTCATTGAGATTACAGTTTTTCATTTTATATATAGCGTTCTTCATTTGTGACATGTGTGCGGCCTAGTTTCCATTTACATTTACTCTTTATGCCCGCACGCCCCCCGTGTATTACCTCCCATTCCGAGTGATTTCATTTGTTGAGCGTAATGCTCCTGAGGATTGAATGTATGCTTGCTTTGATTAGTATCCGGTTTATATAAGTTTTTCACCAAATCACACTATGCATGTGCTTTCCCCCCTCCCACTTTTAAAGTTTCAATTCTATGAGGTGCATTCAACTTGTTAATAACAACGGGCTTTAGCTTGAATTCGTTCAATATGCTAATAACATGTTTGAAATCTTTTTCGTTGTTGTTAAGTTTGTCGCATGTTTGGTTGGGCATATTTTGAGGAAACCATATGATGTTTGTGGGTTTCATCCCTGAAAACCCTCACGAGACGACACTCGTCCACTAGGGTAACCTAGGGGTTTAACGGCTTATTGCATATGCTAAATGCAATCGTTCGCCCGCGAAAGTGGCCTTATCTTTTTATTGCTTTTATACCATACTTTTGTACTTTTCCTGTTTTTGGTTTGCTTATAGTTCTTGTTGTTTCCTATTTCATTGCTAGGGACTAGCAATGTGTAAGTTAGGGGGTGTGATACGCCGCAAATATTGCGTATTTCACCCATTAACCTACGCGTTATTAGCCCCCTCGAGTATCTTAATCCCTATATTTATGCTCGTTAACCAGACAACCTCGGATTTCTATGTTAACATGTTTTGCAGGGGTTAATTGGGATTTTGTAGGTATTTGGATGCTTAGTATGAAGTTCAGACGCTTTCCGGAATTATTTCGTCGACTTTTGCAGCTTTGGGGGCATTTTAGTAATTCCATCATTCGGATTTGAATCCCGAGCTCTTCACGGAAGTTGAAGCCCTTTGATTTCTCTTCGCGTGGCCGCCGACGGTGCATGATTCCGAGTTGTATCGATGGAGTTATGGCATTTTTAGGATGGTTTTGACATGAAAAGTACACTCAAGGTCACATTCAAGGGCATTTTAGTCATTTCATATTTTGGTTTTTTGGCCCAATGTCTTCTTGGATATTGTAGTCCTCTGAGTTATCTTCGCGTAGCCTCTGACCGTGCCTCATTCCGAGCTATAACGAAGAAATGGCGGCATTTTCCGTATAACAGGACAAAGCTGCATATTGCAGACCTGTAGGTGCGAATCGATTCGGAATTTTTCCGAATCGATTCGGCCCTACAGAAAGTCCGCAAATTGCTATTTTTAAGTGGATTTTGGTGGGGTATTTTTGGGTAAAAGAATTGTATAAAGGGAGAGATCAATTTTAGACTTGAGATAATTCATTTAGGTTAGTTTTTAGGTGATATTTTTGAGAGCTTCTCTCTCCTAGGGTTCCATCCCAATTTGTAGGTAAGTTGTTACTATTCATCTTCTTCCTCTTTAATAAAGCTTCCATTTCTTGATTTCTTGCTTTCATAACTAGTTTCCTTTCTTTCAAATTAGTTTATTGTTGTTATTTATTGCTTTAATTAGTTTAGTTGTTGTTTAAAGTAGTTTAATTCATGTATTGTCCGTAGATAACGGGTTGGGATTGCGTTTCCGCCATTAATGGGAGACGAGCTCCAAAAGTTAGGTTTTGGGTAAAATTATATTTAATTGAAACCGCGTGTATTAAAGTTGGATTGTTATGCGTTTAACTTTATTTGTCACGCAACTTTAGTGTTTATAGCGATAATCCGAATTTAATCCGCGTGTGACCATTTTTGATTAAATGTTTAATCTCGCAACTTTGTGTTAAATTTCTTATTGTGTGATGTTTATGATTAATTAAAAATGCCCGATTAAATGTTATCGAACTGAAATTCTAATTATTGGTTGTTTAGCCCATGGTGGGGATGCGATCCCGACTCTCGTTTTATTAATTCTAGTTTAGACTTAACTTCTTAATTTTTCCCTTTTCTTTATTTTCAACCTATCACCTTTTACACTTTTATTCCTGAAGTAATTAAACAATTAAAATCTAAAATTTAATCACTCCCTGTGGATTTCTTACGATACCCGACTTACCGCTGTGCTTGTCTCGCAAGTGTAGTAGTAGCTTATGTTTTTTTTGTATTGCGGCAGCGAAACACACAACGATTGTGTCCTCACACGAACACACTTTTTCCGCTCGATCATGTTGATTTTTGTGCATTTCTACGTTATGTGTTTAATTTCTTCAATGAATATCCGTTTTTATTATTTCATGATGATATTTGAGCTTACTAGTTTTCACAAGGTAACATTTTTTATTTTTTTATAACATTTTGAAGCTGTGGTGTTTTTACTTAGTCTAAGTTGGTGTGGTTGATCAAAATTGAATAGGAATTGATTGTGGCAGGCGAGAGTTGAAAATGACCCCGGTTCAAAAGAGTTATAGTTGGTTAATAATTCTTACAATGCAGGACTGGTGTAAGATTTCATTGATTCGGAGAATGTGTTCATTCGAATTCCATGTCCTTCGAATTGGTTTCAATTATAAAAAGTGTTGAAGTACAATGGTGTTGTCCAACTCTTCACTTCACTTCACTTCACTTAAGAATGATAAATAGGTTTCTTCTTTTAAATTTATATATATGTATATACATGTATGTTGATATAAAAAATTAGGCTAGATCTAATTCTTTAATCACATATAAAATATGTAAATAAAAAGAAAATGACACAAGATTTTAAAGTGGTTCGGCCATGTATGAAAGCCTACGTCCACTGTTATGGTATTAATCTTGTCAATAGTTTTCTTGCTTGCTTTCCCTCCTTTTGATGAAGGGGGTACAATGTATTTATAATGACCCAGAGGCCAAGGGTTGGAATGTCAAAGGATGGAATGCTTTCACATTCAAGCTTTTACGTCCTTACATAATGAATGTTATGGTCGATTTTATAAATCTCCTGACATATGACTTTTGGTATGGTGATGCTTCACTGGTCTTTTTGGTTGGTCGACATTTCTTGAGTTGGTCGGCCTTCTTCATGGTAATCGACAGAGCTATTATTTGCTGACTAGAATTTTTTCCATGCAGGAGGACACGCGTTTACTTCTAATTGGTTCACGTAGGGGGTAATTTTTGGTATCAACAGAGGCCCCCAATATTCCATTCATAATGCTTTCTTGAAAGTATGGAGCATTTAAATTTGGAAATAGCTTGGAGCATTTTCACGATGTTTGATCGGCAGTCGACCTTCCAGAGTTGTAAAATTTGATGGCACTGTTTGAAAATGGAACTTTTGCAAATAATTTGAATGCTAACGAACTGCTAGAGGGAAAATGAATATTTTTCACTATCTTATTTTGTGAAGCCGTCAGAACGTCAATTGGTGGTACATTTAATCATTACGTTCGCTATTTTTGAGGTATCCTATAAAAGGCGAAAGATTTCAGCATATTTTGCCTTACCCAAAATTTTCGAACTGTAGCTGCCATCTCTGAGCTTTTGTGCGATCGTTTGACATTGTTACTCCTTTCTTTTGATAGTTCTTGTTAAATCCTTAAATTCCTGTAAGAATCCTTTCCTTATCCTTCTATTTTCTTTCTTAAACATGGTTTATATAGTTCACGCTGACTCTTTAGACGAGTTTAGGCAGGAATAGAATATTTCGGATTGGGTGGAGTTATAATTGCCCATTCCTCCCGTTGATGTTTTTTCTTTAGCTGAGGGTCGTTGGATTCCCTCTTTATTCATTGCTGACTGTGGTTTCACTTTACCCCCAAATCACTTTTGTTTAGATTTCTGTTAATATTTTGATGTTGTACTAGCAAAAATAGCCCCTAATACATGGAGAATAGTTAATGGGATTCATAGGCTTAACCAACAAGTGGGTTACCAGTGACATTACATATTATTTTAAAACTAAGTTTGTCAACAGAGCCCTGGTTATCAATTTGCCTGACTCCAACAAAGATTACTTTGATCATGGGGTTATTGTGAAGAACATGCAATATCTTCCACTTCAAGGGGTGAGGTGTATGACGGGCCCAAATGTTTTCAGGAGGGTCATGGCATAGGTTGTAATGTATTTTTTGTATATTCATGATGATGGACTATTTATTGATGTGCCAATTGACTTTAGTTGTTTTATTTGGTTGCAGTTGATAGGAAGAAGTCCCAAGGAAAGTGATATAAATTTCGATGAGCTCAAGTTTTTATGGAGTCTTCATCAGAAGATTGGTGAGGAACGCATCCGATTAGCCTCCTATCTGCTAAAGTATAGAAGATCTTTGACTTTTTTTATTGCTCGGCCAACAGTTTCTTCTCCTTCCATCATAATAGACTTGGAGAGAGATCCAATCTCTACTTCCTTGGCTAATGCCTCTACTGGAATGGTTGTTAAAGTTGGTACTTCTACCTATTTTGATTCCAACCTTCCCCTTTCTGTGAGTATGGGTAAGAGGAAAATTACTAATATCTTGGAAAATGACTCTGTTGTTGGCACGAAGAAGCCTACTGATACTGGTATCTCAAAGAAGAATACCAATGTTGGTAAGAATCCCTTAGCCAATAAGGGCGATGAATGTCATTTGAAAAGACTGAGGATAGGTCCTACTAACAAGTAGGTTGAGAAAGTTGTTGATGCTGACCAACAGGGCTTGGTTAGCATTACTCCATCTGTTGTTGGCTCATCTGTAGCCTTGATTCCTATCTTGGATAAGAAATTGATTAAGTCTGGCACCCTCCCAGGCAATAGAGATATTGCTGCCTCCTTGCCCCAAGTAAACTGTCAGAGAGGGTTACTCAGAACTTAGCCTGGGTAAGTCTTCAACTTCACAGTTGATCAGATATTATTTATATCTTCATTGTCTTATACTGGCTTGGATTTTTCTTGTATCTCTTGGTTGACTATAACTAAATGCTAGATAAGGATGATCTTCTTCGTTCTTCCTAGGATGATGTAGAGGAGGCCTTTGCAGGTCTTAAAAAATATTTTTTGGATTCCCAATAAGCCTTGGAGACAGAGAAGAAGTCCTGGGAAGAGAAGATCAAAACTATCGAGGAATCATGACAGAAGGATGATTCAACTTTTGCTCAAGTTGAACGCAAGGCAAAGGCTATTGAAGAATAAGCAGCTGCAACGGCTGCTGAAGAATAAGTAGTTAAGCTGACAAAGGACCTTTCTATTGAGAAGGCTAAGAGGAAAAAGTCTAGGGAGGATTCCTTCAACAAGGGTTAGGATAATTTTTTACTTCCACTTCTTCTCAAGTTGGGTATGCCAGGAACAAATTCTTCAAGGGAGGTTGGTCGGTGGCATTGAAGGAAGTTCGTACTGCTGAGGATTCTGAACTCCTCCTTAGGCATGACCCCGGCTCCCCCCCCCAACATTGATAAAGGGATTGAGGATGAAAATGGTTCAATGGAATCTTCTTTGGCTATTGACTCTGCAACCCCTTATGCCGACCAAGGAGATACTTCTACCATTCATCCGGTGAGCAAGAGACTCTTAATATCGAAGATGATATTAAGAAGGTGTAGATTTTCTTGGCAGATAATCTTTATATTTTGCATCTTTTTGGATCTTCTTTTGGTTTCCTCTGATGTATTTGTATCACAGTCCTTTATTAATGAAAGAACTCCTCTTGTTATTTTTTCCTTTTTTATTAATTAATTGTTTCTCTATCTTCTTAGTTCATGGCCAAGATGGAACAAATTTCTTCTAATGACTCTGACCTGCTCAAACATTGTAACGATCTATTCAAGGCTGGTCATTTGGACTTGACAGATGAGGACTTGATTAACTTACCCGACACAGATGCTTCTCTTTAAGCTAGGAATTGACTGAAGCCTGGGAATTAACTTACCCGACATAAATTCCTTCTTGATCGGGTTGTGTCTAATAATGTGGCCTATTTTGAGATGATAAAAGATCTATAAGCAGAGCATAATGAAGCCAAAGCTTTGCTCAATGCTGATTATGAAACAAAGTACAAGGCATTGAGTGAAGCCTGGGGATTTTAAGAGAAGTTGGAGAAATATGCTTATGCTTTTAAAAAAGGAGTTTTTATTGAATCACGAAGTTGATGAGGCCAGAGAGATTGCTAAACTTCTAGCAGAAGAGAATAATTAACTGAATGATAAAATTTGGTCATTGAAGAGTTCTGTTACTACTGTTGTCGACGAAGGTGCTTCTTTCCTAGAGAATGAGAATGCCAAATTAATAGAAGAACTTGAAGCTTTTTAAAAAAGTCCAAACCTGCCCAATCTTCCAAATAGAGAGCTGGCCGACCAAATGTAGAAGAGGACAGGAAGAAGAAGACTTTGACTGATTAGGCTTCCCAGTTGAAGGCTAATAATTGAGCTATTGTTGATTTGTCTACAAAGTTGGAAGTTAAAGACCAAGTTGTTGCCGACCAATTCTCTCAGTTGAAGGTGAAGGATAAGGTTTTAAAGAGACTACAGCATCAAGTTCAAAGATTAACCTTCCAATTTCACAAGAAACCCAAATAAGTATGGATGGATGGACATAATGAAGCATTGGGCCATATAGATGATCACCTCATTCAATCTAATCGTGAAGGTTATAAATGGGGTTAGACTAATTGCTTAACTGTGATGAAGGTTGATCAAGATAGTAAACTCGGGTATTGGCATGATCCCAGTTTCTTAGACTGCCAACAGTATCCATTCAAGTTGAATGTGAGCCGAATTCATGTTGAATCAGTTCCCTAATGCTTGATATCAAAATACTTAGGGGATTTTGAGTTATATGGTGATTTTGAACTAGTTCGACCTCCTCATCTGGCCAATACGCCGAGCAGCAGTAACAAAAGGATGCTTTAAGATTTCAACTTCATTAATTCTCCTTATACACTAGATGATCCTCCTACTGGTATGGAGAGAGTGCAATCATCTTCCAAAGCTGAGGGAAAATGTCCATTTGAATGATTATCTTGTATTTTGTAATAAATTTGAATGTACTACAGTTTTCTATGAATGAAATATGTTTATTTTTGGTAACTTGTGATTGTAATGCCATTGGTTCTACTAATACACTTAGATATATTAATCTAAATTTAGTATTAGTTACCAATGGTTTACATTATACACTTAAATTTATCTAAATTTATTATTGGTTACCATTGGTTATGCCATAGATTCTACTAATGCACTTATATTTATTGACCTAAGTTTAGCGTTAGTTATCAGTGGTGACCAAGCGTGTGAGGAATGTATGTTTATATTTCGACATTTAGGAATTTTTACAAGTCTTCCTGCATTGGCTTAGTTTGGGTAAACTTATTTATTTTTATACGAAGTTTTACCACTCGTTCTTGGTCAAGTGCTAAGGATTGGAATCCTGCTCTAACCTGTCTAGTTATTTTATTTCCGACCAAGTACTGAGGATTGTAGCCCTATTTTGACTTGGTCAGAACTAAAGAATATATGTGTTATCTTTGTTCTGGGGGATGCATATCACCGTACTCCAAAAAAATAAAAAAAATTAAAGAGGTTGAAACCAACATTTTATTGATATTCAAATAAATGCAAACAACATGTTATAATTGAAACCCTTTGAATTACTGGTAATAGTTTCGGAGATGCTCGGCGTTCCAAGGGTTTTTAAACTCTTCATCTTCTAACGTCTCAAGTCTGTAAGTTCCTGGTCGGACGACAACTGATATGAGATATGGGCCATGCCAGTTAGCCTCTAGCTTTTTGTTCTTCTATATTACCTTTTTTAAGAACATAATCTACTTCTTTAAGGTTGGTTGGCTTGACACTTTTGTTATAAAATTGAGCAGTTCTTTATTTGTAGGCAACATTTCTCAAAGCAGCGTCTTCTCTGACTTCTTTTAGCATATACAAATCTAGTCGCCTCATCAGGTCACTTACTGGGAAATTAAAATTCAATACCCTATGAGTTGGTAAACCGATCTCGGCTGGTACCATGGCCTCAGTTCCAAACGCAAGCATATACGGTGTCTCCCCTATTTCTACTCTCGATGTTGTTCTGTAAACCCATAGGACTGAGAGTATCTCATTGATCTAGTTTCCTTTAGCAGCATCAATCCTCTTTTTCAATCCATTCAGTAATGTTTTGTTCGCCACTTATGTTTGACCTTTACTTTGAGGATGGCCTGGTGTAGAATGCAGCTTCTGGATGTTAGATTGGACACAATAGGCTTCGAACTTCTCATTATCAAACTGTGTTCCATGATTCGTAATGAAATCTTATGGCATACCATATCTGCAAATTATGCTCTTCTATATGAACTGATACACCTTTTCATAAGGCATATCGACCAGTGGCTTTGCCTCAACCCATATGTTGAAATAATCAATAGCAACAACTAAATATCTAAACCTGCCTTTGCTGGTCGGTAATGATCCGACCAAATCTATTCCCCAGTTAGTGAACGAAAAAGGTGAGGTAATTGGAGTTAAATAAGCATTTGGTGTTTTACGAACATTAGAGAAACTTTGGCACAAATCACACTTCCTCGCAAAGCCTATACAATCTTCCCTCGTGGTCGGCCAGTAGTATCCTTGAGTATTGATTAATTGGAACAATGTCCTGCCAATAGAATTAGCTCTACAAGAACCTTCGTGGACTTCTTGGATCAAGTCTTTCACCTCTATTGGGTGAACAAAGCGCTGTAAGGAGGTCATCAATCCCCTTCTGTATAAAATTCCCTTATCTAATACATATCTTGCTGCCTTATATTTCAGCTTTTTGGCTTCTACTAGATTTATTGGTAAAGTACCATCTTCAATATAAGCTCTCATGGGATCCATCCAAGAGATTCTCAAATATACTGCAATAAAATTGACTATTAGGTCTTCATCGATGCTTCGATTAGCCAGAATCTCTATCGGGATCGTCCTTCTGAGCTCAATCTTTGTTGTTGATGCTAGCCAAGCAAGCGTATCAGCTCGGTCATTCTCTATTCTTGGAATCCTATTCATCTAAATGGATGGAAACTTGGTAATTATCTCCATGTCTTCATCTAGATACTTGGTCATCAATTATCCTTTGGCTCCATACAAATTGAGTATTTGGTTAACAATCAGTTGTGAATCACTATGCTCCACAATTTGTTCGGTGCCAAATGAATGAGCTAAATTCAATCCCACTCAGGGATTCGTATTCACCTCACTGTTTGATGCTTTGAACTAAAATTTAAGAGAATACTCAAAATCAATATCATCAAGAGTGTTAAGTATTATACCTGCTCCATTACCAGTAGCACATGAGGATCCATCCACGTACAAATTCCTTAGTGGTATATCATTGTCGAAACTTTCTCCTATCAATAATCCATGTTGAAATATCTTATTGCTTCCCTCTACATATTTCTAGGCCATTTCTTGAATTTTGGATGGCTCAGGTTGATCGCCAATAATTTTAGCTAAAGCGTCCTCTTCTGAATTCTGCTCGATAGGCAAGCGTTGTTGCTCGGGAACCTCCACATAAGTAAATTCAGCAATGATATCTTCCAAAGCTTTTACCTTTAATGAAAATTTTATTTCATAAACAACATCATACTCTCCCAATTCTACTTCCCAGTACATCAGTCTTCCTGACTTCTCAGGTTTATGGAGTTCTTGGCGAAGAGGTAGATCAGTATCCACAACTATGGTGTGTGCTTTGAAATAAGGTTCCATACATATAGAAGACTCAATAAGTGTTAGGGATAGTTTTTCTAAATGTGGGTACCTGATTTCAGCTCCTTTAAATGCCTTGCTGTTATAGTAGATTGGTTTTTGGATTCCATTATCTTGTCTGACCAAGGCGGAGCTCACAGCTGATTCAGAAACAGCTAAATATAAATATAATTTCTCTCCCAGGACTGATCGGGAGAGTAATAGTGGTGACACTAAGTACTTTTTTAACTCCTAGAATGCTTCTTCACATTCTGCATTCCACTCAAAAGTCTTTCTCATCACCTTGAAAATGGTAAACGCATATCTATTGCTCGAGAAATAAATTTATTTAAAGTCATTACTCCCCCAATGAGCCTTTATACTTCCTTCTTGTTGGTTGGTGACTGCATTTCAATTAAGGTTTTTATTTTTGCTGGATTAGCCTTAATTCCCCTCTGAATAACAATGAAGCCGAGGAACATTCCTTCATATACCCCGAACACGCACTTGGTCAAATTCAGCTTCATTTAATGCTTCTCCAACTAATCAAAAGTCTGACTGAGGTCGGCGATATGATCTGAAGCTTTTTTTCTTTTTTTCAGTATATAATCCACATAAACCGCCATGTTCTTGCCTATCTTCTCTTCAAAGACCTTATTCACCAACCTTTGATGCGTTTCTCCTGCATTCTTGAAACCAAAGGGCATTACACTGTAGCAATAAGTTCCTCGGGAGGTGATGAAGGTTGTAATATTTTTTATCTGGTTATAACAATAATAGGTATCTATAAAGCCTAAAATCTCGTGTCTCGATCTAGCATCTACAAGATGATCAATTCTTAGCAAAGGAAATCCTTTGGGCAATCTTTATTTAGATCCATAAAATCCATGAACATCCTCTATTTATCATTTTTATTTTTGACCATAACAAAATTGGCCAACCATTCTGGATACTTCACATCTTCAATAAATCAAGATTTTTGAATCTTCTCTACCTCCTCTTGGATAGCTTGATTCTTCTCAGGACTGAAAAATCTACGTCTTTATTTGATCGACTTGGCATCCTTACTAACGTTGATCTTATGACAAAGGAAATTGGGATCAATCCCAGGCATATCCTCGTGGCTCCAACCAAATATATTTCTTAGTTGCCTCAGGAATATAGTCAACTCCTATTTGAAGGCAGGATCCAGTGTCAAGTCGATCTGTGTAGTCCTTTCTGGTTTGTTATTGTCCGTAATGATACTTTGAGTTGCTTCCATAATCTGTCATTTGACCAACTCTGTTTCATCCCGTGGATTTAAGGTTTCAAGCTCAGATTCACTATTAGGCTCAGTGGTATCCACATGATAAGTTGTAGTCTTCTTATTTAATTCAATCAAGTCTTCTTGCTCGACTGAAGAGTAGTAACACTCTCTGGCGAACTTCTGGTCGCCTTTCACAATGCCTACGCATAAATGAGTTAGAAGCTTCAAATAATAATGGACTGTTGATGGTGCAGCTTCAAACTCCTTCAACCCTACACTACCGAGGATCACATTATAGGCGGATTGAACATTTTTGTCCATCATGAAGAAGCGTATTTTTTTCTGTGACACATTATCTAGGTGCCGAAACAACACCTCTAATTTGATTGTTCCCAGAGGATAAATGTTTTCATCGAAAAAACCTATTAGTGCCCTGTGGTATGGTTTTAACTGACTAAGCTTAAAATCCAGACTTTGAAAGCAAGGATAAAACATTATATCAGTCGATCTCCCATTATCAATCAATATTTTGGCTATGACAATATCTTGGATTCTAAATTTGACCACCAAGGGATCGTCATGGGGATAAAGTACCCTAGAGAGGTCATTTTTGCAAAAACCAATCACCAGCTTGTATTTGTTGATCTTCTTCGATCGATCTTCTTCAGTTAAATTGATCCTTTGGATATAAGAACAAGCTTTGGCCTCATTCTGGTAAGATTTTCTTTCAGCAGTATGGTCACCTCCTCCTGCATCGCCACCTATAATCATATATTAGTCAAATGAACCAAAACTAATCATAAGTACCTCACGTTCTAGTTGCTTGGGCTTCTTTGGCAGGTCTGAATCATCCTCATGATCATCTCCGTGATTTCTCTTTCTGTCATCTCTGGTCTTGTATTTAGAATTTGACCTTCCTCTAGTTTCTCCGCAATCTCTCTGATCAACAAATTTATTGAGTTGTCCTCGACGGCTAAGAGATTCTATCTCATTTTGCAATACGATGCAAGTATCTGTTGTATGGCCATGGTCTTTATAGAATTCACAATATTTGGACTTGTCCCTCTTGTTAGGAGGTGCCCACAACTTCTCAGCCATCGCAGCTCCTTACTGTGCTTCATTTCTTCTAAGATATAGCGGATGCTAACACTCAATGGAGTGTAGTTCCCATATTTTTTGAGTCTATCCTCCTTTTTTAGCTTGGGTTCCTTCTGCTCCTTCTTATCAGACTTCGCTTCAGGCTTTGTGATTCAATTTTTCTTTGCATCCATTATTTCCTCGACATTCATTACTTTTGCTGCTTTCACCATCAGTTCAGCCGTAGTTTTTGGGGGATCTTTAGCCAAAGTATAATAAAGTTTCTCGGGAAGCAAACCATGCATCAGAGCAGTGATGGATATTTTTTCTTCATAATCAATCACTTCCAATTTTTCATTGTTAAATATACTCCCTGGTACATTCCCCTACTCGTTGTCTTACACTTAAAAGATTAGCTACTTTTTTCACTGGCTTAGCTCCAAAACACAAATTGCTAATGAATAGCGCGACAAGATGATTGAAGGAGGAAATTTGTCCTTGAGTCAGGCTATTATACCATATTTGGGTTGAACTCGTGATGGTACTTGAAAATTCCCTACACCTCATTTTATCAGCGATTGCATAAATATCTGATGCAGCTTGATATTGCTCGATATAGAGAACATGATCAATTTTACCATAATATTTGGGAGTGATCACAAGAGCTTTAAACTTAAAGGGAGTAAGGAAGTCCAAGATTGCCTGAATAAAATAAGATCCTTTAACAAAACTACGTTGCAAGGGATTGTTTCTTTTCTCCATTATAACACCCCGCCTAATTAAATACCGAGTGATCAGTCCTTTATTAAATTAAAAATCAAGATGAATGGTGCGGTTCATTTTTAGCATCACTATCGAAAACAATTTCTGTTTTAATCACCCTACATAATTAAGCTAAGTGTGAAAATAATTTAAATGATTTTATTTATTAAATTCCGTTGTTGAAACTTTTTAAACATAAAAAAATTTATGAATAATACAAACGATAAAGATACCAATCATCCAACGAAACATGCCAACTAGATTATTCAAATGCAAATAAATAACGACAACCACTTATTATGTGATAGATAAAATAATCCCAAATGAAAAATAGAATACTGAAATGATAAAAGTATATGCAATCCCTATCAAGTCCAAACAAGAGTCTGGAAATGGGCGACACATGCTATAACTAAAAGAACTAAAGAGAAATCCGAGGAACCAAATGAGGAAGCATCTACTGCAATGACCTGCAACTTCAACACAAGCTGCAGCATGTCCAGTCAAATGAATCTACACCTGACGCCCTTGTGGCTGAGCACCTATAATATATATATATATATATATATATATATATATATATATATATATATATATATATATATATATATGAGACGAGGGTGTTTTACTGTTCCAAAAAATCAACAATTGGGAGCGAATTTTTTGGAACGATATAAGGGGTTCAGATTGTGCTATGTAGGATTATACCCATTGTGACATGGCACATTGACAATGAACTAAACCTCTATGCTACCTCCCCCGCTCTCATTTTCGTCCAAAAAAATACCCACCCCCGTCTTTACTCTCATACTGTTCCAAAAAATCAACAATTGGGAGCGAATTTTTTGGAACGATATAAGGGGTTCAGATTGTGCTATGTAGGATTATACCCATTGTGACATGGCACATTGACAATGAACTAAACCTCTATGCTACCTCCCCCGCTCTCATTTTCGTCCAAAAAAATACCCACCCCCGTCTTTACTCTCATTCTCTTCATCTACTTCTCTCTCAACACACACACAAAAAAAAACTACCCTACCCTGCTCGTCAGCTGCCGCCGCCCCTTCCCCACCTCCGCCTCTCCTACCAACCCCTTCACCACCTCCGCCGCTCCTACCCTACCCATACAGGCAATCTCTCAACCACCTCCCTTGCACGCACACACGATCACTCTCTCTCACACACACACACACACACACACACACAAATCTATCGCACACACGATCACTCACGCACACACACGCACACACATAGATCACTCATGCACACACGCACACAAATCTGTCACACACGCATATACGCAAGCATATCATTTTGAATCGCTTTAAATCAGATCTGCAATAGGTATTTTCGAAAAATTTCAGTTTGTGCGATTTGGGGATGATGCGATTTGGGTATCTGTTTTTTTTAGTTTATTGTTTATTGTTGTTTTATATGAGAGGATTTGATTTTTATTTTTTGGGTTCAAAAATTTTCAGTTTGTGCGATTTGGGGATGATGCGATTTGTGTATATTAGACAGGATTTGATTTTTTTTTTGGGTTCGAAAATTTTTAGTTTGTGCGATTTGGGTATCTGATTTTTTTTTGTAGTTTGTTGTTTATTGTTGTTTTATATAAGAAAAATGATGCTTGAGAAATTTTCAGTTTGTAAGATTTGGGGATGATGCGATTTGGGGATTTGATTTTTTTGGGGGGTTTATTGTTTATTGTTGTTTTACATATTTGTTATTTATTGTTATTTCATTAATTAATTTTTTATTTGTTAGTTTGTTGACGATATGCTTGCGTGTTTGTTTGTCGTAAACTAGGTTGAGAAACTCACACTAAGAAAGTGGAAACAAGTTCCTGAGAGGTATAATTTAAGAGATTTAACAATCCGTCTTTAAGGCTTTTATGGTTTCATTTTCGAAAATTTCCAGTTTGTACGATTTGAGGATGATGCGATTTGGGTATCTGATTTTTTTTAGGTTTATTGTTTATTGTTGTTTTATATAAGAAAAACGATACTTGAGAAATTTTCAGTTTGTAACATTTGGGGATGATGCGATTTGGGAATTTGAATTTTTTTTTGGATTTATCGTTTATTGTTGTTTTATATATTTGTTGTTTATTGTTATTTCATTAATTACTTTTTTATTTGTTAGTTTGTTGACGATATGCTTGCGAGGTTATTTGTCGTAAACCATGTTGTTGAATTCATGTTTTCTTGAGGTTGTTGGATAATATCAAATAAAGATCATAAATAAATCATAATCTTCATGTTGTACTTTGAAATGTTTTTACCGTGCCTTTATGAAATTGAATATTTTTTATGTGAAATATCAAATAGTCAGATGTAATTGTGGAGAATGGCATGGTTATTTAGGCTAAAGAATACAGTTCTACATTTTGTATTATTCATGTATTAAATTTATCAATTCCCTGTTTTATTGGATGTGTTTTTGTATATGTGGTTGTTCATTATTCTTAATTTGTGCCGATGGAGCATGTGTATATTGTCTCGAGCATGGGGCATTCCTTCTGACACTCGAAAGATTACATAACTGAAATTCTCGGCCCCTCTTCCATTTTTTGAATTAAAAATCACATAAACTTCTTTATATTCTCTATAATATTTCTCCAAATATCTGATCTTATTTTTGTTTCAAAGTTGATATCAAAGTTTTCGAATGACGACGTTCGAGAGATTGATAAGGTAATCTAAGTTTGTACTTCATATTTTTGGCGTTGTATAATGTGACTCCCACGTTTAATTTAATTGTGATGTTATACATGTTTAATGGGAGAGAGGTTTTTGATTTGGGTTTACGAAATTCTTCTATTATACTATATTAACTAAATATACATGGTATGCTTTATATTATTGGTGAGAATGGGTTACGGATGATTTAATTGTGTTTTTCAAACCCACTTTTATGTATATACTCTTATTTGAGAATGTGTTTAATTCAGCGTTTTAATAATTTTTTGAAAAAATAGAAAGTTTGAAATAATAAATAAGACTTCAATCTTCTTTTTATTATATCTTTGGGTTGAGTTTGCATTATGGTAACTTTCTCAACAGTGTTGATTTTTGTTTATTTGTTTTTTGATGAGCATTCGTAGGCATGAGGGGTGGGGTATATAAACTCAAGTACAAGCATAAGTCTCTTAGTTGTTTGTCAAAGTTATCTAAATAGTTGTTTTACTTTGTCTCTCAGTTGTTTGTCAAATTGTCTAAAAGGGATATGTATGTAAGCGTGTTATCCTGATTTTTGGTTAAAAATCTGATATTGTTCTTATGTTTTGCAGCAGCTATGGGGCTGCTACGGAGCTGCTACGGGGCTGCTACATGGTTGCTATGGTAATAGCTACTACATAGATACTATGGGGCCACTATGGAGCTGCTATGGGGCCGCCACGGCGTTGCTATGGAGTTGTTGTGGACTGCCGAAGGCACAGGCATTTCGCTAGCGACACGGTGTGTTAGCGACATGGTGTATTTTCTATATAATTAATAATTAGCTTAGTTTATATAATATTTGACTAGCTCTTTCAATTTAGTAACTATATTTTCCTTTTTGTATCAAGTTGCATTTGGAAAAGAACGGACAATAATTATAGTGGAACATAATTATTTGGGCTTCCATCCATTGATATATATTTATTTTTTTAAGATGGTTGTTTCATTGAAGCTTTTGTTAGGCGAATTTGTTTTTTTTTGTATTGTTGGATTTGTCGTTATCCCTGGAGAAGGGTAGATAGTCCAATAAACAAAAGAGAATCTGCCCAATTTTTTTTAAAACTTTGACACTTTGTTTTTTTGAGACACAATGAGAATTCATTTGATGAATATCATATATTCCATGTTATATGTGACTTTTTTTGATGAATTTAGATTATTTGAATGGTGTTTAACAATTTGTTATTTGTTATAAACAAGGGAGATTATGACCAATTTTTTTAAAATTACACTTTTGTTTTGTTTCGTTGGGGAACGATATTTTTGTCGTTTTACAATTATGTATTTTGAAAATTTTCGTCGTTTCACGATTATGACCTTTCTAAATTTTCGTCATGCCTTCAGGCAGGGGCATTTCGCTAGTATATATAAGAGAGAAGGGAAAATGACAGGAAACGGGTCAGAGCCCGAGTGTAAAACAGTTTTAAAAATAGTTTAGCAAATATTTAAAATTATTACTCGCTAATAAAACAACCATGTTAGTACGCGACATTCTCTTAAGAATTCTCACTTCTCATCTAGTGTGCACGCCTACCGTGCTACTAAATGCCTCATAAGTCTATCTAACTCGCCTTCCATAAATTCTAGTTCGAGAAGTCACAAGACTATGGTTCTAGTTTAGAGATCAGTCTCTTAATGATTTCTTACGTCAGTTATGTATTTCTCAATACTATTATAAAGTTCCTGAACACTTACTATAATTAGGATCATTTATTCGAATTACTTATCTACTTACACGCACAGTAGAAGTATCTTAGGTATAGATATATATATTAATCAATCATATAATATATATAGTAATATGCACCCCACATAAAATCTATGGTGCTGGTATACTCTGCTATCAAGTGCCCGTATACCTCGTATAAGGGAAATACTAGTTCGGAATCACTCTCGAACAGTATTAACATAATACACACAAAATGGAGGCGAAGCATAGTTCCAAGTCACTACGAGGTCAGCACATACCCTCACATCTCTTAGGACCGTCTGACTATCATTCTCAGATAGCTTTCACCAAGGAATCCTATGTTCTGGGGTACGAGACAATATCTCCCATAAAGGTCCCATCGAGATAAGACTGTCCCGACGCAACAACCTCCGTGATAGCAGGCAGCGCGGGTCTGATTACACACAAATATATACATTCAATATATGTACACAATCACTCGGTCATATATATAAATATTCACATTTTTTAATTAGGTTTTCCCACGACCCATAATAATATTATTAACCGTACGTAATTTTTTTTTACCCAAATTCTTACGCATAGAGAACTCATCTCTTTTTATTCTCAATTGATCATTTCATAATTATTTCTCATCCTTTGAAGTATTCTCTCTTCCTAAAGGTAAATTCAGTAGGTACACCCTCACTAACATACCGGTTTAATGAATGTCTCAATTCCTTAGTTAACGCACGCACGATTTCTAATATGTGACATACACCCGTTATCCCATAGTTACTTCCCGAGTAAACTTATATTAAACGGAATCTACTTAGGCCCTACTGGTCCTCCTCATGACCCATTATGCTCTTTAAATAATGTTCAAGGGATCCTACGCATTTTATCCGAATTAATTAAAAAGGGGAAAATTAATCAATTTCCAGGAGGGTTCGATGGATCGATACAAAGGGGTCGATCGATCGATCAGTCGATCGATCGAGCAGTTCTTGCCCAGATTCTACTATTCCAACTTACGGGTTTCATTACCTTTCAACCTCTAAATCATGCTTAATGCATCCCAAACTCCCAAAAAATTATACCACTAATTATATACACCTACCTACATGATTTACTATGTATAGCATGTACGAATTCATCAAAGACATCGAATTAAAGGGGCCAATTCAGCAGAATTATCAAGAACCCTAGTTTTGTATTCCAAAATTGTCATTCTTCTTCCATATTTCTTTCTATTAAACCATTAAAAATTCTTGGGTAATCCCATACATATGACAAGGTTTCAAGATTTCATGAATTACTCCCAAAACATACGATTTAAATCTTCTAAATTATATAATTATTCCATAAAAACATGTATTCTTAGTCTTACTCTAACATGGATGAAATATCAAATAGGAATTTGCACGATAGATACTTTCCTTAAGATCGTAGGTCTGATTCCACGAAGTTCACAGGTAAAGACACTATTCCCTCGTTCCGATCTGTGTTTTGGTGGTGGTGGTGGTGGTGGTGCAATTCGGTTAGTTCTTGGCATTGAAGTTTTGGAAAGCTTTTCCTTTCTTCCTCTCACTGCCGTTCTAAAATTTTAAGAATGTTAACCCTAGAAGACTCTCCTAATATATGATATTAATTCCCAATTTTCGTCATTTAACGAAGGGCTAATTTTGAAATGACTAAATCGCCCTTTCGGGGTGCCGGTTAGGACTAAAAACGCCCTGAGACCCAAACTAAACTCCCGGGTACACTTTTCTGACTATCTCGACCCTTCCGGTCACGTTGGTCCACTAGAAATGACCATACGGGTGACTTATAATTTATTCACTTTTTATAATAATAATATAGTCCCGACACGACACAGGCGCGTCCCGACTTAATTTCCGTAATTGTCATATTATTCGCTCAGGACAATTTTAATAAATTCAATTCTACATATTACTTTAGTCATTAAGTAATATTCAACAAATTCCCAATAATTACTAACTCTCGTCACGCTAGTAAATATTTAAATTAAACTCCGGATTAATATAAAATTAATTTATCCCAATTGGTGACCTATAATTTATTCACTTTTTATAATAATAATTATATAGTCCCGAAACGACACAGGCGCGCCCGGACTTAATTTTCGTAATTTTCATATTATTCACTCATGACAATTTTAATAAATTCAATTCTACATATTACTTTACTCGTTAAGTAAAATTCAATAAATTTCCAATAATTACTAACTCTCGTCACGCTAATAAATATTTAAATTAAACTCCGGATTAATATTAAATAATATATCTCAATTAAAATAAATTTAATAAATCCCCAATTTTAAAAGTCATGAAAATACGGGATATTACATACTTTCCCCCAAATAACGGAATTTCGTCCCGAAATTCAAAAAATAAGGCATACCCGGTAAAAATAGATCTTGATATTTCTCGCGCATATCTGTCTCACGCTCCCAAGTGGACTCCTCCACATTATGATGGTCCCACTGGACTCGTATAAGTGGAACTACCATTGACCTCAATCTCCTCTTGCTATGGTCTAGGATAGTCACTGGTCTCTCCTCTTAAGAACTATCGGGATGTAAGTCAATCACCTCTATTGCGATGTGAGTGTGGGCCATATCATCCCGAAGATATTGTCTCAACGAAGAGATGTGGGATACATCATGAATACGGTGCAAGTGCTCTGGTAACCCCAATCTTTATGCCACCGACCCTATCTTAATCAATAATGGGAAATGGTCCAACGTACCTTGGAGCCAACTTCCCCTTCTTCCCGAATCTCATTACTCCTTTCATAGGAGACACACACAGTAATACTTGGTCCCCCATGCTAAATTCTCTAAAGGACCGCTTTGCATCGGCGTAGCTTTTCTGACGGTCCTGGGCTACCCAAATGCGACTCCTGATTAACTCAATCCTAGATGACGTCTTCCGAATCAAATCTGGTCCAAGCATCTTGTTGCCCCCACCTCTAGCCAATAAGTGGGAGAATGACAAGGTATGCCACACAAAGACTCAAATGGGTCCATACCGATTGTGAACTTTTAGGAGTTATTATAAGCGAACTCTATCAGTGGAAAGTACGGCTCCCAACCTCTTCCAAACTTTAGGACACACATGCATAGCATACCCTCTAGCATTTGATTGGTACGCTCTATCTGTCCATCCGTCAGTGGGTGATAAGATGAACTCAATCTCAACTCTGTAACCATGGCCTCCTGAAAGCTCTCCCAGAAGCGCGACACAAAAATCTTGTCTCTATTAGACACAATATCCAGGCTCACCCCATGTAACCTAACTATCTCGGCAATAAATAAATGTGCATACTGGCCCATGGTTTAGTCTGTCAGCACTGGTAGAAAATGAGCTACCTTGGTCCACTGATCCACTATAACCCATATGGAATCGTGACCCCGCTGCGATGTAGGCAACCCAATAATGAAATCCATGGAAATGTTTTCCCATTTCCACATAGGTATTTCCAACGGTTGAAGTAACCATGTTGGTCTCTGGTGGTCCACCTTTACCATCTGACAGGTAGAACATTTGGACACGAACTCCGCAATGTCCTTCTTCATCCCACTCCAACAGTACTGTCGCCTTATATCCTAGTACATCTTATCCCCTCTGGGATGTATTGCAAATCTAGATCCGTGCGACCATGTCATCACTGCATGGTGTAAATCATTTCCCTCTAGGACCACCAATCTCCCATTAAACCTCAAACCCACATCAGAACTCACTGAATAGGACTCAGCGCCCTCAGCTAAGAGCCGTACAATCCGATCCTGACAAAACATATCCGTTTCTTGGGGCTGTATCACCCTTGTAACAATCTCAGGTGTAACGATCATAACGGATATAAAGGAACGGGCCACTGCATCCTGGTGTCCCAATTCTTTCCACTTCGCTTTCCATACTTCCAATACCTCACCTATCGGCCTACGGCTTAACGCATCAGTAACCATGTTAACCTTGCCCGAATGGTAGTGTATCTCGAACTGGTAGTCTTTCACAAACTCTAGCCACCTGCGCTGACACATATTCAACTCTCATTGAGTGAACAAGTATTGCAGTGACTTGTGGTCTGTGAACAAGAAAAACTTCTCCCCCAACAAGTAATGTCTCCGAATCCGCAATGCAAACACGACTGCAACTAGCTCCAGGTCATGGGTGGGGTAATTCCTTTCGTGAGGCTTAAGCTTGTGGGAGGCACAAGCTATAGCCTGCTCCTCCTGATGAAAAACTCCACCGAGTCCCCGTAAAGGGGCATTAGTATACACCATATACTCCACTCCCGGCCTGAGCAAAGCAAGAACTGGCGTCGAAGTAAGCTTATCTCTCATCTCGTCAAAATCTAATTGACAAGCGTCATCCCATACATACGGTACTCCCTTGCGAGTCAGATTCATCAATGGACCCGCTATCTTCGAAAAACCTCGAATGAACAGTATGTAGTACCCGACTAACCCCAAGAAACTACACACCTCTATCAGTGTCGTGGGCTATCCTCACTCCCTCACTGCCGACACTTTACTCGGGTCAATCGATATCCCCAACTTCGACACAACGTGCCCCCAAAACTGTACCTCCCGTAACTAGAATCTGCACTTCTCATACTTAGCATACTGTTGATGCTCTCATAGATTCTGAAGAACCTGTCTCAAGTGATCGGCATGCTCCTCCTCAGTCTATGAATAAATCAAGATTTCATCTACAAAGACGACGACAAACTGATCCAAGAACTCTCTAAACACTCGGTTCATCAAGTCCATGAATACGACGGGAGCATTTGTTAGCCCCAACGACATGACTCTGAACTCATACGACCCATATCACGTCAAGAAATAGTCTCTGACACCTCCTACTCCCTAATACATAGCTTATGGTATCCCGATCCCAAGTTAATCTTTGAGGAGAAGGTAGCTATCCTCAACTAATCGAATAAGTCATCGATTCGGGGCAATGAATACTTATTATGTATCGTTACTTTATCATCTTCCCTTATTACACCGATTTATTCCTGATGTAAAACATTCTATATCATTTATTATGTCACATCGTACGGTTCTACTGACCGTGAATAGGAATAAAATTAAAGTTAAAGTTATGGTTTCCCTTACGGAAGGCAACTAGGGTACCAAACTTGTGTACTAAAGACCAACCATCCCCAGCTCCCGACGTTCGCTAGGTTTCATGTGTGAGGTGTCTCGCAAAGAAAAATCCAAACAAGGAACCCCCCCGATACACTACTAGATAACATTATCGGTCAACAAAAGTTGTGGTCCTCAGTATTTGACTCGTACCCCACATCCATGCTTCCTGCTAACATTAGCGCATCTATTCTCATGTTACGAAAGAAATATTCAACACATTACTCATACTAAATTGGGCGTTAGTCTCTTTAATTCACCACAAAATTATTCCCATGCTCATAAATATTTCATTCTATCCCGAATCACTTTAGAAAACATCCATACCCATAGGGATTTGGTATAACCCGATGAAATACTCCACAAGTCTCTGTAGGATTCAATACCTATATATATACAATTCACTCCGTTTCCTCTCGGATGACACTTAGCATAAATTTTTGTATATCCAGGACTAATGAACACCTAATATTACGCTAATGGTCTATTATCACTCAAACTTTAATTATCCAACTCGAAATCGGGGTAATAATATATTCTACGCTTATGTTTCTCAAGTAGTACAAGTAAGCTGTAACGCACACATGTTATTCGAGATTTTCCTTGTATCTAAGAAGAAAACACTATAAAGGATAAAGTATCATACCTCCAAACGTGGGTGGTAGTAGCGATATCTGTGGCATAACTGCATTTCGGGCATTATAGATATGTCCATACTGTACTACCTGATGCTGCTGTGAAGTCTATGTTACTGGGGTGAATATCCCTACTCCCACAAGCTGGGCACTCTGTGGTGTCGGGTGTACATCTAATGAATATTGCAGGGTCCTACCCTTCCTAGGGAAATTTCAACGGTAGTGGCCCCGCTCGTCGCATATAAAACACTTATGAACACAGTTTCTGCTCTACTGGCCCTGATGGTCTCGCTGACCTTGCTGAATGGGCCGAGGCTGAAGACCTTATACTCTTGACTCACTTGAGTCTATATTGTATAAGTGCTCATCTAGTTTGGAAATTGTAATAAAATTATGTCCGTCCTAGAAACCAAAGAACATCAGAGCTTGCATTTCTATTTCATCTTTGATTGAAGGGACCTAGACCTAATTACCAACACTCACACACAGTAGAATGTATCATTTTCATGTCATATTGCATATTAGTGTGTGTACATATGATTGTGTGTGTTTAAATCCCCAATATTATTTTTAAATCTTTTTTGGGATTTTTTAAAACATTTAAAAAAAAAGGTTTTATTAATAAAACTTGGTTTTAAAAGGTTATGGGGTAAATCTTCTATTTTAAAATATTGGTTTTATTGCCTAAAGTTGGTTTGGGTAGAAACCAAAAGTGGTAGAGGCTTCAAGGTTTAATTTGTAATTATTTTGGACGCGCATTTTATCTCATGTTATTGGCCTACATTTGTTGCTCTCTGATTGGTGGGAAGTGTGTTTCTTTATAGAGAGTAAAACAACACCCATTTTTCAACCCTTGGATCATTTGTGATCAACGATCTGCATGCACCCCTTTATAATCCCTATGAATCCCTTTTGAACCAATCAGGTGAGTTTTAATCACCGCTTATCGTATGCCCTTGGATCTAAGTCAATCCATCTTGACTCTATCTGGACCCTTGATTTTGGCCCTCATTCTCGAACCTTCTCAACCTCCTATAAAAGGAGCCCGTTACTCAGCTTTCTGAGACTTTTTCCATTTCTTTCTTTGAGAGAAAATAAAGAGAGAGTAGAGAGAAGAGAGAGAGAAGAGAGAAACCAGAAAAGAGAGAAAGAGTTAGAAACCCTAACCCTAACCCTAAATCGTCTACACAGTTCAAACCAAATTCAAACCTTCAAACCTCTATACTTTACCAAACACAACCTTGAGTGTTTGAGTATTTTTGAGAGATTATTTGAGAGTTGGTTTGTTTCTGTAACCTCTTCTTCTTTGGATCTTATTTCCAACTTAATCATTTTCTTAGATCTGTTATTCTTGTATATAGAAATTTTTAGATCTGAGTTTTTCATGATATATTACACTTAGTTTGCATGTTTGTTTCTCAGCTTGAGAAGTATTTTGTTGATCCGTTTTCTGTAAATGTTTTTAACTTTGAAATCAACAAAAATGTTTTCTGTTTCTAGTTCTCTTAAAACTAAACCTTTGACCTAGTTTGGTATCAGAGCTTGGTAAACTTCTTTTAAAGAGATCCTGTGTTTCTGAAATTATTTTCTGAAAATCAAATATGGACGAGAAAAATGAAAGATTTGGTAACTTGACCAGACCTCCTATCTTTGATGGAACCAAATTTGCTTACTGGAAAGTAAGGATGATTGCTTTCATTCAAGGAACTCTGGGAGATGATGTCTGGGACATTGTTGAAAATGGTTACACTTTTCCTACAAAACCAGCCACTGAAGGAAGTAATGAGAGGGTTAAGAAAGTTTTAAGTGAGTTCACATAAGAAGAGAAACAAGTTTCTCGCATCAATAAGAAAGGAAAGAATGTTATATTTATGTCTATAAATGAACATGAGTTCAAAAGAATCTCATCCTTTACCACTTCTAAGGAAGCTTGGGACACTTTAGTTACTGCTCATGAAGGTGACACTAGAGTTAAGGCTGCTAAAACTCAAATGCTCATTCAACAGTATAAGTCCCTAATTATGTCTGAGACTGAGTCATTTGATGACTTATACATGAACCTGACTGATATTGTGACCAAACTGCATGCTAATGGGATAACATATGACATACAAGAAATTGTGTCTAAAATTCTGAGATCATTACCACAGAAATTTGATAACAAAAGATATGCTATTGAGGAAATGTGTGATATTAATCTCACTCCTGAACTACTCAGTAGTAAATTAAGAACTGTGAAAATGGAACTGGAATTTAAGAAAAAATTAACCCAGTCCCATAGGAAACAGACTAGTTCCAATCTAAGCTTCTCTTCTAAATTGATTAAGCCTGAGTTTAATACTTCCAATGATGATTCTGATGAGGAATGCGATATAGAGAGTTTGGACAATCAGATTGCCTTAATGTCAAAACAGTTTAAGAAAATCATTAAATTTAGAAACAATATGGCAAATAAACAAGGCAAGTCCAATTAACCAACTCCTTTCAATCACAAACCTCATGAGAAAAGCCATGACAAAAATCACAAGGAATCTCACACTAGACCTAACAGAGACCTTAAGAAGACTGAATGATATAGATGTGGTAAACTAGGACACATTGCCCAAGACTGTAGAGTTAACTTGAACACTCAAAACAAGCACACTATAGCCAACATTTGTAAGACATGGGATGATTCAAGTGAATCTGAAAATGAGGAACCTGAGTCATCTGATGTTTTTGACCCTTGCATGTCTTTCTTTGCCAAGATTATCTATAATGATGATATGCCTGTGTTTGTTAATGAGGATGATTATAGTAATTCTACTTCTGCTGTTACTGTTTTAGATGCTTTGATTACTGAGAATATTGCTATCTGTTCTTCGGGGTGTGTGAATCAAAGGGAAAGCGATAATGACGATGTCAATGGGTGTGTGAGTATAAAGAATGAAGCCCTAGGGGTCACTTCACACACTACACTTAGTGACTCGGACAATGAAGACCTCCCAGATATTCACACTCTCTATGCTAAAACTCTCAAGAAAAGCACTAGACTAGAAAAGATTGTGAAAGATCTCACTAAGAAGTTAGAAGATCTAAGCCTAATGGTTAAACTGAATGCTGAAGAGTATACTACCCAATGTTTGACTCATGAAAGCGAAATCAAATTGTTTGATGAAAAACTCAGAAATTTAAATGAAACAAATGAAACTATGGAGAAAAAATACAAAGGGACATTGTTAGAATTGGAACAAACTAAAGAAAAGACAGCAACTGTTTTCAAAAAATTTACAAAATTTAAAAATAATTCAAACTGTTTTGATGAATTTGTTGCTGAATCAAAAACCAATTCTTATGATCGAACTAGAATAGGGTTTTGCCCCAATTTGAAGACACAAACAAAATCTTTTGAACCTATCAAGTTTGTGTCAGGAGGCAAAATGCCTATTGAAACATGCCAAGACTTTCATTCTCTAAAAACTGAGTTTGATTCAAAACATCAAAATTTTAACATTGGCGAATCAAGTTGCTCTAAACATGAAAGTTCACCTAAGGCTAAATACGTCTGCCCTTTTATTAGGAAGAGTGAGTCTGCATTCAAGACTGTCACACCTAGGAATAGAGTTCAACCCCAAAACTCCTCAAAACCTTTGTTTAGAGACTTTCCTAAGGAGACCTCAATCTTGAGCAATCTTTATTGCTCTTACTGTGATATATACGGTCACTCTTTTGATAATTACTATGCTAGGAGACTAATTACACCTTTCTATAGTTCTCCTATTTATCAGAACTTTAACTATTCTAGAAGGAGCCGGAACAATTATGTACTTCCTAGACAACCTGACAAAAACTCTAATTACAGGAAGAGAAAAACCAAACCTAAAAGAACATTTCTTAGAAGGATTCCAAAGCACTTTCCTAAACCAAATGCTCAAGTCTTTCATAAAATTCAAAATCATGCGCAAAAAATTTTTCAGCAAAAATCTAATGCTCGCAAATTTTATCAATTGAGAGATAATAAGCGCAAAATGAAAACTAGAGCAATTTGGATTAGAAAAGATGATCTATTACCTCAGATGAAGTGTAACATAGTTGTTACTGCTCTAAAAGCTGAACACATATCATCTGGTTGGTATTTAGACTCTGGATGTTCAAAGCACATGATTGGGGATGAAACTAAACTTTTAAACAAAACCAGCTTTGCTGGTGGTAAAGCCATTTTTGGTGATGGAGTTTCATCTCAAATCATAGGCAAAGGAACTCTCCAAGAAAATGGACTTCCTGTTCTTGAAAATGTCCTTCTAGTTAAAGGTCTTAAGGAAAATCTACTTAGTATATCACAATTTTGTGACTCAGATCATACTGTTACCTTTTCAAAGAACAATCACAAAATTTTAAATGAAAAAGGTGAATGCATAATTACAGGATTCAGGACTCCTGACAATTGTTATACTGTCATGAACAAATCCGAAATCTGTAATGTTGCCAGAATGGATGACAACGAGATATGGCATAACAGAATGGGTCATATAAATTACGATAACCTTAGTAGACTGACCTCTCAAGAAATAGTTAGAGGAGTTCCTAAAATCAAACTCATTCCTAATATTGTCTGTGGTTCTTGTCAGGAAGGTAAAATTGTTAAGGCACCTCATAAGAAAGTTAATGATATTCTTACCTCTAAGCTCTTGGAGCTCATCCATATGGATCTAATGGGTCCCTCCCAAAACTGTTAGTCTTTGTGGACATAGTTATATTTTAGTTATGGTTGATGACTTCACCAGATTTACTTGGGTAGCCTTTTTAAAACAAAAGTCTGACACTTTTCAAACTTTCTTAAAAATACTTCTTCGGATTGAAAATGAAAAGGACACTCAAGTAAATAGAATTCGTAGTGATAGAGGTGGAGAATTCAAAGACACTGTATTATTGAATACTGTGACTATAATGGTTACAAACATGAATTCAGTGCTCCTAAGACTCCTCAACAAAATGGAATTGTCGAAAGAAAGAATCGAACCCTTCAAGAGATGGCACGTGTTATGTTACATGCCAAGAATTTACCTAAGTATTTTTGGGTAGAATCTATTCGTACTGCCTGTCACATCATAAATAGGGTATATCTTAGAAATAATTCCAAACAAACCCCTTACGAACTTTGGTACAAGAAAAAGCCCAATCTTAAGTACCTTAGAACTTTTGGTAGCACTTGTTATGTATGCAAAGATAGGGAACACTTATCCAAATTTGAGAGTAGGGGAGATAAAGCTGTATTTTTAGGATACTCACCTAACAATAGAGCCTATCGAGTGTATAATCTTCGCACTAAAACCTTGATGGAATCCATAAATGTAATTGTGAGTGACACTACTGTAGAGAGTAAGACTAGTGAATCAACTATTGAAGAAGAGCCTACAAACATTTTAGAATATAACTCTCCTGAAATAGATGATTCATTACCAATTGAGACGCCTGAAGTACCTAACTGGGTTTCTAAGGATCATCCCATAAATAACGTAGTTGGTAACCCTAGTGAGCCAGTGCGTACAAGATCCCAACTAAGAACTATGCACATTATGCATTTTTTGTTTCCCTTGTGGAACCAAAGAATGTAAATGAGGCATTGAATGACTCTCACTGGATTTCTGCTATGCAGGAAGAACTTCTTCAATTTGTCATTCATGATGTTTGGTATCTTGTTCCTCGTCCTAATCACAAAAAGGTTATTGGCACACGTTGGATTTTTAAAAATAAAACTGATGAAAGTGGGATAATCATTAGAAATAAAGCTATATTAGTTGCTCAAGGATACTCTCAAATTGAAGGAATAGATTTTAACAAGACCTTTGCTCCTGTTACTCGGTTAGAATCTGTTCGTCTGCTCTTTGCTATAGCTTGCCACATGCATTTTACACTTTAGCAAATGAATGTCAAATATGCATTCCTTAATGGAATATTGACTGAAGAGACCTATGTGGAACAACCTAAAGGGTTCATTGACCCTCAATATCCAAATCAAGTATTTTGTCTTAAAAAGGCTCTGTATGGCCTTAAACAAGCACCTAGAGCTTGGTATGAGCGCCTTCCCAGTTTCCTCTTAGATAAAGGCTTCAAAAGAGGTGGAAATGATCAAACTCTTTTTGTCAAACATTTTGACAAACACTTCATTATTGCTCAAGTTTATGTTAACGATGTTATCTTCGGATGAACTTCTCCCTCGGAAGTAAAATCCTTCTCTGAAACTATGCATAAGGAATTTCAAATGTCCCTTATGGGGGAGTTACAATTCTTCTTAGGTCTCCAAGTCAAACAAAATTCAGAAGGATTATTTGTATCGCAATCCAAGTACGCTTTAGAGATAGTAAAGAAATTTGGCCTCGAGAGTGCTAAAGACGCTAAAACGCCCTTGAGTACTACGTTAAAACTTTCTAAAGATGAAAATGGGAAATCCGTAGAACCTACTCTATATCGTAGTATGATAGGAACCTTACTATATCTTACTGCCTCGCGTCCTGATATTATGTATGCTGTGTGTGTATGTGCTCGTTATCAAAATAACCCCAAAGAGAGCCATTTGAATGCTGTTAAACGTATCATTAAATATGTTAAAGTCACTCTAAATCTAGGACTTTGGTACACTAATGACACACTAAGCACTATAATTGGGTACACTGATGCTGACTGGGCTGGGTGTACTGATGATAGTAAAAGCACATCTGGAGCATGTTATTATATAGGTAATAACTTGGTAGGATGGAGTAGTAAGAAACAAAACTGCACATCACTCTCGACAGCCGAATCTGAATACATAGCCGCTAGCAGTTGTTGTGCTCAATTACTGTGGCTTAAACAAATGCTAAGTGATTATGGTATTCAAGAAAACCAATTGCATCTCTATTGTGATAATCAAAGTGCGATTAATATTTCTAAAAACCCTGTTCAACACTCGCGAACAAAGCACATAAAAATTATACATCACTTTATACGCGAATTGGTTGAAACTAAGGAATTAGAAATCAATTATCTTCCTACTAATTTGCAACTTGCAGATATGTTCACCAAACCTCTTGATTATAATAGATTCATTTCCTTGCGTAAATCTATTGGTATGGTTTGTGCTGAGTAATACCTTTGCTGATTATCCAAGTTTTTCCCTTTGTCCATTTGAGACAAAATGGGGGAGAAATTTGAGTCGTTATGAATATTTGTATATATGCTAAACTGCTTGATCTTAGTGATTCATTGCAGGTTTTTGTACAGTTTTTCTCAACTGATGTAATAGGGTATTCAATTGTAAATAGTTGAGTTATGTACTTTTTTTTCTAGGATTTGGGTAGATAGAATCTTTATAGGAATAGGTTTTTCTTATCTTTTGTCGCCCTAAGAGTTCTCGTTGACTCAAAGGAGATTTTGTCTCATATTTCCAAAGGGGGAGATTGAAGCCCTTATACTCTTGACTCACTTGAGTCTATATTGTATAAGTGCTCATCTAGTTTGGAAATTGTGACAAAATTATGTCCATCCTAGAAACCAAAGAACCTCGGAGCTTGCATTTCTATTTCATCTTTGATTGAAGGGACCTAGACTTAATTACCAACACTCACACACAGTAGAATGTATCATTTTCATGTCATATTGCATATTAGTGTGTGTACATATGATTGTGTGTGTTTAAATCCCCAATATTCTTTTTAAATCTTTTTTGGGATTTTTTAAAACATTTAAAAAAAGGGTTTTATTAATAAAACTTGGTTTTAAAAGGTTATGGGGTAAATCTGCTATTTTAAAATATTGGTTTTATTGCCTAAAGTTGGTTTGGGTAGAAACCAAAAGCGGCAGAGACTTCAGGGTTTACTTTGTAATTATTTTGGACGCGTGTTTTATCTCCTGTTATTGACCTACATTTGTTGCTCTCTGATTGGTGGGAAGTGTGTTTCTTTATAGAGAGTAAAACAACGCATGTTTTTCAACCCTTGGATCATTTGTGATCAACGATCTGCATGCGCCCCTTTATAATCCCTGTGAATCCCTTTTGAACCAATCAGGTGAGTTTTAATCACCGCTTATCATATGCCCTTGGATCTAAGTCAATCCATCTTAACTCTATCTGGACCCTTGATTTTGGCCCTCGTTCTCGAACCTTCTCAACCTCCTATAAATGGAGCCCTTTACTCAGCTTTCTAAGACTTTTACCATTTCATTCTTTGAGAGAAAATAAAGAGAGAGTAGAGAGAAGAGAGAGAGAAGAGATAAACCAGAAGAGAGAGAAAGAGTTAGAAACCCTAACCCTAACCCTAAATCGTTACACAGTTCAAACCAAATGCAAACCTTCAAACCTCTATACTTTACCAAACACAACCTTGAGTGTTTCAGTGTTTTTGAGAGATGATTTGAGAGTTGGTTTGTTGCTATAACCTCTTCTTCTTTGGATCTTGTTTCCAACTTAATCATTTTCTTAGATCTGTTATTTTTGTATATAGAAATTTTCAGATCTGTGTTTTTCATGATATATTACACTTAGTTTGCATGTTTGTTTCTCAGCTTGAGAAATATTTTGTTGATTCGTTTTCTGTAAATGTTTTTAACTTTGAAATCAACAAAAATGTTTTATGTTTCTAGTTCTCTTAAAACTAAACCTTTGACCTAGTTTGGAATCACACTTGGAGGTTTTCAATCTCGAAAATCTTTTCAAAACTGAGATTGATTAAGATCTTGGTTGTCTTCTAAGCAAGATATCCGTGGATTCTGGGATTGATTTAAAGGTCAAAACAGGTTCAAAGTTTTGTGAGAAGAGAGAAAACGAAAAATTACAGCATATAGACTTATATGTAATTTGCTAGGATTGTTTGTACTAAATAAGTGTGAGTGTGTACATGCATGTGTTAGAGAGCACCTCCACAAACACTTTCACACTACAACACGAAAAGTGTTGGTAATAAGATCTTGAGAAAAAGAGTCGACGTAAAGAGCTTGAACAAATTGGAGTTAACAAACTGGGAGGACAACATCAATAGTTAGAACTGCGGAGAAGTTATAAGGACACCAGAGGGTACATTCCTAAACTTATATAGGTTTGAGTTATATGCATGTTTGTTATATAGTTTATAACTGTTAAATTTGTTTATAGTGGATTTTTGTTTTACTCCGTAGAGGGAGTCGTGGATGTTTCCTCAATTGGTGAGGTTTTACCACGTAAAAATCTTGTACTTAATCTTCCTACATCTTCTCATCTCATTCTTGGTTGTGCTGGGTTTTAAAGTTTGTTTAAAACTATTTTATAAACCTATTAGTAAAATCTTGAATAGATCTCGTACATACTGTTTTGTTAAACACATCTTGTGTTCAAATAATTTTGGTTTTTCAAGAAAAGAGTTTCCTCAAAAAATAGATCGGAGTTACTTAAATAGTTTATTTTTAATAAACGACTTTAGTAACAGAATTTCAGAGGCTGTCCTACAGCTCTTTGCGAGAAAACTTGGCATTTGTGTGGTTATTTATTCCACACTTAAGACACCACTTTGTGATAGCTTTCTGTCCTTGGCCTTGTTGGCCCTGGCGGGTTTGTCTCTTCCCACGATTCTCATATTCCTCTTGGTCTTGATAACTCTTAGGAACTTGTCGTTGTTGCGATGGTATTTTCCCATTGTTGTTATTCCTTGAAATGTCATATTGATAAACTTCTCTTGTTCTTTATCCCCCTGTAAGCTGCACGCTGTAATTTTGGTACTGCAGTATTGCGGTAGTCACCGCTTGTGCCACGATGCTTGTTATCTCTGTGATTTCCTCTATTTCCTGGTATAACTGAGGTATTTGTTGGTCTTGTCCCTCATTTGCTTCTTCAGCGGTGTTAGTTTGACTCTCCCTCATAAGCGACATCTGATATTCAAATGAATTTTATAAGACCACCGACTGAAGAGTGCGCGTTTGTTCAAATAAAGAAATTATTTAATTAAACTTAGTTTTTCAATTAAATCCTAAAACATGCATCTAGGTGCGATTGAAATCAATATGAACATGCATGAATAGTCAATCACAAATAAAACACACAAATGAGGAAAAGTCCCCCAAAGGGGCAAAACCTTTTTATTTTCACTATAATTTGTAAGAAATGGTTACACAGATTACAATGAAAATAAGAGTGACATACGAAATACCCTCAGGTGTCAATTTCGATGTCGTCGGCTAGAATCTCCCGTAAGAACTCCAGGTGGGCAGCAATGAAGAAGAGAACGACTTCTCCACAAATTACTCCAGATGAGTAAAAACGATCCTCTTGAAGGTTTAAAGATTCACATACATAGATGGGAGTGTTTATGTGAATAAAGAAGGCATAAAACCTTAAAAGGTGAAGTATGCTTTCTGGGTTGTTATCGTAGAAATCGTGTGTAAAAAAAGACTTGGAAAACGTGTAGAAAGTGACCATATATTTATACAAAAATCGAGGCGGCGACGTCGTTCGAACGAGATAAGCATGTCGCTCGAACGAAGGACAGGTTTTGCTCGAACGAGATCGCGCGACATGCCTATCTCGCTCGAACGACAGTGCTATGTCGTTTGAACGAGCTCGTCGATCGAGGCACTCCGCTTCTACACTTAGAAAAATTTCAGCTTTTGGTAAAAACAAATCAGACTTTGAAAAAGTATTTTTTGAAAAATTCCTAAATATTTATGCAAATATAAATAACTCCAATAAATCATTTGACCAATTATGCGAAGTGGAGTAGTGGGAATTGTTGAGAAACACGCCGCATAAATGATGATGCACGTGTGAAGATGATGGATGCATGGATTCAGATGAAGGCCGTCGTGGATGATCGTGTTGACGGGACGAATGTAGTGGTATCAGACATACAAAGTGTGATCTAGGACGAATAGAAAATTCCTAGATTCCACCCCGGACATTTATAAAATTATGTCCTTACAAATTCCCCCCTATGTCTATGTCGGTATATTCATACAAAAATCCGAATTATGCAATCAAATGACATATAAGATAATACTAAATGACATATCTTCAATCAAACTTCAACATCTTCAAATCTTCAGCTCTACAGAAACTCACAAAGGCTTTTCTCATCAGGGAGTGCAATCCAATAATTATCAACTTTGTACCTACACACGTGAGATAAAGCAGATACCCGTGACACGCAACAATTTGAAATATAATGATATGCAAAAATATATGCAAAAATCAAAGATCAATTAAGCTTAATAAAATCATTGATAAATCAACTAAACAAATCTCTTCCATAATTCATTCTCCACCTTTTATTGATGTCCCCAAATAGAAAGATATGAGAAGCATAAATTTGGAAAATGTCACAAGGTAATAAACTTCCTATTTTTGAATTTTTCAAAATGTTTCACACAAAATATACAACAAAAAATCACACCATAAAAGAATACAAAAACAACCAAGTCGATGATAGCGTAAATGTAGGGATGTGATCAAATTCGATAGGAAAATCAATGCATACAACCATGACATATGTGCACGATGAATATCGGATACTCCTAACGAATGAACTCAACATCTTCCTTAGGTGAAAAAAGATGGAAATATGAGACATTGACTCAATGAAATCAACAAATCAAAGCTCAAAGTGATTTCAACACCAATAACGTCCAAAACGATTTAATGCTTTTTCAGGACTTTCAAAGAAGTGCAAACCCGTTTAAATTCTCCAACCAAACTCCCTCAGCTATATATTTTCAATAGAGGTGATATAAATTCTCAAACTTTGGAGAATTGATGGTGAAACTTAATGGCCCATATTTGGCCTGTATTACTTTTTATTGCCTTTAAATTTTTTTGGGCTCTTTTAACCTCTTTGGACACCGAATAATAAAATTCCTTAATTTTTAGGTCCGATTTAATAGTGGCTTAGTATTCGCAAAGGCAAAAAGAACCGTTCGCAGCCCTTCCCCGTTTAAAAATACCACACAAACTCACCAAATGTTTTTTTTACATGCATTCCAATCTTGTCAAATTTTATCGCATATGGTTTGTTGTATAGACAGAATTGAGATGGAAACACTCAAGCCAATATGTGATAGACAAGAACAATAATCAAATAAACCCATACATGTGTGCAATAAAGGAGATAAGGAACCAAACATGTAGAAAGATATCACTAATCACATCTCAAAAACTCCAAACAATGTAAAGCACATGGATGCAATGATGCAGCGTCTCAAATCACTATCAAACAGTCACATTGATAAATGAAATGAAATCGGTGACTCGGCTATCTTAAATGCTCATCCATAAAAGGTTCAAATAAAATATAAAAATCTTTTTGTGCTTTTCTAAAAAAATTTATAAAAAGAAAATCTTTTTGAATTTTTCAAAAAATATAAAAATGAAAAAAATAATAATACACATGATACAAACTAGAAATAGGAATCATATGATATGAACATGATAAAGCATCCTATCCTAGACACGAACCAACCCCTCAGTCAACTGTGCAAATCCCTAAGGATTTCCTAAGACTCTCGAATCTAAGGGCATCTAAAGGTTTCGTGAAAATATTGGCCAACTGATGGTCAGTGGGTACGAAACTCGGGGATACAACTTTCTCCTTAACTAACTGACGTATAAAGTGCTCGCGTATCTTGATGTGATTTGTGCGTGAATACTGGACTGGATTGCGGGATATGTGTATCGCGCTCGTGTTATCACAGGAAATGGTTATGGTGTCCTGTGAAATCCCATAATCCTCCAACATTTGCTTCATCCATAAGAGTTGCATGCAATAACTCTCGGCGGTAATGTACTCAGACTCCACAGTGAACAAAGAGATGGAGTTTTGCTTCTTGCTCATTAAGGAGACAAGAGCATAACTAAAATAGAAACACCCACCAGAAGTTCTCCTACAACCATCTACATCCCCGGCCCAGTCGACATCTGAATAGGCAGATAAACGATCATCGGTATCAAAGGAATACCAAATACCGTATGAGAGAGTCCCACTCACGTATTTGATAATACATTTTAGAGGGAGTAAGTGTGAATCTTTCGAGGACGCCTGATGTCGTGCATAGACTCCAACACTAAAGGCTATGTCGGGATGACTGGTAGTCAAGTAAAGAAGACTACCTATCATACTCTGATACGAGGTTTGCTCTACGTCCTTGCCTGAAGTGTCCTTACTAAGCTTAATAGAAGTACTCATAGGTGTACAAGCATGCTTAGCAGAGTCTAAATCGAATTTCTTCTCTAGGCCTCTAGCATACTTGGATTGGGAGATGAACATCCCATCCTCTAGATGACGAACCTGGAGACCAAGGAAGAAAGTAAGCTCACCTACCATGCTCATCTCAAACTCACTTTTCATCTCCTCCTCAAAGTGGTGAGCATGCTGGGAGCATGTGGATCCAAAGACTATGTCGTCCACATAGACCTGGGCAACCAGAATACCACCATCATCTCTCTTGATGAATAATATCATAGCAACTCCCCCTCTCTTGAAGCCACGGGATAAGAGATAGGAAGTAAGCCTCTCGTACCAAGCACAGGGTGCTTGATTCAAACCATGCAAGGCTTTCCTCAAATAGTTGACGTGCTTCGGGTGCTTATGGTCTTCAAACCATTTTAGTTGTTCCACGTAAACCTCCTCCTGTAGAATGACATTTAGAAATGCACTCTTGACATCCATCTGATATAACCTGAAGTGCAAATGACATGCGATGGCGAGTAGTAAGCAGACGGACTCAAGCCTCGCAACAGGAGAAAATGTTTCCCCAAAGTCTACACCCTCTATCTGTGTGTAGCCTTGAGCGACCAACCTAGCCTTATTTCTGATTATGGTACCATTTTTATCCATTTTATTCTTGAAAATCCACCTGGTACCTATCACATTAGTCTCACTAGGTCGGGGGATAAGTTCTCAGACATTATTCTTTTTAAACTGAAGCAACTCATCCTGCATGGCAGATATCTAGTGCTCATCCTTGAGTGCTTCGTTGTGATTCTTGGGCTCGACTGTGGATGTGTAGCAATGATGACTAACAACGTTCTCTAGCTGAGAACGAGTCTTGACCCCTAGGGTGGGATCACCTACGATGGAGGCAGGGTTATGACTTTTGCGAACCCAAGCAGGTGTGTCCTCAAACACAGGAGTAGGGTGCACAGGGTGTGGTGAGAGACAACTAAATCGCTGCAAGAAAAATCCTCATCGTCACACTAACGGCTAGGATCAATAAACGTCGGAGGTTTCGTCATCTTGAACGATGACATTTATTGACTCCATAACCTTAGAGCTCTTCAGGTTAAAAACTCGGTACGCTCTACTATTTGATGAATATCCTAGCAATATTCCCTCATCGCTTTGGGAGTTAAACTTTCCTAATTGCTCTATATCCCGTAGGATGTAGCATTTACTCCCAAAGACACGAAAATATGCAAGGTTGGGTTTCTTGACAGTCCACAATTCATAAGTTATATTAAGAGTGTGTGGACGCAGGTAAACCCTATTCACCGTGTGGCTTGCAGTAGATACTGCCTCTGCCCAAAATCTCCTAGCAACTTTATGACCTAGAAGCATAGATCTAGCCATTTCCTGAATCGTCCTATTATTCTCTCAACAATCCCATTTTTCTAAGGAGTCTTCACAGCAAAAAACTCATGTTTGATCCCAAGGTGATCACAGTAAAGATCTACCTTTACTTCCTTAAATTCCGTGCCATTATCACTACGTATCCTGTTAATAGTGACTCCATGTTGATTTTATACGACACGGCACTTGTTTAGTAAAAACTCTATATTATCAGATTTCTCTCTCAAAAAACCTACAATAGAATATCTGGAGAAATCATATACCATCACAAGGATATACCTCTTACCAACCAGACTCTCAGTACGAGTAGGACCCATAAGATCCATGTGAATTAGCTCAAGAACACGGGAGGTGGTAATGGAATGCAAGTTCCAATGGGGGATACAAATTTTCTTTCCCAACTGAAAGGGTCCACAAATCGTGGAAGTTGGCTTTCCAAGTGTTGGTAAGCTACGTACTAGGTCCTTTGTAGCTAAACGTATCAAATTTCTAAGGTTCACGTGACCTAGACGTTGGTGCCACAGATCCATGGGAATGATTGTGGCGTTGTTGCAGACAGTGAGGATTTAGGCACAGTCCCATAACAGTTATCTTCTATCCTCGCCTCTTTCACTAAAAGTTTACCAACTTGATTATAGACATTACACGCGTCCCAGTCCAAATTTATGGCAAAGCCAGCGTCGCACAGCTGGCTAATGTTGAGAAGGTTTGCTTTCAAACCTTTGACGTACAAAATATTCTCTAGCTTAGGAAATCCTAGTAACTCTACTGTACCTCGTCCTATGATGCTAGACTTGCTCCCATCTCCAAAGGTGACTCTACCTTCCTTATAATCCTCAAGGTAGGTAAAAAATGAGACATCACCTGTCATATGTCTGGAGCACCCACTATCAAGATACCGCTGTGAGGTATTATGTGCTTTGAGAGAAACATGAACAACAAGGGCCTTTTTATCTTTCTTAGGTACCCAAGAAGTGGTAACCTTTTGTTTACCCTTGTTGTTGTTGGTTTTAGCCGGGATGCGAGAAGCATTCACTGATGGCAAAGACATCCGTTAGAATTCCTCCATCAAACTATGTGACACGGCAGCTAAAAACTTAACACACTTTCTCAGACTAGAAAAATCATCAGTATGATGTGGTGTAGCATTAGCACGTCGTGTCCGACCCAAACTATAGCAAAACTCCCTGAGGTGGCCTTTTCTTTTGTAATACGTACAAAAGAACATAGTCTTAGGCGGACCTTGGTTTGCTTTTCTTGGTCGAACTCTCCTTCGTGGTTTTTGACGATGGTCATATGGAGTCGTAGTAAACTCAGGAACTGGTCCAGGTGCAATTTGGGACATGGAGGCTCCATCAAAACCTATTCCCTGCCTATCACCAAAACCTAAAGCGGGTCCGAGGATCATCTTTCTAGATATGTTCTTGATTTGAACCTTGACTTCCCGTGCTCTCTCAAGATCATGAGTAAGCTGGGCTACAAGGGCTTCAAGTTTCTTTCGAGTCTCCAGGGAGTAATGGATCTCACTCGTAAGACTAGCCACTTGTTTAGTCAATTCCCCTTTCTCTTTATCCAAACATCTCTCTTTCTCCAAATAGTTTCTCTCTCTCTCTAAACAAACTTTCTTTCTCAACACAGGTAGACTCTCTCTCTCTCTCTCTCTTTTCCTAAATCTTCCTCTAAAGTAGTGATCCTAAGAACTAACGTTTTGTTACGCTTTTTGGTTTCAAATGACTCAGAATATAACTTAGCGTAGGCGCGTTGAAGATCACTCTCGCTCTCACTTGCATTATCCTCCCCCTCACTCACATCGTTCTCACTGTCGTTATGTCCCTGTGAATTAGAATCCTCATCGTCGTGAGGAGCACTAGAAGTATTCACATGACTAGCCATGAATGCGGTGAAGTTGCACTCATGCGGTGACTCGTCTCCAGAGTCCACCGACTCGACCTCACTGTCGTCACTAAGGGTAGCATTAAGAACAACTTTTGACCTTTTCTTTGGCAACTCTGTTCAGCCTAGTAGCACACTTAAAAGCTCTATGACCCTTATCGTCGCACTCATAGCATCTCTCACTGTCTTTCTTAAGAGGATTTTTAAAATCTTTCATTTTTCTTTTCAAACTTATTTTTCTCAAAATTCTTTTTATCTTTGAAATTTCCATTTTTCATGAATTTGAGAATTCTCTTGAATTTTTTTGCAAACAGAGCCAAATCATCTAAATCAAAGTCACACTCGGAATCAGACGTTTCTATCTCCCTTTTTCTAGATAATTCAACTCTCTTTCTTGCCGCCCCCTCACTCTTCCTATCCTGGGCATTAAGTGCAATTCCCTTATGTTTAGGCTTGACAGATTTAGGAAACATATCAATTTCATACATTTGTAAGTATCCTACAAGTTCCTCCAATTTAAGCGTGTTTAGATTACCCATTGAATTTAGCATAGTGACTTTAGGGATAAAACGCTTAAGCAGTGATCTTAGAATCCTCTTAACAACTCTAGCATTAGGAATGTGTTCACCAAGATTAAAGCTAGTGTTTACAATATCTGATAACCTAGCATAAAATTCATCAAAACATTATGTCTTAAGAATGGTGATAGTTTCAAATTGAGTTGTTAAATTTTGCAGTTTAGACTATTTCATAGTATTAGTTCCTTCATGGGTAAGTTGCAAAACATCCCATGCCTCTTTTGACGTGGTACATGCCATTATTCGTTGGAACTCGTCAAGAGTGATGGATCCAGAAATAGCACTTAAACCCTTAGAATTAAAAGATGACCATTTAAATTCTTCTTCAGTCCATGCAGTGACAGATTTTAAATTACTCACGTTATCAATAGTGATGGAGGGAGGTGTCCACCCTCTTTCAACCAAAATTCAGACTCTTTCATCTATGGCTTTTAAAGCAGATTTCATGCGGGCTTTACAGTAAGCATAATTTGTCCCGTCAAAAACTGGCATTTTATTATATAATTTCTCCATTTTGAACACTCTCTTTTTCAAAAATCAATTTTTCAGAAAATTGATATCTTAGAAAAATTTTACGGAAAAATTACACAGTATAATTGTGTAATTGGCTCTGATACCAATTTGTAGAGTGCGTGTTTGTTGAAATAAAGAAATTATTTAATTAAACTCATTTTTTCAATTAAATCCTAAAACATGCATCTAGGTGTGATTGAAATCAATATGAACATGCACGAATAGTCAATCACAAACAAAACACACAAATGAGGAAAAATCCCCCAAAGGGGCAAAACCTTTTTATTTTCACTATAGTTTGTAAGAAACGGTTACACGGATTACAATAAAAATAAGAGTGGCATATGAAATACCCTCAGGTGTCGGTTTCGATGTCGTCGGATGGAATCTCCCGCAAGAACTGCAAGTGCACAACAATGAAGAAGAGAACGACTTCTCCACAAATTACTCCAGATGAGTAAAAACGATCCTCTTGAAGGTTTAAAGATTCACATACATAGATGGGATTGTTTATGTGAATAAAGTAGGCATAAAACCTTAAAAGATGAAGTCTGTTTTCTGGGTAGTTATCGCAGAAGTCGTGTGTAAAAAAAGACTTGGAAAACGTGCAGAAAGTGACCAGATATTTATACGAAAATCGAGGCGGCGACAGCGTTCGAATGAGGTAAGCATGTCGCTCGAACGAAGGATAGGTGTCGCTCGAATGAGATCGCGAGACATGCCTATCTCACTCGAACGACAGTGCTATGTCGTTTGAACGAGCTCGTCGAGCGAGGTACTCCGCTTCTACACTTTATGCTTTTGATAAAAACAAATCAGTCTTTGAAAATATTTTCTGAAAAATTCCCAAATATTTATGAAAATATAAATAACTCCAATAAATCATTTTACCAATAATGCGAAGTGGAGTAGTGGGAATGGTTGAGAACCATGTCGCATAAAGCATGATGCACATGTGAAGATGATGGATGCATGGATTCGGATGAAGGCCGTCGTGGATGATCGTGTTGACGTGCCGAATGTAGCGGTATCAGACATACAAACTATGATCTAGGACGAACAGAAAATTCCTAGATTCTACCCCGAATATTTATAAAATTATGTCCTCACACCGACTATACATAACATTGTAGCAGAAGTACGTAATCTACAACGCGAAACAAGAATGCAATAGTCCTAATAGTAGGGCTCTATATCAAAGACGCTAAGATGAAAAAGAAATAAGCCCTGTAGATCCTAAAGGAAACGAGAACCTGATGCTCTGATACCACCTATAACACCCTGCCTAATTAAATACCGGGTGATCAGTCTTTTATAAAATTAAAAATCAAGGTGAACGCTGTGGTTCATTCTTAGCATCACTGTCGAAAATAATTTCCGTTTTAATCACCCTACATAATTAAGCTAAGTGTCAAAACAACTTAAATGATTTTATTTATTAAATTTCGTTGTAAAAACTTTTTAAACATAAACAAATTATGAGTAATACAAACGATAAAGATACCAATCATCCAACGAAGCATGCCAACTAGATTACTCAAATCCAAATAAATAACCGCAACCACTGACAATGTGATAGATAAAATAATCCCAAATGAAAACAGAATACTAAAATGATAGAAGTATATGCAATCCCTATCAAGTCTAAACAAGAGTCTTAAAATGGGCGACACATGCCCTAACTAAAAGAACTAAACAGAAATCTGAGGATACAAATGAGGAAGCGTATACTATAATGACCTACAACTCCCACACAAGCTGCAGAACATCCAGTCAAATGAATCTACACCTGATGCCCTTATGGCTGAGCACACACACACACACACACACACACACACACACACACACACACACACACATATATATATATACAAGAGAAGGGAAAATGATAGGAAACGGGTCAGAGCCCGAGTGTAAAACAGTTTTAAAAATAGTTTAGCAAGTATTTAAAATGGTTTCCGGCTAATATAACAACCATGTTAGTACGCGACACTATCTTGAGAATTCTCACCTCTCATATAGTGTGCACGCCAACCATACTACTAAATGCCTCATAAGTCTATCTAACCCGCCTTCCATAAATTCTATTTTGAGAAGTCACAAGACTGTGGTTTTAGTTTAGAGATTATTCTCCTAATGACTTCTTACGTCACTTATGTATTTCTCAATACTGTTATAAAGTTTTCGAACACTTACTATAATTAGGATCACTTATTCGAATTACTTATCTACTTACACGCATAGTAGAAGTATATCCGGTATAAGTATATATATTAATCACTCATATAATATATATACTAATAGGCACCCCATATAAAATCTATGGTGCTGACATACTTTGCTAGCAAGTCCCCGTATACCTCGTACAAGGGAAATACTAGTTCAAAATCAGTCTCGAACAGTATTAACATAATACACACAAAATGGAGGCGAAGCATAGTTCCAAGTCACTAAAAGGTCAGCACATACCCTCACGTTTCTTAGGACCGTCTGACTATCATTCTCAGATAGCTTATACCAAGGAATCCTATGTTCTGGGGTACGAGTCAATATCTCCCATAAAGGTCCCATCAAGATAAGACTGTCCCGACGTGATAACCTCCATAATAGCAAGTAGCGCGAGTATGATTATACACAAATATATACATTCAATATATGTACACAATCACTCGGTCATATATATAAATATTCACATTTTCAATTAGGTTCGCCCACGACCCATAATAATATTATTAACCGTACGTAATACAATTTTACCCAAATTCTTACGCATGGAAAAATCGTCTCTTTTTATTCTCAATTAATCATTTCATTATTATTTCTCATCCCTCGAAGTATTCTCTCTTCCTAAAGGTAAATTCAGTAGGTACACCCTCACTAACATACTAGTTTAAGTCCTTCATGAATCTCCCAATTTCTTAGTTTACGCACGCACGATTTCTATTATGTGACATACCCCCGTTATCCCACAGTTACTTCATGAGTAAACTTATATTAAACGGAATCTACTTAGACCCTACTGGTCCTCCTCATGACCCATTATGCTCTTTAAATAATGTTCAAGGGCTCCTATGCATTTTATCCGAATTGATTAAAAAGGGGAAAATTAATCAATTTCTAGGAGGGGTCGATCGATCGATGAAAGGGGGTCGATCGATCATCTTGAGTCGATCGATCGATCGAGCAGTTCTTGCCCAGATTCTGCTATTCCAACTTACGGGTTTCATCACCTTTCAACCCCTAAATCGTGCTTAATGCATCCCAAACTCCCAATAAATTATACCACTGATTATATACACCTACCTACATGATTTCCTACGTAAAGCATGTACGAATTCATCAAATATATCGAATTAAAGGGGCCAATTCAGCAGAATTATCAAGAACCCTAGTTTTGTATTAATTTCTAAAATTCTCATTCTTCTTCCAGATTTCTTTCTATTAAACCATTACAAATTCATGGGTAATCCTCTACATATGACAAGGTTTCCAGATTTCATGTATTACTCCCAAAACATGCGATTTAAATCTTCTAAATTATATAATTCTTCCATAAAAATATGTATTCTTAGTTCTACTCTAACATGGGTGAAATATCAACTAGGAATTTGCAAGATAGATACTTGTCTTAAGATCATAGGTCTGATTTCACGAAGTTGACAGGTATAGACTTGATCCCCTCGTTTCGATCTGCATTTTGGTGGTGGTAGTGGTGCAATCCAGTTAGTTCTTGTCCTTGAAGTTTTGGAAAGCTTTTCCTTTCTTCCTCTCACTTCCATTCTATACTTTTGAGAATGTTAACCCTAGAAGACTCTCCTAATATCTTATATTAATTTTCATTTTTTGTCATTTAACTAAGGGCTAATTTGGAAATGACTAGATCGCCCTTCCGGGGTGCCGGTTAGGCCTAAAAACGCTCTGAGACCCAAACTAAATCCCCGGGTACACTTTTCTGACTATCTCGACCCTTCCGGACACGTTGATGCACTCGAAATGACCATATGGGTGACTTATAATTTATTCACTTTTTATAATAATAATATAGTCCCGACACGACACAAGCACGTCCCGACTTAATTTTCGTAATTGTCATATTATTCACTCGTAACAATTTTAATAAATTCAATTCTACATATTATTTTACTCGTTAAGTAATATTCAACACACTCCCAATAATTACTAACTCTCATCACACTGGTACATAATTAAATTAAACTCCAGATTAATATTAAATTAATTTATCTCAATTGGCGACTTATAATTTATTCACTTTTTATAATAATAATATCCCGACATGACACAGGCGCGTCCCGACTTAATTTCCGTAATTGTCATATTATTCACTCGTGACAATTTTAATAAATTCAATTCTACATATTACTTTTCTAGTTAAGTAATATTCAACAAATTTTCAATAATTACGAACTCTCGGCACACTAGTAAATATTTAAATTAAACTCCGTATTAATATTAAATTCATTTATATCAATTAAATTAAATTTAATAAATCCCCAATTTTAAAAGTCATGAAATTACGGGGTATTACAGCCATTTCACCCAACCTATCTTCCCACCTGTAGATTGATCCTTTCCACGAAGGATTACCTCCATCAGATCTATGCGAAGTAGCTCAGCTGTTCCGACCATTTGTCTGTGCTGAACCCTCCTCCTGAGAGGCCTTCTGGGCGCGTATAGATCGTTGGACACTTGGTCTTGATCGGACTGAGGCCTTATGTTGGTTGACTGGATGTTGAGTGTTCTTGGATAATTCCCTTAGAGGGTTTCTATTTCCTTTAGGTCCTAGACGATCAAATGGTGAAGCTTTTCTTAGCGTTTCCAAGACACTTGGCCTTTCGGGAGAAAAGGAATGAACGTCATAGGGTTCTGTAGACTTGAGGGATAAACTTGATCCTAGGCGATAAGAAGTATCTCGTAAATTTCTAGAATAACTGTGTCTGTTAAATCTTGGAGGTGGAGGCGGCATTTCTATTTGTCTAACTTTCAATGATTGAGCCAGTTGTCTCATTATGTCTTGCATGGCCTCCTGTCCTCTGGCGAGCCTAACGAGAACTCCATTCAAATCACTATTTTATGATGGAGCAAGTGGAGCTGGCGGGTTGCCTTCATTTATGATACTAGGCTCAGGATTGTTCATCTTGCTTGAACAAGGGTGTATATAAGAGTGAGAACAACAATTGGAAACTCATTCCCACATATGGCATCAATCTGTTGATGTAAAAAACTAGACTAGTTTTAATTCTTTAATCATAGATAAAATATGTAAATAAAAAAAACACGAGATTTTAAAGTGGTTTGGCTACGTATGAAAGCCTACATCCACTGTTATGGTATTAATCTTTTCAATAGTTTGCTTTCTTTCTTTCCTTCCTTTTGATGAAGGGGGTACAATGTATTTATAATGACCCGGAGGCCAAGGGTTGAAATGACAAGGGATGGAATGCTTTCATATTCAAGCATTTGCATCCTTACATAATGAATGTGATAGTCGATTGTATAAATCTTGTGCCATATGACTTTTGGTATGGTGATGCTTCACTGTTCTTGTTGGTTGGCTATCCATGAGTTGGTCGGCATTCTTCATGGTAATCGGCAGAGCCACTATTTGCTGTCAAGAAATTCAAGATGAATGAATGTCAGCCCGTAAGCACTCCCGTGGAATGTGGAACCAAGCTGTCAAAGCATGAAGAAAGAGAAATAGTGGATCCAACATATTTTAAGAGCCTCGTTGGAAGCTTGCGATACTTAACATGCACAAGGCCCGATATCCTCTTTGGAGTTGGACTTATCAGTCGTTATATGGAAACTCCAACAATAACACACTTGAAGGCTGCAAGAAGGATCCTTCGCTATGTTAAAGGAACGATTGACTATGGATTATTTTATTCAGTCTCTAACAGTTTCAAGCTTGTTGGCTACAGTGATAGTGATTGGGGAGGAGACTTAGATGACCGAAAAAGCACAAGTGGGTTCGTGTTCTACATGGGAGACGTTGCATTCACATGGAGTTCAAAGAAGCAACCTATTGTCACCCTTTCCACTTGTGAAGCTGAATACGTCGCCACAACAAATTGTGTATGTCATGCAATTTGGTTGAAGAATTTATTGAAAGAGCTTAACATACCTGAAGATACGGTTGAGATATGCGTCGACAACAAATCGGCGATTGCATTAGCAAAGAATCCAGTTTTCCATGACAGAAGCAAGCACATCGACATAAGGTATCACTACCTTCGTGAATGTGTGGAAAAGAAGGAGGTACAACTGAAGTACGTAAAGTCTCATGATCAAGTTGCCGACATCTTTACCAAACCACTCAAGCATGAAGTGTTCCACAAGCTACGAAGACTACTTGGAGTTGCAAAACCAAGTTTAAGAGGGGGTGTTGAAAATTAAACTTGTTTTTGAAATTAAAATAATTGGGCTTTATTAGTTTGTATTTTTGGGTTAAATGTTTGGGTTGTCTAATTAGTTAGTATTGGGCCTCTATAAAGTTAGACCCATTAAGAGTGATATTTTGCCAAGAACATTCTAGATCCATCTTGTGTATTGTGGAGAGTGTAAGAAATGGTAGATAGATGTGGAAGGTTCTAGAGATTCAATCTTGACCCTTGATGTAAATTTAATCTCCACCATTCATTTGAGTTGGAGGATAGTATAAATAGGGGTGTTGTCTCCACATTTTGTATCAAGCAAAATTTAGTGAGTTCTAATAAAATAGTTCCTTTCACCAAATAGTTTCCACTCTTTTTTCATATATTTTGCTCCCTCCCCTAAATATATAAACAACCTCTTCCAACAAACTGGTATCAGAGCCAAGGTTCTAAAATGGCTAATGGTATGGTTCCTTTCCAAATTCCCCAACTCACCAAAGACAACTACAACCATTGGAGTATCAAGATGAAGGTGTTACTCGCTTCTAAAGATGTTTGGGAGATCGTTGAAAAAGGCTATAATGAGCCTCAAGATGAAGCCACTCTATCTCAAGCTCAAAAGGATAGATTAAAAGAAGCAAGGAGGACAGATCAAAAGGCCCTCACTCTCATTCACCAAGCATTGGATGAAGGTACGTTTGAGAAAATTGCGTTTGCCACAACCGCCAAAGAAGCATGGGAGACTCTACAAAATTCTCATAAGGGGATTGAGAAGGTAAAGAAGGTTCGTCTCTAAACACTTAGAGGTGAGTTCGAGTCTTTGCATATGAAAGATTCCGAGTTACTTTCAGATTATTTTGCTAGAGTTTTGGCTATTGTCAATCAATTAAAAACTAATGGTGAAAATATGAGTGACACACGGGTGGTAGAAAAAATCCTCCGCTCTTTAAGTTCCAAGTTTGACTATGTTGTTGTAGCAATTGAAGAATCTAAAGATACAGATTCTATGGGAATTGATGAACTCATGGGTTCCTTAAAAGCCCATGAAGAGAGACTTAACAGGAAAAGTCAGGAGACTTTAGAGCAAGCTCTTCAAATAAAGCTTACTCTAAAAGAAGGAAGAGAATACAACAACGAACGGAGCCAAAGAGGAAGAGGCAGATGTCAATTTTGAGGAAAAGGCGGTGTGAAGTATTTCAACAATGAAAGGCAAAACTCATATCCAGCAAGAGGACGTGGAAGAGAAGGCAACACGAGACCAAGGTACGAAAAATCTCAAATTAAGTGTTATAATTGTCAAAAATTCGGCCATTATGCTTCGGAATGCAGAAGTAATTCGAATATTGTGGAGGAGAAGGCTAACTATGTTGAAAAGGAAAAGCACAAGGATTCGACATTGTTATTAGCATACAAAGGAGAACATAATGGAGAAAGCAAGATGTGGTATCTTGACACGGGAGCAAGCAACCATATGTGTGGAAAAAAGGACATGTTTGTGGAACTTGATGAATCGGTAAAGGGCAATGTTACTTTTGGAGATGAATCAAAAGTGTCGGTGAAAGGAAAAGGTAAAATTTTGATTCGTATGAAAAATGGGAAGCACCAATTTATTTCAAATGTCTACTATGTGACAAACATGAAAACAAATATCTTGAGTCTGGGGCAACTCTTAGAGAAAGGTTATGATATCCACATGAAAGATCATAGTCTTTCTTTAAGAGACCAAAGAATGAATTTAATTGCTAAAGTACCTATGGAAAGAAATAGAATATTTTTGCTAAACATTCAAAGTGAAGGTGCAATGTGTTTAAATGCTTGCTTTAAAGACATGTCTTGGCTTTGGCACTTAAGGTTTGGGCATCTAAATTTTGGTGGCTTAAAATTATTGCATAACAAAGGAATGGTTAATGGGTTGCCTCCCATTAATCATCCGGATCAATTATGTGAAGGATGCTTACTTGGAAAACATTCTAGAATGAGTTTTCCAAAAGAGTCAATTACAAGAGCAAAGAAGCCCCTAGAACTCATTCATACCGATGTGTGTGGCCCTATTACTCCTTGTTCTTTTGGCAAAAATAGATACTTTCTACTTTTCATTGATGATTTTAGTAGAAAGACATGGGTCTATTTCTTAAAAGAAAAATCAGAAGTATTTTGTTCTTTTAAGAAATTTAAAGCACTTGTGGAAAAAGAAAGTGGTTATGAAATAAAATCTATGCGATCCGATAGAGGAGGCGAATTCACTTCTAAAGAGTTTGAAAAGTTTTGTGAAGAAAATGGGATACGCCGTCCTTTAATGGTTGCATACTCACCTCAACAAAATGGAGTTGCTGAAAGAAAAAATAGATCCATTTTAAATATGACTCGAAGCATGTTGAAAAGTAAAAGAATGCCAAAAGAATTTTGGGCCGAAGTTGTGGATTGTGCCGTTTATCTGTTGATGATGCTGAAAATCAGGACCACCAGGTGAGATGTTTGCAAGCTCAATACAGGAGTAACAATGGCAATGCAGTGATATGAGTGAGGTAAGAATGAGGTGAGGATAAGAGGGGTGACACCTGAATATAAGTGGTTCAGCCAATCCTGGCCTACGTCCACTGTGAGTGAGTGTGAGTGATATCACTAAAAGGAGGCACTAACGGCCATGGATACAACCTCTCAAGCTCTTTCTCTCTCCTGCGTATATTAGACAGAGCTTTAGCTAGGGTTTTTATATCTGTCCCCTTTGCAATGTAGGGGATGATCCCTTTATATAATGCCTAGGGGGTGTAATGTACCCCCTATGCACGTAATGTGCATGTGTGTAGTTTCCTCACCAATGAGGGTGTGCCAGCTGTCAGGTCCACATGTAAGTGATGATGATGAAATATTCCCCCCACATGTGGGGAATAATCTTGTTGTAACTGATCTTGGCCCAGGTGTCCTTATCCAAATGCTTGCGGATACTTTGACAGTCGTGCTGGTGAATGGCCTCGGCCTAGGAGAGGCCGAGCTATAAGGGTAGGTCGTCCAACCCATTCGCGATGTGTCATGCGCTGTCTCGGCTTTATGTCAGCCGAGGTAAACACCTATATCAGCCTGGGCCGAGCCATTTAGCGTGCTGATGATAAGTGATCCCTGGTCACCTCGGCCTCCTACGAGGTAGGGTTCATGCTGAAGGCGTGTTTAGCTTCTTGTTATCTTGGCCTACTGTTGACCGGGGTTGCTATTCCTTGGCACCTGGAGTTGATGTTATCTGTGATATGAGAAGTGTTCCGGGGGGAGTGCATGTCTTGGTGTCGGCCTGGGCCGAGGTAGCCTTAGCCGAGGGAAGATATCGTGGGCCCCCCTGCACCGGTGGGTCGGCTAACGTCTCGGCTCTCATCTCGGCCGAGGTATGTTCCACTAGGCCGAGGTCATACTTGGGCATATCAATCACCCCCCAGCCCTTAGTCATTTGCGAAGAGTGGTGGCTAAGGGGTTCTTGCCTCCGAGGTCTATTTACCCCAAAGTCAATACCCGCATGACACTTGTCCATTGCTAAGGCGTGCCCACTTGGTTGGCATATGCTGTCAATTATCCCCTTTGGCTTCCCAAGGCAATGATGAGCCTTGGGAATCGTGCCCAAGTATTTAAAGGCTAAAACCCTCCTTTTTCTTCTTCTTCCTCATTTCTCTCATGTTCAAGCGATTACTCTCCTGTTTTCTGCGATTTTCTCTCCGAAGCTAGCCTCTGCTCCAGCGATTGTTCCGCTGAGGGATACCACCTTTCCTGCGCGATACTCTCCACATTGTTCACCAACCTCACCTTCAGGTATCTTCCCTCTCCATCTCCTTCGTTTTTGATATTTTTAATTTTGAACTTTCCGGTTAGATCTTGAGTTTCCCGGTGAGATCTTGGGATTTCCGGTTAGACCTTGAGTTTTCCAGTGGAGCAGGCTTCCTGCATAGGTTCTTTAGTTGGATCTAAAATTCCCTTAAACTTTTCAAGCCATCTTTGTTTGTAGTTTTTAGGATATTCCCAAGTTTAAGGTCTGCAAAATCCTTGTGTCGTCCCCATATGCTCAGACCCTTGTACCAACTTCTTGAAGACTTTCCATCTCTAAAGGAGAAGACCTTGGATAAAATTAGACAAATAGAGAGAGCTCAGGAAGAAGCTCGTAGGTCGCAAGAGTCCCCCATCAGACCCCTCTTTCCTCCTCCTCTCAAGGTGGTGTACCCTCGTCCTCCAGAAAATTTTTACCAGACAGACGCCTCTGCCAACAACTTGCCGATGTCCGAGTCTGAGTCTTCTACCTCTGATCCGATGTCAGTGGACTCTTTCCAAGAGGCCATGGACTTCACTACTCAGGCTGACCAGAACCCTGACCATGCCGAGGTCTCCAGTCGTGCCTCGTCTCAGAATGGCACAAGCACCTCTAGTTCTTCTTCAGAGGTTGAACTTGTAGAGCCAAGTGTGGCCGTGCCTGGCATCCTAAATGCTATTCCCCTGTCGGCCGTAACCGAGGCCGAGTTTGCTCAGAGGTTCCCCGGTAACCCGTCAACGTCTGCTCCAGCCGACGTTGAGTCTGACGATGATGAGGATGCCGAAAGTGAAGTTGACACCTCTGAGGCAGACGAGTACGAGAGTACCATTACCGAGGTGGATTTACTGCACTTCAGGTACTTATATTCCATTAGCCCCTCTATCCACTTAAGGAGACCTCTGAGGGAAGAGAGAGCCTACCATGGCAGGGATGGTGAAATCTGCCTGTACGAGCAGATGTTCAAGTTATGTTTTCGCCTTCCCTTCCACCCCGTCATTAGGACCATTCTATCATTCATTAACTTGGCCCCCTCGCAGCTCTCTCCCAATGCCTGGAGGGTCATTATAGGGGCAGTCATCTTGTGGAGGGCGGTTCACCACTCTGACCTCCCAGTGCAGGTCTTTGCTGGTTGCTACGTCCCTACCTCGGCCAAGAATCATCCGAGCTACTATCAATTTGTGGCTCGGAGGCCTGAGAAAAAGATGCTCCTGGTCACTCAGACCTCCAACCATAATTGGAAACCCAGGTACTTTTTCGTCTCAGGGCCTTGGGAATTTGGTTCTTCCATTCCCTCTTCCATCTTCGAGCCAAGAATACCCGCGAAATGGGGCAAAGTCTCCATGTCTTCCAGGGCCGACCCTGGACTAAGTGTGCAACACGGCAAGAGGGTGAAGGCCCTGCAGGACCAAGGGGCCCATGGGATGTTTGTCAAATTTGAACATCTGCTGACCCCCCAGTATCTCTCGGGGACGAGCCTGGGCGGAAGTCCCCTAGCTGACTTTGGTAAGGATTTTTATTTTGACCCCAAGTGTAGCCTCTTATCTTACGTGCTTTATTTCTGACTCATATCTTTTCACTTTTGCAGAGAAACCACCAGAGATTTCAGAAGAGTTGTGGGAGATGGCAGCCCCAAGCTTAGCTAGGCTTGTCAAGAAGACCGGTCTAAATGCTCCTCCACCTGCTCCCTCAACATCTAAGTCCAAGAAGAGGGCACCTGAGGTCCCTCCTCCTGAGGATCAGAGGTCGAGCTCCAGGACAAGGAGGACCCCAGATGCTGCGATCCCTATCACAGCCGACACATTATCGGCTCGTCTGGACCAGTTAAAACTTTCTGACAGTGTGCTCGGCCACAGCCGACAAGCCATGGACGCTCTTAACAACATGATGACAGAGGCCGACAAGCGTTTCCTCAGGGCCATGGAAACCTCTACGATGGTTGAATTCGGCCTTCACAGAGTAGTTCAGGTATAACTTGTCCCTTTGTTCGAAGTGCAACATCTGATCTTGCTTTTATCTAACTTCTTCATTTACTATGCAGGGTGCGACAGCCATGTATCAGCTTTCTAACTGGACCCTAAGGAAATTGCCTCTCATTCAGAAGGGCCAGGAGGCGGAGAAAGTGGAGGGCACCCTGAAGGCTGAGGTTGCTCGTCTGAGGAAAGGGTTACAGGAGGCTGAGACCAAGGCTCAGACCTCTGAAAATAAGGCCCAATCCCTAAAGAAGGACATCTCTGCACTTGTTCAGAGTCATACCAAGGCCCTGAAGGACAAGGACGATGCTTTGCAGAGGAAAGTTGATGCTGCGGTGAAGGCTTCTCTTGCAGACGCCTCGGAGACAATAATTGCCGACTATAAGGTCGCTGAGGAGTTTATAGGTTTTGGCCTGGAGTACCTTGAAAGAGGTATCAAGGCCACCTCCAAGTGGTCCGAGGTAAGGGAGGCCGAGGTTGGCACCATTAAGGCCTCAGACTTTGTGGGCCTCGGCCTTGCCGATGCCCAATTTGCCCAGGCCTTGCAGGAGATAGAGGATGAAGCTGCTGCCCCTGGTCAAACTGTCACTCTGGAAGGAGCAGACCTCGGGGACAGTGACCCTGCAAACGAAGTAGCCGAGGTGACCAATACCGAGCAGGCCAACCCTGAAGAGGAATCAGACGTTCCTCATTCAGATGTTTAACTTGTATTTTCCCTTTTTGTTTTGACTTGTAATTTCGCATGTAATTTTTTCACACTTAAATATTTTGCAATGTCAAGCTTTTGTTGAATGCAAGTGTCTCTTCATCTTTATTTGTGAATGTTCATGGATGCTATGCACCCTCTGTAGTCATTACTGGATGTGGTGTCATGACCATTACTTAAGAGTCTGAGGCCCTCACCTAAGAGGTTATCCCCACGATAAATTTCACCAAATGAATGTTTAAGGTCTGAGGTCCTCACCTAAGAGGTTATCCCCACAAAAATTTTCATCAAGTTAATGACGTTTAAGGTCTGAGGTCCTCACCTAAGAGGTTATCCCCACAAATTTTCACCAAGTTAATGATGTTTAAGGTCTGAGGTCCTCACCTAAGAGGTTATCCCCACAAAAATTTTCACAAAGTTAATGATGTTTAAGGTCTGAGGAAAGAGTCCTAAGAGGTTATCTCCACAAATTTTCACCAAGTTAATGATGTTTAAGGTATGAGGTCCTCACCTAAGAGGTTATCCCCACAAAAAATTTCACCAAGTTAATGATGTTTAAGGTCTGAGGCCCTATAGCCGAGGTGTCTGAATTCAGACCTCGTCTCCACCAAGTGGTGTTATGAGGGTCTGAGGTCATCCCCTAGGCCGAGGTAAGCCTCGTAATGTCACCAAATTAATGATGTTTAAGGTCTGAGGAAAGAGTCCTAAGAGGTTTCCCCAAAAAAAAATTTCATCAAGTTAATGACGTTTAAGGTCTGAGGTCCTCACCTAAGAGGTTATCCCCACAAATTTTCACCAAGTTAATGATGTTTAAGGTCTGAGATCCTCACCTAAGAGGTTATCCCCACAAATGTTTTCACCAAGTTAATGATGTTTAAGGTCTGAGGCCCTATAGTCGAGGTGCCTGAACTCAGACCTCGTCTCCAAGTGGTGTTATGAGGGTCTGAGGTCATCCCTTAGGCCGAGGTAAGCCTCGTAATGTCACCAAATTAATGATGTTTAAGGTCTGAGGAAAGAGTCCTAAGAGGTTTCCCCAAAAAATTTTCACCAAGTTAATGATGTTTAAGGTCTGAGGTCCTCACCTAAGAGGTTATCCTCACAAATTTTCACCAAGTTAATGATGTTTAAGGTCTGAGGTCCTCACCTAAGAGGTTATCCCCACAAATTTTTTCACCAAGTTAATGATGTTTAAGGTCTGAGGCCCTATAGCCGAGGTGTCTGAACTCAGACCTCGTCTCCACCAAGTGGTGTTATGAGGGTCTGAGGTCATCCCCTAGGCCGAGGTAAGCCTCGTAATGTCACCAAATTAATGATGTTTAAGGTCTGAGGAAAGAGTCCTAAGAGGTTTCCCCAAAAAAATTTCACCAAGTTAATGATGTTTAAGGTCTGAGGTCCTCACCTAAGAGGTTATCCTCACAAATTTTCACCAAGTTAATGATGTTTAAGGTCTGAGGTCCTCACCTAAGAGGTTATCCTCACAAATTTTCACCAAGTTAATGATGTTTAAGGTCTGAGGTCCTCACCTAAGAGGTTATCCCCACAAATTTTCACCAAGTTAATGATGTTTAAGGTCTGAGGTCCTCACCTAAGAGGTTATCCCCACAAAAATTTTCACCAAATGATGTTAAGATGAAACAAGAATTTGCCATGGAAACTGTTCTTTATTCACAACCTCTTCTCAATAAGATGGTACTTTTACAATTGACAAAATGGATGCAACATTATATGAAATATCTCTTTAGGTGGTCGGCATTCCACGGGTTGGTGAAAGGTTCTCCCTCTAGGTTCTCTAGCCTATACGTGCCAGGCACAACTTCTTCCGTTACTCTGTAGGGGCCATGCCAGTTCGGGTGTAGCTTGCTTGCTTTCTGTAGGGTTTTCTTAAGCACTAGGTCTCCTACCGCAATGGGTCTTGTCTTTACCCTTTGATTGTAGAACTTTGCTGCCCTCTGCTGGTAGGCTGCTTTCCTGACCTCCGCGTCTTCCCTTCTTTCTTCAATGAGGTCCAAGTCTAACCTCCTCCTTTCCCCATTGCTGTCCGGATCATAGGTCTGAATACGATGAGTTGGTAGGCCTATCTCCGTTGGTATGACGGCTTCTGAACCGTGCGCCAGCATGAATGGGGTTTCTCCTGTGGGTGTCCTTGCTGTTGTCATGTAAGCCCATAGCACAGCGTAAACCTCTTCTATCCATCTCCCTTTCGCGTTTTCTAACCTCTTCTTGATTCCATCCAAGATTGTCCTATTTGTGACTTCAGTCTGGCCATTATCCTGGGGTCGACCAGGAGACGAGAAGAACTGCTTAATCCCCACACTTTGGCAGTACTTCTCTAAGGAGGCGTTCTTGAACTGGGTCCCATTATCTGAGATGAGTGTGTTTGGGAGGCCATACCTACATATGATGTTCTTCCAGATGAACTGAAAGGTCTTCTTCTCCGTAATTGTTATCATGGGTTCGGCTTCTACCCATTTTGAAAAGTAGTTAATGGCAACTATCAAGAATCTATAGTTGTTGACTGCTCTTGGCAAAGGCCCTACCAAGTCAATTCCCCATACCGCGAACGGCCATGGCGAACAGATTGATGTCATAGGCTGATGGGGTTGGCGAGGGATAGTGGCGAACCTCTGGCATTTGTCGCACCTCTTCACATAGTCAGCAGCGTCCCTCGACAAGGTTGGCCACCAATATCCCTGAGTGATGATCCTCTTGGCTAGGGGTCTTCCTCCTATATGGCTAGAGCAAGAGCCCTCATGAACCTCCTGCAAGACCCGGGTTACCTCCATGGGATTCACACATCTGAGGAGGGGCAAGAGGAACCCCTTTTTATACAAGACATCCCCTACTAAAGAGAACTTGGCAGCTCTGTACCTCAACTTTCTTCCTTCCAGCTTGGACTCAGGTAGCTCCCCTTCTCTCAAGTACCTGACGAGCGGGTCGATCCAAGAGTCCCCTAGGTTCACGTTGTGACAAGGGCTGCGCACATCGTCCTCCTCGATGCTTGCCTTTCCCAGGACTTCAATTGGGATGGTTCTTCCCAAGTCTGTCTTCATTGCCGAGGCCAGCCTTGCCAATGCGTCGGCGTGATTGTTGCCCAATCTCGGCACTCGTTTCAGTTTGGCCTCTTCAAAACATTCTAGCAATCCCCTTACCTTTTTTAGGTATCTGGCCATCCTCTCATCCTTGGCTTCGTACGCCCCCAATACTTGGTTGACAACCAACCTTGAGTCGCTATGTAGTAGAAGCCGCTTTACCCACAGAGTTGTTGCCAATAGGAGGCCCGCTATCATGGCCTCATACTCAGACTCGTTGTTTGAGGCCTGGAAATTGAATATTAAGGCATACTCAATGTTGGCTCCATCCGGAGCGGAGAGAACCAGCCCCGCGCCGCTTCCACCGTCACAGGAGGATCCATCCACGAAGAGGCTCCACACGTCTTCCTCTGAAGAGAAGACCCCTTCTTTCATCACTCCTTTTTCGAAGAGGTATTGATCCTCTTCATTCTCTTCTACTCTCCTCCGAGGCTTTCCTGATACAACCTCTCCTCGGCCCCGGAAGACGTAAGGGTCTATCTCTCCCGAATCTCGGGAGACACCTTTGCCGCTTTCCAAGCTATTCTCTGACCCAGTCTCTATCCAAGTGAACTCTGCGACAAAGTCAGCAAGGGCCTGTCCCTTAATGGCTGTCCTGGGCTGGTAAGTAAGATCATACTCCCCTAGTTCAATGGCCCAGGTCATCAATCTTCCGGACTTCTCAGGCTTGTGCAGGACCTGCCTTAAGGGGGAGTCCGTGAGGACTGTCATAGAGTGAGCTTGAAAGTAGGGTTTCATTTTCCTTGAAGCATGGATAAGAGCATAAGCCAACTTCTCCATCCGGGGATAGTTCTGTTCAGACCCTTGTAGGGCCTTACTGTTAAAGTACACAGGTCTCTGAACTCCACCCTCTTCTCGTATGATGGCCGCGCTAATTGCCGACTCAGAGACGGCTAGATACACAAACAACCTTTCTCCCGCAATGGACCGGGACAGCAGCAGGGGAGACCCCAAGTAAGACTTGAGCTGATAAAAAGCTTTTTCACACTCTTCATCCCACTGGAAGGCCTTCCTTAGGACCTTGAAGAATGGAAGACACTTATCGGTTGCTCTGGAAACAAACCTGTTCAGGGCTGCCACTCTTCCTGTGAGTCTTTGGACATCCTTGATACTCCTAGGAGTCTTCATGTCAATCAATGCCTTGATCTTCTCTGGGTTTGCCTCAATCCCCCTTTGATTAACGATGAACCCCAGGAACTTCCCAGCTCCTACCCCGAAGACACATTTAGCCGGGTTGAGCTTCATTCTGTACGAGTCCATGACATCGAAGGTCTTCTCAAGGTCTGCCACATGAGTACATGCCCTCAGGCTCTTCGTTAGCATATCGTCCACGTACACCTCCATGGTCTTACCTATCTTCTCCTCGAACATCCTATTGACGAGACGCTGATATGTTGCCCCCGCATTTTTCAGACCAAAGGGCATTACCTTGTAGCAGTACGTCCCCTTGTCAGTGATGAAGGCTGTCTTCTCAGAATCTTCGGCGTCCATGAATATTTGGTTATAACCCGAATAAGCATCCATAAAGCTCATGAGCTCGTGCCCTGCTGTTGCGTCCACCATCTGGTCTATCCTAGGTAGGGGGTAGCTGTCCTTTGGGCAGGACCTATTCAGGTCTGTGAAATCCACACACATCCGCCACTTTCCATTGGCCTTAGGCACGATCACTGCATTTGAGAGCCACTCTGGATAGGTGACCTCTCGTATGAACTCGGCCTCTTCCAACTTCTTCACCTCTTCCCGAATGACCTCATACTTCTCTCTGGAGTAAATTCTCCTCCTCTGCTTGATTGGCCTGGCATCCCTGTCCACGTTGAGTTTGTGGGTCATGACCTCGGGGTCTATACCAGGCATGTCGGTGTGGCTCCAGGCAAAGACACTCTGCCTCTTCCTGAGAAGGCTTACCAGCTCTTCCTTAATCTTTATTTCAAGGGCCTTGCCGACCTGGATGGTTTTTTCCGGCTCGTCCTCATTGAGGACGATGGATTCTACCTCTTCCGCGGCCTCGCCCTTCTTCAGCTTCGTTTCATCTCTCGAATCAAGAGTGTCTATGCTGTAGGTGGCGGTTGCTCTCTTATGGGCCTCCTTCTCTTCAGCTGAGTTGAAGTAACACTCCCGTACCGTGGTCTGATCCCCCTGCACTTCCCCTACCCCGTAAGGGGTCGGGAATTTTATCATTTGATGGACCGTTGACGGCACGGCTTCAAACTCCTTGAGGGCTACTCTTCCAACGATGAGGTTGTAGGCAGAGTAGACATTCTCGTCCATCATAAAAAAGCTTATCTTCTTAGTCAGCCTCTTAGGCCACTCATCCCCCATACGCACATCCATCTCATACATGCCTAACGGGTGCACTTTCTCACCACTAAAGCCTATCAAGGGATGGTGGTATGGCACTAATCTTGATCTGCTGAGACCCAAGCTCTTGAAACAAGGCCAGAACATTACATCTGCTGAGTTTCCCCCATCTATGAGGATTCTCCCCACGTCGCACCCATGCACCCTTGTCGTTATGACCAAGGGGTCATCATGGGGGGCTAAGATGCCCTTGAAGTCGAGCCGGGAGAAACCCACCACCAGGGTGTCCATGTCCTCCTTCGTTCTCTTTTGTACAGCGTCAAAAGACGTCAGGTTCACAACCTCTGGCCTGACTACCGACTTGGCCTCCGCGACATGAGCCTTTCTATCGGCTACCTCAGATCCACCCCCTGCGAATCCCCCACATATGGTTCTAACACCAAAGGAGATCATTCCTACCCTCTTCACTGGGGTGTTGTCATCCCTAGGTGGGAGATCTGGGTCATCTCCATCATTGCCATCTGAATCATCATGCCTTTTAGCCGGGACATCACCACGGCACTTGTCGTCTCTTCTCTTCCTAGGGTCTTCTCTGCCGCCCTTTGGGGCCTTGCCATCCACATACTTTCTTAGCTTCCCGGATTTCAGCATCTTCTCAATCTCGTCCTTCAGGGCAAAGCATCTGTCTGTGACATGGCCGTGGTCCTGATGAAACTCACACCAGAGGTTTTTATTCCTCTTATGTGGCGGAGCCTTCAACTTCTCTGGCCATCTTAGAGCCCGGTCACTCTTGATCTCATTAAGAATGTGCTCACAGCTCACGGTCAGAGGAGTGTAATGGGAGAACTTGTCATCGGCTGACCGCTTCTTTCCTTCCTTCTTGCCCTGGGACCTCCCAGCACTACCGCGGTTCTCCTCCTCGTACTTGGCGGCCATCGCCTCCTCCGCATTCATTACTTTTCCTGCAGTGGACAACAGCTCCGCCATAGACTTGGGGGGGTCTTCCGCCAGCTTCCATAGTAGCTTTCCCTTCTGAAGACCTCCTATAAGGGCGGTCATGGCTATGCTCTCCTCGTAATCCTCCACCTCCAGCTTCTCCTTGTTGAATCTTGCTATATAGTCCCTTAGGCTTTCACCCTTAGCCTGTTTGACGTATAGGAGGTGGGTGGTCTTCTTTTGGGGCCTTACCCCAAAGCAGAAGTTGTGGATGAACTGCTCGGCCAATCCTTTGAAGTTCTCGATTGAATTCTTTGGAAGAGAGGTGAACCAGCTATGCGCAGCCCCTGTTAGGGTGCCCGAGAAGGCCCTGCACTTCATCTCATCAGGTATCGAGTAAATATCTGCCGCCGACTGATACATCTCGATGTGGTGCACAGGGTTAGTGCTGCCATCGTACTTAGGAGTCACTACAGGAGGCTTGAATTTAGCCGGGGTTGGGAACCCCACTATCTTAGCCACAAATGGTGAGCCCTCCGTGTAGCCCCTCTGTAAGGGGTCCTTGCTCTTTATGAGGTCCCCTATTTTCTCTTCGAGACGTTGGATCGAGTCATTCCACGGTCTCCTCTCGTCAACTTGGCTGAGGTTGTCCCCTGCCACCTCTCTGCGGCGGACAGAAGGTTCCCCAGCCACGACCCTCTGACTGTTGACCTCTTCCTGTTCCCTTGCTCTTCCCTCCATGGGTCGGCCTTGGTCTGGCCGAGCCCCTCTTTGGGAGCCTGCCGCACTCCTTGACCTCGATAGCCTGTGTCTTAGGTCGTTAACTGGTCCCAGCCTCTCGAAGGCCGAGCCTCTGCTCAACCTGTTGAAGGCCGACCCTCTCTGCTGGGCCTCATCTCTTCTTCGGCCGACACATCCTTGGCTTTGCCGAAGAGATCGTACGGTATCATCGGAAACCTCATATGGCTCCCAGCAGTCTTCTGGGGCCTCTTCTACTCCTATGTCATCGTACCTGTCCTCCGGGCAAGGGTTTCCTTGCCTCCCTAGGCGCAAACGCCTTGGGTCAGCAACGTCCCTTCTCCGCTGGGGTGCAGGTTGGTCCTTCATCGGTGCCTGGGGTGGTCCCCTGGCACCCGGTTGGGGTTGAACTGCCGCCGGGGTGATCATGTCCGGTGAGACTCCAGGTGGTCTCATCATCATGGTTTGGCTGAGCTGTGCAAATTGCTCCTTCATCGCTTGTTGTGTTGCAGCCAAAGATTTCAAGGCAGCTGCCACCTCCGTCATTTCAGACTGGGGAGGAACCTGACTGGAGCTAGCTCCCCCCCCCCCCCTCCGGGTGGCGGAAGAGGCGACGACAAGTCTGGTGCCATGTGTTAAGTTGTATAGAGTCTTGGTTGCAGGGGACCTTAATACCTGAAAGGACCTCTTTCAATGGTGAAACAGCTCCACACAAGGGGTGGTTTCTGGTTCACCACCAGAGTCTCCGGTGAGGTAAAGCAGGAAATAAGGATGAGATAGCCTCTCGATTCCCACAGACGACGCCAAAATGATGATGCTGAAAATCAGCACCACCAGGTGAGATGTTTGCAAGCTCAATACAGGAGTAACAATGGCAATGCAGTGATATGAGTGAGGTAAGAATGAGGTGAGGATAAGAGGGGTGACACCTGAATATAAGTGGTTCAGCCAATCCTGGCCTACGTCCACTGTGAGTGAGTGTGAGTGATATCACTAAAAGGAGGCACTAACGGCCATGGATACAACCTCTCAAGCTCTTTCTCTCTCCTGCGTATATTAGACAGAGCTTTAGCTAGGGTTTTTATATCTGTCCCCTTTGCAAGGTAGGGGATGATCCCTTTATATAATGCCTAGGGGGTGTAATGTACCCCCTATGCACGTAATGTGCATGTGTGTAGTTTCCTCACCAATGAGGGTGTGCCAGCTGTCAGGTCCACATGTAAGTGATGATGATGAAATATTCCCCCCACATGTGGGGAATAATCTTGTTGTAACTGATCTTGGCCCAGGTGTCCTTATCCAAATGCTTGCGGATACTTTGACAGTCGTGCTGGTGAATGGCCTCGGCCTAGGAGAGGCCGAGCTATAAGGGTAGGTCGTCCGACCCATTCGCGATGTGTCATGCGCTGTCTCGGCTTTATGTCAGCCGAGGTAAACACCTATATCGGCCTGGGCCGAGCCATTTAGCGTGCTGATGATAAGTGATCCCTGGTCACCTCGGCCTCCTACGAGGTAGGGTTCATGCTGAAGGCGTGTTTAGCTTCTTGTTATCTTGGCCTACTGTTGACCGGGGTTGCTATTCCTTGGCACCTGGAGTTGATGTTATCTGTGATATGAGAAGTGTTCCGGGGGGAGTGCATGTCTTGGTGTCGGCCTGGGCCGAGGTAGCCTTGGCCGAGGGAAGATATCGTGGGCCCCCCCTGCACCGGTGGGTCGGCTAACGTCTCGGCTCTCATCTCGGCCGAGGTATGTTCCACTAGGCCGAGGTCATACTTGGGCATATCATCTGTCAAATAGAATCCCCACAAGAAGTGTGTGGAATAAAACTCCACAAGAAGCATGGAGCGGGAGAAAACCCGGAATTTCTCATTTGAGAGTATTTGGGAGCATTGCATATGCTCATGTGCCAGATCAAAAGCGGACAAAGCTTGATGACAAGAGTGAAAAATACGTATTTGTTGGCTACGATTCACGCTCCAAAGGTTACAAGTTGTACAATCCAATCAGTGGAAAAGTCATCACGAGTAGAGACGACAAGTTTGATGAAGAAGGCTCGTGGAAGTGGGATGCCGAGGAGGAAAACTATGACTTTCTTCCTTTGTTTGAAGAAGAAGATGAAGATAGCAGCAATGGAGAGTTAGAAGAGCCTGTTACGCCACCTCCATCACCACCATCATCCACTCATGGAGATCCATCATCATCATCATCATCATCAAGTCAAAGTTCACATGAAAGAGCCCCACGTTTCAGAAGCTTGGATGAAATATATGAGGTAACTGAAAATCAAAATGATATAACTCTCTTTTGTCTTTTTGCCGATTGTGAACCTATAGGTTTTGAAGAGGCCATACAAATCAAGAGATGGAAGGATGCAATGGATGATGAGATAAAAGCAATTGAGAAGAATGACACATGGGAGTTGACAAGTCTTCCCAAAGGGCACAAAGCTATTGGAGTCAAATGGGTGTATAAAGCCAAGAAGAATGCTAAAGGAGAAGTGGAGCGGTACAAAGCAAGATTAGTCGCCAAAGGATTTAAGCAACGGTATGGAATTGACTATGAAGAGGTATTTGCTCCAGTTGCTCGTCTTGAAACTATAAGATTAATTATCTCTTTAGCAGCTCAAAATAGATGGAAAATCCATCAAATGGATGTGAAGTCTGCTTTCTTAAATGGCCATCTTGAAGAAGAAGTATATGTAGAGCAACCCATGGGGTATGTTGTGAAAGGAAACGAAGATAAGGTGTTAAAATTGAACAAGGCATTATACGGCCTAAAACAAGCACCAAGGGCATGGAATAGTAGAATTGATCAATATCTTCATAAAAATGGTTTCAAAAAATGCCCTTATGAGCATGCCCTATACACAAAGGTGAATGGAAATAAAGATATGTTAATTGTTTGCTTGTATGTGGATGATTTAATCTTCCCAGGAAATGATGCAAAGATGATCGAGGAGTTTAAGAAGGTGATGACAAGAGAATTTGAGATGACCGATATTGGGCTCATGTCCTACTATCTTGGCATAGAAGTAAAGCAAGAGAAAGAAGGAATATTTCTTTCTCAAGAAAGCTATGCAAAAGAAGTTCTCAAGAAATTCAAGATGAATGAATGTCAGTCCGTAAGCACTCCCGTGGAATGTGGAACCAAGCTGTCAAAGCATGAAGAAGGAGAAATAGTGGATCCAACATATTTTAAGAGCCTCGTTGGAAGCTTGCGATACTTAACATGCACAAGGCCCGATATCCTCTTTGGAGTTGGACTTATCAGTCGTTATATGGAAACTCCAACAATAACACACTTGAAGGCTGCAAGAAGGATCCTTCGCTATGTTAAAGGAACGATTGACTATGGATTATTTTATGTAATACCCCGTATTTTTATGCTATAATTAATTTGGGGATTTATTTAATAAAAATCCAGAAATTAATTATGTTATAATTATTAACGTGACGTGAGTTAGTAATAATATGAAATTGTTGAATGTTACTTAGGAGCATAGTAATATATGGTAAATGTCACGAGTGAATGAAAATGACAATTTTGGTAATTTTAGTCGGGACGCGCCCGTGTCGCGTCGGGACTAATTATTGAGATATAAAAGTAAATATTTTATGAGTTGTCCGTATGGTCGTTTTGAGTGCGCCAACGCGTCCGGAAGGGTCGAGATAGTCAGAAAAGTGTACCCGGGGGTTTAGTTTGGGTCTCGGGATGTTTTTAGGCTTAATTAGTGACCCGGGAGGGCGTTTTGGTCATTTTACAAACTAGGGTAATTAAACCCACGAATTTCAGCCATCCTTAGCAGCCATTTAAGTCAGCCTTTTAGGGTTAGATCATTCAGAACCCTAAGACGGCTAGTGGAGAAGAGAGGAGAGACCTTGCTAGGTGATTCAAGGCCAAAAACACCACCTTTTGCACCACCGTCACCACCAACGCGTAGATCGCGAGGAGGAGAACGCAACCACACCAATATCAGCAGGAAACCAGACCTCTGAAATTCCAGGCAAGTGTTTAACTTGCGTATTTTCGTTGGTGCAATAATCATGTTAGTGTAGGAATGATTAGGAGTATAATTTATGGAAGAAAACCCCACTTTGTGATAGAAATTTGCATGTAGACAAGATTAAAATTATATTCTGGAAGTCTTATGTAATGTAGATGATAAACCCACGAATTTTTGATGTTATTGTAGAAGAAAATTCTGGAGAAAACTGATTAGAACAAAATATTAAGAAAACTTAGGATTCTTGATGATTAGATGAGATTTTAGGTTGTTTAATCATGTTTAATGATGGTTATATGCATGCTTAACGTTAGAAACATCTGGAAATATATTACCATGATTGTAGTATAAGTTTTGGGACGATTAGTGTTGGAAATTATGGATTTGAATGAAGAATATTAGTTAAACCCGTAACTGCACTTCTGCAGAAATCGAAATACCTGTTTGATCGATCGATCGACCCTAGAGCGTCGATCGATCGAAGGTTCGATCGATCGAAGGTTCGATCGATCGAACCCCAGTAGTCGATCGATCGACCCTTCCTGGCAGCCTATTATTTCCCTTGGTTAATTAGTTGAATTAATTTATCATGAAAGAATTCTTGGGCATTTCAAATAAAATGTTTTGGGATATAAGAGAGACCAGTAGGACATATGATTAAGTGTTGAGAACTTTATTATGAAATGATAATTGGGTTTAAGGAATAGTTAATTAAGGAACGACGAACTACGTATTTCAAATGAGAGATTTCAACGAATACCTACGTTAGTGAATATACGTCTACCTACTGAATGTATTACTTGGAAGGATAGAACCCACGAGTGTCCCATAACTAGTGAGAAAACTCCTTCGAATTAAGGTTAGAGGCGAAACCTTATACGTTATACTAATAAGGTGAAATTTAGGACAAAGGTTGTAATTATGGGTAATGAGAGTGACCTATATAAATATGATGAAATTGGTATATTTATATGAATGTGTGTACATATATTATATACATGTGAAAAACGTACCCGCGCTACTTGCTATCCCTGAGGTTACCGCGCTGGGACGATCGTATCCTGTGTGGCTTTATGGGGATATTGAATCGTACCCTAGAAGATAGAGATCCTAGGTACGGGCTATTAAATTGATAGTCGGACGGTCCTAAGAGACGTGTGGGTATGTACTGACCTCTTGGACTTGGAATCTATGCTTCGCCTCAACGTTGTTTTGTATATGTTAATACAGTTCGAGAGTGATTCCGAACTTGTATTTCCCTTTATGTGAGCGATACGGGGATTGGATAGCAGAGTATGCCCGCACCATAGTTTAGTTGGGGTGCCATTATATATATATTTTACTCGAGTAGTTAATATATATATGAGGTTATAAACTTTGAACTGCCTACTGTGATTTGATAAGTAGAACATGGTTGTTGACTCAAATTATTAAATACTTGTTTTGTGAAAATATGAAAAGGCACGGGGAAATCTTATAATTTAATGAAGCTAAAAAGAGAGGAATACTACAAATTGAAAGTAACATTGTCATCGTTCAGTTTTGAAAACATATGAGTAAGTTAAGATAAACGAACCATTGGGAAGGTTAGTACGATAGGAGTGCACATTAGAAGAGAGGTGAGTATTTCTCAAGAGAGAGACGAACTAATATGATGTTGCATTGGCCTGTATCAATTTAAATACTTGCTTAACGTATTTTAAAATCAAACACACTTCCGGGCCCTGACCCGTTTCCTTTTCTCTCTCTCTCTTGTGTATATATATGTATATTTTCAGGTGCCCAGCCAGAGGGGCGTCTTGCTTAGGATTCTTTAAGAAGAACGAGCTGCAGCTTAGGTGGGAGTTGCAGGTCCCTTGAGTAGACGGCTTCCGTCATTGACTCCACTCTTATTACTCTCATTTATGGGGCACGTGTCGCCCTTTTCATCATTTCATTTATTGTTGGGGATTTTTATATTTCAGTTATTCCAGTATTGTTTATGGGATTTGTTTCAGGATGGTTTATGATTTTAGTTTTATATTATTGACATTCGTTTGGTGAATGTATGGTTTTATTTAAATTTTGTGGTGTGATTCTCTATTGTAGAAATGTTGTTTTGAATTAATAAAAATCTTTTCTTTAATTAAAATTTGGAAGTTCGTATGAAAAATGTTTTTTTTGACACTTAGCTTAATTATTTAGGGTGTTAAATTGGAAAAATTATTTTTATCGACAGTGATGCTGAGAATGAACCAACTGTTTACCTTGATTTAATTTAATAAAGGAGTGATCGCCCGGTATTTAATTAGGCGGGGTGTCACAGGTGGTATCAGAGCATCAGGTTCTAGTGTCCATAGGATCTGTACTGCTTATTTCGCTTTCAGCTTAACGTTACTTGCCATAGAGCCCTATTTTTAGGACTGTTGTATTCTTGCTTTTACGTTTAAGTCTTCAGCTATTCGAGATTTGTTGATAACTGTAGACTAATAAACTTGTTCACGTTTCAGATGCCTCCGAGACGTGCTCCGAAAGATAGGCGTGCCCAAGCCGACCAGCCAGCAGCTCCGGCACCAGGCACTATGAATGCGAATGAGGTAGCCGCCATCGTTGCTCAGGCGGTAAATGTCGCGATAGCGGTGATTCAGCAGGCTCCACCACAGGTCCAGGCAGTAGCGCCAGTACCAGCACAGCTTCCATCTGCATGGGAGAGGGTTCGGGATGCTTTTCAGAAAGCACATCCCCCTGAGTTTTCTGGTAGCTCCGATATTATTACTGTCAGCCAATGGAAGAAGGACATCCACCGGCACCTCCATATGTATGAGTGCACCGAAGTGCAGAAGCAGCTATTTGCCTCTTTTAAACTGGTGGGAGCCGCATTACAGTGGTGGGAGTCCACTACTACTTTGGAGGATAGGGACACTATCCCTATTCAGATGTTCTGGGAGCGGTTTGACCGCAAGTACTTTCCACCCGCAGTGCAGACTGAGATGAGGCGGAAATTGCTAAATCTAAAGCAGGAGAACCTTACTGTAGCCGAGTATGAGGAGGAGTTCGCGAGACTTCTCACTATTGTGCCGGATGAGGCACCCACTGAGAGCAAGAAAATTTTGCTGTTCGTCGACGGGTTAGCTTGGAGGATCCGTCAGCACCTTATTGGGAATCTATCCCTGAGTACTTTCACTGACGTACTCAATGCAGAGCTACTACATTGCCAGGATCACCGCTTCCATCTTCAGGGAAGCAAGAGAGCAGGAGAGTCCAGCCAGCAGGGCAGGACCGGGGGTAATAGTGCCAGTGGGGCACCAACTCAGGGACAGACTCGTCAGCACGAGCAGAGTTCCCATCAGGGGGACCCTGCTAAGCGATTCCGTTCAGGTGATTCTAGGCAGGGATTCGGGGGATTCAGGTAGGGCCATCAGGGTCAGCCTAATCAGCAGGGCCAGCAGGGCCAACACCGACCGCAGGGTCAACAGCAGGGCCAGCAAGGCCAACAGCGTGCACATCAGGGCCAACAGGGCCAATGGCGTGGAGATAACGGCCAGCAGGGCCGTGGTCAGCAGGGACAGAGGGGAGGTAATTTCAGAGGCCGGTGTTTTGTGTGTGGCAAGCATGGCCATAAGCGTCAGGATTGCCCAGAGGGCGATAGGGCCCCACAGCAGCAGGGAGCCCGTAATGAGCCGCAGAGACCACTCTTTCCACCTGCCCTTCCAGCTCCAGCCCAGATGCCAGCCCTACCAGCCATTCCAGCAGCTCCAGTGCAGCAGGGGCAATTGCAGTATGGACGTGTCTATAACGTCCACCAGGCAGCAGCTCCACAGGCACCACCCGCGATTGAGGGTATGTTTCCTATCCATGGTACTATGGGTAAAGTTTTGTTTGATACGGGGGCAACGCACTGTTTTATAGCTACGCATTTTGCGAAGTCCTTAGGATTGTTAGCCACAGCAGAGAGCACCGTGACGTGTGTCGACTCACCATTGGGGAGTGGGTCGCTTATATTCTTTATATGCCGGGGAGTAGGGGTAGAGATTGGTGGCTTGGTATTGCCTGCAGACATGCTAGTCTTAGACATGCACGAGCATGACGTGATTATTGGTATGGATTGGCTCGCATCTTATAGAGCCATGATTGATTGCTTCGGTGGGAGCATTGTTTTTGCCATTCCGGGGCAAGAGATGTTTATAGTGGCGATGCCTCGCCCAGAGGGAGGTTCGACCGCTCATTTATATTACATTGAGGAGGATACCTCTAAGGAGGTTGTGATTCCTTTCGATTCGATCCCAGTTGTTAGGGAGTATTCCGATGTGTTTCAGGAGATACCAGGCCTACCGCCCAGTCGTGAGATAGACTTCGTTATAGACTTATTGCCGGATACCAGACCTATAGCACGCGCACCGTATCGTATGGCTCCGGCAGAGATGCGAGAGCTACTAGATCAGATTGAGCAGCTATTAGGTCAGGGTTTCATTCGTAGGAGTACCTCACCGTGGGGCGCTCCAGTCTTATTTGTGAAGAAGAGAGATGGCTCACTGAGATTGTGTGTGGACTACCGGGAGTTGAACAAGGTCACGATACGGAACAAGTATCCTTTGCCTCGAATCGATGATCTGTTCGACCAGTTAAGGGGAGAAACTTTCTTTTCGAAGATAGATCTGAGGTCGGGGTACCATCAGTTACGGATTAGAGAGCAGGATGTTTCGAAGACTGCCTTCTTGTCGAGATATGGGTCCTATGAGTTCAGGGTGATGCCGTTCGGACTCACAAATTCCCCAGTCGTTTTCATGGACTTGATGAACCGAGTGTTCAGAGAGTTCTTGGATCAGTTCGTCATCGTCTTCATAGATGATATCTTGATATATTCACACTCCGAGGAGGAGCATGTCGAACACTTGAGGCAGGTTCTCCAGACCCTACGAGAGCATCAGTTGTATGCTAAGTACGAGAAGTGTGGATTCTGGTTGCGAGAGGTACAATTCTTGGGCCATGTTGTTTCTGAGCAGGGGATAGCAGTTGACCCGAGCAAGGTGTCAGCGGTGAGGGAGTGGGGGCAGCCCACGACATCGACGGAAGTACGTAGTTTCTTGGGGTTAGCCGGATACTACAGGAGGTTCATTCGGGGATTCTCCAAAATAGCGGGTCCATTGACGAATCTGACTCGCAAGGGGGTACCATATGTTTGGGATGACGCTTGTCAGTTGGCTTTCGACGAGCTGAAGGACAAGCTTACTTCGGCACCAGTCTTTGCTTTACCGAAGCCGGGTGTAGAGTACCTGATTTACACAGATGCGTCCTTACGAGGACTTGGGGGAGTACTTCAGTAGGAAGAGAAGGCTATATCTTTTGCTTCCCGCAAGCTTAAGCCGCATGAGAAGAATTACCCCACCCACGACCTGGAGTTAGCTGCGGTCGTCTTTGCATTCAGAATTTGGAGGCACTATTTATTGGGCGAGAAATTCCGTTTGTTCACAGACCATAAGTCACTGCAGTACCTGTTCACTCAGCGAGAGCTGAATATGCGTCAGCGCAGATGGTTAGAGTTTGTGAAAGATTACCAGTTCGATATACAGTATCATCCGGGGAAAGCCAACGTAGTTGCTGATGCGTTGAGTCGTAGACCGGTTGACGATGTAGCGGACATCTGGAAAGCAAAATGGAAGGAGTCGGGTCACCAGGACGCGGTAGCAAGTTCTTTCATATCCGTGATGACAGTCACACCCGAGATTGTTACGAGGGTGATACAGGCACAGACCACAGATCCGTTTTGTCAGGAGCGGATTGTACGACTTCTAGCCGAGGGTGCTGAGTCCTATTCTGTTAGTTCGGATGGAGGGTTGCGGTTTAATGGGAGACTAGTGGTTCCAGAAGGAGCAGAGCTACGTCATGAGGTAATGACTCATTCTCATGGGTCCCGATTTGCAGTACATCCGGGAGTCGATAAGATGTACCAGGATATGAGACGTCAGTACTGGTGGAGTGGGATGAAGAAGGACATCGCTGAATTTGTGTCCAAATGTTCTACTTGCCAGCTGGTGAAGGTGGACCACCAGAAACCGTCGGGATTACTTCAGCCGTTGGAAGTACCTGCGTGGAAGTGGGAAAGTATTTCCATGGACTTCATTACAGGGTTGCCTACATCACAGCGAGGCCACGATTCTATCTGGGTGATTGTAGACCGTCTGACCAAGGTGGCTCATTTTCTGCCAGTAAGGATAGATTATACCACGGGTCAGTATGCCCAGTTGTTCATCGCTGAGATTGTCAGATTACATGGGGTGCCCCTGAATATTGTGCCAGATAGAGACAAGATTTTTGTGTCGCGTTCCTGGGAAAGCTTTCAGGAGGCTATGGGTACAGAGTTGAGACTGAGTTCAGCTTACCACCCACAGACAGATGGACAGACAGAGCGTACTAATCAGATGTTGGAAGATATGCTACGCATGTGTATCCTCGATTTCGGGGGAGGTTGGGAGCCACATCTTCCACTGGTCGAGTTTGCTTATAATAACTCCTATCAGTTTACGATTGGCATGGCTCCATTTGAGGCTTTGTACGGTAGGCCTTGTCGCTCTCCAACCTGTTGGCTCGAGGTGGGGGACAATAAGTTATTAGGACCAGAAGTGATCCAGGAGACCTCCGCGAGGATTGAGATAATCAGGAGTCGTATTCGGGTAGCCCAAGACAGACAGAAGAGCTACGCCGATGCGAAACGATTCTTCCGGGAGTTTAATGTGGGAGATCAAGTGTTGTTGCGTGTATCTCCTATGAAAGGAGTGATGAGGTTCGGGAAGAAGGGAAAGTTGGCTCCGAGGTACGTAGGACCATTTCCCATCATCGAGAGAATTGGGCCAGTAGCATACAGGTTGGGTTTGCCAGAACATTTACATCGCATCCACGATGTATTCCACATCTCGTCGTTAAGACGATACCTTCGGGATGATATGGCCCATACTCACATTGCGATAGATGAGATCGACTTGCAGTCGGATAGCTCTTACGAGGAGAGACCGGTGGCTATTCTAGACTACAGTGAGAGGAGATTGAGGTCGAAGATAGTTCCACTCGTGCGGGTCCAGTGGGAACATCATAATGTGGAGGAATCCACTTGGGAGCGTGAGGCAGATATGCGTGAGAGATATCCAGAGTTGTTTTTACCAGGTATGCCTTATTTTCCGAATTTCGGGACGAAATTTTGTTATTAGGAGGGAAGTATGTAATACCCCGTATTTTTATGCTATAATTAATTTGGGGATTTATTTAATAAAAATCCGGAAATTAATTATGTTATAATTATTAACGTGACGTGAGTTAGTAATAATATGAAATTGTTGAATGTTACTTAGGAGCATAGTAATATATGGTAAATGTCACGAGTGAATGAAAATGACAATTTTGGTAATTTTAGTCGGGACGCGCCCGTGTTGCGTCGGGACTAATTATTGAGATATAAAAGTAAATATTTTATGAGTTGTCCGTATGGTCGTTTTGAGTGCGCCAACGCGTCCGGAAGGGTCGAGATAGTCAGAAAAGTGTACCCGGGGGTTTAGTTTGGGTCTCGGGATGTTTTTAGGCTTAATTAGTGACCCGGGAGGGCGTTTTGGTCATTTTACAAACTAGGGTAATTAAACCCACGAATTTCAGCCATCCTTAGCAGCCATTTAAGTCAGCCTTTTAGGGTTAGATCATTCAGAACCCTAAGACGGCTAGTGGAGAAGAGAGGAGAGACCTTGCTAGGTGATTCAAGGCCAAAAACACCACCTTTTGCACCACCGTCACCACCAACGCGTAGATCGCGAGGAGGAGAACGCAACCACACCAATATCAGCAGGAAACCAGACCTCTGAAATCCCAGGCAAGTGTTTAACTTGCGTATTTTCGTTGATGCAATATTCATATTAGTGTAGGAATGATTAGGAGTATAATCAATGGAAGAAAATCCCAATTTTGATAGGGATTTGCATGTAGACAAGATTAAAATTATATTCTGGAAGTCTTATGTAATGTAGATGATAAACCCACGAATTTTTGATGTTATTGTAGAAGAAAATTCTAGAGAAAACTGATTAGAACAAAAGATTAAGAAAACTTAGGGTTCTTGATGATTAGATGAGATTTTAGGTTGTTTAATCATGTTTAATGATGGTTATATGCATGCTTAACGTTAGAAACATCTGGAAATATATTACCATGATTGTAGTATAAGTTTTGGGACGATTAGTGTTGGAAATTATGGATTTGAATGAAGAATATTAGTTAAACCCGTAACTGCACTTCTGCAGAAATCGAAATACCTGTTTGATCGATCGATCGACCCTAGAGCGTCGATCGATCGAAGGTTCGATCGATCGAACCCCAGTAGTCGATCGATCGACCCTTCCTGGCAGCCTATTATTTCCCTTGGTTAATTAGTTGAATTAATTTATCATGAAAGAATTCTTGGGCATTTCAAATAAAATGTTTTGGGATATAAGAGAGACCAGTAGGACATATGATTAAGTGTTGAGAACTTTATTATGAAATGATAATTGGGTTTAAGGAATAGTTAATTAAGGAACGACGAACTACGTATTTCAAATGAGAGATTTCAACGAATACCTACGTTAGTGAATATACGTCTACCTACTGAATGTATTACTTGGATGGATAGAACCCACGAGTGTCCCATAACTAGTGAGAAAACCCCTTCGAATTAAGGTTAGAGGCGAAACCTTATACGTTATACTAATAAGGTGAAATTTAGGACAAAGGTTGTAATTATGGGTAATGAGAGTGACCTATATAAATATGATGAAATTGGTATATTTATATGAATGTGTGTACATATATTATATACATGTGAAAAACGTACCCGCGCTACTTGCTATCCCTGAGGTTACCGCGCTGGGACGATCGTATCCTGTGTGGCTTTATGGGGATATTGAATCGTACCCTAGAAGATAGAGATCCTAGGTACGGGCTATTAAATTGATAGTCGGACGGTCCTAAGAGACGTGTGGGTATGTACTGACCTCTTGGACTTGGAATCTATGCTTCGCCTCAACGTTGTTTTGTATATGTTAATACAGTTCGAGAGTGATTCCGAACTTGTATTTCCCTTTATGTGAGCGATACGGGGATTGGATAGCAGAGTATGCCCGCACCATAGTTTAGTTGGGGTGCCATTATATATATATTTTACTCGAGTAGTTAATATATATATATGAGGTTATAAACTTTGAACTGCCTACTGTGATTTGATAAGTAGAACATGGTTGTTGACTCAAATTATTAAATACTTGTTTTGTGAAAATATGAAAAGGCACGGGGAAATCTTATAATTTAATGAAGCTAAAAAGAGAGGAATACTACAAATTGAAAGTAACCTTTTTATAACATTGTCATCGTTCAGTTTTGAAAACATATGAGTAAGTTAAGATAAACGAACCATTGGGAAGGTTAGTACGATAGGAGTGCACATTAGAAGAGAGGTGAGTATTTCTCAAGAGAGAGACGAACTAATATGATGTTGCATTGGCCTGTATCAATTTAAATACTTGCTTAACGTATTTTAAAATCAAACACACTTCCGGGCCCTGACCCGTTTCCTTTTCTCTCTCTCTCTTGTGTATATATATGTATATTTTCAGGTGCCCAGCCAGAGGGGCGTCTTGCTTAGGATTCTTTGAGAAGAACGAGCTGCAGCTTAGGTGGGAGTTGCAGGTCCCTTGAGTAGACGGCTTCCGTCATTGACTCCACTCTTATTACTCTCATTTATGGGGCACGTGTCGCCCTTTTCATCATTTCATTTATTGTTGGGGATTTTTATATTTCAGTTATTCCAGTATTGTTTATGGGATTTGTTTCAGGATGGTTTATGATTTTAGTTTTATATTATTGACATTCGTTTGGTGAATGTATGGTTTTATTTAAATTTCGTGGTGTGATTCTCTATTGTAGAAATGTTGTTTTGAATTAATAAAAACCTTTTCTTTAATTAAAATTTGGAAGTTCATATGAAAAATGTTTTTTTGACACTTAGCTTAATTATTTAGGGTGTTAAATTGGAAAAATTATTTTTATCGACAGTGATGCTGAGAATGAACCAACTGTTTACCTTGATTTAATTTAATAAAGGAGTGATCGCCCGGTATTTAATTAGGCGGGGTGTCACATTTTATTCAGTCTCTAACAGTTGCAAGCTTGTTGGCTACAGTGATAGTGATTGGGGAGGAGACTTAGATGACCGAAAAAGCACAAGTGGGTTCGTGTTCTACATGGGAGACGTTACATTCACATGGAGTTCAAAGAAGCAACCTATTGTCACCCTTTCCACTTGTGAAGCTGAATACGTCGCCACAACAAATTGTGTATGTCATGCAATTTGGTTGAAGAATTTATTGAAAGAGCTTAACATACCTGAAGATACGGTTGAGATATGCGTCGACAACAAATCGGCGATTGCATTAGCAAAGAATCCAGTTTTCCATGACAGAAGCAAGCACATCGACACAAGGTATCACTACCTTCGTGAATGTGTGGAAAAGAAGGAGGTACAACTGAAGTAAGTAAAGTCTCATGATGAAGTTGCCGACATCTTTACCAAACCACTCAAGCATGAAGTGTTCCACAAGCTACGAAGACTACTTGGAGTTGCAAAACCAGGTTTAAGAGGGGGTGTTGAAAATTAAACTTGTTTTTGAAATTAAAATAATTGGGCTTTATTAGTTTGTATTTTTGGGTTAAATGTTTGGGTTGTCTAATTAGTTAGTATTGGGCCTCTATAAAGTTAGACCCGTTAAGAGTGATATTTTGCCAAGAACATTCTAGATCCATCTTGTGTATTGTGGAGAGTGTAAGAAATGGTAGATAGATGTGGAAGGTTCTAGAGATTCAATCTTGACCCTTGATGTAAATTTAATCTCCACCATTCATTTGAGTTGGAGGATATTATAAATAGGGGTGTTGTCTCCACATTTTGTATCAAGCAAAATTTAGTGAGTTCTAATAAAATAGTTCCTTTCACCAAATAGTTTCCACTCTTTTTTCATATATTTTGCTCCCTCCCCTAAATATATAAACAACCTCTTCCAACAAACTTATCCACCATGGCCATATGAGTTTTTGTTGGATTATCTATTAAGCATAACTTCGAAACCGATGGTGGGTCGTTGCGCGGCATATCAGGAATTCCCACGACGCTAAACCAATTTGTTGGTCAAATGGGCTTGATGTTCAAACAATTTTTTCATAATGAATTAATGAAGAAAATTTTACCAAGCATCATGAAGCTTCAAGCTTTTTCCCTCCCTTGCTGTAGTGTTTTGTTTTCTTTGCGTTGGGTGCATTAGGCAGAATGTTCATCAATGATGGGATTACTATTGCTTAAAGTTGTTTTTCACTTCTGGTATTATTTACTTACAGGCTTCTACAAGTTTTGTTTCCAGTTGACTTGCATAAATAATCGCATTATTATTGTTTATATATATCATTTTACTGTCATAACGAACGAGGTCGGATGTTTTTCCTTTTCGCTTCCATAATACTTCCTAATCAAATTGTATTCAATGCTTTGCACTGCCATATACTATTCTATGGTTATACTTTTCCAAATTTATATGTTAATGTTAGACGACCTTTGTTTATTTCTGTAGTAAGAAACCTAGACCTTTTTTATCCATTAAAAAATAAACTTGACCATTTATATAAGACAAACCACTCTCTCTCTCTCACCCACACGTGCATTAACATATACTGGCGGAAGCGTGATCTACAGGTCTACAACAAGTAAAAAAATTGGATAGCTATCTTATCCTCATTCATATTGATATTCAGTTGATAATTGATGGAAAGGGAGTGGTGATACTTTTATTAACAAAATTCATAAGTATGCCCAGCTAGATTCATAAATGAAATAATAGCTATAAAGTCCAAATTAAAAAATAAAAGATAATTAAGCAACAAACATCTTTCAAAATAAACCCCCTCTTGATATTCCAAGCAGAGCGCAATGATTTCCATATTTTTTGTCCACGTCACTCAATACACAAAAGTGCACGCACACATACTCATGTTTACTTGGTGCTTCTTTTAATTAATGAACACTCTCTGTTTATTTACTTATTTGCATTAATTCTAGTATTAAAAAGTTAATAGCGGTGCATATGGAATTTATTAGTCGTTCACAATGGTGCTTGTTTGATTTTTCTATGATGGAACGAAACTTTTATCTTTAGACTTAAATCCAAAAAATTATGTACAAATTCTTAATTTGTATGCACATTTCACAAACACAATATGATCTCACACGAAGACAAATCACATAACATTTAAGAAATAATTGAAAATTAACAAATTAGAAATCTATCTCAATTACTGTCTATTCATAATTAGAACACTCTTATTAATTTTCCATAGAGTTAATGAACATAGTTCAGGAGGGAATGTATCAACTATATAAACATGTCATATATATATATATGATAAAAAAAAATTCTATCAGAAAACCTATAGTTATAGAAGACTCCAACCAACTCAATAAAATCAGCTCAAGTGTAACTTTGTCTGAACTACACTCAGGAAGGGGACAATAAGAAATCAAAATGCCCTACCTGGGTTAAAAATACGTACATACATATACATATACATATACATATACATATACATATACATACATATATATATATATATATATATATATATATATATATATATATATATATATATATATATAGAGAGAGAGAGAGAGAGAGAGAGAGAGAGAGAGAGAGGATCTCATGAGGTTCCTTAGTTTGAAGTCCCTGAATGAGGTCCATTTTTTTAAAATAGTAAAAAATATATTTTTAACCTGATTTTTTTAATGATTTTTCAGTAAAGTCATATAAAAAAAAGCGGCTCAAAATGAATTTTCTTACTATTTTAAAAAAATCGGTCAAACTTTGTCAGTTTTTATCGCTTAAAAATTGACACGGTTTGACCTATTTTTTTAAAATAGCAAAAACAAATCATTTTGAGTTGATTATTTTTTATGATCCTACTGAAATGTTTAAAAACCATAAAAAAAATCAACCCAAAAATATTTTTTTTACTATTTAAAAAAAATGAACCTCATTCAGGGACCTCAAACTCAAACCACACTTGATCATTTCCCTATATATATATATATATATACTAGTGGATGCCCATGCCGGGGGCACGATGGTAAATTTTCCCCGTGATAATTAAAGAAAAAATTAAAAATATAAATTAAAAAAATATTTTAAAAATACTAATTAAAAAAATATAAATAAAATTATTTACCTTTCTAAAAATAATTATTTCCTTTTAAAAAAAACAAAAACAAAACCTTTTTTATTAAAAAAAAAAACTTTAGCATGACATATTATGCATGAGCATGAAAGGAAGGAAACATCATGCATGAAATGTCATGCATAAAAGTGAATATATTTTGCCAAAAAATATGCTCCTTTATTATATATATATATATATATATATATATATATAGGAGAAGGATCACAAGTGGACCAAAAGAATGGACTTTTTAATGGACTTAACAAAAAAGACTAATAACCCACTAATTTTAATTCCTTGGTGTAATGGGTTCGCGCCAGCGGCACCCAATAACCGAGACTTATTAGTCTTTTTTGTTAAGTCCATTAAAAATTCCATTCTTTTGGTCCACTTGTGAACATCTCCCTATATATATATATGGGGACAATTCCAAGTGCAACATAATTATCGAACCTTTTCACACATAATATTACACTCAGTGCTAAGACTGAACATGGAAGGGTTTGGTAGAGGTAAGACTATACACAAACTTATCTCCATTTTGGAGCGACTGGATTCCAGTACACAGGCTGATGTGCCTTGAAACAACACATTGTCATCTCTCTTGGAAACAATCTTTTAATTTTTTCAAGTACTGAGAAAAAAAAATCAAGTCCGGAATCATAGTCAAGATGGGACTCTATTTTAAGTTTCCCACTAATGCAACTAACCATCATATGACTAACGGATAAGATTAATCCAATCATTTATTATTTGTATTTATCACGTTCCTAATTAATTATCTGATATTTATCAAGACCACATAAATGGGAAATTCATAAATTCGAAATTTAATATAATCGAAATTAAAAAATTAATTTCGGACTACATTATTAATTTCCAACAGTCTCCAACTTGGTCTTAATAATCCTCATAATTAAATTAGGTACCATAAGGTGCACAATAACTGATAAATATAGTTCGGTTAAATCAAACAATTCACGCATGCGAGTCATGGCGGTTATATGTTATTCAAGAGTATGGTTCCTTTCATATACCACAATATCAATGTTTAATTCAACTAAGCCTTTAATATTGGGTATCATAATGGCCTCATAATGGCCTTTTGAATAAGGACTATTTATGTCAACAATAATTCATAATCATATGCATGCATTCACAAAAGACATAAATAATTGAGATCAGAAATACTTTTATTGAATTCAAGTAATAGTATCAAACAATTAAGCCAAATAGTAATCATAATCTTACTAATCGAGACCCATCTCTTTGAAACGTTTCATAATGTCTTTGGAGATAGTCCTTTCGTAGGAGGATCTGCTATGTTATCACTCATACTAATATGATCAATTGACACTCTTTGTTTTTGAATTTCTTCTTTCGCTGATAGGTATTTCATTCAATGTGCTTAGTTACTTTAGGAATACCTAACATTTCTTCATAAAGAAGATTGCAGCGACATTATCATAATATTTTTGCGGCTTGATCATAGTGTCGACAACTCCAAGTCCCGAAATGAAGTCACGCTGCCAAAATACATAAGTTGTAGCATCAAGCATGCAATAAACTGATCTTTCACAATAGTTAATGGATGTTTTGTGTTGCACTCCTTCATTATATTGGTTGATAAACCAAAACAAACATACTTAAGTAAGAGTGAACTTCATACCATCCGTACAACTAGTAAATCCGAGTCACAATATATGTTCATATTTAAATGAACACATACATCATAAATGTGAGCCTATAGTCCTTTAAGTATCTCATTACTTCATACACAACTTTTAAACCCATAAAATTATTTTGATTCTCTACTTTCTAAATCCGTGCTTGTATATAGAGAAAATATATAAACTTACTCCCACTAATCTTAAGGTGTATACAAATATACAATGATTAAAAAAATAATGATATTATTTCTTAAAATATGTCATGTGGGAAACTTATGTTTATAAAGTGATCTCCTATACACATGGTTTATAAGACTCCAAAAAGTAATTTTCACATTCACTTCATGCTTATGTCCTTATATATAATTGAGAAGGTTCATTTATAACCTTTTCTTCATTAATGGTGAAATATTTTACTATAATTTAGCTTTATCTCGTTTAACTACTGTTAGTGTCGCGTTTGGTCTAAATGACCCCCTCATACCCGACTTTAGTGCATCAATTATGTAATTCAACGAGATTCTAAACTTAGTTGTAGTCCATTAGTTTCACTTCTTATGACTTGTTAAAATAAAACCAGGTCATTATTTATCCATATGCAAAATTCATGTTCATGGAGATAAACTACATAATTATTTAGGATAGTAGATCTTTTAAGATCTTCTTAATACTATTCCTTATGATTTTAACTACATTTGTCTCACGGTGACAATATTATCATTTAGTGGTTGATAATTTATTTGTTCAAAAAGAACAAGTATTCGAGAAAGTTATCGGTAATGGGATAAGTACCCTACCTTCCTTTATAACCATATTTCATGATTTGTTACTCCCACTAATTTCACCATTCATAATGAATTTGACATTTTTTATTTTCTTTAATGCAACAAGTACGTGTCAATGATAATTATATGATCTATGTAGGTCCACTTTTAAGAAAAATTTCTCATAGTCTCCCACTTGGGCCACATAGGTCATCCTGATATTAAACATCGTAATACCTTAAGAGTGTAACTCGACTATCAAGATTTACAAGAGATATTACAAAAGCCTTGTCCACAAAAATTATTAAAGGGGATCTAGATTTAATTTGGTACAAGATTAAAGAGTTTAATCAATAAGGTTACGATTATGATGCATGATCAAAACAATCTTTAAAAGAAATATGTCCAAAATTTTATTTCATACAAAGCATCAAAAGGAATACCACAACTTTTAAAAAATATATATCAAAAGATTCTTTAGAACATGTCCTTCACGATCAAGTCTAGACAAACAGTTTCCAAGAAAAATAAAAATTGAGGGTTTATGAAAAACAAATGGTGATTTGATTCACCAATAACAAAAAAAAAGGATTTTATTAGCATTTTTAGTTTTTCTTAGAAACAATCCTTGCATCAAAAGTAAATACTTTCTATAACACAGTAAGTATAACTTGCAAACTCTACTAAGATGAAAAACTTGTTTCAAATCATAAAAGATATATATTATCTCTATCATTATTAGTGCGAGTGTACAACATATAAACAAACTTAATTTGTTTAAACAAATTAAATATGAAATTTTAGAGAAACAAAATGGGATACAATAATATGATAAGATAATGAGATAAATTGCTCACTTCATTAATGCTTTGATTTAACAACACACACACATCGATAACATGATAATAAATTAAATGCATAACCGTGAGTTTTCTTCAGTAGTAACCGTGAAATATCGATTATATGATGCTTCTAGATTACTTTATTGGGTATAATGTTATTTTATTATATTGTACACGATATTTGTGCACAGTTTATTTTCACATACTATAATAATGTATGTGATCTATGATGTTCATTCAATTACTCAAAATCGATTCCCTGTAAGAAATAACCTTTCTTGAACAAATAAACTCAATATACTCCATTAATATCTTTACAATTATAAGCATCATGAGTTATTACTACCATCATCATTACATTTAATATTCATTGCCATTCTAGTCGGGTTACTAGGGTGACTACCAAACATTTCATAATATGAATATTACATTACGTAAAGACTTATATACACAAGTTAATAAGTTTTTCACTAATGTTCATTAAATCTCGCATGAGAAATAAACTAAATTATTCATTTTATGATTTTCATAAACTTAATTGGTGATATGATAGTGAAAGAAACTATGACATCTGTGTTTGATGACCATTATTACTTTCCCAAAATATATATCACCACTTACATTTTGTTCAATTATTGTAATTAGACCTGTAGGGTTCCGAATCACAATAAATGAATAAACAATAATATGTGTGCAACATCATAAAGTATCATCATCCTAGAATTTAATATCATACATGGACCCGTAGGTAATCAAAATATGCATGATATTAATGCATTAATTCAATATTTACATCTTCTGGAATGGAACACTTTAATGAACACCAAATATTATATTATATAAATATTAGAGATACGCACACATGTTCAAAATACTCGTAATACATGATTAAATTATATTATTGTCTATTCTTTAATTTGAAATTCACGAAAAAATAGACATAATATGAAAATCAAATAGATAAAGAGTTTACATGAGATATTACACAAATAATAGTAAATGAAAAACATAAATCATTTTTCGCTTTATCATTTATATATGTGTAACAAATCAGAAATATTGACCCAAATCATTCATGGTCATATTAATGGACAATACGGTTATAATCACAATTATCATACTAGTGGCATATGTAAATATGACTATATAACATTAATGTCAATTATTTAATATTTAAAAATTCCAATGTTTATTTGATTCAAATTTCAGCATGTGTTGCACTTCAATTTAATCTTATAACAAACATTAGGAAATTCTGAAATGACTACAAGTATAATATCTTCACATGTAATCTTAGCCTGTATTTGGCATTTGATTAAACTGAACGGATACCTACTTATGAGTCTCAAACTCAGCAAGTCATGCATTCAAATATGCATGCATGCAACGAAATCATAAATCTATTATCCGCACATATGAATTGTAGCATGTGTTTGGCATTGAATTCAACTTAATGGGAGTACTAGCATTAGACTAAATAATAATTCTGATTTTCAACCATATGAATCGTTGGCTTGTGTTTGGCACGAGACTCATTAAAACACGAATATCATAATATTCAACAATATGAATCATTGGCCTGTGTTTGGCACAAAACTCCTCAAAATATGAATATTAACAATAACACAAGTCTAATATCCTACCATATGAAAACGTTGGCCTGTGTTTGGCACGAATATTCAACTAAAATAGGATCATTGGAGCAAGATTTTATCAGAGTTCTAGATAAAACATATATGAAATATGGGGAAAATTAAATTTTTCCAAAAAAAATGAGTCAGCATCATGCAAATGTAAAAAATTATTCCAGAATCACGAAACATTCGACGGAATTCAAAAATAATTTTTCTGGAAGTCGTAAACCTTATTTATGTAAAATCAGTGCCCAAAAAAATATTATACTCAAAACTTAATGTATAGTTAATGGTCCAAATATAGATGCATACACAATAATATAATATTTACAATTATAGATTAAGACACCTTCATGTCTTTCCCATCCAACATCATATAAATATTATTTTCGAAACATCAATTCATAATTACATTAGGACCTTTGGGCTACCAATCATAGATTATGCACAATAACCTAATATATCGAAATGTTATTGTCAAACACATAATCATACATCTAATATTCAAAATTTTATATTGAACCCTTTCATCAATACAAAATAATACATAACAGGAATATAAGAACAACCATGAACATAAAAAACAGCCCTCGTGGTGGAAAAATACATAATATTTAGGAAAGGGGGATTTTGAAGAAAGGTCCTCATAATTCTCAAAGAGTGTAAAAATAGGACGTCCACATAATTTTTATAAATTTAGTCTCTATAATAAAACATGACTAAAATAACATGAAAAATGGTGTCACTGGCGCGGGCCCAAAAAATGAACTCCTAACTCCAAAGGGACCATACAAATAAATAATATTGTACCATGGGGACCAGATTTATAAATTTGAAAAGCATTGTCCTAAAAATTTAAATATAGGAAGGAACCTCACCTTTACCTTAATTCTTTATTAGGAAAATCATAATTTTTACCAAAAATAGAAAATTTGAGTTAGCAGTACAAAGATGTAGAGAATTACTCCAGGATCTTAAAATAATTTGCGGAATTCAAAAATTAATTTTCTGGAGTGAGATATTGACGTCAACATTATTACCAAAAATGACAAAAACGTAATTTTAAGGGTCTAAATGATGTCAAAATGCAAAAGTAAGATAGTGCCCATTGTATACAATGAGTTTTTTTTATTTCGACGTTTCCAGTCGACCATGTCAGTTTCGTAAAATTTCGAGCAAGTTTTGACCTTTCATTCCAACCAGTGAGTATTGGCGACAGAAAAAAACGTCACAGAAAGTCTCAGACATACTTTAAGAGCATATTTAATGATAGAAATAAGACGTCGCAGAAGGTCTCACGCACAAAAGCAATTTAATGTAGATTTTATTATAGACAAACATCAATAAGGAAAATCATGAGATCTTTAACTTTAGCTCTGATACCACATGTAAAATCATTCTTAAGAACACCCTAATATTAATCACGAACACATTAATATGATTAAACTTTAGCATATAATTGTTCTTAATAAAAGGATCTTGGATCTTCATATTTTCACATAATATGCCTAAAGGATAGAAAAGAAGACTTACCTTGATCCAATGCATTGATCAATCTTTTTGTAGACATCTCTTTTAGTCATCTTGATTAATTGCTCCATCAATCTCCATTCTTGAAAAAATTGCACTTTAATGGAATTTTGGAGCTCCCACCTCAAAATAGTGTGTTATGAGAAAACCCCAGATAGTGTAGGGTTCCTCTATTTATAAGGCGAATAGGGTTGGAATCCTATTCAAGATGGGACTCTATTTCAAGTTTTCCACTAATGCCACTAACCATCATGTAATTAACAGATAAGATTAACCCAATCCTTTATTATTTGTATTTATCAAGTTCCTAATTAATTATTTGATATTTATCAAGACCACATAAATCGAAAATACATAAATTCGAAATTTATTATAATCGATATTAAAAATTAATTTCGGACTACATTATTTATTTACAATAAGTATGCGCTAATCCTCAAGAACATTGGTCCCACCAACACAAGCATGGACCTTCACACCAAGATATTCATTTAGAGCTTGCATAACCTTCTCAATTTGTTGTGCAAGTTCTCTAGTGGGCTCTAGAACCAATTCATGGCATTGGACTAAGCGGGTGAATGTGGTCACCATTTACTATGTGTATCCATAATATAAATAATGTTCTTTCGATCATTCAGGAACCCAATTAAAATTTCAACCTTTGTGTTTAAGTTTTGTTATGCATAGAGGTGTACACAAATGACCCTCCAATAAAAGTTGGACCTTTTGTAAGAAGTCGTTAAACATATACGACTAGGAGAGCAATACCAAATCAAGAGCAAAGCAATATTGGCGAGCAAGCCCAAGTCATTGAAAATCCACACGAGTAAAGGATATTGGGCGAGCAAGCCCAAAGTCACATGAAAGTTACATAATCATTCACTATCATGTCGGTTGGACAAACAAGTCCTAGCAATAAATGGTGACTACAAACAGCAATCATCGAGGGAAGATACACGAGCAACCCTAAGTCACACAAGTGTTCGTGTTTGATAAAAGTTTATTTATTAACATTTGTTTATTGTTTGAACATATATTTATTTAGAAAAAAGCCTTGATCGAGAAAGCAGGGCTCGAGCAGATGGCCAGTTAGGACCTCTTGAGAGTTTTGGTTTAAAGGCTGAGAGGTAGGTCTTGTTGAGAAATCTAAGACTTAACCACTCCAACACCTTAGGAAAGAGATAATACTAAGGTGAGGGACCTAAGAGGTCACTCGCACACACTCACACTTACACAGTCCACAATTTCTAAGTAAAGCGAGTAGTCGATGACTTGCTCGTGAGATGTTTCAAGTATGTCAATGGCGAGTGGCCATGAAGGACGCTCACGAGTTTTCAAAATTATTCACCAAGTAATCGATTGGAAATTAAAAAAAATGGCATTATTCTCTGCAACATTACTTTTTGTCATTGGTTACACCATGTGTTACCTGTCAACAGACATATCATGGTATACAACAATAAATAGTAATGGGGACAAAAGTACTAATCAAATATTTTATCGCAAGGGAATATCCCATTTATTGCGCACACGACATGTCAGCCCTAATATTTTTCGATAAATAGAGCACTCAGGGCATGGTCAAAACAGATCACCACTAGAGCATTATCACTTTGCACGAATTTCCATAAATATTATCTCCCTTCTCTCTCTTAGGTACTTGAAGTTCTTATCTCTCCACTCTTAGAGAGTCATCATTTTCAAGTCGTTTCATTTCTTTTGTTGTCATTGAAAATTTATAATGAACCATTATTTTTTTTTTTTTTAAGGATGAGGGATTTTATTGATATATACAAGTGAGAATATCCCTCACTAGAGGCTTACAAACAAATTAAAAGAAAACTTAAAACATATGAATAAAACTCATCAAGACACATTCCTAATATAAGGAGTTTGAATCATATTTAATCTCAAGATGCCATTGAAGTACCTGGGAAGAACATCCAGCTGATGGGACATCAAAGATTTATTATACAAGCTATGAATCTTGGACAAGAAGTCTGCAGCCATGTTTTCCTCTCTATGAATATGGAAGAAACTACATTTGAGGTTGGAAGCCAATAAAAGATATTGATCCACTAGACATTTACTTCTCCACGGGCAAGAGGATTTCTCATTTAAAAGGAGTATAAAAATCTTAGAGTCTGATTCAATGATGAGATCATAATCTTTGAGGTCTTGAAAATAAGTAATACCTTGAAGAACAATAACAGCTTCTGCATCTAAGCTTGTTTTAACTCCTAAAGCTTTGTAAAAGAACCATAGCACTTACCCCCTTATGATTTCTTAAGACCCCACCACCTCCACTATTGCCTGGATTTCCCGAAGAGCTTCCATCTACATTCAAGTGCAAGATACCTTTTAGGGGGAGAGACCAATGCACAAAAATATATTTACACTTAGAAATCTAGGATCCTTATAGCACATAGAAAAACTATCTTGTATTTTCTTAATGATTCTAGTAATGAGCATATGAGAATTATCAAATTTAACCAAATTTCTGTTAACCCAAATATGCCAACAAATAAGGACGGGGATCAGAATGAATAAAGTATTTGAAGAAGACCTTAAAGATAGACACCAAGAAAATAATATGTCTTACAGATCCATTTTGACTAATTATACCATGATTAGCACCAAAGAACTCCCAAACTTTAAAAACTGTTTCACTAGAGGAGAATAAATTATTTAAGGTCTCTTCTTGATTAGCTTTGCAATAAACCCATTTGGAAGGGCCCCTAACCCCAATTCTCTTGAGATTTTCGTCAATTGGAAGCAAGTCTTTAAGGAGTTTCCAAGCCAAAATTAACGTTTTAAAAGGTATGCAAGGGTCCCATATAAATTGAGCAGATATGATTAGAGAACTGAGAGCACTATCTATATACCAAGCAGAAGAAAAGCTAAAATTACTTGAAGTAGCTGTAGTCCAGACCCGACCATCTTAATCGATATTCCAAATCTGAGATTGAGTTAGTTTCTTGATTTGATCTATAGGGAGAAATAATCTTAGCTTGGCCAAATCCTAATTTCTATCTTCAATCTAAATATCTTTAACTTTAGAATTCTTAGGAATATTATAAGCATCTCCAATAGAGCCTGAATCCAACCAATTATCCCAATAGAAATAAATATCTCTTAAACTAATTATCCATTCATGTGATCCTCATCAGTATATCTGACACTCCCCAAGTATTGGAGAAAGATTTAGTCTTAGCAGCTAGAGGATGAGATCCTCTACAATATTTTTCCTTCATATATCTTGACCATAGAGAATCACCAAATCTAAATTTATGCCATAGCTTGATGGACATAGCTTTACTAGTGTCATCTAGCTTCCTTATGATTAAGACACCTTCTTTAATGGGCTTTGATATCTCATTCCACTTACACCAATCACTACACCAAATTGGCAAAAATGTCACTCTTCACCCGGCTAAGGTTGTCACTGTAAACAACCGTGATAAAAAATATGCATTTTTGTCACGGTCTTTGACCGTGACAAGATCGTGACAACTCTTTTTCATGGTCTTATCACGGTCAAAGACCGTGACAATCCAGTTGTCACGGATGTGTCACGGTCAAAGACCGTAACAAAATGAGAAATTTATCACGGTCTTTGACCCTGACACGTCCATGACAACTTTAATAAGTTAAAACCGTAGCCTCTTATTATTTTCCTTTCCCTCATTTTATTTCCCTCGCTATTCTCTCTCTCTCTCTCTCATGTGCAAACTCTCTCTCCCCCTGTGCGACATCTCTCTCTCTCTCTCTCCCTCTACGATTCTCTCTCCTCCCTCTCTCACTGGTATGTTTCAGTATGTGTGCGTGTCTATTAGGGTGTGTTTTAGTGTGTGTGTGTGTGAGTGTGTGTGTGTGTGTGTTTTTCATAGCGTGTGTGGATTAGTGTGTGTTTATGTGTGTGTGTGTGTGTGTGTGTTTGTGTGTTTGTGTGTTTTCAGTATATGTGTGTGGGTTGGTGTGTATATTTCAATGTTTATGTGTGTGTTAGTGTGTGTGTGCGTGTGTGTGTATAAATTGAAATTGAAATTGAAATTGGTATTATAAATTTAAATTGGTATTTGGTATATAGTGTGTATTTTGTTTTTGGTATAAATTGAAATTGGTATTCAATTCTGAAATTGGTATTTGGTGTAGATTGAAATTGGTATTTGTATATTGAAATTGGTATTTATATATTGAAATTGGTATTTGTATATTGAAATTGATATTTGTATATGACAATTAATAATGCGAAATGAAACATAACTATGTATAAATCATCACTATAAACATTACTACCGAATAAATGAAACATACTTACCATGGTAATTTATAACTACCTTGAATTAAATATAGTGCGCATAGATACTAGCCTTCTAGTTCTTATGCGTACGAATTTAATATCCCTTAGACCCGTTCGAGAGTCATTACCCCTGTAATGAGATCTCTCGAAATGGTCCGTTCGGACAGTTTGGGATGGCATGGTTTTTGTATAATAATATACTTAGTGGCTTAAACTTGTTACTTTTGGGGAAAGTTCTGTTGCCATCTCTTAATGTTCTCCGGGTATATACTAGATGATGCGGTGTTAAGTATTACTTCAATTGGTAAATTAAAATAACACTTACACTTGCAAATCTATGTCGTGTACTTAGAGAACTATGGGGATATGTTGTCGTATTTTACTCAAATTGAAACAATGTGCATGAGCTGCTAAGTATATTACAGAAATATGTGATCTTGAATATGATAAAACCACTCACCCTTTAGAGGAGATGGAGGAAATATACGGTCTTTAGTGTGTGTATTCTGAAATTAATATTTTTGTATTAAAATTGGTATTCTGAAATTGAAATTCGTATACTGAAATTGGTAATTGGTATAAATTGATTTATAGGGGGTTTTCCCTTACAACTCTCTCTCTCTCTCTCTCTCTCTTTCTCTGTATATATATATATATATATATATATATATATGTGTGTGTGTGTGTGTGTGTGTGTGTGTGTGTGTGTGTGTGTGTGTGTATGTGTGTGTGTGTGTGCTCATAAATTGTTATAGAATACATGCATATATGCAACCCAAAGCAAGTGTTAGATAACATGTAACGGGGGTGAAAAGGTAATAAGTAATCATATAGAAGTTGATTTAGTATAAATTTACACCTGTGTAGATTATAGTAACGAGAACTGCAATAGATAGCCATTGGCTCCTATTTCACGCACCTATTTCCCATCATAAACAAGATGATGGGAAATAGGTGAGTGAAATAGGAGCTAATGGCTATCTATTGTGGTTCTCGTTACTATAATCTAAGAAAATTTAAATTTACACTAAATCAAGTTATACAAGATTACTTATTACCTTTTCACCCTCGTTACTTGTTATATAACACTTGTTTTGGTGGGGTATGTATGCATGCATGTATTCTCATGTGAATGCATTATATAACGGTACTGTAACATGATATAATACTTTTTTATTATCATATATATATATATATATATATATAGAGAGAGAGAGAGAGAGAGATTGTTGAATTGTTTGGGATTTTTGAATTGTTATTGATTGGTGGATTTGAACATTTGGATGGTAATTGAGTTGGTTGGCCTTAGGCATTTCTAATATTTTGCATTATTATTTGAATTGTTGTTCGGGATTCTTGAATTGTTGTTAACTTGTGGATTTGAACATTTAGATGGCCATTGAGTTGGTTGGCCCTAGGCATTTCTAATATTTTGAATTATTATTTGAATAATTGTCTGGGATTATTGAATTGTTGTTGACTGGTGGATTTGAACATTTAGATGGCGATTGAGTTTGTTGGACCTATGCATTTCCAATATTTCGCATTATTATTTGAAATGTTGTTTAAGATTCTTAAATTATTGTTGACTAGGGGATTTGAACATTTAGATGGCCATTGAGTTGGTTGACCCTAAGCATTTCTAACATTCAGGGTTGTGATTCTACCTAATATAAATAAGACAGAAATGAAACATACTATAAATTTTAAAACCTTGTTGTTAAGCAGTTAATAATGCGAAATAAAATATAACTATGTATAAATCATCACTATAAACATTACTACCGAATAAATGAATATACGCTTTTGTTTATACACTTTTACTTATACTAATCCACATGGGGATACGCTTTTTACCCATAGTACGTGATTGTTTGTAGTAGTTGTGATGGGATATCCTAAATACAAAAAGTGGATGGGTGAGACAAATAGACTAGGCGATGTGTTTCACATAGGTGCTAATGAATTTATGAAATACGCAAAGAGATGTCGTAATGATGATGAGTTCACTGTCCATGTGCTATGTGTGGAAATGGCAAGGTGTTTGAGTGAAAAAAAGTTGAACTGCATTTGTTAATATGGGGAATGCAAGATAGTTATCAATTTTGGATTTTTCACGGGGAATCAAAAATCCTTTTGTCCCCGAGCAACCTTCACAAAAACCTTTAATAAGTAGGATAGATGTACAAGGGAAGAAGGACAATGTAGATCATAATATACTAGAAGATTTAGTTAATGATGCGTATGAAGTTCATGAATTTGAAGAAAATGAGGTCACTGATGATGTACAAGGTTCATGTGCTCATGAAGATATTGGGATAAGCCTTAATGATGACTACTAAAGTTTAAAATTTAAGGCGACCTAGTCGTAGTACTATAGATGTGACAAAGATTAAATAACTTTACATGCCATGGTTGGTTTGCATAGTTTGAAGACCCAATATTGTTTATCTTACAATAGCTTGACAAAAAATTTGAATTGGGTGAAGGGTTTACCACCCAAGCAGAATACGCTTCCAAATATCTGTAACACCCCGACTAATTAAATACCGGGTAGCTACTCCTTTATAAAATTAATTCAAAATGCCAAGTTGGCTCAGTTAATAGCATCACTGTCGAAAACATTTTTTGTTTTTTTTTTTTTTACTAACCACCTAGTATTTAAAAAGCAAGTTGCCAAATTTTAATTTAAGTCTGATTAACATGCAACAAATGTAATGAAGAAATAAATAACACCATTCACCATACTGAAGTAAAATGAATAACCATCACAATAGAGTAAATAAAGTCTGGAGGAAACCCCTCACTACAATCCCATAACTGAAATAAATAAACTGAAACAAATACATGCTAAAGTCTGAAAACTGAAATGTAAAAGATGTCTCTAAAGAAATGGGCAACATGCCCTACACTGATAGATAGTGACTCTGGAATCCAAAAGATCGAAGCGTCTATAAGCAAAGTCCCTGTAGCTTCCACAAGCAGCTACAGCTCGACACCTGAATGAGTATCCTATGCTTGGTGTCCCTGTGGCTGGGCACCTAAAATGGTTTTACAAGAAAAAGATTTGAAAAGAAAACGGGTCAGAGCCCGAATGTGGAGTTATATTTTAAAAACCTGCAAGTGCTTTAAAAACATTTAAAACATTAAATGCAAAGTACATGTTAGGACGTGCACTCACATTATATTCTCACCTCTCGTCTAACTGTGCACTCCTAACGCAAGTACCCATCTGTAACTACCCATACCACTAGCTAAGTGACAACATATCTAGCTAGACTGCCGAAAGTCCTACCCATAATACTCGGTCCCATTATCGTAATAACGCTTGTAATTAAAAAGGGATTTAATGTAAACTCAGTTACTAAATATGCCATATATATAAGTATCAGTTAACTCGTTATATAACTCGAAGCAATACCGTAATATGTTCCCAATATTAACAGGAGGATTTCCATTAATTAAATGTATATTATTCACATCATAAATATACGATACAAGCACCCCGCAATCTAAGCTATGGTGCACACATACTCTGCTATCCATCCCGGTACATCACGTACATAAGGATTACATATTCCGAATCTCTCAGGAATAGTTTACCGATAACAACATCACAAATAATGGAGGCGAACACAGTCACCATCACATGGGTCACGCACATACCTACGCTCCCATGGTCAGCGGACTTATTAATATCACAATAAGTCTTTCTATGACCTATGTTCATCGAGGTACCAGTCTATATCCCCACCCCCCGTAGGCACACAAGGATTAGAGGGTCCTAAGCGAACGCAAACCTCCCGTGATAGCAAGTATGGTAGGTATGTCATACACACAATCCATATACCAATACTAAGTAAACACACATCTTAGTAATACCATATTTTAATCGTAGTACTATTCTCATTCTCGTACTAACTCGTAATTATCACTATATATGCTATACCGGTTTATAATCATACGTGCCATAATTAATTCTCACGTCGTAGTGGACACTCACGTCTCGACCCAAACCGTCCATGTAATACAACTCTCGTATGTAAATTTCTCCTCATGAATACCCAAATGTCCCAATCCTATCATTACTATATCTACGGAATGATATCTATATCCTCAAATCAGTTTACGGAACCCAAAAGTCAAAACAGTCCAAAATGTCCCAAACTGCCAGCTCGTTAGAAGTCTCGTTCGAACGAGTGTTCGAACGAGTTTGGACTGTCATCTCGTTAGAAGTCTCGTTCGAACGAGGCTGTTCGAACGAGATCCCAGTTCGTTCGAACGAACTGTCCCTTCTAACGATATCTCGTTCGAACGAGATATAGAACGAAATCCCTACTCGTTAATAACGACTGGTCAACTCGTTAGAAGCTCGTTCGAACGAGTTCGTTCGAACGACCTGGGGTCTGCTTCTAACGAGTGACCAGTTTCGGCCCAGATTTTTCCCCAATTCGTTTTTCACCATTTTTACTCCTCAAACCTCTTCTAAAATTCGTTCCTACAATATATTGAGTTCTCTAATCATCCTCAAACATGCCAAGGTGCTATACTAACATCATTAAAGGGGTTTAATACCTTCTAAACATCATTAAATCACAAGGTTTCTACATAAATTCCCAATTTTCTTCAAGAACATAAACCCTAGATTCTTCTCATCAAAATTTCCCAGATTTTAATCCGTTTATACATCACATAGATATGAAATCTCTGAATTAAATCTTCAAACAATGTTTCTACATGCAAACCTATCCCAAAATTTAAACAACAATCTTCCAATTTCATGGGTTTTCTTTTAACTCTTATATAAGATTGATTAACAATGTTTCTAACATGGAAAAAGCATTCACTGCATAAGGAATGTAATTTAAATCACTTGCCTTGGTTTGATTCCGGATTTGGTGTTGATTTGATGAAGAATTTCTGCAGAATTTCTTCTCTCCAAGCTTCCTCTCTAATGGTGGCTTAAGGTGGCTAGAGTTTGATTTGGGGAAACTTAGAAAACCTAAATGAAAACCTACGTAGCCTTCTAGGTTAATATGGGTTGGTTAATGGGCTTAATGGGTTTAATCCACATCAGATTTACATCTCTAATTTTCGTCACTTTTAATTCCTAAAAATGTAAAATTACCAAAATACCCTTTAAGTTACCGGTATGGCCTAAAAATACCCCGGGAGCCAAACTATACCCCCGGCTAGTGTTTTCTGACTATCTCGACCCTTCCGGACGCGTTGGCGCACTCAAAACGACCATACGGATTATAGATTTTAAATTCACTTTTTATCATCAAAATATAATACCGTGACGCGGCGGTCCCACGCGTCTCAACAAAATTTCTAAAATGCCGTATATAAATCCCACGACAAATTTTATAATACCAAGTACATATATAATCATATATGCACCTAATCAAATACCAATTTGCATCTCATTAGTATTTATAACCCGGATTAATTTCCAATTAATACGCATTTAATTAATTAATCCCAAAAATAAATATAGACAAAAGTACGGGGTATTACATACTTCCCCCTAATAACTGAATTTCGTCCCGAAATTCGAAACTAGAAAGTACCTGCTAAAAATAGCTCTGGATAACGTTCGCGCATCTCATCCTCGCGCTCCCATGTGGACTCCCCGACATTGTGATGTCGCCACTGAACACGCACTAACGGGACTATCTTTGACCGCAGTTTCCTCTCGCTTCGGTCCAAAATAGCAATCGGCCCCTCCTCGTAAGAGCTATCCGGCTGGAGATCGATGTCCTCCACAGTAATGTGAGAATGAGCCAAATCATCTCTAAGGTACTTCCTCAGCGAGGAAATATGGAATACGTCGTGAATCCGATGCAAGTGCTCCGGTAGTCCAAGTCTATACGCAACGGGTCCGATCCGCTCAATAATAGGAAACGGCCCCACATACCTCGGTGCCAACTTCCCCTTCCTCCCGAATCACATAATCCCCTTCATCGGAGAAACCCTGAGCAAAACCTGGTCCCCCACTTGGAACTCCCTGAAAAACCTCTTCGCATCAGCATAACTCTTCTGCCTGTCTTGAGCTACCCGAATGCGACTCCGAATCAACTCAATCCTTGCCGAAGTATCCTGAATCACTTCCGGCCCTAGTAGTTTGTTGTCCCCCACCTCCAACCAACATGCTGGGGAACGACAAGGCCTACCGTACAACGCCTCGAACGGAGCCATGCCAATCGTGAACTGATAGGAGTTGTTGTAAGCAAACTCCACCAGTGGAAGGTACTGCTCCCATCCACCCCCGAAGTCAATAATGCACATGCGTAGCATGTCCTCCAACATCTGATTGGTGCGCTCTGTCTGCCCATCGGTCTGCGGATGATAAGCCGTACTCAACCGCAATTCCGTGCCCATGGCCTCCTGGAAACTCTCCCAAAACCTCGAAACAAATATCTTGTCTCTATCAGACACGATATTTAGGGGCACACTGTGAAGTCTCACAATCTCTGAAATGAAGAGCTGGGCATGCTGTCCCGTAGTGTAGTCAGTCCTTACGGGTAAGAAGTGAGCGACCTTGGACAACCTGTCCACAATTACCCAAACGGAGTCGTGACCCCTCTGCGACGTAGGCAACCCCATGACAAAATCCATGGATATGCTCTCCCACATCCACACCGGAACCTCCAACGGCTGTAGCAATCCTGCCGGTCTCTGATGATCCACTTTTACGAGCTGACAAGTGGCGCATTTCGAGACAAACTCAGCGATATCTCTCTTCATACCGCTCCACCAATATTGCCGTCTCATGTCTTGGTACATTTTATCCCCTCCGGGATGTACCGCGAATCGTGAGCCGTGCGACTCTGCCATCACATCGTGCCGCAATTCTTCCCCTTCCGGAACTACCAATATCCCATTGAAGCGCAATCCCCCGTGTGAGCTAACGGTATAGGATTCGGCTCCCTCTGCTAGCAATCGAACTATCTGCTCCTGACAGAACGAGTCATTGGACTGTGCCCGTACTACCTTCGTGATAATCTGCGGTGTAACGGTCATTACAGACATGAAAGATCGGGCCACTGCATCCTGGTGTCCCAATTCCTTCCACTTAGCTTTCCACACCTCTGCCACCTCATCTGCTGGCCTGCGGCTCAACGCGTCTGCTACCACGTTAGCCTTACCTGGGTGGTACTGGATGTCGAACTGGTAGTCCTTCACAAATTCAAGCCACCTACGCTGCCGCATATTCAATTCCTTCTGCGTGAACAGATACTGTAGTGACTTGTGGTCCGTGAACAGCTGAAACTTCTCCCCCAAAAGATAGTGCCTCCAAATTCGTAAGGCAAATACTACCGCTGCCAACTCCAAATCATGCGTGGGGTAATTCTTCTCATGAGGCTTAAGCTTACGGGAAGCATAAGCTATGGCCTGTCTCTCCTGCTGCAATACACCTCCCAGTCCTTGCAAAGACGCGTCGGTGTAAACCAAATACTCAACTCCCGGTCTCGGCAATGCTAACACAGGTGCTGAGGTCAACTTGTCCTTCAATTCATCGAATGCCAACTAACAGGTTACACTCCAAATGAACGGCACACCTTTACGAGTAAGATGTGTCAAAGGACCTGCTATCTCTGAGAAACCCCGAATAAACCTCCTGTAGTATCCTGCTAGACCCAAGAAACTACGAATCTCTGTTGGTGTCGTGGGCTGTCCCCACTCCCTCACCGCTGATACCTTCCCCGGATCAACTGATATTCCCTGGTCGGAAATAATGTGACCCAAGAACTGGACTTCCTTCAACCAAAACCCGCACTTCTCGTATTTTGCATACAACTCGTTCTGACGAAGTGTCTGCAAAACCTTCCTCAAATGCTCGACGTGCTCCTCCTCTGTCTGAGAGTAAACCAGAATGTCATCAATGAAGACAATGACAAACTGATCTAGGAAATCTCTGAACACCCTGTTCATCAAGTCCATAAACACTGCTGGAGCGTTGGTCAAGCCGAAAGGCATAACCCGAAACTCATAAGAACCATATCTCGACAAGAACGTAGTCTTCGAGACGTCCTCCTCCCTGATACGCAACTGATGGTATCCCGACCTCAAGTCAATCTTCGAGAAGAAAGAAGCTCCTCTCAACTGGTCGAACAAGTCATCGATTCGAGGCAACGGATACTTATTCCGTATAGTGACCTTATTCAACTCTAGGTAGTCCATGCACAATCTCAGTGAACCATCTCTCTTCTTCACAAACAAAACTGGAGCGCCCCAAGGTGAGGTACTCCTGCGAATAAAGCCCTGCCCTAACAGATGCTCTATCTGATCCCTTAGCTCTCGCATCTCAGCTGGAGCCATACGGTACGGTGCACGTGCTATAGGTCTCGTACCCGGTAGCAAATCTATAACGAAGTCTATCTCCCGACTGGGCGGTAAGCCTGGTATCTCCTAAAACACATCTGAATACTCCCTGACAACCGGGATCGAATCCAAAGGAATCACAATCTCCTTAGAGGTATCCTCCTCTATGTAATACAGATGAGCGGTCGATCCTCCCTCTGGGCGAGGCATCGCCACTATAAACATCTCTTGCCCCGGAATGGCAAAAACAATGCTCCCGCTGAAGCAATCAATCATGGCCCTATATGCTCCGAGCCAATCCATACCGATGATCACATCGTGAACATGCATGTCTAACACTAACATGTCTGCAGGCAATACCAAACCACCGATCTCTACCCCCACTCCCCGGCATATAAAGGAAATAAGTGACCCACTCCCTAATGGTGAGTCGACACACGTCACTGTGCTCTCTGCCGTAGCTAACAACCCTAAACCTTTCGCAAAGTGTGTAGCTATAAAACAGTGTGTAGCACCCGTATCAAATAACACCCGACCCATAGTGCCATGGATAGGAAACGTACCCTCGATCGCGGGCGGTGCCTGTGGAACTGCAGCCTGGTGAACGTTGTAGACACGTACATACTGCAGCTGCCCCTGCTGAGCTGGGACTGCTGGAATGGGTGGCAATGCTGCCATCTGTGGCGGTGCGGGAAGAGAGGCGGGAAACATAGGCCTCTGTGGCTCCTGGCGAGCACCCTGCTGCTGCTGCTGTGGGGCCCTGCCCCTATCAGGACAATCCTGCTTCTTATGGCCAGTCTTGGCACAAGTAAAGCACTTCCCTGGGAAGTTCCCTCCCCTCTGCCCCTGCTGTCCCCGGCCCTGGTGGCCGTTACCATTCCTCCCTTGGCCCTGCTGGCCCTGATGAAACTGTTGCCCATTCTGCCCCTGTTGGCCCTGATGGCCGTTTGGACCCTGATGGCCCTGACGGAAACCTCCCTGTCCCTGCCTGTAGTTCCCTGATCGGAACCTCTTATTATCCCCCTGCTGGGTACCCTGCTCATTCTGTCTCTGCCCCTGACCGGTTTGTGCCCCGCTGGCACCATGTCCTCCAGTCCTGCCCTGATGGCTAGACTCCCCCGACCGCTTGCCCTCGGCCATATGAAAACGGTGGTCTTGGCAGTGCAATAATGCAGCGTTAACCACATAAGAATACGTGGCCAACGATAGGTTCCCTAGTAGATGCTGACGGATCCTCCAATTCAACCCGTCGGTGAACTTCTCTATCTTATTCTTCTCTGTTGGAATCTCGTCTGGAACGATATTCAACAGGTTAGTGAACTCGGCCTCATATTCGGCCACTGTCTTGCCCTCCTGCTTCAAACTCATCAGCTTCCTCCTCATCTCTGTATGAACTGCGGACGGAAAGTACTTGCGGTCAAACCGCACCCAGAACTCAGGTATCCCTCTCCTCCGCGGTGGTAATAGACTCCCACCACTGTAATGCAGATCCCACTAGCTTGAAAGTAGCTAACACCTGTTTCTGAATATCAGTGCACTCATGCATCCTCAAATGCCTCTGTATGTCCTTCCTCCATTGGCTCGAGACTACCACGTCTGAGCTACCTGCAAACTCTGGCGGATGCGCTTTCTGAAAAGCGTCTCGTACACGCTCCCAAGCAGACGGGAATGCATTAACCTGTGCTGGCGTGACAACCGGCGCCTGAGGCGGTGCCTGCTGAATCACGGCAATCGCGGCATTTACCGCTTGGGCTACTATAGCAGCAACCTTAGCGGCGTTCATCATGCCCTGAACTGGAGCGGGCTGGGGTTCGGGCATTGCATTCCTGGGAACTCGTCGTGCACGTCGTGGAGGCATCTGAAATAAGAACAAAGTTTATAAGTCCGCAGTTTATAAACTTAAAATAGCTGAAGAACGAAGCATACACAAAAAGAGTACAACAGTCCTAAAATATAGGGCTCTATATCAAAGAAACGTAGCAGAAACATAATAGCCGTACAGATCCTAAAGGACACTAGAACCTGATGCTCTGATACCACCTGTAACACCCCGACTAATTAAATATCGGGTAGCTACTCCTTTATAAAATTAATTCAAAATGCCAAGTTGGCTCAGTTAATAGCATCACTGTCGAAAACATTTTTTTTTTTTTTTTTTTTTTACTAACCACCTAGTATTTAAAAAGCAAGTTGCCAAATTTTAACTTAAGTCTGATTAACATGCAACAAATGTAATGAAGAAATAAATAACACCATTCACCATACTGAAGTAAAATGAATAACCATCACAATAGAGTAAATAAAGTCTGGAGGAAACCCCTCACTACAATCCCATAACTGAAATAAATAAACTGAAACAAATACATGCTAAAGTCTGAAAACTGAAATGTAAAAGATGTCTCTAAAGAAATGGGCAACATGCCCTACACTGATAGATAGTGACTCTGGAATCAAAAAGATCGAAGAGTCTATAAGCAAAGTCCATGTAGCTTCCACAAGCAGCTACAGCTCGACACCTGAATGAGTATCCTATGCTTGGTGTCCCTGTGGCTGGGCACCTAAAATGGTTTTACAAGAAAAAGATTTGAAAAGCAAACGGGTCAGAGCCCGAATGTGGAGTTATATTTTAAAAACCTGCAAGTGCTTTAAAAACATTTAAAACATTAAATGCAAAGTACATGTTAGGATGTGCACTCACATTATATTCTCACCTCTCGTCTAACTGTGCACTCCTAACGCAAGTACCCATCTGTAACTACCCATACCACTAGCTAAGTGACAACATATCTAGCTAGACTGCCGAAAGTCCTACCCATAATACTCGGTCCCATTATCGTAATAACGCTTGTAATTAAAAAGGGATTTAATGTAAACTCAGTTACTAAATATGCCATATATATAAGTATCAGTTAACTCGTTATATAACTCGAAGCAATACCGTAATATGTTCCCAATATTAACAGGAGGATTTCCATTAATTAAATGTATATTATTCACATCATAAATACACGATACAAGCACCCCGCAATCTAAGCTATGGTGCACACATACTCTGCTATCCATCCCGGTACATCACGTACATAAGGATTACATATTCCGAATCTCTCAGGAATAGTTTACCGATAACAACATCACAAATAATGGAGGCGAACACAGTCACCATCACATGGGTCACGCACATACCTACGCTCCCATGGTCAGCGGACTTATTAATATCACAATAAGTCTTTCTATGACCTATGTTCATCGAGGTACCAGTCTATATCCCCACCCCCCGTAGGCACACAAGGATTAGAGGGTCCTAAGCGAACGCAAACCTCCCGTGATAGCAAGTATGGTAGGTATGTCATACACACAATCCATATACCAATACTAAGTAAACACACATCTTAGTAATACCATATTTTAATCGTAGTACTATTCTCATTCTCGTACTAACTCGTAATTATCACTATATATGCTATACCGGTTTATAATCATACGTGCCATAATTAATTCTCACGTCGTAGTGGACACTCACGTCTCGACCCAAACCGTCCATGTAATACAACTCTCGTATGTAAATTTCTCCTCATGAATACCCAAATGTCCCAATCCTATCATTACTATATCTACGGAATGATATCTATATCCTCAAATCAGTTTACGGAACCCAAAAGTCAAAACAGTCCAAAATGGCCCAAACTGCCAGCTCGTTAGAAGTCTCCTTCGAACGAGTGTTCGAACGAGTTTGGACTGTCATCTCGTTAGAAGTCTCGTTCGAACGAGGTTGTTCGAACGAGATCCCAGTTCGTTCGAACGAACTGTCCCTTCTAACGATATCTCGTTCGAACGAGATATCGAACGAAATCCCTACTCGTTAATAACGACTGGTCAACTCGTTAGAAGCTCGTTCGAACGAGTTCGTTCGAACGACCTGGGGTCTGCTTCTAACGAGTGACCAGTTTCGGCCCAGATTTTTCCCCAATTCGTTTTTCACCATTTTTACTCCTCAAACCTCTTCTAAAATTCGTTCCTACAATATATTGAGTTCTCTAATCATCCTCAAACATGCCAAGGTGCTATACTAACATCATTAAAGGGGTTTAATACCTTCTAAACATCATTAAATCACAAGGTTTCTACATAAATTCCCAATTTTCTTCAAGAACATAAACCCTAGATTCTTCTCATCAAAATTTCCCAGATTTTAATCCGTTTATACATCACATAGATATGAAATCTCTGAATTAAATCTTCAAACAATGTTTCTACATGCAAACCTATCCCAAAATTTAAACAACAATCTTCCAATTTCATGGGTTTTCTTTTAACTCTTATATAAGATTGATTAACAATGTTTCTAACATGGAAAAAGCATTCACTGCATAAGGAATGTAATTTAAATCACTTGCCTTGGTTTGATTCCGGATTTGGTGTTGATTTGATGAAGAATTTCTGCAGAATTTCTTCTCTCCAAGCTTCCTCTCTAATGGTGGCTTAAGGTGGCTAGGGTTTGATTTGGGAAAACTTAGAAAACCTAAATGAAAACCTACGTAGCCTTCTAGGTTAATATGGGTTGGTTAATGGGCTTAATGGGTTTAATCCACATCAGATTTACATCTCTAATTTTCGTCACTTTTAATTCCTAAAAATGTAAAATTACCAAAATACCCTTTAAGTTACCGGTATGGCCTAAAAATACCCCGGGACCCAAACTATACCCCCGGCTAGTGTTTTCTGACTATCTCGACCCTTCCGGACGCGTTGGCGCACTCAAAACGACCATACGGATTATAGATTTTAAATTCACTTTTTATCATCAAAATATAATACCGTGACGCGGCGGTCCCACGCGTCTCAACAAAATTTCTAAAATGCCGTATATAAATCCCACGACAAATTTTATAATACCAAGTACATATATAATCATATATGCACCTAATCAAATACCAATTTGCATCTCATTAGTATTTATAACCCGGATTAATTTCCAATTAATACGCATTTAATTAATTAATCCCAAAAATAAATATAGACAAAAGTACGGGGTATTACAATATCTATCCTACTATAAAGAACGGTTTGAAAGGTTTGGGAATGAAGTATAAATTAACCCATGCTTATGTGTATGACTGCATACTATACCGAAAGGAGTATAAAAATTTCGATCGGTGTCCGGTATGCGATGAACCTAGATATTTGCAATCTACTGGCAAGAAGGCACAAACTCAAAAGTTCCTCAAAGAGTGTTGAAATATTTTCCCGTTAGGCCTAGATTGAAGTGGTTTTTCACAGTCCCATGGATAGCGGAGGCAATTACTTAGCATGCTAAGGCAAAAGTAAGGGATAATCTCATGTGTCATCCTATTGGTTCTATAATGCTCAAGAACAGCGTAACATTCGTTTGGCAATATCAACAGATGGTTTCTATCCATTTTTGAAATCTAAGCCCTAATCAGAGTGTATGGCCAGTGATCCTAAAACCACTCAACCTCCCTCCTTCACAGTGTATGATATCTGAATTTTTTATACTATCTTTATCGATACTTGGGCCAAAGGCACCAAGTGGGTACATCGATGTCTACTTGACTCTTTTAGTAGAAGAATTAAACGAGTTTTGGTAAGAGGGTGTTCAAGAATTTGAATCTTTTAAAAAATAACAGTTTACGCTGAAAGCTATGTTAATGTGGGCAATTCATGATTTTCTAGCTTATGGGACATTATCCGGTTATGTAGTACATGGTTATTTGGGGTTTCCTATTTATGGAGACGAGACTGAGCCTCTGCGTCTCATCGATAGCGGAACAAATATATACCATTGCCATAGGAGGTTTTTACCCACCCACCCACCCCCCACCCCCGATCATAGTTTTACATTTGACAAAGGTTCCAATTTTTTACTGGGCGGGGTTTAACATAGGCTATCTTCGAGAAAACTTTCAAGTTTATAAATTAAAAGTAAATCTTCTAATTGTGGCCCTAATATTCCATGTAAGAATCCTAAATTTAGGAATGTCAAATATAAGAAGACCCCAACTAGGAATGAAAGTGAGACAAGAAATGCATGGTTTAGGAGGCAAATTTTATTTGACTTGCTTTATTGGAAGAATAACCCGGTGCGCATGGTCCATCATCCTACATGTGCTATAGAGTCTAACCAGTAGTGTGGATAACTTGGTATCTCCTACCGAATATCAATCCATTTTAGATGATAACCCAAATTTGAAATAATTTTTAGATTTGTAATAAGTATTCCAATTATTTGAAGCAATGCTTAGTTTGCTTTATGATATGGATTTGTATTCCTCTAATGTCGCTAACTTGTATTCTCTTTGAGATTTATTTATATCGGGCGACAGTTTAATGCTTTTATTCATTTGGATTTGATCAGTTCTGGTGAATTTGAATTAAAATTGGTGGGTTGGTTATTGAATATGTACTTTGGCTCTTACTCAGTTTAACTATTAATTCTTAGTCAGTGACATGATCCGAATTTGAAACAATCTTTAGATTTGTAATAAGTATTCCATTTATTTGAAACACTGCTTAGTTTGGTTGATGATATGGATTTGTATTCTTATAATGTCGTTAACTTGTATTCTTCTAGTGCCTTAATTTATTTTGATTTTAGTCAATTAAATGTTTTTATTCATTTAGATTTGATCATTTTCTCATATACATGTTTGTACTAATAACAACAATTTTTCTAGGAAATGACTTCATCAGGGCATCACGGTAGCAAAGGCGAGGAAGGCTCGACTATCACTAGTCCCCCAAAATGGGGCAAATTGGGGTCGGGCATCAAGAACAAGACGGTCATACTGTCTAGAGCTCTAGAGTTGCTCAAAATGATCGTTGGCCCGGGGTACACGAATTGGAGGAAGGTGCCACAGGAGCTCAAGATTGCCATCTGGGGGGCACTACAGGTAGTTACTCACTTTATTTTTATTTTGTATTTATATTTATGTTTATATATTTATTTTATTATATTTTATAATTTAAATACAGCCAACACTTAATTTCTTGTTAGTTTGTATTTGTTTGACTGGAACAATTCGGCATGTCCCCACATGTCGTCGAGTCCACGTTCAAACAATTGAGAGATCAATATAAAACGTGGAAGAAAAATATGCGGGCACAGTACTTTGGGCAGGATCGAGGTCCATATTGAGGGTCCGTGATACCATACCGTCGAAGGAGCCGATCTCATTGGCACAGTGCCAGTAGTTTGTTGACAATGAGATCCAGGAGTGACAGTTGACATCTCATCAATAAAGGAGGGCAAACCTGGAGAAAAAGGTTGACGTGCACTACTCCGGGCGTACGTCTTATGCCGAGGTGGAGCATAGGATGGTAAGTTTTTAATTTTCTTTCATTTTAGTTTTATGTTATTCTAATTTAGCATTACTTTGCATTACTTACTAATTTTGCATTATTTTATTTCAGGAAAAGGGGTCGTGTCCCTCGGGGTAGGCCATATAGGCTCGATGCCTATGTTGCAATTCAGACGAAGAAGGGAAAGGATACGGAGTTGTCCCCGAGCGTGGCAACCACGATTGTAAGTTATAAAAATATCTTAAAATTGTTTTACTTTTTTCATTACATTATAATTTTTTATTAACTTAACTAATCATGTACTTTTTGTCATTTCAGGAAAAGCTTAAGGCAGTACAACTTCCAGTCTGATGCCGATAAGGCATCTGTGGCTACGGACGCACTAAGCTAAGCTCTCGGGGTGGATCACAAGGGGAGGACAAATGGGGTGAGCACTCGAGTGGGGAAGTCGAGGATCATCGAGATTAGGATGAGCAACAGTGGGTTGCATCGTAAAATGGACACCCATAGAGATAAGTTAGAAGGTTAGAGGTGATGGTCCTCAATATGTTTGAGTACATTAAGCATAAGTTGGGGTCTACCTCATCTAAGGGCGGTAAGGGGAAGGCGGTAAACGAGGATGCCACTGCTCTGCCTCTCTCACCCTTTCACCGATACGCGCCCACTCGCCACCTGCATATGAACCATTTGCCACATGGACCCCATCGAACATCCTATGTCAACAACGGGTTGGCCGAGTGTGTATTTAATAGACCTCTTTGGTGGCACGCCGATAGCTAGAGGATTGAGGGACCCAGACACACACTCGTGTAGTGTGGTTCATCGACATGTGTTATAAGATATTGAGGCAAAGGTTCGGGTCACGAATATTGTGCCTGGAAGAGAGAATGCACCTTTGTGGTTGGAAGAGCAATACGATTTTCGGTGAATTGATGGACGTATCGATTCATATGTAGTGTAGCCTACCTTCCTTTTCAAACGTATTCAAAACTCAAGCCCTTGACATTATTTGTATTTATTTTATTTGAATATTGAATATTGAATGTTGGATATTATTTGTATTTATTTGATTTAAATATTGAATGCTAGTTGGTTATAAATATTTGTTGGTTAATTCATTAGTAGTTTTGATGAATTTTTGAATTTTTCTTGATATATATATTGTTTGAACAGGTTTAAATATGCTGTAACTGTAATACCCCGTATTTTTATGCTATATTAAATTGGGGATTTATTAAATTGAATGTGAATGATTTATTTAATAAAAACCCAGAAATTAATTATGTCATAATTATTAACGTGACAAGAGTTAGTAATTATGGGAAATTGGTTGAATATTACTAATGAGAAAAGTATTATATTGTATTGGTTATATTGAATGTCATGAGTGAATTAAATGACGATTCCGGAAATTTAAGTCGGAACGTGCTCGTGTCACGTCGGGATTAATTTTGTTAAATAAAAAGTAAATATTTTATAAGTTGCCCGTATGGTCATTTTGAGTGCGCCAACGCGTCCGGTAGGGTCGAGATAGTCAAAAAAGTGTACCCGAGGGTGTAGTTTGGGTCTCGGGGCATTTTTAGGCCTAATTAGTATCCCGGGAGGGCATTTTAGTCATTTTACATAATTGGGTAATTAAACCCACGAATTTCAGCAGCTGCTATATCAGACAACTAGGTTAGTCTTTTAGGGTTAGAATATTCAGAAAACAAGTGACGGCCATTGGAGAAGAGAGGAGAGAGCTCCAAGGCAATTCAAGGCCAAAAAGTCACCGGTTTGCACCGCCGCCACCACCATCACGCAGATCGCGAGACAAGGAACGCAGCCATACCAAAATCAGCCGTGAATCAGAATACCAAAAATCCCAGGCAAGTGTTTAACTTGCTATTTTCGTTGGTGCAATCTTCATATTAGTCTAGGAATGATTTGTGATGAAAACTATGGAAGAAAACCCAATTTATGATAGGAGAATCCATGTAGTAATGATTTATATGTTGATTCTGGAAACCCTTGCCATGTAGAGGAAATAAACCAAGAAATTTTGATGATCATAAGAAAGAAATTCTGGAGAAAGATTTGTTAGAAAACTGTTTAAGAAAATTCTAGGGTTCTTGATATTTGGATATAATTTTAGGTTGAAAGTCCCTGTTTAAAATCAGAATAATCATCTGGTATATTGTTATAATGTTAGTAGTAGAATTCTGGGATGATTGGAACTTGAAAATATGGATTTGGTGTAATTTTGGTGATGAAACCCGTAACTGCATTCTGCAGAATTTTTCCCAGACCTGCTTGATCGATCGATCGAGCCCAGAGCTTTGATCGATCGAAGGTTCGATCGATCGAGCCCCAGACCTCGATCGATCGACCCCTCCTGGCAGACTCTTATTTCCCTTGTTTACTTAGTTAAATTGAATTTACCGTGAAATAATTCTTAGGTATCCTTAATGAAATGTTTTGGGAGATAGGAAAGACCAGTAGGACATTTGAATAAGTGTTGGGAACTTTATTATAAGACGAGAATCTTGATTTTTGGATAATTATATAATGAACGATGAAACTACGTATTTCAAGTGAGAGAATGCAGCGAATAGCTACGGTAGTAAATAGAGGTATACCTACTGAATTTTCCTACTTGGAAGGATAGAGTCAACGAATGTCACGTATTAAGTGAGAAAACCATTCGAGTTAAGGTTAGATATGAAACCTTATACGTCATTCAAAATAATGTAAAATTAAGGATAAATAGTATAATTATGGGTGACGAAAGGAACCTATATTAATATGATAAAGTGGTATATTTATATGATTGTGTGTACATATTATATACTTGTGAAAATCATGCCCACGCTACTTGCTATCCCTGAGGTTACCGCGCTGGGACAAGTCTTATCTCGATGGGACCTTTATGGGGGATATTGACTTGTACCCTAGAAGATAGATATCCTTGGTACAGGCTATCGATGTGATAGTTCAGACGGTCCTAAGAGACGCAGGCATGTGCCATCCTCTTAGAGACTTGTAATCTATTCTTCGCCTCAATATTGTTTGTGTATTTATGTTAATACAATTCGAGAGTGATTGCGATTGTATTCCCCTTAAAATGAGTGATATGGGGTTTTGGATAGTAGAGTATGCCCGCACCATAGTTTATTTGGGGTGCTGTTATTATATATATATATATATATATATATATATATATATATATATATATATATATATATATATATATATATATATTATACGAGTAGTTAATATATATGGAATCCTGAAATTTGGAACTACCTACTGTGAATTGATATGTAGGATATGGTTGATGACTCAAATTGTAAATACTTGTTTCGAGAAAGTATAATATGTCACTGGAAAACTTTATGGACTAATAAAGTTAAAAATGAGAACTTTGGTTATGTGTTTGAAAGATTCTTTTCAAACAATTGTATCGTTAAATTTTGAATCCTGCGATATACCTAAGATAAGTTTAACCATTGGGAAAAGGATAGCGTATTCTATGATGAAATAAACCGTTGGGAAGGCTAGTGCGATAGGTGTGCACATTAGAAGAGAGGTGAGTATTTCTCAAGAGAGTGACGCACTAATATATTGTTGCATTGGCCTGTATCAATTTAAATACTTGCTAAACGTACTTTAAAATCAAACACACTTTCGGGCTCTGACCCGTTTCTTTTTCTCTCTCTCTCTCTCTCTCTTGTATATATATGTATGTATTATAGGTGCCCAGCCACAGGGACGTCTTGATTAGGATCTCTTGGAAGGAACGTGCTGCAGCTTAGGTGGGAGTTGCAGGTCTCTTTATTAGACGACTTCGTTCATTCGGATCCACTCTTAGTACTTTCATTTAGTTGGGCATGTGTCGCCCTTTCCATTATTTCATTTGTTATTGGGACATTTATATTTCAGTTGTTTCCAGTATTGTTCTATGGGATTTATTCAGTTTGAATTTGTGACTTTTGTTTTCATATGTTGTCATTCGATTGACGAATGTATTATATTACTTGGTTTACTGTGATGTGATTCTTAATTGTAGAAATGTTGTTTTTAAATAAATAAATCTTTTTCTTTAATTAAAATTTGGAAAGTATGTATGAAAATGGTTTTGACACTTAGCTTAATTATTTAGGGTGTTAAATTGGAAAATGTATTTTTATCGACAGTGATGCTGAGAATGAACCAACTGTTTACCTTGATTTAGTTTAATAAAGGAGTGATCGCCCGGTATTTAATTAGGCGGGGTGTCACAGTAACATGTTAAAATATACTGGTGGACAGTGGCAGTGGACATACTTCCCAGCAGGTTTTTATTAATTTTATCGAGAATTGTCTCGAACTTTGAATGTGACAAGTTTGTGACAATTTTTCCTTTGTCGCGGACTTCTCATGGTCAAAGTCCATGACAAGTTTAATTATTATCACGAACTTTGACCGTGACAAGTCTGCGACATAAACATTGTCACCCCAATTCTTGTCATAGGTTTTCACCATGACAAATCTGCCTTGTCACGGTTTTTTACCGTGACAACTAGGCATTTTGGGTGTAGTGAACGGTGTTTCATAGATCCTTCAGTTGAACCCTAGAAAAACCTTCCAAATAGAGCTTTAATCTTATGAGTTACTTGCTTTTAAGGATGAAAGGCAAGTAGAGTATCCACTCGAATAGCAATAAGGACACTCTAATTGAGTACTACCTCCCCCCCATAGATAAAAGTGTAGATTTCCATGCACTTAGATCCAATATATTCTTCTGAACAAGATCTTCAAAGTGAGATATCTTCTTTCTACCTGCAAATAAAGGACAACCCAAATATAAAATAGGTAATTTTTTATTAGTGACACCAGTGGAAATTTTGATTTTTTGGGCAGAAGCTGCAGAGATTGTTTTGGATAGGAACATTTGGAATAAAGCAATGCTGATTTTTTTACCAGCAACCATCTTATATTCTTTGATATCCTCCATAATTGACTTTAAATCCTTATTAGCCCCCAAAGAAAAAATGATAACATCATCGGCATAGGCAAGGTGATTGAATTTGGGACAACCAATTGGCATTTTAAAACCGATCTGTTTAGGAAGAAAATAGTTAAGATTTCTAGATAAATACTCAACCATTATAATAAAGAGGTTAGGTGATAGAGGATCACCTTGCCTCAAACCTCTAGTATCTTTAAAGAAATGAGTGCCATTAATGATCATAGAAAATTAGCAATTAGAGATAAGCCTCCAAACCAAATCAATCCAAGTATTAGAGAAACCAAATCTTCTTATAACACGGATTAAAAACATCCAAGAAATCCTGTCATAAGCTTTAGCCAAATCTAACTTTAGCCCCACTTTTCCTCCAAAAATTATATTGTGAATTATAAACACCATTTCTTGAGCTAGGATAGTATTTTCAATCATATCTCTACCCTTTAAGAACCCACTATGATTAGGAGATATGATCAAAGGAAATATTTCATTCAATCTATTATATAGGATTTTAGAGATGATTTTGTTGATAAAGTTCACTAAACTTATAGGTATGAAATCAGAGAAACTTTTTGGAGATTGAACCTTGGGGATTATGGCAATTAAAGTGGAAAAGATGTTTTTAGGTATAGAAGCAACTAAGAAAAAACTTTGAATAACAGCTACCACATCTCTTCCAATAATATTCCAAAATTCCACATAAAACACTCCATGAAAACCATCTAAGCTAGGAAAACTGTTTGGATTCAACTGCTTAACCACTTTAAAAATTTATTCCTTTTCGGGTATAGAGCATAATCTAGAGTTGATATCATGGGAAATTAGATTTAGGATCACCCCCAAAAAATGATCATGTATTGATATGGTTAGAACATCTTCTTGTCTGAATTGATCTTTAAAAAATGAATGGCTACCTTTTGAATGTCAACCTCTCTAATATAAGAATTCCACTCTAGATCTTTGATTTGAAAAATCACCAATTGTCTTCTTCTGGATTTAACTGAGCTATGAAAGAAATAGGTGTTTCTATCACCCTCTTTTAGGAACTTCTCTTGAGCCTTTTATTTCCAGTAAAGGTCTTCAATTTGAAAGTTCTTTATAATGTAAGCCTTTTCCAGGCAAAGGTTCTCTCTATTTATCTAAGAAGGATCTATGTCAAAGGCCATTTTCATGGCTAAGAGGTTGTCCTAAGCCAACCTAGATTCTTTGAAAATATCCCCAAACATAAGTCTTCTCCAAGAAGATAGCTTAGATTTATTCTCTTAAATTTTAATCCTATATAAATAAAAGGATTAGGATGATCAATACAGTGCCAAGATCGAGACACAACATTATGAATATCTGGATTATTAAGCTAGAATTTTTGGAATTTGAAGGATTTGTGTTTCAGGTCAAGAGGATTTCTAATTGTAAGTAACAAGGGATGATGGTCATACACAAGTCTATTAAGGTGTTGAACTTCCAAAACACCTAAGTTAAGGGCATCCCGATTAGAAAACACTTGGTCTACTCTACACCAGATCTTGTCTGCCCCTCCCTTTTATTTAACTAAGTGTAATTTGAGCCTATGAACCCAAGATCATACATCTCATTCACTTCTATAGATTTTGATAATTCCAAAGCAGTTTCAATATCTATCATATTGCCTCCTTCCTTCTCAGAACTGTTAAAAACCACATTAAAATCTCACAAAATTACCCATGGGGATGTAGTGAAATTATTACTTAAAAAATTCCATAATTACCATCTTTCAACCTTAGTATTCTTAGCATAAATGAAAATATCTCTGACCATAGTGTTTCTGATCAAGAAAGATAGAGTAATGACTTGTTCCATATTAGAAATCAATTGACAATTTAAAACTTCTTTAGCAAAGCACCAAATCTTTCTATATGAATTTGCAAAGTATGTATCAAGGCCTAATTTTATTATGAAAGTTTCAAGATTATGAACCTTAAGCTTGGTCTCCAACACAACTAGAATAGGGGGGCTGATGATGTCTTAAAAATATTTTAATCCTTTCGATAGCACCCTTTTTATAGAGCCCTCTAATATTCCAAATGATTGCACTAATCATTTGGGGTATTTGAGAGAGGAAGTTTTTGAATGAGACCTAAGAAGTCTCGTATTAGGTTAGGTGGTGTTAGGTCCTTCACATTTATGCTTCTGATTCAACTTGGTGTTATTCACTACATTGGTTCCCCCCTTAAAATGGGTATTTGTACTTGTCACTACCTTAATTGTCATTAAACATGTTACCTTCAAGTCTGCCCCCTACACTAGGCTTGCCTTGATCATTATTATCCTCTAAAACCACAAATGATTTTGAGGATTTTTCAGGAGTACTGAATACATAATGGGTATTGGGAGATTGATGAATCTCACATTCTTCTTCCTCTTCAATAGGACTATCTTCCTTCTCAAAAGGCATAGTATCCTCACAGGATTCCAAATGAGTTTTTGTTGAACACCTTTCTACCTCATCATTTGAGACTAAAGGCCCTTCTTCCAACTGTGGTTTCTTCTTAAAAAATTACTAATATTTTGTTGATGACCTGCATGTTCATAGATAGGTTCCTTAGTGAAACTTTTACTGATATTAGCTTCTTGAACACCCTCCACTTGAGAAGGATTCTTAACACTATCCTTATTTAAAGTCTTTATCACCCAATCTTTAGTTCCATCTTTCCTCCTTATCATTTGATAAGGCTTCTTTGTTGGCTTTTCTAGAGGTTGAACTCCTCAAAATAAACAAGATTCTTCCTTATGACCTTTTCTTGCACAGTTGAAGAAATATGGGGGAATGTCTTCATATTCAAAATGCTACCAAAAACTCATGGAAGTGTCGTTATTGGAAATCCAAATTCTTTTATGAAGAAGCTTTTATAAATTCACTTCAATGAAAACCCTAGCCATTCTAAGACTGCCAAGAGATGTAGTTGCACTATCCATTTTCAAAGACACCCAAGTTGTAGTATAGATCGAGAAAAGACTTTCTTTGTTGTAAAGATGTGTAGCCAATAATAGAAGGCTAACCCAAATAGGAACCAAGGTCATTTCACAACTTGGATGAAAATCATTTGTCCACTTAAAGACTCTCATAGGGAAACAATTAGCATACCACGTGGATCTCATCCAAAGTCTAAAGAAATATTATTCATTGAATAATCTGATAGTGACATGATTTTGGTCAATCAAGCCTACATTGAATGTTGGTTTCCCCATAGTTGTTAACATCTTCCTTATACCTTCCAAAGGAGGTTGACCGTGAGTGACCTAGCAGCAAATGTTTGAAATAAGGTGAGATTTTTTGTAAATAATCATTGTCTAGGAAGAGAGCAGGTTCACCTTTGAAGGAGGTAACCTCATGCAAACATACTGGTATTTTTAGAGGAAACAATAACCATCGCAGATGATTTTAAAAGTGAAGGTCTTGCAGAGCTGCTACGTAGAGAGATAGGTTTAGGATGGGCAGGGTCAAGAGGGTGGTATTATACCTCTAAGGAGGAGGTAGGTCGAGCCTCCATGAAAACCCTAGAAAGGTTTGTGAGAGAGAGAGAGAGATAGAGGTTCTCCCAGTCAAGTCCATATGGTGACTTCCACTTCGATAGTTCCCAGGGGTGCCATATAATAGTCATTATTTTCTCTTTATTCTAATATAAAAGATCTTTATTATGTTAAAAGTTAATTTTTTGTCTTTTATCCGCTATTAAAATATTATTACCTTGAAGTTAGTTTCCATTGGAGTGGGTCACACCTCACTCTTTTAGTATACTAATAGACCCCAATATCACTACCCTCTTACATTTGGCGACTCTGCTGGGGAGGTATTATTGTTGTCGTTGATAAAGAAGCTTATAATGTTTCAAAGTAGTTGGTTTTTAAAGAAACTTCGAGTGGAAATGGAGTCCATAGAAACCAAACCACTAGTGAAGATGTTGTGGTTACTAGAGCAATGGTCATGCCCCTTTTGTGGTCTAGGCAAGCACCTCAGCAGCTCCGTCACTGAACAGGGTGACCTCTCGAGAAATTTTTTGAATTTATGAGGAAGATAAATGTGGATGTGGCCAGTTTGGGCCAATTTTTCATCATGCTAAGGGCGGCTCCTGTTGGAAGAGCAGGCATAGCAGAGGTGGTGTCAACTAGATGAGTGGCGGTTAAGAAGGTCTCAACTCTTTTGAGCTCGCTAGAAATGAAAAAAGTGGAGACGGAGGAATCTCCTTCCAAGGATGTTACGATGGAAGAGTTGAAAAGGCTTATCTCACTCTAAAGAGAATCACATTTCATATTTAAGGAGTTTAAAAACCATTATACAAACAGCGTCAATGAGAAACCATACCCCAAGGGGTATGTTTCGCCAAAGTTCATGAAGTTTAATGGTAAAGGAGAAAATCCTAGAGAGAACTTTATGAGGTTTGTTGAATACCCTGGCATTCATGGCAATAATTAAGAGTTCACCCGAGGGGTTCATGAAGTCCAGGTTGCTGTAAATTTGTGTGGATGGATTTCTCAAGGCGAACAAAGTCCACTTGATCAATGAAATATAAGAAGTCACTTTTAACGAGTTTACCCGAGCTGGAAGAAATATAGCCATGATTATTAAGCCAAAACCTCAAGGTTGGAGAGCACAAATGACACTACCAATAGGAAGATTTCAATTCATATCGTGACAAACGGTGAAATACATCAAAAGAATCCCCAAATAAAGGAAATGGGGCTAAGAGTGGGTCCAAGAACAATGCCACAGGTAAGAGAAAGTTTGGAGGCGATGTTCTGCCACCGTTGCCATGCAGTGTGGAGGAGGATATGAATTGTTGTTAGACTTTGGTGCGTGAGGAGGTTACTGATCCTCCTCACTCTAACGATCAAGTACCATCAGTTGGGGAGAAAGAAGGCATAAAATTTTATGAGTTGCACCAGAGAGTGCAGTATGCTACAAAGGATTGTTATTATCTGCACTGAATAATAGGTGAGAAAGTCACGAATGGAACCTTAGAGATCCCACCTATGGATGTTAATGAGAACCCACTACCATCCCATCTCTAGGATTCAACTAACATAGTGGCAATGCGTGACTAGGATGACATGTTTAAGTTTGAAAAGTGGTTGAGAAATGATAATGCATGTGATGCGTGGCTATTTAATTTTTCCAACAATGATTTCAAGAGTTATTAGGGTGAGGAACTAGATGTGGAAGAAGGAAATTTCAATGTAGTCCTTTCGTTAGATGATGGAGGAACACAAGAGGCCGAATACGTTTGTAGCGCATATATATATACGAGGTAGAGATAAACTCTGAATGTGTAGCAATCATAAGGAGATCAAAGTTTAAATGGTTCTTTGACCAAATTGGACTTAAGTATGAGACACGAGTAGCAGTTACTAAGAAGATCCTATAGGCGGTATAAGAGTGAGGCAATCCATCCATAAATTGGTAAGGCCCCATGGGAAGACTTATCAAGAGGTATACATTAGAGGTGGTGTTCTCAAAGGCAGATAAGTCGGTGCCTTTCTGTAACACCCTGTTATTTTCAGGGTTATTTATGAATATTATATAAGATTTCAGTAACATAATTATTTTATTAACCGGGGATAAAATATTTTTTTTTTGTTTGAAATCGAATCAAACATTTAAATTAAAATTATTTTTGGACATTTTGTAATGGTTTAAATATATAAACAAGACAATTTTGAATTAAAGGGAAATATAGTAATATGCGTTAGCTTAGGCACCAAGCTAGGGTTTGATAGAGAGACTATATAAGGAATATTATGGGTGACTATAAGGAAAGGTATATGAAAAAGAGAGGCCAAAAACGAAATCCAAAGAGGCAAAAACGAATGGAATGAGAAGAGCCAATTTGGAATGTTTAGATCTTCTTTTTGAGCGCATTCGAATGAGATTTGAGAAAAACTCAAAACACATACCTGACTCAATTTTTTGTGTAGAATTCAAATCTGAAGTCAGATTAGTGATTCGAAAAAGTTTTAGATCTAATTTTTTTGAGTTTTTAAAATAGGACTATTTGAGGTTATCTCGTGTTGGGTCTAGAACACGATTCGATTATTTTCGCGAGAAGAACGTGATGGTGCGATCAGATTTTGAGGTTGAATTTATGTGACGATTCATGCAATGATTTTGAGGTATGGAATTTTACTCAATATGCTCCATTAAATCTCGAGAGTTTATTCCATTGATTTCTTATTAATTGAACTCATATTTGAATTGTTAAATTCTTTAAAATTTGGAGAAATAATTATTGAATTATTTTGATTCATGTGGCATCATTATATTGTTGTTGAGAACGTTGTCATGAGATTTTATTATGTCACGGAGGTTGGGCACCAGTCAAAATTCCGGTTTCCCGGGCTATGTCTTGATAAAGCATATGCAGATGGGGTGAGGCTTGGTGACCCATTGATGTGTTGTTGAAAAATTTATTAATAAATGCTTTGAGATTTGCATTTGATTTGAATATTCGTACTCGTGTTGTTACGCTCTATTCATTGCTAACATATATTTGTTGAGCATCTTTCCTATCATATTGTGTACTTCCCCATATTTTCTTTTAGTTGGCAAGTTAGCATGGATTAGAGCGCTATGGACCAATTGGGTGATTTTAGCGTGAATTGTTTTGGGAAGAATATTCGAGAGAGAAGATTTGTATTTATTTTTGTTCTATAGAGCATTTGGTGATTTACTTTTATTTCGAGATAGATAGTTGTATTATTTCGAGAGACACTTATTGTATTCAAATTTGAGTATTGAGATTAGTGGATTTATAGTATTGTGGGATTATTTTTAGATGCTCTATACCTTGATATTTGTGGATTTTGTTAGTTTTATCGTAATAGCATGCTGCGTGTCCTTTTGGGCGTGTGGGGTGTTACAGATGGTATCAGATCTTAGGTATACGATAACCCTCGGATCTTGGGTATTGGGTTTAGCATGCGGGTTAGATATATTTTCTTTGGAGATAGAAATTTTTTGAGGATGTGTTAGGTATCGTGGCGAGGATGTTTAGAATTGATTTGAGGACTTTAGTGTGTGATTTTTGGGATATAGAATCGAGTAGCATTTTATTTTGAGTGTTAGGTTTCGTCGAATTTCGAGGACGAAATTCATTTTCAAGGGGGAAAGTATGTAATACCCCGTTATTTTGAGAGTTATTTATGAATATTATACAAGATTTCAGTAATATAATTATTTTATTAACCGGGGATAAAATAATTTTTTTTTTGTTTGAAATCGAATCAAACATTTAAATTTAAATTATTTTTGGACATTTTGTAATGGTTTAAATATATAAATTAGACAATTTTGAATTAAAGGGAAATTTAGTAATATGCGTTATCTTAGGCACCAAGCTAGGGTTTGAGAGAGAGACTATATAAGGAATATTATGGGTAATTATAAGGAAAGGGGGATGAAAAAGAGAGGCCAAAAACAAAATCCGAAGAGGCAAAAACGAATGGAATGAGAAGAGCCAATTTGAAACGTTTAGATCTTCTTTTTGAATGCATTCAAATGAGATTTGAGAAAAACTCAAAACACATACCTGACTCAATTTTTCGTGTAGAATCCAAATCTGAAGTCGGATCAGCGATTCGAATAATTTTTGGATCTAGTTTTTCTGAGTTTTTAAAATAGGACTATTTAAGGTTATCTCGTGTTGGGGCTTGAATAAAATTCGATTATTTTCACGAGAAGAACGTGATGGTGCGAGCAGATTTTGAGGTTGAATTTATGTGACGATTCATGCAATGATTTTGAGGCATGGGGTTTTATACAATATGCTCCTTTAAATCTCGAGAGTTTATTCCGTTGATTTCTTATTAATTGAACTCATATTTGAATTGTTAAATTCTTTGAAATCTTGATAAATAATTGTTGAATTATTTTGATTCATGTAAAATCATTATATTGTTGTTGAGAACATTGTCATGAGATTTTAATATGGCCCGGAGGTTGGGCACTCGCCAAAATTCCTGCTTCCCGGGCTATGTCTTGATAAAGAATATGGGGATGGGTGAGGTCTGGTGACCCATTGATGTGTTGTTGAGAAATTTATTAATAAATTCTTTGATATTTGCATTTGATTTGAATATTCGTACTCGTGTTGTTACGCTCTATTCATTGCTAACATATATTTGTTGATCATCTTTCATGTCATATTGTGTACTTCCCCATATTTTCTTTTAGTTGGCAGGTTAGCGTGGATTTGAGCGCTATGGACCAATTGGGATGATTTTAGCGTGGATTATTTTGGGAAGAATATTCGAGAGAGAAGATTTGTATTTATTTTTGTTGTATAGAGCATTTGGTGATTTATTTTTATTTTGAGATAGATAGTTGTATTATTTCGAGAGACAATTATTGTATTTAAATTTGAGTATTGAGATTAGTGGATTTATAGTATTGTGGGATTCTTTTTAGATGCTCTATACCTTGATATTTGTGGATTTGGTTAGTTTTATCGATAGTGTCACTCCGCTCTGCTCTCCGTGGGCGCGCGGGGTGTTACACTTTGTTTCACAACAGATCTCCATATGTGAATGCTCTCGTGAATGGGATAAGTTTCCCCAAAAGCATTATTAGACCGGGGAATCAATCATATCATTTCCATGATCACCCTCCATGAGATAGGGATCTCCCAAGAGAACATCGTACTAGTGCCGCTCGTGATTTCTAGTTTTAATAGTGCAAGGATGTAGTCATTGGGATATATGAACGCGGTGATCAATTTGGGAAAATTTACATCCAACTTCAAGTGTCACATTTTTAATGCCAATACAAGTTATCAATTACTGATAGGCTGGGTATAGATGCACACACAAGGGGTTGTGCCAACAACGTTCCATCAATGAGCGAAAGTCAATGTTTATGGAATAGAGGTCGTGATCAAGGACACCGAGAGACCTTTCTCAGTAGAAGAAGACCATTTAATTAGTACGGCGTTCTACATTGAGTTAGATGAAAAAAGAAAGTGTTTGATCAAAAGAGAAAAGGAGACCTGCATGGCCCAAGAATGAGCTAAAACCAAAATATCAGTGCATGAGAGGTTTGGCCCACGAGAGGAACCTTTTGAGAAAAATGGTAAGGGAAATAGAAAGTTGGAGGAAGAGGAAAGACCTATGCGGAATTGTAAGAAGATTGGTTTGCCCAATGATGAAGTCATTTTTTCTCTTATAATGATCTGAGTGGGCGGCATTTTGGGATGAGAGCATCGACTCAAAATCGAATTGTTTTGTCATTAATGACTCCCATATATTGGAACATATTAAATAGATAGAGGAGGCACCGAAATGCATACAAGATGGTCCATGAGAGAAGCTCCAAGATATTGAGGAGTTAAACCTGGGAGTTGAAGGTGGAGATGAGCGACTTATCCTCATTTATAAAAGACTATGATCCAAGTAGAGAGAAGAAATTATCGTCCTAATCAAGGAGTTTACAAATGTCTTTACATGGAAATACATTGAAATATCAGGTATAGATCCGGAGGTTAGTTCTCACAAGCTGAACATTTTGCCTAATGCCTTGACAGTGAGACAAGCTACGTGCACGTATAAAGCTGAGTTAGATTTAAAGATCAAGGTGGATGTGGAGAATTTGCTTACTAATGGGTTTATTAAACAAATTCACCATTCGGTGTGGTTATCAAGCATTGTGCATGTAGCGAAAAAGGATAAGAAACAGATGGTCTGCATAGATTTTAGAGATTTAAACTCGCATTTCCAAGTGATGTATTTCCTTTGCCAAGTATTGACATCTTGGTAGATGCCACTGTTGGCCATGAGATGTATAGTTTCATGGATGGGTATGTTATCTACAATCAAATAAAATGCATCCAGTGGACACAGAGAAGATAGCCTTTCGAACCTCTCTAGGCAACTTCCATTATACAATCATGCCCTTTGGATTGACTAATGTGGGGGTAATGTACTAGGTAACAATGATGGCAATGTTTCATTACTTGTTTCATGATATATTGGAATTATACGTAGATGATCTATTAGTGAAGTCCAAAAAGGAGAGTATTTGTGTGTAAGATCTTAGAAGAGTCTCTAAGCGATGTCAGAAGTATAAAATGAGGATGAATCCCTCAAAATGTTCCTTTGGAGTTATTGCAGGAAAATCCCTGGGATTCGTCATCAACAGGCATGGTGTGCAAGTTGATGTAGGAAAACATAAGGCTATTTTAATGATGCCACCGCTGAAAATTTAGAGGCGGATCAAAAGATTCTTGGGAAAAGTATAATATCTAAGAAGGTTTATACCAACGTTGATGAAAGTCACTAACCCATTCGCATCGCTCATGAAAGAGATGGAAAAATGGGTGGGGGGGCAATCAGAGGAAAGTCTTTTAGAGATTCAAGGAAATGTTGACTTCTGCTTCAACTATGATACTTTCAGAAATAGGCATGCCTTTACTGCTATATCTCACTTATATAGATCGGTCTATTGGAGCCTTTTTCACTCGGGAGAAAGAAGGATTAGAGAAACCTATGTATTATTTTTCTCGAGTGATATCAGGGACGAAATCTAAGTATACGAATAAGGAAACACATTGTCTAGATTTGGTTTTTGTGGCACAGAAATTGAGCACTACTTACTTGCATTTACAATGCATATCATTACCAAATATGATCCAATTAAGTACTTGCTTGCACGGACCATTTTGGTAGGGAGAGTGACCAAATGTTTATTGATATTCTCAAAATATGATTGAAGTGCCTTGCTACAAAGGCCATTAAAAGTCAAGATCTAGCAGATCTCCTCGATAATTTCTCAGTTAAAATTTTGAACCGCTGAGTGAGGAACTGCTCGTAGATAATTTCCAAGCTTCTTTAGCTGAGGAAATGGAAGAGTCGAGAATGAGGTTCTATGTCTGATGCACATAGGGTACTATTGAAGAAGGAGTTAACTTTCTAATGACAAAGAGAATATCACCCTCTCTTACAAATTAGATTTCAAGTGCTCCAATAATGAAGTAGAATATAAAATGATCATACTTTGTCTGTTAGAGGCTTTGTGAAGAGGTATTAGAGTGCTCTGTATATGGGGAGACTCTAACCTGGTGGTCAAGCAAGTTAGTGGAGAATTTATGCTCAAACATGCCAATCTTGATAATTATAGAGAAACCATTCAAAGGTTGTTGGGAAAATTACTAGATGTCAAAGTAGAGAGGCACCCCAGGACAATGAATAGACACCGCATGCTTTGGCAACGATTATGAAAAAGCTAGAGATGGAAGAGTCTGAGGCCACGATCACCGTCCAACAAAGAATACTGCCCACGATGCTGAATATCTATTCCTAAACAAAGAGCCTAAATATTGGAGATTCTAAATTATTAATCAACTAAAAATACGCAAAGGAGAGATGAAGTTATTGGAGTTAACAAATTTACACATGCTTCAGGGTATGCTATACATTAAAGTCCTGGGTGGTTTCTTGGTACAATGTGTAGGATATGAGGAACCCCGTGAGAAATTTGAAACAATGCACATTAGTAACTGTGGTGATATAGATATACCACTCTACAGGTGTCTGTAATAAGGGGCTATTATTCCCCACTATGAGCACAGAGGTTGATCGCATGTAGCAAGGCTGCCTGAAATTCCAAACCCATTTTGACATGTCGATGATGGCTAATTTTGTGGAGGTCTTGGAGGATTGAAGAATACCTTGCATCTCCTATCTCAAAGTTGGAGAGCTACCTGCTGAGAGGGATGATGAGATTTATCTAAAGAAGATAGTTTCCCATTTTCACTTGGTAAATGGAGAACTTTACAAAAAGGGGTATAATGAGAAAGCCCTAAGATGCATGGTGGGAGAAAAAGTGGCAACAGTATTAAAAGGAGACCATAAGCCTTCGCATGTGGGCAGAGCAAAACTATATGATCATATGATGACCTTAAGGTAATATTAGCCAATGATGGAATATGACTTTATAAGTTTTGTTAACAAATTTAGAGCATTCCAAGTTCATGGAATTATTGTTTACGCCCCTACGGTGATTTTCCAAAGTCTAGTTGCACCCTGCCCACTTCATACCTCATTATTTCATATGGTGGTCAAGATTAGACCAACCTTTCATGGGAAAGCCTTCGTTCTGGTTGCTATAGAGATGTATACTAAATGAGCGGAAGGAACTCCTCTAAGAAGGATTACTGTTCAAGTAGTAACACAATTCATTCGGGAGTACATAATATGCAGATTTGGAATCCTAAAGATCATCCTCATATATTACGGTAAATAGTTCGTTTGCAAAAAGATGAGCCTACTCATAGACAAACACAAGATCATCCACAATAGTTTGGCAATTTCCTATCCCAAAGAGAATGGTCAGGTGGAGGCAATCAATAAGACTCTGATCAACATTTTAAAGAAGTTATTGGAGACCTCCCATGAATGTTGGACGATAGGTTGATGATGGTTTTGTGGGCTTACAGAACATCCAATAGGAAGCCAACTAGTTTTACCCAGTTCTCCCTAGTTTATGGCAGAGAAGTTTTCCTACTAGTAGAATTGGATGTACCATCAGCACGAGTGGCCCTCAACCACAACTTAGTGCCTTATCCAAACCATGCTCAACTAGAAGCTTTATATGAGAATCGCGATAAAGAAAAGAAATTTTTCAAAGTCTACACTCAGTAGTTGTCTAGGGCTTAAGAGAATCTAGTTAAGCAAAGAGAATTTCCCGTCAGAAATTTAGTCTTGTAAGAATTCACTCATCATTTAAGGAGCATGTCGGCCTCCTAGTTCAAGACCAACTGGGAAAGACCATTCATTGTACAGGGAGTAGAAAAATTAGGGTATTATCAAATCTCAGAGCCAGAGAACGAATGCATCTAGTCAATCAATTGTAAATGGCTTAAGAAATACTATTCTTAAGGTACCCTAATCTCTTTTGTTTATCCCGAAAAGTGAAAGTTCCCTAAAGTGAAAAATAAACCTCATACCTCCTTATATAAGTTTTTGTAAGTAACACTATTGAAGAAACAATTTTGGCATAGTGAATACAATAGTTCGTGTTCGATTATAACTAACTTCGTTCATAATTTTATAATGATAATTAAAAATGTTTGATTATTGATTTACATAGATGGAGAGTTTTATCATGTTCCTATTAGAAATTTTTTACGAGTAGGTACATTTAAAAAATTATGGTTTTGATTATTCTTAGTCAAATTTAGGATCAGAGCAACTCAAGATTCTCATAGGATGAGAAAAAAGAAATTTAAGTTAAGATGCATTGCTCATTATACCTTCGGGGATATATACCTCCCAATAAAGTATGACGCCAAATAACCTAAAGATTTATTAATAAGGAAGTAAATATAGATATATTTAACAAAGTTCACCTTTACTCACAATATGTCGAGGGATACACTCCCAAAATGGAGTGCTCAAGAAAATATAGTGAGCAAGGAAGTAAACAATTTTCAAATATAAAAATGACATTAAACAATTTGTATGTTATTTATAGCATTGGCGGAGAATTTACTCCCAAGCCTCATTTTAACATAAAATAAGTCAAGTAGGCATATATCTCTATTCCCAATATTTTGAGGAGATATATACGCCATTCTATCATTGCAAAGGATTGCATGTAAAATAGTGCAAGGAAGATAATAACAATAATAATAATAATAATAATAATAATAATAATAATAATAATAATAATAATAATAATAATAATGATGATAATAATAATAATAATAATAATAATAATAATAATAATAATAATAATAATAATAATAATAATAATAATAATAATAATAATAATAATAATAATAATAATAATAATAATAATAATAATAATAGCCCAAAGCATAAGGGAGCAACTCTATCCAGCTAAAAATCATCCATCTCTACTTGTAAAAACAAAATGAGATAATTATATTGTTTTCTTTTTTACAAACACTAATTCCCACATAATACGAAAAATTTATATACATTACTCACAAACTTGTGAGCAGACACTCTCGCAGAATAAGGGGAAAATAACTATTGCATTTATTTGCAAGCTCTTGAGCAGACGGTCTCATGGCACAGGGAAAAATGTAATATCCACAAAGAAAGTCCAAAGTACGCGTAAAGAGAACAATATATCACTTTTCATTTCATAGGGCTTGAAATGGAGAAGGAAAGTGAGGAGGACACTTCCCATCTTCAACCTGTCACAAATGAATTCTGAATTCGATGAATTTAAGGCAATTGTATATCTTGCATTCTTTATTCATATGTAGTATAATAATTTATATTAAAAAATTGGTAGTAATTCACCAAATTTTGGATTAGGTATTGCTATGTGAAAAAGGGGGTCTGGGGAGATAAACCTGCATGAATGATTGATGAAAGTTAATTGGAATTTATAGTGGCTATAGGTTTTGTTGTAATACGAATTTATGTAGTGAGAATTTAGATTAAAAATTGTAATAAGAATGATGATTGAACAGGGGAAGAAATCTGAAAATTTCATTTTATTCATGATGATAGAATTACTAAAATTTGAATGAATTATGAAGTAGTTAATGAATCTAATAGTGAGAATTGATTAGGTTATTATAGGAAATCATTAAAAGACTTAGAAATTTGTTGGAAACATGACTAGGACTGAATTGGGTGAAGTGAGAGGATGAAAACCATCATTTTGGTGCAAGATCTCCGCTCCTACCCAGAATCGAACCGATTCGGCCGCATAGGCGAATTGATTCAGCTGGAAAATCAATTCGGCTATGAGCCCGAATAGATTCGGACCTGCTGCAAATGGCAGCTTGGTCTTTTGATGGTGAATAAAGGATAAAATTAGAATTTGCAAGTTTGGATGAGGTCAAATGTATAATTTTAATACTCCTGGAAATGTGACCAGTAGGGTAACTCGGGTAGACAAGAATTATCTCAATTTACTTTTACATAAGGTATTTAGAAAAAAATGCTCGGGACACGGAATATGGAACGGTTAGAGTGATCTCCGATTTATGGATTTTGGACTAGTTGGTAAAGTCCGCAAGAATCCAGTAATGAGAAATAATATAGATTATTTAATTAAAAGAAGAATTTAATTAAATAAGAGTCGGGATTGGTCTCGGATTATTAGACTAGTGCTTCGAGTGATAGGAATAGATTAATCGATTAATGCGATTATATATGTATAGGTATAAATACAATACGTATATATGAAATATAATGATATCCCTGTGTATGATATTTTGTGAAACATACCCCTCTAGTGCTATCGGTGGAAGTTACGTGACGAGGGTGATCTTCCCTGGTGAATCTCAGCAGGCTAAGTATCGACCCCAAGTCATAGGGACATGTTTATGTTTGTCTGATTTATATTCCAGCTGAAGTAATTTTGGGTATGGTTATAACTCACCGTCTAAGGACTATGACCACCTTCAATACGTTTACGATTTTACCGAGTTGGTGTGAGGGGCCAACCCCCGGTAACCAAGATGATGTGAGCATGCCCTGGATGATGATAGCATTGTAGAGACCTGCATCCAGTGAGTTATTTCTTCGAGGTATGGCGGCTATACATGACATATGTGTGTTTGTTTTAGTATATTACTGCATATATTTATGTGAAGACAAATATACGGGTTTAAATAGTAAGCGGATATTGTTTTAATAACTAGTGATAGTTACGAGAAATAAAGTATTGAATTATAAATGTGAAAGTGGAAATAAATGACTGGAGAAAAGTTATATCTTAAATCATGAAAATTTAATGAGATATTAATTAAGCAGTTGTGAAAGCTAATTAATGAACCAACGGTTAGATATTATACTCGGGCTAGAATAGTATACTATGGACGTTAGTAGCAAGAAAATTTAGGTGGGGTAGCGTAACTATGCGGGTTAAGATGCTTACGTTAGGTTCGCACTTTAGATGATGGGTGAGGGGTAACTCACGAGAGTGCGCTTATGGTATATTAATATGAAAATTACTTAAAATTTTCATTTACGCATCTTATACACTTGCAAAATATTTTCAATGGTTTTGGGCTCTGACACGTATCAAATCTATTTTCAAAAACTTTTAGGTGTCCAGCCACAGGGATGCCAAGGATGATTATTCTTTCTAGGGACACGTAACTGCAGCTGATGTGGAATCTTGTTGGATTTAGAGTAGTTGCTTCATATATTTCTATCTAGATTAGGTTCTCTACTCCAGTATTGGTTAGGCGTGTCACCCGTTTTATTCAGACTTTTGTATTTCAGTTTTACTTTTTATCGATTGGATTGGATGTATGAGATTTTACCTGATGGTTTATTCGGGGACCGTATTTATTTATCTTAGCTTCAAACTTTACTATGTAGTTTCATGTATATCAATCACTGCATATGGTATTATTATTGATTGGTTCGTAGTGTTGTATGTAAATGAAAGATTAAAATTTGACACTGCTTGTTAAATTAATAGGTGGTTACTAATTAATTGAATTTCGACAGTGATGCTAAGAATGATTCATATGAGACTCTTGTTCTATTTTACTAGGGGGTTGGAAACCCGTTATTTTAATGGGAGGGGTGTCCCATATGTTATCAAAGCATCAAGTTCTAGTGTCCTATAGGATCTGTGTGGCCTTTTACGTTTCAACTTAGCGTCCTTCGATATAGAGCCCTATTTACAGGACTGTTTCATTCATCTTTACGCACACGCATTTACATTCTTCTGCTGATTATTTTGTATTTGACTGTGAGCTTATACAAACTTTAAACACATTTTAAATGTCTCCAAAGAGGACCCATCAGACAAGAGAGAATGTTGTGGAGGCAGCCCCACAAGGGAATATTACAGCCGTAGAGGTGGTCGATATAGTAACACAAATGGTAAATGTGGTGATGATCGAAATGGCATAGCACTTTCCCCAGGCACCGCCTCAACCACAGCTGGAACCAGTTAATCATACTAACATGGGCCCGCCAGCTTAGGAGGGAGTGAGGGAGGCCTTTCAGAAAGGGAATCCACCAGAGTTTTAAGGGAGCTCAAATGCAGTTGTAGGCACCTAGTGGAAGAAGGGAATTACACATCATCTTCACCTTGTAAAGTGTTGTGAGATCCAGAGGCAGATCTTATATACTTTTAATCTAGTAGGTGCAGCTTTACATTGGTGGGAGTCGATTACTATAGCTGAAGAGAGAGATGTTATGACTATAACTGAGTTTTGGGTGCGTTACTATAGCAAGTACTTCTGTCCACCATTTAGACAGAGATGCGGTGAAAATTTCTTGATGTTACTCAGGGTTGTGCCTGAGGAGGTGAACACCGAGGAGAAGAAGATGATGAAGTTCATGGATGGGCTCAACTGGAGGATCCGACAGCACGCGTTGGGAAATTAGGCCTTGACTACCTAATCTGAGGTCGTTAATGCCGTTATACTTCATTGTCAGGATCATCACTTCCACATAAAGGGGACCATGCGAGTAGGTGAGATCATTCAGGCTGGGAAAATAGGTGGAAATGGTGTCAGTGGGGCACAACAGTAGCGCATGAGAAGGAAGCACGGGCATGATTCTCGACAGGGTCATCCAACTAAGAGATTCAGATCAAGAGGTTTCAGACTTGTAAGTGATGGGTTTAGGCAGAGATAGCAGGGCCCTCATTATCAGCAGCAGCAGTAGCATCATGTTCCTTTAGGCCACCAGGGCTAAGGGAACAACAAGGGAGGCCAGTAGGGTCGAGTATTGCAGGGCTAACGATCGGAACAACTCTGATAGGGCCACTAGGGCTAGATATGGGGGGACTTCACTGGCCATTACTTTACTTGTGGTGAGATGGTCCACAAGAGGAGGGAATACCCGCATGCAGGCAGGGGACTTTAGTAGGGTGCCCAACAAGGGCCACGGGCATAGCTACCACTTACAACACCAGCACCAGCCCCACAGTAGTAGGGGCAGTTACAGTACGGATGTGTCTATAATGTTCGGGATGCAGTTATGCCTTAGGCACAGCAGGCTCTGCCCACACTCTATTCATGGCCATATTGGTAGGGTGTTATTTCAAATAGGGGCATCACACTCTTTTACAACCACTAGTTTTGCACATGCAATCAGTCTACTATAGATAGTCGACAGTACCATTATGTGTGTTGACTCGCTATTGGGTAGTGGAGCGCTTATACACGCCATATGTAGAGGTGTAGATATAGATGTCAGGAGACTGTGTTTAGTGGCTAACTTGCTAGTTTTGGATATGATGAGCTATGACTTCATCCTCGAAATGGATTGGTTGACTGGATATGGGGAAATAGTGGATTGCTATAGCAGGACTATTGTATTCTCTATTCCGGGGCAGGAGATATTTCTAGTGGCGATGCATCTACCTGAGGGATAATCGAGCACCCACTTGTATTGAATTGAGGAGGAGATCTCACGGGAGGTGGTTATTTCCTAGGACTCGATTCCAGTTGTTAAAAATTTTGAGGATGTGTTCCAGGAAATACTCGGATTGCCACCAAGTCCGAAATTGAGTTTTTTATTGACTTAGCGCCTGGGATGAGGCTAATCGCACGTGCACCGTATCATATGGCTCCCTTATGAATGAGGGAGTTGAGGGATCAGATTAAGCATCTCTTGGGATGGGGCTTTATTAGGCGGAGTACATCGTTGTGGGGTGCATCGGTATTATTTGTGAAGAAGAGAGATGGGTCGATTCTCCTATGTGTAGACTATAGAGAGCTTAATAACGTCACGATAAGGAATAAGTATCCATTGCCTCGAATCAATGACATGTTTGACTAGTTGAGAGGAGCGGCATACTTCTTAAAGATAGATTTGAGGTCGAGGTACCACCAGTTTCTAAATAGAGAGGAGGGCATTCCTAAGACCGCATTCCTGACGCGGTATGGATCGTATGAGTTCAAAGTGATGCCATTTGAGCTGACAAATGTGCTAGAAGTGTTAATGGACCTCATGGTTAGGGTATTCAGGGAGTTTCTTAACCAGTTTTTAACCGTGTTCATAGACAACATGTTGATCTATTCTCATACTGAGAGTGAGCAGACAGAGCATCAGCGTATGGTTCTACAGGCACTACGGGGCCATCAGCTTTATGCCAAGTTTGAGAAGTAAGAATTATAGCTACACGAGGTGAAGTTTTTTGGGCCCGGTGTATTCGAAAGAGGTATTTCCTTATATCCAACTAAAGTATCAGCGGTGAGGGAGTGGGGACAGACCATGACCCCGATGGAGATTTGGAGCTTTTTGGGATCGATCGGGTATTATCATCGCTTCATAAAGGACTTTTCAGAGATTGCGGGTCCGTTAAATAATCTTACTCGCAAGGGGGTGCTGTTCATTTGGGATATTATTATCAGTTAGATTTTAACAAGCTAAAGGAAAAATTTACTCCAGCAACCGTGTGTGACACCCTACCTAATAAAATACCAGGTGATCAGTCCTATACCAAATTAAAATAGGATTCCCAGTTGGTTCTTCTTAGTATCACTGTTGAAAACCCTTTTAAAACTTATTAACCACCTAGCATTCCAAAAATTCGGTGCCAAATTTAAACTTTTTATTTCAATAAAACAATAACATGCAGAAATAAATATAAACCATTTACCACAAATGAATCAAATTAAGTGAACAATAATTTAACTACTTACCGAATAAACCATCGGCCACCAAAGTAAATAGTACAATACAAACATCCAACAACTGAATAAATAAATCTGAAAACAGTACAGAAAAGTCAGGGCGACAAGCCCTGAGTAAAACTGAAACTGGTAAATGATTCTTACTCTAGGAAGGAATGGACGATGCGTCTAAACCAAACTCTTGCTAGCATCCACATGTGCCGCAACTCCGTGTCTCTGGAATAGATTATCAAGTCTGGCATCCTTGTGGCTAGACACCTAAAAGGTTTTGAAAATAATTTTATAGCATGGGTTAGAACCCAAAACATTTTGAAAATATTTAGCAAGTGAATTAACTGCGGTAATAAAAATGTATGAATGCGCTTCATATTTAAGTTAATGTCTCACTCTCTTGAGGACATACTCACCCCTCCACTAATGTGCACACATGACGGTTATCTTCACGCCACCTAGTTGTACTACCCCATCCAACTAGTCCTAGTATAAACATCCCTTGCCTTTCTACTCTAAACCGAGTATAATAATTCATGGGTTATAAGTTATCTGACCCATTAACTTAATTAATTTCTTTTAAATAATCTCATATAACCGTGACACAAGTTATATAAAGTAAATACCTTACACACTATGTTATTAGCTGCATATAATATTTAAAACCATTATATACGTACTTTTACAAAAACATCCACACATATTTCGTATGTATATCCATCCCTTCGAGTATACCCTCACCGAATGATTCCCTCTAAAGTTCCATCTCTCTAGGTGTGCTCACATAACCTAGTTATCCAAGTTGAAAATCGCTCACCAACCTGGCCCAAAATATAAACGTAGTGGAGGCGGTCATATTCCTTCCCTGAAAGGGAGATAAGCGCCTCACCCATATACCAGACGCTTTGACCTGGGGATATACTCACCTTACTCCTCAAGCTAGGGGATTCACCCACATCGCGCAACCTCCCTTGATAGCACTAGAGTATATAAATTAAATAAATATCTAGTCACTGATATTTAATAGCTCTCTCTCTCTCTCTCTCACACACACACACACACACACACATATATATATATATATATATATATATATATATATATATATATATATATATATATATATATATATTCTCACTACACCGTATATATATAATATAAACCTCGGCTTTACCGTGTACTCAAAAACCCGTAACACTAGCCTGTAATTTCCCGAGTCTCTGGCCTGACTCAACTTAATTAATTTTCTCATTTATTAATTTATCACCTTCCCGAGTCTATGGTGCAACTCTAATTTAATTTAATTCACACATTAATTAATTTAATACTCGGTGTCGCTCCAGCACTATACCCGGACTCGCTCACTTTACCTGTACCATCACTAATACCTGTGTTTATATTCATCCTGCTAATTTATTTATTACACCTCAATTCATTTAATAATGTAGTGTCACTCAACTACAATTCCCAAACATTTTCCTTGGTGCGAAATTAATACTAAAATTCATTTTTCAAATTCATCCCTTGAGACATCCAATCAATACCCTCCTAAACCCAATTATATCCCCTTATAATTGCTAAGGAATATGTGCTACAATATGCATTTATCACTAATTAAAAACTAGGGGAATAAATCTTAATTTAATTTCTCGTTATATACTAAACTAGCTAACATGCCAAAAATCTGGGACCATCGATCGATCGAACATCTTCTCCAAGTTGCTGTTCATCCATTAACAAAAATTCAAGCTTTCTTTTCTCAAATACCAATCTCAATACATCATATTTATCATCTTTTTACATCTAGTACGAACTCTAATCATCAATTAAACCTTTTAGCATCATTGATTTTCACAAATCTTCATCCACTCAAGAACACAATTTCCTATGGTAAAATCGCAATTTTCATTCACAAATCTGATCTCACAATCCTAATAAATTAATCTTTAACACTGGTGATTTACACCTCCCATAATATGAATTGATTATCATCAATTTAAGAATCACAACAGTTAACCACTTGCCTCTAATTGTTCGTAGAGTTTGATCCGTTGGTGTAGAGAAAGTTTTGATGAAGAACACCCAATTTGTCCCTCGATTTGTCTCTAACAAGGTCTCCAATTTGCTCTCCACTTGCTTCATCTACTTTTCTCTCAAACCCTTATGTTTAGAAATTGTTAATTGTCATTTAACACTCCCTCAATTAGGTTTAAAACCCCTAATCCCGTTTTTGGTCACATGGGCCTAATTAAAATGGCTCAAATCCCTCCGTGTGGGCCCGGCTATGCCCAAAAATGCCCCGAGACCCGATTACTAACCTCGAGTACTCTTTTCTGACTATCTCGACCCATCTGGACTCAACTGCGTACTCAGAAATGTCATCCATAATACTTTGTAATATTCCTAAATTTTGACCTCAAAATGCGACACACAAATAATTTGAACAATTAAACTTAAAGTCGCTAAATATAAATAATTTTTTTTCTCTAATTTAAATATTTTTATATCTACGAAAAATAATTAAATACTACATCCACATAATTACGGGGTGTTACATACCCCCCCCCCCCCTTACAAAGGAATTTCCTCCTCGAAATTAAAATGAGCCTAGTGTTCCAAGCTTCGAATATTACCCTCTCTAAGCTCGCTACATCTACCTCTCCAACTTCTAACTATGAGTTACACAAATATGCATTTTAATTAACCACGGCCACCATACACCCTGTACCCGTGCTTAACTGCACAAAAGTTGCCTTAATTAACCAGGGTGCCCATACACCCTGTCCCCGTGCTTAACTGTACAAAGTTACCCGACTATGCTAGCCGTAATCCATAATATAACTTCCAACCTGTAGTCATATCACATAAATGAATAATAGTCGGGGTACCCAACCCATGTACTAACGACCAAACATCTCCCCACTTCCAACATTGCGCTAAGTTTCATGCGTGGGACATCTCGCAAAGCGAAATCCAAATAAGGAATCCCCCGATACGCTACTACCTAACATTGTCGGTCGTTGAGATATGTTAGACCCTTAGTCCATAGCATGTACCCCCAAATACTTATCTCTTAACACAAAAGCATACACGGCTACCCTTATGCTACAAAAGACAACATAAAAATTACCGCGCCCTTATTATCACTAGCTCTTGCGCAAAACAAACCCCGTGCTATCTCTCTCTGCTCGAAAATAAATTTAACCACCCTGATTCACTTTAGAAGACTCCCCTACTTACCGGGATAAAATATGAGAATACAAGAACTCATTATGTGTCTATCGTACCACACAATACAACATATACACACGCATATATATGGGCTAAAAGCCCTCTCAGGTGACACCTACTAAAAGTCATTTGTACCCTGGTGTCGCGAACAACAAAACTTACCCTCACTATCCACAATAGTTCAAATCCATCACTATCCAGCTGATATTTGAGAAAATCATCAACCCTATTCCCATAATTCTCGAAATTAGTAACCCCTCACATAATTCAAACCTTCTCTCAGTGTACACCTCCACTCTCTCGTGGTTAACACCAAAGGACTCCGCTACCCAATGGAAAATTTTATCTATGTACTATGGCTGCTACAGCCAGCGCACCCACTAAATTTGACTCACTCACGAATTCTAGTGATTTTTTCTATATTGTGACACCCTCACTGTCACCCAAAACATACCCCATGCCCATAAGATAAAAGGATAATTACCTCCATACTCCATCTACAACGGATGATCCTCGGGTTTCGGAGTGGCTTCCCTCTGCCCGAATGCACCCATCACTTGTTGTAGTGGATGTACATCCAGAACCTCGTCTTGTAGTTGACCCCTGCCTCACTTAGGATAATCTCTCTTCATGTATCCCGATTCCCCTCAAACGAAACACCTCTTAATAAATTCACCCTGCCACTGATCCCTTCCTTGCTGGCCTTGTCGGAAGTCCTGGACATCCTGTCGATAGCCCCCAGATCTAAATCGCTTGTCCTGATTCCCCTGTCCAAAATCCTACCCCTGTTTTCCCCTATCTGCTACTGGGATACCCCGCTGGTACTGTTCCCTCCTGCTTTATCCGACTGGTTGGGTTCCACCCCCTCCTGCTTCCTTTTATGTGGAAGCGATATTCATGGAAGTGCAGGAGTGCTGCATTAACGACGTCTGTATAACCTACTAACGTGGGATCACCAATCAAATGTTGCCTGATCCTCCAGACTAACCCATCCATGAACCTCGACTTCTTTATTTCTTCGTTGCTTACCTCATCTGGTACAAAATTTTCCAAACGAGTGAATTATTCCTCGTAATTGGCCACTGAACGGTCCCCCTGAGTCACCTCTCTGAATTTTCTCCTCATTTCGATCTCAACTGCTGATGAGAAATACTGGCGGTCGAATTGACCCCAAAACTCTTCAATAGTTAATGTATCCATTTCCTCAACTGTGGTGATCAACTCCTACCACTGCATCGCTGCTCCCACTAACCTAAAAGTGGATAGCATTCTTCTGCACCTCATTGCAATCTACCATGCGTAGGTGACGCTAAATATCTCTCTTCCACTGACACGCTAGCACTACATCTGAACCCCCTCGAAACTCTAGTGGATGGACCTTTTGAAAGACCTCTCGTACTTGTTGCCACTTCGACGGCCCTGAGTGGGCCTGAACATCTGGTACTACTAACGTCTGTGGCTGATCTTGTGAAAAGTACCTTCCCATTGCGATCATCGTCGCTTTAATTTCCTGCATCACTAATTCAGTTACCTGTGCTGTCAAAATCATCTCTGGCAGTTGTTGTGGTAACTCTGGCTCCTGATGAGCCTCTCTAGTCTCATCTCCCCCAGCTGCACTAACTGCTCTCTCTCTCTCCTGGGCGGCATCTGAAATGAGAATTGAATCATATGAGTTTACCCTTAAATATAAAGTAATTGTCAAAAGAACGTAAATGCGCATACGTATGAAGAAACAACAATCCTATGATAGCGCTCTATATCAAAGAATGCTAAGCTAAAACGTAAAAAGCCGTACAGATCCTAACGACACTAGAAACTGATGCTCTGATACCATCTATGACACCCCGCCTAATAAAATACCGGGTGATCAGTCCTATACCAAATTAAAACAGGAATCCCAGTTAGTTCATTCTCAGCATCACTATCGAAAATCTTTTTAAAACTTACTAGCCACCTAGTATTCCAAAAAGCCGGTGCCAAATTATAACTTTTTATTTAAATAAAATAATAACATGCGGAAATAAATATAAGCCATTCACCATAACTGAATCAAATTAGCTGAAAAATAATTTAACTACTTGTTGAATAAACCATCGGCCACCAAAGTAAATAGTCCAATACAAACATCCAACAACTGAATAAATCACTCTGAAAACTGTACAGAAAAGTCTGGGCGACAAGCCCTAAGTAAAACTGAAACTGATAAATGATTCCTACTCTAGGAAGGAATGGACGATGCGTCTAAACCAAACTCCTGCTAGCATCCACATGTGCCGCAGTTCCATGTCCCTGGAATAGATTATCAAGTCTGGCGTCCCTGTGGCTAGACACCTAAAAGGTTTTGAAAATAATTTTATAGCAAGGGTTAGAACCCAAAATATTTTGAAAATATTTAACAACTGAATTAACTGCAGTTAAAAAAATGTATGAATGCGCTTCATATTTAAGTTAATGTCGCACTCTCTTGAGGACATACTCACCCCCACTAATGTGCACACCTAACGGTTATCTTAACCCCACCTTGTTGTACTTCCCCATCCAACTAGTCCTAGTATCAACCTCCCTTGCCTTTCTACTCTAAACTGAGTATACTAATATATGGGTTATAAGTTATCTCACCCATTAACTTAATTAATTTCTTTTAAATAATATCATATAACCGTGACACAAGTTATATAAAGTAAATAACTTACACACTATGTTATTACCCGCGTATAATATTTAATACCACTATATACGTACCTTTACAAAAACATCCACACATATTTTGTATGTACATCTATCCCTTCGAGTACACCCTAACCGGATGATTCCCTCTAAAGTGTTATCTCACTAGGTGTGGTCACATAACCTAGTTACCCAAGTCGGAAATCGCTCACTAACCTGGCCCAAAATATAAACGTAGTGGAGACGGTCGTATTCTTTCCCTGAAAGTGAGATAGGCCCCTAACCCATATACCGGACACTATGACCTGGGGATATACTCACCATACTCCTCAAGCTAGGGGATTCACCCACATCGCGCAACCTCCCTTGTTAGCACTAGAGTATATAAATTAAATAAATATATAGTCACTGATATTTTATAGCACACACAATACACACACACACACACACACACACACACACACACACACACATATATATATATATATATATATATATATATATATATATATATATATATATATATTTTATCACTACACCATATATATATAATATAAACCACGGCTTTACTGTGTACTCAAAAACCCGTAACACTAGCCTGTAATTTCCTGAGTCTCTGGCCCGACTCAACTTAATTCTTTTTTTCATTTATTAATTTATCATATTCCCGGGTCTATGGTCCGACTCTAATTTAATTTAATTCACACATTAATTAATTTAATATTTGGTGTCGCTCCACCATTATACCCGGACTCGCTCACTTGGCCTGTACGATCACGAATACCCGAGTCTATATATAGCCTCCTAATTTATTTATTACACCTCAATTCATTTAATAATGTAGTGTCACTCAACTACAATTCCCAAACATTTTCCTTCTTCCAAAATTAATACAAAAATTCATTTTTCAAATTCATCCCTTGAGACATCCAATCATTACCCTCCTAAACCCAATTATATCCCCTTATAATTGCTAAGGAATATGTGCTACAATATGCATTTATCACTAATTAAAAACTAGGGGAATAAATCTTAATTTAATTTCTCGTTATATACTAAACTAGCTAACATGCCAAAAATATGGGACCATCGATCGATCGATCCCTTCCATCGATCGATCGATCGAACAGTCCTGCTTCTTCTCCAAGTTGTTGTTCAGTCATTAACCAAAATCCAAGCTTTCTTTTCTCAATTCCCAATATCAATACAACATATTTCTCATCTTTTTACATCTAGTACGAACTCTAATCATCATTTAAACCTTTTAGCATTATTGATTTTCACAAATATTCACCCACTTGAGAACACAAATTCCTATGGTAAAATCCCAATTTTCATTCACAAATTTGATCACATAATCCCAATAAATTCATCTCTAACACTGTTGTTCTATTATGGTTCTAATGTCAACCAATACTGAATACTTCTACAACATCAATTGGACTGTCAAATTACTCAACCGATTAAATTTCATAAAAATCCAATTTCATGCAATAACCCACCGAAAATGAATTTTGGTTTACACCTCCCTTAATATGAATTGATTATCATCAATTTAAGAATCAAAACAGTTAACCACTTGCCTTGATCGAGATGGAAACCGAGCGTTCGTGTACATATGCTAATCGTTGTTATCGGCTTCCGACCGCAATACAAAAACCTAAACTTTAACTACACTCTTATGGAGTATAGAGGCGAGTCTGGGTATCGAATTCACAGGGAAAAAGGGTGATTGAACGTGACGACAAAGGTAAGACTGTTAACCCTAACTTGACTCTGAAAAGAAATGAAAAGATGATTGAGATGGAAAATAACTAATTAACCAAATTAACACAAAAGTAAACTACTGCATTAACTATGTGAGCAAAATTAACTAACTAAGAGTGACTTAATAAGAATGAAGGGGAAATAGGTCGGGAATAAAATCCCCCAAACCCTAGTGTATATGCCAAGTACAAAACTAGTCATAAATTAATTAATTGATCAAACCCGATCTTTAGTACTCCCAAGTATTACACATATGAGGGATCGTAGCCCGCACAGTATGTAAGCAAAGGACGAATTAAAACCCGGTTTTTAAAACTCCTAAATATTACATATATGAGGGATTGAAGCCCGCACAGTATGTAAGCAAAGGACGAATTAAAGCAGTATCATTTTAACTACACGTGCTAATCAATTATTAAATTTAGAGAACTAATTTTATACCCATGCAAACCACATCGGGTTGGGTTCATGCATCCCAACCCTTCAAAATCTAGCCTAACATGGTGAAATCAATGAACACTACGTTATCTATGTTGCATGAAATCATAATTTCTTGGAAAGAGAGATTAAAATTGAGAAATAACAATAAAAGTGCAGGAAATAAAAGTTACCAAGATTGAAGAAGAAGAACATGCAAGAAGAGATCAAAGATTGAAGAAAAATAAAAAGAAGCTTGAATTAAAGGTGCAAAATATGTAAATTCTTCTCCTAGATATTCCTACTTGTTATGGATCTTTTATATCAATGAAATATGAATAAAAAGAGTACTAATGACTAAATATATAGGCTACGGGTCGTTTAGGAGAGTCCCCAAAACATAGAACTCTTTTGGCTAGAAGATAAGGACAAAATCAAAATCCCGTATCTGGCACTTTTATCACACTTAGAAAGCGTGACTATTTTTGTAATAGATCTAGTGCGTGACAAGTGGGCGAACTGGTAATTTTTTCTTAGCTTCGGTTCGGTTCGTCCTTAACTGTTTTTTCTTTTATTTCTTTCTCAACTTCAAATGGGCATAACTTCTTCACCGTAGCTCGGATTGGGGTGCCATTTTTCTATTGTTCTTGTAATTGAAAGCTCTTCAACTTTCCAGCTATCCCCATCTTCGGACTAAAGATGCAAAATTACAAAAATTCTCTTCAACTCCCCATTTCTTGGTTTCCTTCACTGTTTTGAGTTCTATTTGGCACTAACTTGCATGGAATACCTGTAAAACACATAAGAGACACAAAAAATACGAAATACTTGCCAAAAAGGGTTAGTAGCATGAATATGGGACAAATCCAAGCTATTGACACCGCACGGTATCATAAAAATACCGAAATTAAGGGGAGAAATGTGAAGAATTTATGCCTAATCAAACCCCCTGATTTAGAACTTTGCACGTCCCGAGCAATGTAAAAGCATAAGAGCATGAGTTAAGCACCCTTCAAAAACTTTATGGGGATAGAATACCTTTTTCGTAGGCAAGCGATTGCATTTAGCGTATGTAATAAGCCTTTAAACCCCTACGTTACCCTAGTAGGACGAGTGGTGTCTCGTGAGGGTTTGTAGAGAATATACCAACAAAATTCGTTAATGACTCAAAGAAAAATCAAAATACTTAAAAATTGTATAATTTAAACTCCCCAAAAATAGTCACCTTAAAATCATATTTAAGAGTCTTAAATCATAGTATGTGTGTGTGTCTGTGTGCGAAATCAAAAATTGAATCGTTAACTTCCATCGATTGATCATTACGTTACTTTCCAAAAATTCACTTTGATTTCAATTCTCACGGATACACACACAAATGAATCACTCGGAATGTGGCTATTCTCTCGGTATGCGTGATAAAAAGAGTAAATATAATGGACACAAGTTGACGCACATAATTGGAAAGATGGACTATTTGAGGTAAAAAGATCTCATCATCGGAGTACGGTTATAAGGAAATGAAAACATCGCCTCTAGTTCACGCCATTTAATCTCTTATATTATCTTTTTGTATCTTGGCTCTCCACGCGGTAATAAATTCCGCAATTCGAACTCAGATAGGACTTTTTTGGGTTATATGGTGTTTTGAAATTGGGAAATTTTGCTTATGATGTCCGTTAGTGATTTTTCGGGCTCTTGCTTATTTTTCTCTCCTTTTTCTATTTTTTTCTTTTTCTATCTATTTTTGTTAAGCATTTTTCTATTGTTTTCTTGCCCCTTGTTATGAAATTTTTGAACTTTATTTCATGAATTTTAGATTCTCACAATTTTGGGCTAATTGGGCTTTTTGGGTTATCAAACGGAAAAAAAATTATTAGGCTCAAATTGGGTTGCAAAAAGGTTAATTTTTCACGACTTTTTCTGACCAATATTTTTAGGAGACAAACGAGGGCCTACTTCATTGCCCAAATTACCTTACCATATGCATCTCGAGATTAATTATGTCTAGAGATATTTTAGCGCCCTATTTGAGACAACATTTCACACGTTTTCCATAACCGATCAAAACAATAAAATAGAGATCATCAACGACTTATTAAAACGCGGAAAAGAACTTTGGGTTAACAATTAACTCGTATTGATTTATAAACTCACAAAAATGATAGGCTCAAAATCTCACCAGGTTAGTTAATCTCCACACTTATTCGTAGAGTCGTCAATTTTCTTTCAATTTCCATGTTTGGTCAACTTCAGTTTTGTGTATTGGATTTTTTTACAACTTCAGACAGAAAAAATGTGACATTTTTTACACTTTTAAATTCCAATTCTTATTTATTTTGAGGAAAAATATTTGTCTTTTTTTCAAAAATTTTCTAAAAAAACACACTTGGAAAGAACATGTGATCCAATCAATGAATCTAAACAATAAACGGGAAGAATACCCCACACCCCCTAACTTAAATGTTGCATTGTCCTCAATGCGAATCAAGAACACAATATAAAGAGAGAAAAAGAAAGATATTACCCAAAATGGAGAGATCCCGGAAACGTACGAGTCCATTGAATCTACAAAACATGTTAGAACCAAGAATGGCAAAAAGAATAATAAAAACTCTAAACTAAAGAAAAAAAATAAGCTAACTATTGTACAACCTACGATTTTCAATTCTAATAAGTTATACACTAGAAGTTAAAAAATTTGAGGGTCCACCCAAAATACAATATGACTTGGAGGGATTAATGGTGTACCCTCACTAGAAGGCATGCCTCCCAAAAAATAAGAATTCCTTTAGAACAACGGAAGGCACGTGCAAAGTCGAAGAAATGAACCATCACCAATTAAAAACTTTAGGGGGATAATTAGGGATTTGAGTGTAGAGCGGGACAAGTACCATTCCGATCCAAGAAAAATAGAATCACGTCCCAAATATTTTTCAAGTAGTATAGGAAGCGGAGAACACAAACAGAAAGAGCCCATCTTGGAAAACAATTCAAGCATAGAGTCCTTGTCCTCAAAATCTTCTCCCCCAAAATTTTCAGCTGGATTTGGTGGAGTGACACGTCTAAGTGTATGCTCGTAATATGAAGAATCTGAAAAAAACATTCCCATATAAGAATCGGATCAACATCCTCAAAACATTCATCCAGTTATTATGATGGATTTAATGATTCGATAATAGTGGGTATACAAGGAGACAAATGATCTTCAACCTCATTAGATTTTGGAATATTTATAAGAGGTTCAGATTCAAAAGAACTTGGATCACTCTTAATTATTTCATCCTCAAAAGGGTTAGGTGAAGCGAAAGTCTCGACATTCTCTAAGTTGTCCAAATAATCATTAAACTCCTTGCAAGTTGCTTTAATTTTCAACTCTGTTGCAACAAGGTCATCGGATTGCTTTTTAAAAATAAGTGAGAGTTCTTCCAACGTAGGCTTCATTGGTTCTAGTACCTCGGATTCCTCATTTGGTTGAAAACATTCTTCAACTTCAAAATATCGAAAGAACAAATCTCATTGGGGTCAAATAATGCATCTAACTCTTACTCCCAATAACGATTTTTTTTCCGATATTCTTTTTCAAGTCTTTCTTCTTCAAGAAATTCATTTTGATAAATTTGGATGACCTTAGCACTGGGCTTGTATTTATGAGACTCGTCTTTAGTGATATTTATCGAATTTTCATAAATCTTGAGCGCCTCCTCCTCCTCACTATTATCATAACAATTAAACCCACCAAAGGAGTTAAAGTAAGACATTTCAGATTGGGAAATTCACAAACGTGACACCCATATTTTTTATTTTTTATTTTGTTTTTTTAATGTCAAATTCGGGATTAACTAACCGAAACTAAAGTCTACCTAATTTCCCAGCAACGGCGCCATTTTTTATCGAAGTGGAAACATAGTGTCTGTGTAAATATGCAAATCTTTGTTATTGGCTTCCAACCGCAATACAAAAACCTAAACTTTAACTACTCTCTTATGGAGTATAGCGGCGAGTCTGGATATCGAATGCACAGGGGAAAAGGACGATTGAATGTGATGATAAATGTAAGACTGTTAACCCTAACTTGACTCTAAAAAGAAACAAAAAAATGATTGAGATGGGAATTAACTAATTAACTAAATGCATACTAAAGTAAACTACTACATTAACTATGTGAGCAAAATTAACTAACTATGAATGACTTAATAAGAATGAAGGGAAAACAGGTTGGGAATAAAAGCCCCCAAACCCTAATGTATATGCCAAGTACAAAACTAGTCATAAATTAATTAATTGATCAAACCCGGTTTTTAGTACTCCCAAGTATTACACATATGAGGGATCGTAGCCTGCACAGTATGTAAGATAAGGACGAATTAAAACCCAATTTTTAACACTCCTAAGTATTACATATATGAGGGATCGTAGCCCGCACAGTATGTAAGAAAAGGATGAATTAAATCATTATCGTATTAACTACACGTGCTAATCAATTATTAAATTTAGAGAACTAATTTTATACCCATGCAAACCACATCAGGTTGGGTTCACGCATCCCAGCCCTTAAAAATCTAGCCTAACATGGTGAAATTAATGAAAACTACGTTATCTACGTTACATGAAATCATAATTTCTCGGAAAGAGAGATTAAACATGAGAAATAACAATAAAAGTGCTGGAAATAAAAGTTACCAAGATTAAAGAACAAGAACATGCAAGAAGAAATCAAAAATTGAAGAAAAATCGGAAAAGCTCTTGAATTAAAGGTGCAAAATATGTAAATTCATCTCCTAGATGTTCCTACATGTAACGGATCTTTTACATGAATGAAATGAGAATAAAAAGAGTCCTAATGACTAAATATATAGGCTAGAGGTCTTTTAGAAGAGTCCCCAAAACATATAACTCTTTTGGCTAAAAGATAAGGACAAAATCAAAATCTCGTATCTGGCACTTTTGTCACACTTAGAAAGCGTGACTAATTTTGTAACGGATCGGTTGCGTGACAAGTCGGGGAAATGGTTCTTTTTTCTCAACTTCGGTTCGGTTCGTCCTTAACTATTTTTTCTTGGATTTCTTTCTCAACTTCAAATGAGCATAACTTCTTCACCGTAGCTCGGATTGGGGTGCTGTTTTTTCCAGTGTTCTTATAATTGAAAGATCTTAAACTTTCTAGTTGGCATCACCTTCGGACTAAGGGTGAAAAATTATGAAAATGCTCTTCAATTCCCCATTTCTTGATTTCTTTCACTATTTTAAGTTCTCTTTGGCACTAACTTGCATGGAATACCTATAAAAGACATAAGAGATACACAAAATACGAAATACTTGCCAAAAAGGGTTGGTAGCATAAATATGGGACAAATCCAAGATATTTACACCGTACGAGATCATAAAAATATCGAAATTAAGGGGATAAATGTGAAGAATTTATGCTTAATCAAACCCCCCTGACTTAGAACTTTGCGCGTCCCGAGCAATGCAAAAGCATAAGAGTATGAGTTAAGGACCCTTCAAAAACTTTATTAGGATAGAATACCTTTTTCGCGGGCAAGCGATTGCATTTAGCGTATGTAATAAGCCTTGTAACCCCTAGGTTATCCTAGTAGGACGAGTGGTGTCTCGTGAGGGTTTGCAGCGAATCACACCAAATTCGTTATTGACTCAAAGAAAAATCAAAATACTTAAAAATTGTATAATTTAAACTTCCCAAAAATAGTCAACTTAAAATCATATTTAAGAGTCTCAAATCATAGTGTGTGTGTGTGTGTGAAACCAAAAATCAAACTTTTCGAAAATTCTCTCTTGATTTCAATTCTCACGGATACACACACAAATGAATCACTCGGAATGTGGCTATTCTCTCGGTATGCATGATAAAAAGAGTAAATATAATGGACACAAGTTCACGCACACAATTGGAAAGACGGACTACTTGAGGTAAAAAGATCTCATCATCGGAGTACGGTTATAAGAAAACGGAAACATCGCCTCTAGTTCACTCCAATTAATCTCTTATATTATCTTTTTGTATATTAGCTCTCCACGCAGTAATCAATTTCGCAATTCGAACTCAGTTAGGACTTTTTTGGGGTTATATGGTGTATTGGGTACAATTGAAAAAGGCTAAGAATTTCAGAATTGGAAAATTGTACTTATGATGTCCGTTAGTGCTTTTTCGCGCTCTTGCCTATTTTTCTCCCCTTTTTCAATTTTTTTTCTTTTCTTATTTTTCTTTTTCTTGCTATTTTTGTTGAGCATTTTTCTATTTTTTTTCTTGCCCCTTCTTATGCATTTTTCAGACTTTATTTGATGAATATTAGATTTTCACAATTCGGGTCAAATTGGGTTTTTCGGGTTATCAAACGAAAAGAGAAAATTATTAGGCTCAAATTGGGTTACAAAAAGGTTAATTTTTCACGACTTCTTCTGGCGAATATATTTGGGAGACAAATGAGGGCCTACTTCATTGCCCAAATTACTAATTACCTTACCATATACGTCTCGAGATTAATTAAGTCTAGAGATATTTTAGCGCCCTTTTTGAGACAACATCTCACACGTTTTTCATAACCGATCAACAAAATAAAATAAAGTTCATCAAAGACTTATTAAAACGCTGAAAAGAACTTTGAGTTAACAATTAACTTGGATTGATTTATAAACTCACAAAAATGATAGGCTCGAAATCTCACCGTGTTTGTTAATCTCCACATATATTCCTAAAGTCGTCAATTTTCTTTTAATTTCCATCTTTGGTCAGCTTCGATTTGTTTATTGGATTTTCTTACAACTTGTAAGCTTTTAAATTCCAATTTTTATTTACTTTGAGGAAAAATATTTTTGTCTTTTTTTTCAAAATTTTTCAATTTTTTTTGAAATTTTCGAAATTTTCTAAAAAAAACACACATGGAAAGAGCATGTGATCCAATCAATGAATCTAAACAATAAACGGGGAGAATACCCCACACCCCCTAAATTAAATGTTTCATTGTCCTCAATGCGAATCAAGAACACAACATAAAGAGAGGAAAAGAAAGATATTACCCAAAATGGAGCGATCCCTGAAACGTACGAGTCCATTGAATCTAAAAAATATGTTAGAACCAAGCATAGCAAAAAGAATAATAAAAACTCTAAACTAAAGAGAAAAAAAATAAGCTCACTGTTGTACAACCTACGATTTTCAATTCTAATAAGTTATACACTAGAAGTCGAAAAATTTGAGGGTCCAGCCAAAATACAATATGACTTGGAGGGATTAATGGTGTACCCTCACTAGAAGGCATGCCTCTCGAAAAATTAGAATTCCTTTAGAACAACGGAAGGCACGTGCAAAGCGGAAGAAATGAACCATCACCAATTAAAAAAATTTAGGGGGATAATAAGGGGTTTGATTGCAGAGGGGTAAAAGTACCATTGGGATCCAAGAAAATTATAATCACGTCCCAAAGATTTTTCAAGTAGTATGGGAAGTGGAGCACACAAACAGAAAGAGCCCATCTTGGAAAATAATTCAAGCATAGAGTCCTTATCCTCAAAATCTTCTCCCCCAAAAATTTCAACTTGATCTGTTGGAATGACACGTTTAAGTGTATGGCCCATAAGATGAAGCATCTCAAAAAAATATTCCCAGACAAGAATCGGATCAACATCCTTATGACATTCATCCAGTTCTTGTGATGGATTTAATGATTCGATAATAGTGGGTACAAAAGGAGACAAAGGATCTTCAACCTCAGTGGATTTTGGAATATTTATAAGAGGTTGAGATTCAAAAGAACTTGGATCACTCTCAATGATCTCATCCTCAAAAGTGTTAGGTGAAGCGCAAGTCTCGACTTTCTCTAAGTTGTCCAAATAATCATTAAACTCCTTGCAAGTTGCTCTAATTTTCAACTCTGTAGCAGCAAGGTCATCAGATTGCTTTTTGAAAATAAGAAAGAGTTCTTCCAAAGGGGGCTTCCTTGGTTCTAGCACCTCGGATTCCTCATTTAGCTGAAAACATTCTTCAACTTCAAAGATATCGGAAGAAAAATCCTCATTGGGTTCAAATAATGCATCTAACTCTTGCTCCCAATAATGATTTTTTTCCCGATATTCTTTTTCAAGTCTTTCTTCTTCAAGCAATTCATTTTGATAAATTTGGATGACCTTAGCACTAGGCTTGTATTTATGAGACTCATCTTTAGTGATATTAATCCAATGTTCATAAATCTAGAGCGCCTCCTCCTCACTATTATCATAACAGTTAAACCCACCAAAGGAGTAAAAGTAAGACATTTCAGATTGGGCAATTCAAAAGCGTGGCACCCATATTTTTTATTCTTTATTTTTTTTAAAGTCAAATTCGGGATTAACTAACCTAACCTAAAGTCTACCTAATTCCCCGGCAACGGCGCCATTTTTTATCGAGGTGAAAATCGAGTGTCCGTGTAAATACACTAATCGTTTTTATCAGCTTCCAACTGTAATACAAAAACCTAAACTTTAACTACACTCTTATGGAGTATAGCAGCGAGTCTGGGTATCGAATGCACAGGGAAAAATGACGATTGGACGTGACGACAAAGGTAAGACTGTTAACCCTAACTTGACTCTAAAAAGAAACAAAAAGATGATTGATATGAAAAATAACTAATTAACTAAATGCACACTAAAGTAAACTACTACATTAAATATGTGAGCAAAATTTACTAACTAAGAATGACGTAATAAGAATGAAGGGAAAACAGGTTAGGAATATTATCCCTCAAACCCTAGTGTATATGCCAAGTACAAAACTAGTCATAAATTAATTAATTGATCAAACCAGATCTTTAGTACTCCCAAGTATTACAGTAAAACCGAATAGGTTCAGTGTGTGATAATTGATTTAAATTAAATTAAATTTGCAAAATTCCAAGTAACCCTCATTTAATTCGAGTCTATTTAGAAACAACCCATAAATAAACAACTATGTGTGTCTGAGTGTGTCAAACCATAAATAAAGCATGCGACACAAAGTTAAGGAAAAATCCTCGCAGGGCAAAACATTTTATTTCACTATAATAAGTAAATCGCAACTTACACGGATTACAATGAAATACAGTGACACACGAATACCCGCAGGCGTCGGTCGGTGTCGTCAGCAATGAATCCACACGCAGCGAACCCACATGAACCTCAGTCCAACAAAGGAAGAATCGCAACACTCCTCAATGACACGCAGCCATAAAACTTTGTAGAGACTCCCTCAGCAATGACACGCAGCCCTCGGTTGCAAAGATCTCTCCATAAAGGTTTGAATAAACACAAGGTTTTGTTCTTAGGTTACCAAAAAGATTCACAAAGGATTGACAATTGTGTGAATCAAAACATGAGTCTTGGGATTCAAAAATATGAAGACTAGAGTAATTTGGACTCTCAAAAACGTCTTCTAAAGTCTTTCAAAACTGCTCCCCCGAAGGTGGTTTAAATAGCAAAACAGATGAAGAGTTTTGCAAAATAAAAACACTGAAATTCTATCCAGCGTACAGGTACCCCGAACCGGTTTGGGGTACATCGGTTTGGGGTACCTTTCTGGTTTGGGGTTAAAAAAAACAGCATTCTTCAAGGAATTTTCTCCAAATTCAAAAGGTCATAACTCCTTCACCGTAGCTCGGATTGAGGTGCCGTTTCTTCCAGTATCTTTGTTGCGGCGAGATCTTTAACTTTCCAGTTGACCAGAGCTCCGGACTATGGATGTGAAATTACGAAAATGCCCTTGAACTCTCCTATCGTGCCTTTTTTCACTGTTTTGACTTCCCTTGCGTACCACTTGCATTAAGTCCCTAAAATCTTGGAACGTGAAGTCGTTGAGGCAGATGTGGGACACATTAATGGAGATGTTGAATGCTTAATTCCCGAAATTCAGATAGAGGCCGTCATGTGAGATCGTGAGGTGACGTGCCAAATGTAGCGGCGTACGACATACACAAATGTAACATGTTGGACATGAGAAAAATGTCCTTACAAATCTCCCCCTATGTCTATGCCGGTACATACATAAAAAATCTGAATTATCAAATATGAAATTGCCTATACAAATCTACCCTCCCATGAACCCAAAACTGGAAAAGGTACAAATGAATAGTCTTCATTGTTTGTTCTTCAAATCTTCAGGAATCTCAAATCTTTTCTCATTAGGGTGTGCAATATATTGATCTTCAATCTTCATACCTACACACATGAGACAAAGCAAATACCACGTGACATATCGAGTTTGAAATGAGATAACATGGATATCAATATATGATAAAAACATAAGCAACATCTCAAAAACTCCCCCAAAATTCAAACTCCCCCAAAATAAGATAATTCTTTCTCCCCCTTTTTATGATGTCCCCAAATAGACAAATAAGAAGAATGAATCAAACAAGAAAAATCGGGGTGTCACGGTACACAAAACAGGGCATCAAACAATATGGTAAACGTGCTCTTGCAAGGAGATGCTCAAACAAATCTTCACAAACTATTTTTGATTTTTCAAAATTTTTCATACAAAATAAAAAATAGATACCATTTGAAAAAAAAAATATAATACAAAAATCACACCATGGATTTAGACTCAAACAACCAAGTCATGGAAACGGAATGAATGGGTGTGAACACATTCGATAGGTAAATCAATTCAATCAATCATATATGCACGATGCATATGTGTACCCCTAACGAATGAACATCAAAGGTATCCTTAGGTGTAAAAATTTGTTGAATTTAGATGACATCGTCTTATGCAAATCAACAAATCAAAGTCAAATGATTTCCACACCAATAACGTCCAAAACAATGTAGCGCATTTTCAAGTATTTCAAGGACGTGCAAACCCGTTTTAAATTCTCCAACCAAACTCCCTCATATATATTTTCTTTTAGAGGTAATCTAAATTCTCAAACTTTGGAGAATTGGTGCAAAATCCTAAATGGCCCATAATTTGGCATGAATATCTTTTTATTGCCTTTAAATATTTTTCGGGCTCTTTTAAACCTCTTTGGACCCCGGATAATAAAATTCCTCCATTTTTAGGTCCAATTTAACGGTGGCTTAGTATTCGCAAAGGCAAAATGAACCTTTCGCAGCCCTTCCCCGTTTTCAAACAAAGCACACAAACTCACAAAACGGTTCTTATATGAACAATTTCCTTATAAAAATTATCGCGCTTGGTTCGTTTTAAAGATAGGATTGAAGTGAAAACACCCAACCAACATGTGATAAGACAAGCACAATAATCAAACAAATCCGTGCATGTGTGCAATAAAGGAAACACGAGTCAAACATGTAGGAAGTAACACTTAAATACATCTTAATGACTCCAAACATTATAACGCACATGGATGAATTGACCTATTGTCTCAAAATACTATCAAATAGTCACATGAAAATAATGGAATAATGCTGTGACTCGGTCATCCTAAGTGTGCATCCATAAACGGTGCAACCAAAAAAAACAAAAATCTTTTTGTATTTTTCTAAATTTTTCAAAAAAAATAAAACATACAAAAATTACATGTCACAACGCTAGTAAACATAAATATCATGAAACCAAAAAAAACTAGCATATGACGCACATGCGAACACAATCATCTATATGATATGGCAAGAGAAGAATCATGTGCAAGCAAACGAGAATCAACTTGTCTAAAATCTAGTGTATCCAAAAGTGATTTCCTAACCCAAATAGATGTGAAACAATGTGTGGGGGATTTAGGAACCAAGGTAACACTAGACTTCGACATCCTAGGACTTCTTCCAAGATCAAAACAAAATCTCCTAAGGTGACCTTTCCTACCACAATGTGAACATGTGTAAACGGAAGGAATGTTACCTAGAGTGTGATCTTTTCTAATGTACTTGGGATTAATTGACCCTCTAAAACAAATAATGGTTTTGGCTTTAGCACTAGAAGCATGAGAACAAGATGAACCATTACCATCACAATCAAACCTACTTGAATCGTTTAAATCATTTTTCATCTTCAAAATATTTGATTCAAGAAACAAATTAGACTCTTCCCAAGCCAGGGATTTCTTTTTCAAATTTTCAACAATTTCAAAAAGGGTATCCCTCTCCCCCTCAATTAAAGAAAATCGAATCCATAGGGAAAAAGGACAATTGAACGTGACGATAAAGGTAACACTGTTAACCCTAACTTGACTCTAAAAAGAAAGAAAAAGATGATTGAGATGAGAAATAACTAATTAACTAATTTCACACTAAAGTGAACTACTGCATTAACTATGTGAGGAAAATTAACTAACTAAGAATGACTTAATAACAATGAAGGGAAAACAGGTTGGGAATACAATCCCCCAAACCCTAGTGTATATGCCAAGTACAAAACTATTCATAAATTAATTAATTGATCAAACCCGATCTTTAGTACTCCCAAGTATTACACATATGACGGATTGTAGCCCGCACAGTATGTAAGCAAAGGACGAATTAAAACCAGATTTTTAACACTCCTAAGTATTACATAAATGAGGGATCAAATCCCGCACAGTATGTAAGAAAAGGATGAATTAAAGCAGTATCATATTAACTACATGCGCTAATCAATTATTAAATTTAGAGAACTAATTTTATACCCATGCAAACCACATCGGGTTGGGTTCACGCATCCCAGCCCTTAAAAATCTAGCCTAACATGGTGAAATTAATGAAAACTACGCTATCTATGTTGCATGAAATCATAATTGCTTGGAAAGAGAGATTAAACATGAGAAATAACAATAAAAGTGGTGGAAATAAAAGTTACCAAGATTGAAGAAGAAGAAGAAGAACATGAAAGAAGAAATCAAAGATTGAAGAAAAATCGAAAAAGCTCTTGAATTAAAGGTGCAAAATATGTAAATTGTTCTCCTAGATGTTCCTACTTGATATGTAGCTTTTACATGAATGAAATATGAATAAAAAAAGTCATAATGACCAAATATATAGGCAAGAGGTCATTTAGAAGAGTCCCCAAAACATAGAACTCTTTTGGCTAAAAGATAAGGACAAAATCAAAATCCCGTATCTAGAACTTTTATCACACTTAGAAAGCGTGACTAATTTTGTAACGGATCTGTTGCGTGACAAGTGGGTGAACCGGTTCATTTTTCTTAGCTTCGGTTCGGTTCGTCCTTAACTGTTTTTTCTTTGATTTCTTTCTGAACTTCAAACGGGCATAACTTTTTCACCGTAGCTCGGATTGGAGTGCCATTTTTTCCAGTGTTCTTGTAATTGAAAGTTCTTAAACTTTACAGTTGGCCCCACCTCCGTACAAAGGCTAAAAATTACAAAAATGCCCTTCAACTCCCCATTTCTTGGTTTTTTCACTATTTTGAGTTCTCTTTGGCACTAACTTGCATGAAATACCTATAAAACACATAAGAGATGCACAAAATACGAAATACTTGCCAAAAAGGGTTAGTAGCATAAATATGGGATAAATCCAAGCTATTTACACCGCATGGAATCATAAAAATACCAAATTTAGGGGATAAATGTGAAGAATTTATGCCTAATCATGCCTCTAATTGTTCATAGAGTCTGATACGTTGGTGTAGAGAAAATGTTGATGAAGAACACTCAATTTGTCCCTCAATTTGTCTCCAACAAGGTCTCCAATTTGCTCTCCACTTGCTTCCTCTTCTTTTCTCTCAAACCCTTATGCTTAGAAATTGTTAACTGTCGTTCAACACCCCCTCAATTAGGTTTAAAACCCCTAATCCCATTTTTGGTCACATGGGCCTAATTAAAATGGCCCAAATCCCTCCGTGTGGGCCCAACTATGCCCAAAAATTCCCCGAGACCCGATTAATACTCCCGATTACTCTTTTTGTGACTATCTCGATCCATCCGGACTCAACCGTACACTCAGATACGTCATCCGAAATACTTTGTAACATTCCCAAATTTCGACCTCAAAATGCGACACACAAATAATTTCAAAAAATTAAACTTAAAGTCACCAAATATAAATATTTTTTTCCACTCAAATAAATTCTCCAACTCATAAATTTATGTTTCTCCAATTTTAATATTTTTATATCTCCCAAAAATAATTAAATTCTAAATCCACAGAATTACGAGGTGTTACACCGTGCTCGCACTGCATAGGGAAGGAGTAGAGTAGCGTGTTTTTACAATTATATCCCTACAGGGACTTGGGGGTATATTGCAGCAGCAGAATAGGGCCATATCGTATGCATCCCACAAGCTTAAGCCCCACAAGAAGAATTTCTCCATCCACGACTTGGAGTTAGCCGCAGTCGTGTTTGCCTTGAGAATTTAGAGGCACTACCTTTTAGGTGAGCAGTTCATCTTGTTCACTGACCACAAGTCACTACAATATATGTTCACGTAAGAGGATTTGAATATGCGGCAGGAGATATGGTTGGACTTCATGAAGGATTACAAGTTTTATATTCAGTATCATCGTGGCAAGGTCAATGTGGTGGCAAATGCGTTAAGACGATGACCTACATGAGAGATAGCAGAGGTTTGAAAAACGAAGTGAGGTGATCTTTGACATGACGATAAGGTCTCCAGAGCTTGTATATCAATTTTGGCTATCACTCTGTAGATCGTTATGCGGGTGGTGAAAACACAGGCCAGGGATCAGTTCTATCAGGACAGGGTATGCCAGTTATTAGCAAATGGGGCGGATTCTTACCCGATCAGTTCTGAGGGAGGCTTAAGCTTTAATTGGAGGCTTATTATTTTGGAAGATGACTTGAGACACACAGTGATGACAGAGTGTCATGGGTCTAGATTTTTTGCACATCTCGGTGGGAATAAGATGTACCAGAATATGCATAGACAGTATTGGTGGTTGGGAGTAAAATGGGACATAGCAGAGTTTGTCTCGAAGTGCACTACTTTCCACTTAGAGAAATTTGATCACCTGATACCTTCTAGGATATTACAGCCACTGGAGATTTTGGTTTGGAAATGGGAGAGTATATCAATGGACTTCATCACGGGGTTACCTACATCGCAGAGAGGTCGCGGTTCCAGCTGGGTTATCGTGGATTGTTTCACCATGGTGGTCCACTTTTTATCGGTTAGAACAGATTGTATAATGACGCAGTACGCCCAGTTGTTTATTACAGAGATTATGAGGTTACATGGGGTACCTATTAATATTGTGTCCAACAGGAACAAGATTTTTGTGTCCCACTTTTAGCAAAGTTTTCAGGAGGCTATGGGCACGGATTTACGGAGAGTACAGCCTACTATCCACAGACTGATGGACAGGCTAAGCGGGTTAATACGATGTTGGAGGACATGCTCAGGATATGTATACTTGACTTTGGGGGAGGTTGGGAGAAGTACCTTCCACTAGTGGAGTTCACTTGTAATAACTTCTACCAGTTTACCATCGACATGGCACTGTTTGAGGCACTATATAGCCGAACGTATCATTCGCCCACTTACTGGTTAGAGGTGGGGGACAACAAGCTGTTGGGACCAGAGATGATCCGAGATATAATTGCCAAGATTAAGTTAATCTAGGGATGTATACGGATAACTCAGGATAGGCAGAAGTGTTATGTTGACGAAACCAAGAGTCATAGATAGTTGGATGTGGGAGACCAGGTTCTAGTACGAATGTTTTCTATGAAAGGAATATGAGGTTCGACAAGAAAAGGAAGATAGCACCAAGGTACATAAGGCCTTTCCCAATTATTGAGAGAGTGGGACTAGTTGCTTATAGGTTGGGTTTTTCAGAGCAGTTACAGAGGATTCACGATGTGTTCCACGTGTCGTCACTGAAGAGATATAGGAGTAGTGATATGGCGCATTAGCACATTGAGGAGATAGACTTACACCTAAACGTCTCATATGAGGAAAGACCAATTGATATTCTATATCATAGTGAGCAGAAGATGTGATCAAATGTGGTACCCCTGGTTCGAGCTCAGTGGGGGCACCACAATATAGATAAGTCGACGTAGGATCGGGAGGATGATATGTGAGAGCAGTATCCACATCTTTTTACTAGAGGTATGTCCGAATTTTGAGGATGAAATTCCTTTGTAAGGGGTGAAGTATGTAATACCCCGAATTTTGAGTAATTTATTTTATCATTTTAAATTAAATGTGTGACGTAATTTAATTAAAATGGGAAGATAACGCGAAATTAATAAATATTAATTAGTGAGAACAAGATTAATATTTATTTTGAAATTTACTAACGTGACTAAGTAAATTTAATTATGCCAATTGTAGTGTGTCGTGTGTGAGTAGAAACAGTGGAAATTGACGGTATCTCAACCGGGGCATTTGTGTAGGCTATTTTGCGGTTGAGATATGATGTTTATGGTTAGTGACTCGGATGGTGATTCAGAGTGCACGGTTGATCCGGGAGTGGTCAAAATAGTCATAATCAAGTACCCGTGGGTAGATATTGGTTATCGGTAGCATTTTTTACTATTCGGAGCTCGATTAAGGGTTTTGGGTCATTTTATACCTAGGGCTTTAATTAACTTTGAGATTTGGGTTAATTAAAGGGAGGCTAGGTTTAGGGATGCAACCATAACACATCAAGAACTTGCAAAGAGAGTTATGGTGAGGAAAGAAGAAGGGATAACACTTGGGAGATAAAAAAGGGTTTGATTTGGAGAAGGAAAGTGGAGAGGACTCTTCCCATCTTCAACCCGTCACAAAGGAATTCAGATTTCGATGAATTTAAGGAAAGTTTATATCTTGATTTCTTGATTCATGTGTAGCATAATCATTCATATAAAAATTTATAGTAATTCACAAAATTTTGGGTTGGGTATTACTATGTGAAAAAAGGGGGTTTGGGGAGACAAACCTACATAAATGGTTGATGAAACTCAATCAGAATTTATAGTGGTTATAGGTTATGTTGTAATCTAAATTTACGTATAGAAAATTGCTTAACATTTTTATTTATGCATCTTATACACTTACAAAATATTTTCAAAGGTTTTGGGTTCTGATCCGTATCAAATCTATTTTCAAAAACGTTTAGGTGTTCAGCCACAGGGACGCCAAGGATGATTATTCTTTCAAGGGACGCGTAGTTATAGCTGATGTGGAATCTTACATGATACAGAGTAGCTACTTCATTTATTTATATCTAGATTATGTTCGCTACTCCAGTATTAGTTTGTCTTGTTGCCCATTTTATCCGAACTTATGTATTTTTGTTTTACTTGATATCAGTAGGATTGGATGTATGAGATTTTACCCAATGGTTTATTCGGGGATCTTATTTATTTATCTCAGATACTTTGGGGTTTCGTGTATATCCATTATTGTGAATGGGATTATTGTCGATTGGTTCATATTGTAATATGTTAAAGAAAGATAAAAATTTGGCAATGCTTATAACACCGCCTAATCTTGAGTAATACTGTTGTCGATTGGTAATACTGTTGTATGTGAATGGGATTGTTATCGATTGGTTTTTCAAAAATTTGATACCTATTTATAACACCGCATAATATTGAGTAATTTATTTTAGCAGTTAAATTGGATGTGTAACGTAATTTAATTTAATTGAGAAATAATGTGAAATTAGTAAATATTAATTTGTGAGAATACACTACACCAGAAAGGATAAATTGTCACCTTTGAGCCAGCCAGCCTTGTTACGATCGTTAATCGTGATAAAAAAACATGCGTTTTTTGTCACGGTCAGTGACGGTGACAAGTCCGTTACAACGATTTATCACGGACTTATCATGGTCATTGACTATGACAAGTACAGTTCTCATGGACTTGTCACGATTTTTTACAGTGACAACTTTAGAAAGTTGTCACGGCCAAAGACCTTAACAGGTCCATGACATCTCTCTCAACTAAAAACCCTACCACCTCTTTTTCCCCCGTTTCGCTTCCCTCATTTTTCTCTCTCTCTCTGCGCGACTGCTCTCTCTATCTCTATCTCTATCTCTCTCTTTCCTTTGTGTGTGTGTGTGTGTGTGTGTGTGTATATATATATGTGTGTGTGTGTGTGATTAATTTGGGGTTTACAAAAAGTTAGCATAAATCAAAATTAGACCCCTTTGTTGTGTAAATATTGGACCTCTTTGGTGTGTAAATATTGGACTCCTTTGTTGTGTAAATATGAAATTAGACCCCTTTGTTGTGTAAATACTGGACCCCTTTGTTGTGTAAATATGAAATTAAAATTGGTTGGACATCTAAAATTGGGCATATTGTTGTGTAAATGTGAAATTGGGTATAAAACGAAAATTGGGTATAATGTTGTGTAAATCTGGAATTGGACCCCTTTTGTTGTGTAAATATGAAATAGAAATTGGGTATAAATCTGAAATTGGGCATATTATTGTGTAAATGTGAAATTAATATTAAAATTGGGTATAAAACGGAAATTGAGTATAGTGTTGTGTAAATATGAAATTGGGTAACGCGAAATGAAACATAACTTTGTATAAATCAATACTATAAACATTATTATCGAATATAAATACTATAGCCCTTACATAAAGTGGGCATAGATGCTAGCCTTCTAGTCCTTATGCGTATGCATTCAATAGCCTTTAGACCCGGTCGAGAGTCATTACCCCTATAATGAGATCTCTCGAATTGTCCCATTTGGACAGTTTAGGAGTGTATAGTTTCTGTATAATAATATTCTTAGTGGCTGAAACTTGTTGCTTTGGGGGGAAGTTCTGTTGTCGCATCTTAATGTTCTCTAACTACATACTAGATAATGCGACGTTAAGCGTTATTTCAATTGAGTGTCATGTACTTAGATAACTATGGGGATATGTTGTCGAATATTCCTCAAATTGAAACAATGTGCATGAGTTGTTAAGTATATTATAGAAATACACGGTCTTGAATGGGAAAGGACCAGTCACCCTTTAGAGGAGATGGAGGAAATAAGAATTAGTATTATGAATTGAATTTTCATTTCAATTGCAAATTAAAATTGAATTTGAATTTGAATTTGAAATTGAAATTGGTATTTTAAATTGAAATTAGTATTAAAAATTGAAATTAAAATTAAAATTTGTATTTGGTATAGTGCCTATTTGATTTTTGGTATTCAATTCGGAAATTGAAATTTGGTTTCTCTTTCTAATTGCAACAACAACGACCGACATCTCTCTCTACACATATTTTGGTATATCTCTTTATCTCTCTCTCTCTATTTATATACATCTCTCTCTCTCTCTCTCTCTCTATATATATATATATATATATATATATATATATATATATATATATATATATATATATATATATACACACACACACACACACACATAGAGATTGTTGAATTGTTTTGGATTCTTGAATTGTTGTTGATTGGTGGATTTGAACATTTAGATTGACATTGAGTTGGATGGACCTAGGAATTTCTAATAAAAGACATTATTATTTGCATTGTTGTTTTGAATTCTTGAATTGTTATTAACTGGTGCATTTGAACACTTAGATGGCCATTGAGTTGGCTGTCCCTAGGAATTCTCTAACATTTAGTGTTATGATGCAAAATGAAACATAACAATATAAAAATTGAATATAAATAAGACATAATTGAATGAAACATACTATAAATTTTATACAACAAGTAATAAGTAATCATGCATTCACATTAGAATACATGCATGCATGTACCCGCAAAGCAAGTGTTATATAACATTTAACGAGGGTAAAAGGTAATAACAGGAATCGAAAAATGTATACCATTGCCATAAGAGGTTTTTACCCCTTGCTCATAGTTTTAGATTTGAGAAAGATTCTATTTTTTTACTGTGGGGTTGAACATAGGCTACCACCGACAAAACTTTCAGGTTCAGAAATTAAAAGTAAATCTTCTGATTGTGGCCCGTATATGCCAGGTAAGAATTCTAAATTTAAGAATGTCAAGTATAAGAAGACCCCAACTGGGAATGAAACTGAGACAAGAAAGGCATGGTCTAGGAGGTCAATTTTATTTGACTTGCCTTATTGGAAGAATAACCCGGTGTGCCATGTATTGATGTGATGCATGTAGAGAAGAATATCTCTTAACATATTGTGGGCACATGCCTTGGGGGGAGTCATTCGAAGGATGGAGAGAATGAACAAAAAGACCTTAAATCGTTGAACCTTAAGCTACAACTATGGTTGAAAGAAGATAGTAGGGGAAGAAAAATAATTTCCCCTAGTGCATTTACTTTGAGGAGTGAGGAATGGAAGGTTCTTTTAGACACAAAATATAATTTGAAGGTTCCATCTAATTTTTCGCCCAACTTGCAAAGGATTGTGAATTATACTACCCATGATTTACATAAGTGTAAGTTCCACGATTGGCATGTAATCATGCAATTGGTTCCTTTATTGTTTAAGAACTATTTCTCCAAGCACAACGATTTGTGGAGGGCTATTATGCAAATTAGTAAGTGCTTCTCACTTTTAAGTCAGAAAGTAGTCAATCGAGATCACGTAGTGGCCGCAAAATTAGCGGTAACTGAAGAAATTTGTGTGTTGGAGAATTACTTTTCCCCATCATTCTTTGACATAAGTGTTCACTTGTTGGTACACCTATGCGACAAGGCACTTCTTTGTGGCCCAGTTAGATATCAGTGGATGTATCCGTTTGAAAGATTGATGAAAATTTTCAAAGATTATGTCAAGAATGCACGATACATTAAAGGACCAATTGCAGTGAAATACATCACCATAGAGTTGTGACACCCCGACTAATTAAATACCGGGTAGCTACTCCTTTATTAAATCAATACAAAATGCCAAGTTGGTTCAGTTAATAGCATCACTGTCGAAAACATTTTAATAATTACTAACTACCTAGTATTTAAAAAGTAAGTTGCCAAATTTTAAGTTAAGTCTGGTTAACAAGCAGTAAAAGAATAATGGAAGAATAACAACCATTCACCATAATGAAGTAATGAATAATCAACTAAGTAATAAAAGTCCGGAGGAAAACTCCTCACAACAATCCCACAACTGAAAATAAAATGACAAGTCTGAATCCTGAATTAATTACATGTCAGAAGTCTGAATAACTGAAATAAATGAAATGTCTCTAAAAGAACTGGGCGACATGCCCTACAACTGATAAATGCTGAATATAGAGTTAAGATATATGAAGCGTCTACAAGCAAGGTCCTGTAACTTCCACAAAAAGCTACAGCTCGTCACCTGAATGAGAATTCTAAGCATGGTGTCCTTGTGGCTGGGCACCTAAAATGGTTTTTACAAAAAGATAGATTTGAAAGCAAATGGGTCAGAGCCCGAAAGTGGAAATCATTTTAAAAACAGCAAGTGTTTTAATAACATTTAAAATAATGAATGCAAAATACATGTTAGGACGTGCTCTCACGTGAAATACTCACCTCTCGTCTAACTGTGCACTCCTAACGTTCCTGTACCCATTCATGTGACATCCATATCTAACCAAACCGTAATAAGTTCTACCCCTTATTACTCGATCCCCATATTACATTCTAGCGTTATCAATTTAAAAAGAGAGCTTTACTTAAACTCAGATTCTCAGTTTATAGTAAAATTCATTATCGGTTAACCCGTTATGTTTTCTCAAAACATTACCATAATTATATTCACAATAACAACATGAAAGTTCCCATTAACTACGTGTATATTATTCATGTCATAAATATATAATACAAGCACCCCGAGACTAAGCTGCGGTGCACACATACTCTGCTATCCATCCCGGTACATCACATACATAAGGATCACGTATTTCGAATCTCTCAGGAATCGTTCTCAGATAACAACATCACAAATAATGGAGGCGAACACAATCACATCACATGGGTCACGCACATACCTGCGCTCCCACGATCAGCAGACTTATTAACATCTCAATAAGTCCTTCTCTGACCTATGTTCATCGAGGTACCAATCTAAATCCGGGCAACACAAGGATAAGAAGGCCCTAAGCGAGCGTAAACCTCCCGTGATAGCAAGTAAGGTAGGTATGTCATACACATAAAATTATATGCTAAGCATTCACACATCTTAGATATCTCAATATTAATAAAGGTATACTCTACATCCTTATACCATTATTCCAATTTTATATATTTAAGTCTCTCGATAATATAAAATTTTAAACCATCGACACGTCTCACGTCGTAGTTTCTTATACTTGAAACCTATCTCAAATAGACTATTAAGTTCCTATTATTTCCACATATAACATCATTATTCCTAAGGTCCTTACTTCTGCCCCAAATCTCATTTCATCAAATTATTCCAATTTACACTTTTAACCCAAATATCTTCTCACTTATTGAATTTCATTAGATTAGAATAATTCCTCAAATTGAATTCTAATTAAGGTCCAAGTTTCATAACCATGCCTACTGGTCTTCCTTAAGTTTAAGGGTATTCATAAGGTCTCCAATAATATTTTCCAAGGGTTAACACCATTAAAATTTAAATAGGGAAAAACTTTACTCATGCTGGGAGGGTCGATCGATCGACCTTTACCTTCGATCGATCGATGGTGGTCGATCGATCGAACGCACCAGGGATGGTTACGGACTGCTTCGTTTTGCAGTTTTCAAATCATCCCAAAACACCATTAACATGCATGAAATTCTATTCTAACGTTATAATATCATCTACAACCATCCTACAACATTGTTAACGTTCTAAAACCAATAATTCATCACCCAAGGGCTATATTTCGATCAAATCTTCATCAAGAACCCTAGTTTTCTACTTCTTGCAATAACATTAATAAATGTCTTCTTAAATCCGTTTTTAAATCATCAAGGGTCATAATTTTGAATTCATAATTCGTCCAGAATGTTACTACATGCAGTCCCTAACACAATTCATAGTTTTAAACTTCCAATTCATGGGTCTATATCATCTTCCAAGATAAATTCGATAATTCCTAAACATGGAAAAGCATAACATTGAATCAATTGTAATTAAACTGTAAGGACATTTTGTCCAACATACTTGTATATGTCATTAGTCGTAACACCGTTGAAGAAATTCATGTCCACATCGTCATCAACGGAATCCGAGTATCGAATCAAGGAAGGAATCAGAAATCCAGTCAGCCAGACCGGTCCGCCTCAATGAAAAAGGAACCGATCCGCTAACATCCTGGACCGGTCCGCCAAGAAATTAAAAGAACTGATCCGCTTCCGGACCGATCCGCCTCCCTGCTGGACCGATCCGTCTTGCACATTGAAGCCAGTGAGCACCGAACCGAATGCGAACCGAATCAGCCTCAAATTAAAAGAACCGGTCTGCCATCGGACCAATCCGCCTAAGGCCCGGACCGGTCCGCCCTGGATAACCACGAACAGATCGTGTGGAGATTTTTAGGGCAAATGAATTCTTATTTATACCACGATCGGGGAGTTGGTTTTCTTAAAACTTACACACAATTTTTTGAGTTCCATAACTCTTAAGTCTTCATGGTATTTGAGTCCATTGATTCATACCCATGATTCACACAACTTCCAAACCTATTGTGAATCAATTGTGGACCGCTTCTTCCTCTTCATTCCTGCCCTACTGGAAAGGGATATTCCAGCCGCGACTACAGAATCCGATACCCGAGGGTAATTCTTAGTCAAAAACTTGTATTTCAGTGTAATCCGATTGTAAGCCGTTTCTCTTACAAATTATAGTGATATACAAATGGTTTTGCCCCTGTGGGGGATTTTTCCTTAAACTTTGTGTGTTGAATAATTCTTGCATGATTTCATATTGTTTCAATCACACCTAGTTGCATGTTTAGGGTTAATTTGGGTTAAAAAGGAATTTATTATATTGTTTCCTTATTTGAACACAAGCGCCAACTCTTTCAAATTGGTATCAGAGCAGGTTACGCTAATCTATCGCGTATTCCTATTTCCCGCAAAAATTTTCTAAGATATCAATTTTCTAAAAAAATTGATTTTTGAAAAAGTGCGTGTTCAAATGGAGAAGTCATATTATAAAATGCCTATTTTTGACGGGTCAAATTATGCTTATTGGAAACCCCGTATGAGGTCGGCTTTAAAAGCCATTGATGAACGTGTATGGATTCTGGTTGAACGAGGGTGGACTCCTCCCACCGTGACTGTTGATAATGTGACCAACTTGAAACCTGACATTACTTGGTCTGATGAAGAAATTAAATGGTCATCTTTTAATTCTAAGGGTCTAAGTGCTATTTCTGGGTTTGTCACACCTGATGAGTTCAAACGCATAATGACGTGTACCACGTCAAAAGAGGCATGGGATGTTTTACAACTCACCCATGAAGGAACTAATGCTGTGAAAGAGTCTAAGTTGCAAAACTTGACAACTCAATTTGAAACTATCACCATGCATGATTCCGAATGCTTTGATGAATTTTATGCTAGACTTTCTGACATTGTGAATACTAGTTTTAATCTTGGTGAACAAATTCCAAATGCTAGAGTTGTTAAAAAAATTCTTCGTTCTTTGCCTAAGCGTTTTATCCCTAAAGTCACTGTGCTAAATTCTATGGGTAATTTAAATACGCTAAAATTGGAAGAACTCGTAGGAGACTTGCAAACTTATGAAATTGATATGTTCCCTAAAAATGCTAAATCTAAAGATAAGGGAATTGCACTTACAGCCCAAGAGAGAAGGAGTGAGGGGTCAGCTAGAAAGAGAGTCTAGAAAGAGAGAGACTGACACGTCGGATTCTGAGTGCGATTTTGACTTAGATGATTTGGCTCTTTTCGCAAAAAATTTCAAGAGGATTCTCAAATTTAAGAAAAATGGCAATTTTAAAGATAAAAAGAAATTTGAGAAAAATAAGTTTGAAAAGAAAAATGAAAAAGATTCCAAAAATCCTCCTCTGAAAGAAAGTGAGAGATGTTTTGAGTGCGAAGGTAAGGGACACAGAGCGTTTGAGTGTGCCACTCGTCTGAATAGGGAAAAGGGTAAAGCTGTCCTAAATGCTACCCTTAGTGACGACAGTGAGGTCGAGTCGATGGACTCGGTAGATGAGTCACCGCATGAGCGTAACTTCACCACGTTCATGGCTAGTCATGTGAATACTCCTAGTTTTCTTCACGACGACGAGGATGATGCTTCAAAGGGACACCTCGACAATGAGAGCGAAGAAAGTGAGGGAGAGGAGGAAGGGAGTGAGGACGAGAGTAACCTTCAACGCGCATACGCCGAGTTATATAATGAGTCTTTCAAAACTAAAAAACGTAACAAGGCGTTAGTTCCTAGGATCACCGCGTTAGAAGAAGAGTTAGAAGAGACGAGAGAGAGAGAGAGAGAGAGTCCTCCACCTGCACCGCCATGAGAGAGAGAGAGTCTTCCTGGGTTAGTAAAGAGAATTTGCTTAGAGAGAGAGAGAGCAGTTTTGAGAAAGAGAAAGGGGACTTGATTAAGCAAGTGGCTAGTCTTACGAGTCAGCTCCATTCCTCCATGGAGACTCGGAAGAAACTTGAAGCCCTTGTTGCCCAGCTGACTCATGATCTTGAGAAAGAACGGGAAGTCAAGGTACAAATCGAGGACAGATCTGGGAAGATGGGAAAGATGTTCCTCGGCCCCGCTTTAGGTTTTGGTGATCGTCAAGGAATTGGATATGATGGTGCCTCCACGTCCCAAATTTCACCTGGACCAGTTCCTGAGTTTACTACGACTCCTTATGGCCGTCATCAAAAACCAAGAAGGAGAGTTCGACCAAGAAAAGCAAACCAAGGTCCTCCTAATACTGTGCCCTTTTGCTCCCATTGCAAAAGAATTGGACACCTTAGGGAGTTTTGTTATAGATTTGGTCGGACACGACGTAATTTTGCTCCTCCACATCATACTGATGAGTTTACTAGTCTGAGAGAGCAAGTTGAGTTTCTAGCCGCCACATCACAGAGTTTGATGGAGGAATTCCGACGAATGACCTCACCGTCAATAAATGCTTCCCGCATTTCGGCTAAAACCAACAACAACAACGGTAAACAAAAGGTTACCTATTCTTGGGTTCCTAAGAAAGAGAAAAAGGCCCTTGTTGTTCATGTTGCTCTCAAAGCACATAATACCTCTCAGTGGTATTTTGACAGTGGATGCTCCAGACACATAACAGGTGATGTCTCCCTTTTTACTCAGATTGAGGATTATGATGATGGGAGAGTTACTTTTGGAGATGGGAGTAAATCTAGGATTGTAGGACGAGGTACTGTAGAGTTACCAGGACTTCCTAAGCTAGAAAATGTCTTGTACATCAAAGGTTTAAAAGTAAACCTTCTCAGCATCAGCCAGCTGTGCGATGATGACTTTGCAGTAAAGTTTGACCGGGAAGCTTGTACGGTCTATAATCAAGCCGGTAAACTATTAGTGCAAGGGGTGAGGACAGAGGATAACTGTTATGGGACTGAGCCCAAATCCTCACTTATTTGCAACAGTGCCACGATCACTCCTATGGATCTGTGGCACCAACGTCTAGGTCACGTGAACGTGAGAGATTTGTCTCGTCTTGTTAAGAAAGACCTAGTACGTGGCTTACCATCTCTCGAAAAGCCAACTTCCACGATTTATGGACCCTGTCAGTTGGGAAAGCAAATTCGCAGTCCGCATAGGAAGTTGAATTCCATTACCACCTCCCGTGTTCTTGAGTTGATACATATGGATCTTATGGGTCCTAATCGTACGGAGAGTATAGGTGGTAAGAGATATGTTCTCGTGATGGTGGATGATTTCTCTAGATACTCCATTGTAGGTTTTCTAAGAGAGAAATCCGATGCTGTAGAATTTTTAACGACCAAGTGCCGTGTCCTACAAAATCAACACGGTGTCACTATTAACAGAATACGTAGTGACAACGGCACTGAATTTAAGGAAGCAAAGGTGGATTTGTACTGTGATAGCCTTGGGATCAAACATGAGTTTTCTGCTGTGAGAACTCCTCGGCAAAATGGGATTGTTGAGAGAAATAATAGAACGATCCAAGAAATGGCTAAATCAATGCTTCAAGGTCGTAAGGTCTCTAGGAGATTTTGGGCAGAAGCAGTGTCTACTGCATGCCACACGGTGAATAGGGTTTATTTGTGTCCACACACACTACAGACACCTTATGAGTTGTGGACCGGCAAGAAGCCCAACCTGTCATATTTCCGTGTTTTTGGGAGTAAATGCTACATCCTACGGGACAAAGAGCAATTAGGAAAGTTCGACTCCCGGAGCGACGAGGGAATATTTCTAGGATATTCATCGAATAGTAGAGCATACCGGGTTTTTAACCTGAAGAGCTCTAGGGTTATGGAATCAATAAACGTTACCGTGCAAGATGACGAACCTTCGACGGTTATTGATCCTAACCTTCAGTGTGAGGATGAGGATTGTTCTGATAGTGATTTACCTGTTCCTCTCTCACACTCTGTGGACCCTACTCCTGAGTTAGGGGACACACCTGCTTGGGTTCGCAAGAGTCATGATCCTTCTGCCATTGTTGGTGATCCCACTCTAGGGGTCAAGACTCGTGCTCAGCTAGAGAACGTTGTTAGCCATCTTTGCTACACGTCCAAAGTCGAGCCCAAGAACCATAAAGAAGCACTCAAGGATGAACACTGGATATCTGCTATGCAGGATGAGTTGCTTCAGTTTAAAAAGAATAATGTCTGGGAATTAGTGCCCCGACCTAGTGAAACTAATGTGATAGGTACCCGGTGGATTTTCAAGAACAAAATGGATGAATATGGTACCATAATCAGAAATAAGGCTAGGTTGGTCTCTCAAGGCTACACACAGATAGAGGGTGTAGACTTTGGGGAGACATTTGCTCCTGTTGTGAGGCTTGAGTCCGTCCGTCTTCTGCTCGCCATCGCATGTCATATGCGCTTCAAGGTATATCAGATGGATGTCAAGAGTGCCTTTCTGAATGGCATTCTACAGGAGGAGGTTTATGTGGAACAACCAAAAGGGTTTGAAGACCCTCAGCACCCTGAGCACGTCTACTATCTAAGGAAAGCCTTGTATGGTTTGAAGCAAGCACCCCGTGCTTGGTACGAGAGGCTTACTTCCTATCTCTTAGCTCGTGGCTTCAAGAGAGGGGGAGTAGATATGACGTTGTTCGTCAGGAGAGATGACGGTGCTATTTTGGTTGCCCAGGTCTATGTGGACGACATAGTCTTTGGATCCACATGCTCCCAGCATACTCACCACTTTGAGGAGGAGATGAAAAGTGAGTTTGAGATGATCATGGTTGGTGAGCTTACATTCTTCCTTGGTCTCCAGGTTCGTCAGCTAGAGGATGGGATGTTCATCTCCCAATCCAAGTATGCTATAGACCTAGTGAAGAAATTTGGTTTAGACTCCGCTAAGCATGCACGTACACCTATGAGTACCACTACCAAGCTTAGTAAGGACACTTTAGGCAAGGACGTAGAGCAAACCTTATATCGGAGCATGATAGGTAGTCTTTTCTACTTGACTGCTAGTCATCCCGACATCGCCTTTAGTGTTGGAGTCTGTGCGCGATATCAGGCATCCCCAAAAGAGTCACATTTACTTGCTCTAAAACGTATTATTAAATACGTGAGCGGGACTCTCTCATACGGGATTTGGTATTCCTTTGATACCGATGACCATTTGTCCGCCTATTCGGATGTCGATTGGGCTGGGGATGCAGATGGATGTAGGAGCACTTCTGGTGGGTGTTTCTATTTCGGTTCTGCTCTTGTCTCCTGGCTGAGCAAGAAGCAAAATTCCATCTCTTTGTCCACTGCGGAGGCTGAGTATATAGCCGCCGGGAGTTGTTGCACACAACTCTTGTGGATGAAGCAAATGCTGGAGGATTATGGGATATCACAGGACACCATGACCATTTCCTGTGATAACACGAGCGCGATACACATATCCCGCAATCCAGTTCAGCATTCGCGCACAAAACACATCAGGATACGTGAGAACTTTATACGCCAGTTAGTCGAAGAGAAAGTCGTATCCCTGATTTTTATTCCTACCGACCGTCAGTTAGCCGATATTTTCACGAAACCTTTAGATGCCCTTAGATTTGAGAGTCTTAGGAAGTCTTTGGGGATTTGCACAGTTGACTGAGGGGTTGGTCTATGTCTAGAATAGGATGCTTCTTCATGTTCATATCATATGCTTCCTATTACTAGTCTGTTTTATATGTACCATTTCTTAGTGTACAGCTTTGTTTTATTTTTTGCTTTTCATTATTCTTTGAAAAATACAAAAAGATTTTCTTTTTAGAAAAAAATTTAGAAAAACTCAAAAAGATTTTATTTTGATAAAATTTTTGAAAAATTCAAAAAGAGATTTGCCTTTTATGGATGAGCATTTAAGATAGCCAAGTCACAACCTCATTCCATTTATCCATGTGACTGTTTTATAGAGATTTGAGAGGCTACATCATTTCATCCATGTGCTTTACATTGATTGGAGTCCTTGAGATGTAATTAGTGATATTTCCTACATGCTTGACTCCTATATCCTTTATTGCACACATGCACGGCTGTATTTGTCTATTGCACTTGTCTATCACATATTGGCTTGAGTGTTTCTATCTCAATTCTGTCTATACAATGTACAATATGCGATAAACCTTGACAAGATTGGATTGCTTGTAAAAACCATTTTGGTGAGACTGTGTGTATATTTTCATAACGGGGAGGGGCTGCGAAAGTTGATTCTTATCCTTTGCGTAAAAGCCACCGTTAGAAAGGACCTAAAAAATGGAGGAATTTTAATATCCGAGGTCCTAAGAGGTTAAAAGAGCCCGAAAAAAAAATTGATCATGCCAAATATGGGCCATTTAGGTTTCACCCAATTCTCCAAAGTTTGAGAATTTAGTATTCCTCTATTCAAAATATAAATCTGAGGGAGTTTGGTTGGAGATTGAAAAACGGGTTTGCACTTCCTTGAAAGTCTTGAAAAAACATGAAAATCATTTTGGACGTTATTGGTGTAGAAATCACTTTGAGCTTTGATTTGTAGATTTGATATAGTCAATGTCTTATATTTCCAATCTTTTACACCAAAGGAAGCATTTGAGTTCATTCGTTAGGAATATCCAATATTCATCGTGCACATATGTCATGTTTGTATGCTTTGATTTTCCTATCGAATTTTGATCACACTTATTCTTTTACGCTATCACCGACTTGGTTGTTTTATGTTCATTCATGGTGTGATTTTGTGCCTTGTGTCACCCCGATACTTGATTGCTTGATTTATTTCCCTCATTTGTCTATTTGGGGACATCATAAAAAGGGGGAGAATGAATTATCTGATTATGGGGTAGTTTTGAAATGAGTTTTGAAATCCTGAGAATATCATTTTAAATTGATATATATATATATATATATATATATATATATATATATATATATATATATATATATATATATATGTTTATTTCATTTTAAACTCGATACGTCACTTGGTATTTGCTTTATCTCATGTGTGTAGGTACATCCTTGATAATCCCTTGATGCACACCCTGATGAGAAAAGCGTTGAGATTTCTGATCGGAAGATTTGCAGAACAAACGATGCAGCCTTTATCATTTGTACCTCTTTCAGTTTTGGGTTCATGGAAGGGTAGATTTGTATAGGCATTTTTTATTCTAGATAGTTCGGATTTTTTATGTATGTTCCGGCATAGACATAGGGGGAGATTTGTAAGGACATTTTGTCCAACATACTTGTATATGTCATTAGCCGTAACACTGTTGAAGAAATTCATGTCCACATCGTCATCAACGGAATCCGAGTATCGAATCAAGGAAGGAATCAGAAATCCAGTCAGCCGGACCGGTCCGCCTCAATGAAAAAGGAACCGATCCGCTAACATCCCGGATCAGTCCGCCAAGAAATTAAAAGAACCGATCCGCTTCCGGACCGATCCGCCTCCCTGCCGGACCGATCCGTCTTGCACATTGAAGCCAGTGAGCACCGAACCGAATGCGAACCGAATCAGCCTCAAATTAAAAGAACTGGTCTGCCATCGGACCGATTCGCCTAAGGCCCGGACCGGTCCGCCCTGGATAACCACGAACAGATCGTGTGGAGATTTTTAGGGCAAATGAATTCTTATTTATACCACGATCGGGGAGTTGGTTTTCTTAAGACTTACACACGATTTTCTGAGTTCCATAACTCTTAAGTCTTCATGGTATTTGAGTCCATTGATTCATACCCATGATTCACACAACTTCCAAACATATTGTGAATCAATTCTGGTAACCCAAGAACACCATTGCTGCTGTTCAACCCTTGTGAAGTGGACCGCTTCTTCCTCTTCATTCCTGCCCTACTGGAAAGGGATATTCCAGCCGCGACTACAGAATCCGATACCCGAGGGTAATTCTTAGTCAAAAACTTGTATTTCAGTGTAATCCGATTGTAAGACGTTTATCTTACAAATTATAGTGATATACAAATGGTTTTGCCCCTGTGGGGGATTTTTCCTTAAACTTTGTGTGTTGAATAATTCTTGCATGATTTCATATTGTTTCAATCACACCTAGTTGCATGTTTAGGGTTAATTTGGGTTAAAAAGGAATTTATTATATTGTTTCCTTATTTGAACACAAGCGCCAACTCTTTTATAAACCACTTGCCTCTAATCTTTCTCTGAATTTGAGGTTGAATCTTGAAGGCTGAATTGTCTTCTCTCCCCCTCTGCAAAATTCTTCTCTTCCTCTCTTTCTCTACAAGTTCTTCTCAAGGTGATAATGGAGGTGGGGTTGGTTTTTGCGAAGCTTTAAGGTTCCTAAACTTCTCCCGTAGTCCACTACCTAAATTGGGGTTGGAAATGGCTTAGTGGGTTAAGACTAAGTCAGATTTCTAACTCTAATTTTCGTGGGTTTTAATTACCCAATATCCGAAATTACCGAAATGCCCTTATAAGTTACCGGTATGGTCCAATAATGCCCCGGGACCCAAACTTAACCCCCGGCTAGTGTTTTCTGACTATTTCGACCCTTCCGGACGCGTTGGCGCACTCAAAATGACCATACGGTAAATAGAAATAAAATTTACTTTTTAATTCAAATAATTATATTCCTGACGCGACTGTCACGCGCGTCCCAACAAAATTTCCCAAATTGTCGTATTTCAATCTCGCGATAATTTCAATATTTCCAATATTCATATATTGCCATATATACACATTATAATCAAATACTAACTCACATCTCGTTAATATTTTATCCGGATTAATTTTCAATTAATACACATTTAATACAATTAATTCCAAAAATAAATATCACAGAAAAATACGGGGTATTACATACTTCCCCCCTAATAACTGAATTTCGTCCCGAAATTCGGAACTAGAAAGTACCTGGTAAGAAAAACTCCGGATAACGTTCGCGCATCTCATCCTCGCGCTCCCATGTGGACTCCTCGACATTATGATGTCACCACTGAACACGCACTAACGGAACAATCTTTGATCGCAGTTTCCGCTCACTTCGGTCCAAAATAGCAATCGGCCCCTCCTCGTAGGAGCTATCAGGCTGGAGATCGATGTCCTCCAAGGCAATGTGAGAATGAGCCAAATTGTCTCTAAGGTATTTCCTTAGCGAGGAAATATGAAACACATCGTGAATCCGATGCAAATGCTCCGGTAACCCAAGCCTATACGCAACTGGTCCAATCCGCTCAATAATAGGAAATGGTCCCACATATCTCGGTGCCAACTTCCCTTTCTTCCCGAAACGCATAATTCCCTTCATAGGAGATACTCTGAGCAAAACCTGGTCCCCCACTTGGAACTCCCTGAAGAACCTCTTCGCATCAGCATAGCTCTTCTGCTGTTCCTGAGCTACCCGAATGCGACTCCGAATCAATTCTATCCTCGCCGAAGTATCCTGAATCACTTTCGGCCCAAGTAGTTTGTTGTCACCCACTTCCAACCAACATGCTGGGGAATGACAAGGTCTACCGTACAATTCCTCAAATGGAGCCATGCCAATGGTGAACTGGTAGGAGTTATTGTAAGCAAACTCCACCAGTGGAAGATACTGCTCCCATCCACCCTCAAAATCAATGGTGCACATACGTAGCATGTCCTCCAACATCTGATTTGTACGCTCGGTCTGTCCATCGGTATGCGGGTGGTACGCCGTACTCAACCGCAACTCCGTGCCCATGGCCTGCTGAAAACTTTCCCAAAACCGTGAAACAAATATCTTATCTCTGTCAGACACGATATTTAGGGGTACACCGTGAAGTTTCACTATCTCTGCAATAAAGAGCTGGGTATACTGTCCCGCAGTGTAGTCTATCCTTACGGGTAGAAAATGAGCGACTTTGGTCAACCTGTCCATAATTACCCAAATGGAGTCGTGGCCTCTCTATGACGTAGGCAACCCTTTGATAAAATCCATGGATATGCTCTCCCACATCCACATCGGGACCTCTAACGGCTGTAGCAGTCCTGCCGGTCTCTGATGATCCACTTTTACGAGCTGACAAGTGGCACATTTTGAAATGAACCCGGCAATATCTCTCTTCATCCCGCTCCACCAATACTGACGTCTCATGTCTTGGTAGATTTTGTCCCCACCGGGATGTACCGCGAATCGTGAGCCGTGCGACTCTGCCATCACCTCGTGCCACAATTCCTCCCCTTCTGGAACTACCAATCTCCCATTGAAGCGTAATCCCCCGTCTGAGCTGACGGTATAGGATTCGGCTCCCTCTGCCAATAATCGAACTATCTGCTCCTGACTGAACGAGTCATTTGCTTGTGCCCTTACTACCTTCGTGACGATCTGCGGTGTAACGGTCATCATAGACATGAACGATCGGGCCACTGCATCCTGGTGTCCCAACTTCTTCCATTTTGCCTTCCACACATCTGCCACCTCCTCCACTGGTCTACGGCTCAGCGCGTCTGCTACCACGTTAGCCTTCCCCGGGTGATATTGGATATCAAACTGATAATCCTTCACAAACTCAAGCCACCTTCGCTGCCGCATATTCAACTCCTTCTGCGTGAATAGGTACTATAGGGACTTGTGGTCTGTGAATAATCGAAACTTCTCCCCCAAAAGGTAATGTCGCCAAATCCGTAGGGCAAATACCACTGCCGCTAACTCCAAGTCATGGGTGGGGTAATTCTTCTCTTGAGGCTTAAGCTTACGGGAAGCATAAGCTATGGCCTGACTTTCCTGCTGCAATACACCTCCAAGTCTTTATAAGGATGCATCGGTGTAAACTAGATACTCAACTCCCGGTCTCGGCAATGCTAACACAGGTGCTGAGGTCAACTTGTCCTTCAACTCATCGAATGCCATCTGACAGGCATCACTCCAATTGTACGGCACACCTTTACAAGTCAGATGTGTCAAAGGACCTGCTATTTTCGAAAATCCCCGAATAAACCTCCTGTAGTATCCTGCTAGGCCCAAGAAACTACGGATCTCAGTCGGTGTCGTGGGCTGTCCCCACTCCCTCACCGCGGATACCTTCCCCGGATCAACCGATATTACCCGATCGGAAATAATATGCCCCAAAAACTGAACCTCCTTCAGCCAAAACCCGGACTTCTCATATTTCGCATACAACTCATTCTGACGCAGTGTCTGCAAAACTTTCCTCAAGTGCTCGGCGTGCTCCTCCTCTGTCTGGGAGTAAACCAGAATATCATCAATGAAGACAATGACAAACTGATCTAGGAAATCTCTGAACACCCTATTCATCAAGTCCATAAACACGGCTGGAGCGTTGGTCAAACCAAAAGGCATAACCCGAAACTCATAAGAACCATATCTCGTTAAGAACGCAGTCTTCGAGACGTCCTCTTCCCTGATACGCAACTGATGGTATCCCGATCGCAAATCAATCTTTGAGATGAAAGAAACTCCTCTCAACTGGTCGAATAGGTCATCGATTCGAGGCAACGGATACTTATTCTGTATCGTGACCTTGTTTAACTCTCGGTAGTCCACACACAATCTCAGTGAACCATCCCTCTTCTTCACGAACAATACAGGGGCACCCCACGGCGAAGTACTCCTCCGTATAAACCCCTGACCCAACAACTGTTCAATCTGATCTCGTAGCTCTCGCATCTCTGCTGGAGCCATACGGTACGGTGCACGTGCTATAGGTCTCGTATCTGGTAATAAGTCTATGGCAAAGTCTATCTCACAACTGGGGGGTAATCCAGGTATATCTTGAAATACATCGGCAAACTCTCGAACAACCGGAATCGAATCAAGTGGTATCACCACCTCCTTAGAGGTCTCCTCCTCTATATAGTACAAATGAGTGGACGATCCTCCCTCGGAACGAGGCATTGCCACCAAAAACATCTCCTGTCAGGGAATGGTAAAGTTAATACTCCTACTGAAACAGTCAATCATGGCTCGGTATGCAACAAGCCAATCCATACCAATAATGGCATCATACTCGGTCATCTCTAATACCAACATATCTGCAGGTAATACCAAACTACCAATCTCTACCCCCACTCCCCGGCATATAAAGAAAATAAGTGACCCACTCCCCAAGGGTGAGTCTACACACGTCACTGTGCTCTCTGCTGTGGCTAACAACCCTAAGGCTTTCGTAAAATGTGTAGCTATAAAGCAATGCGTTGCCCCCGTATCAAACAAAACCCAACCCATAGTACCATGGATAGGAAACATACCCTCAATCGCGGGTGGTGCCTGTGGAGCTGCTGCCTGGTGGACGTTATAGACACGTCCATACTGTAACTGCCCCTGCTGCACAGGAACTGCTGGAATAGCTGGAAGAACTCGGGCATTTCGTACAAGGAACTTACTTATTTTCTAGCGTGCACGAAGGATAAAAACCCCGTTGAAGCTTAAATGACTTACTATGGTGTAATTCAAAATATATTTGAATTGGACTATGTAAGCTTCAAATAGGTTGTATTTTATTGTGATTCGGTAAGATTTGAGGATAAAAATGCTTGCAAACTTGATCTTGTAACCAATTTGATCATGGTTGACTTGTCCAAGGTTAAGAGCAACGAACACGTGAGTGATGAGCCACTTGTTTGTGCTTTTCAAAAGGTCAAGCAACTGTTTTACTCTGAGTATATCAACAATGAGCCGTGATCAATCATCCTATATGCGCCAAAGTGTCTAAACAGTAATGTGGATGACTTAGTTGCTCCTACCGAATATCAATCCATTTTTTATGATAACCCGAATTTGAAATAATTTTTAGATTTGTAATAAGTATTCCAAATATCTGTAATGACCAGTGGTTGTATTATTCTAGTGTTTCATTATTATCGAACGGCAACTTAATATTTTCTATTCATTTGTACTTGATCAGTTTAATGCTTGTAATAACCAATGGGTGTATTCTTCTAGTGCTTTGTTATTATAGGATTTGAATCAAAATTGGTTTTATGGTCAGTGAAGATGTTATTAGGATTTTAATCAATTTAAGCATTAGTTCAAAGTCCATGACCCGATATTGAAACAATATTTAGATTTATAATGTCGTTAACTTGTATTCTTCTAGTGATTTGTCATTATCGAATTTGAGCATTAATTCAAAGAACATATACATGTTTTTAATGATAATAACAATTTTTACAGAAAATGTCTTCATCCCAGTGCGGTAGTGGAGGCGACGAGGGATCCTCGACCATTAGGCCCCTAAAATGGGGCAAATTGGGGTCTGCTGTTGAGAATAAGACGGAATTATAAGTTAGATCTCTAGAGTTACTGAAGGCGGTCGTTGGCCCGGGGTACACTGATTGGATGGGCGTGCCTAATGAGCTCCAGATGGGCCTCTGGGGAACTACAGGTAGTGTATTTATGTTTTTATTTATAATTATATTTAAATTTATATGTATATTTATAAGAAACTAACGCCTACTTTCTTTTTGGTTTGTATTTGTTTTACGGGATCAATTTGGCTTGCCCCCACATGTCCACGACTCCATGTTGGAACAGTTGAGGGTTCAATATAAGACGTGGAAGAAGAATATGCGGGCACGATACTTTAGGAAGACTCGGGAGTCCATTTTGAGAGTATGTGACACCGTGCCCTCGAAGGATCCGATCTCATTGGCACAGTGGAAAAAGTTTGTCGACAATGAGATTGATGAGAAACAATTGGCATCTCTACAATCGAGGAGGGAAAATCGAGCCAAAACGACGGACGTGCACTACTCCGGGCGGACGTATTACGCCGAGGTGGAGCACAGGATGGTAAGCTTTTATTTTTCTGTAATTTTATTTTTATGTTATTCTAATTTAGCATTGTTTTGAGGTACTTACTAATTTTGCATTATTTTATTTCAGGAGAAGGGGAGTGACCCTGGGGGTAGGCCGCATAGGCTCAATGCCTATGTGACAATTCGGACGAAGAAGTGCAAGGACAAGGAGGTGTCCTCGTGCGTCGCAGCCACGATTGTAAGTTATAAATGTTTAATTTTAATTATGTTATAATTTTTTTATTTACTTAATTAACTAATCGTGTACTTTTTTTCATTTCAGACAAAGCTTAAGTAAGTGCATGAGTCGTAGTCTGATGTCGACAAAGCATCTTTGGCTACGGACGCACTCAGCCAAGTGCTCGGGGAGGATTGCAAGGGGAGGACTAAGGGGAGTTCGGGTGTGGGAAAGTCAAGGATCATCACAATGGAGACGAGAAATACTAGGTTGGCTCATAAGGAGAACACCCATAACTATAATCTATCAAGGTTGGAAGCGACAGTCCTATATATGTACGTCTTCACGAAGCGTTAGTTGGGGTCGACCTCCGATGAGGGCAAAGTCAAGGGGAAGGGGAAGGAAAAGGAGGTAGATCTAGAGGTAGATGAGGACATCACTGCTTCATCGCCGATACACACGGACTCTCCACCATATAATCCATTTCCCATCTTGACCCCCTTCGAATGGTTTATGTCAATAATCGATTGGCATAGTGTATTTTTACTCGACATATATATCGATTGGCTTCCTCCCGGGTATGGTGGTTCATGGACGTCCCCTCCAAGACATTAAGGCAAGGTTGCTCGTCACGCATGTTTTGGCCAGAATGGAGAACTCATCTTTGTTGTTGCGCGAATAATACGACGTTCAGCGAACTGAGGGGTGTGTCAATGCATATGTCATGTGGCCTTCCTTCCTCCTCCGACCTGCTCAAGACTCTATGCCATGACATTATTTCTATTTATTTTATTTGGATATTGGATTATATTTGTATTTTTTTTATTTGGTACATATTGGTTTGGATATGGATATTTGCATTTCTATTTTATTTGGATATGGATTATATATGCCTTGATTTGGTACATGTTGATTTGGTACATTATTTCTATTTTATTTGGATAGATGTTGTTTGGACAAGTACAATTTTCCTATAACAGGTACAAATATACTGGTAGGCAGTGGCAGTGGCCATACTATCCAATAATTTTTTTAAAAATTCTTCCCAAAATTGTTACGGACTTTGACCGTGATATGTCCTTGATAAAAAAACTTGCCATGGACTCTTCACGGTCAAAGTCCGTGACAGTTTTTTATTTTTCATGGACTTATCGCGGTCCAAAACCGTGACAAGTTTAAGTTTTTATCACAGAATTATCACGATCTCTGACCATGACACCGTGACAAGTTGGTTGAAACTCTAATGAACTTGTCACAGTCTTTGACGCCAAGTTCGTGACAAGGTCATTTGTCATCCCCAAACTTGTCATGATCAAAAACCTTGACAAGTTTGACTTGTCAAGGTTTTTAATCTTAACAAGTTAGAAGTTTTGGTTTGGTGAAAAGATTAATGTATATGTGGTAAATTTACTAGTGTTATTAAATAAATTTAATTAAGTCAACTGTAGTACATCGTATGTGAGTCGAGACGACGAGAATTGACGGTATCTCAACCAGGACACTAGTGCGGGCTATTTTTGGGTTGATATAGGATAATTATGTTTCGTGACTTGGATGGTGATTTTGAGTGCACGATTGATCCAGAATAGATCGGAATAGACAGAATTATATACCCTGGATAGTAATTGGGTTCCGGGGGCTTATTAGACTAGTTCGGGCTCACATAGGGGTATTTGGGTCATTTTAATGTAGAATTATTACCTAATTTCGGGATTTAAGTATTAAAATATAAAGATTAGGTGTGTGAGGCATCCCTACCATTAATTACAAACTCTAAAAGAGAGAAGGAAGAGAGGAAAAAGCAAGGAGAAGGCTAGAGAGCCTAATTGGGAGGAAAACTCAAGGATTCCTAACATCTAATCATCGCAACAAGAGAGATCAGACCCTATGAATAATTAAAGACAAGTAATTAAATTTCTTTAAATCAAATTGAGGTGTATTCATTTTCATATCATGATAGGTGTATTCAAAATCAATTTTGGGAAGGGTTCTCACATGTAAATGGGAGTTTTGAGGAACTGGGTATCATGTGTAGATTAAATGATCAATTGAGGATGAAATACCATATATTACTATGGGAATCATATTTATATTCAAAATCTAGAAGTTAAATTCATTTAATTGAAGATTATGTAATCAAATTTAGGAAGAGGATTGAATGATCCCTTTTATAAACCCAATTCAATACTATAATTGATGGCCATAGAAATCATTTATGTTTAAAGGTTTTAATTATGTTATAACCTATTTAAGAAGTGTAATAAACGTTGGATATGATTTTCTTGGGAGTTGGGTCAAAACTATGAAGGTTTGGTGGATAAAAATGGAGGAAAAACTAGTTAGTGAATAAGGCTGTCGCCCTAGTATCGATCGAACGATCATTTTCATCAATCGATTGATGAAGGCTAAACTCTGGCAGATTTTTATGGTGTTGTTTTCTGGACTTCAGTTTTCCGGGCACATCCTAGATTTGTTAATTTAGTGTAAATTAAGGGGGAACCTATTACCTAGAGATTTATGGGTAAATATATGTTGGATTATAAAAGTGAAAATGGTGAGAAGTTTGAGGAATGAATTAGGTAAAGCAAATTTGTAAATATTTAATGTACGGGCTACTTGGGTGAAATGTATCCTGGACTCAACTTCCCTTTCTTCCCAAATCGGATTACTCCCTTGCTAGTGATACTCGTAAGAACACATAATCTCCTCTTTGGAATTCTAACTGTCGGTGTCGATTGTCAACATAACTCTTTTTACGGCTTTGAGCTATTCAAAGTTGGTCTTGTATCAATTTCACTTTCTCTTTTGTGATCTAAATTAATTCTGGTCCCAATAGTTGTTTTCCCTAACTTCTACTCTACATGTAGGAGAACAGCACCTTCTACCATAGAGTGCCTCATACGGAGCCATTTAAATACTTGCTTGACAACTATTATTATATGAAAATTTCTCTAATGGTAAATGATCATCTGAATTCCCCTTCAAATCAAGTACACATGCCCTAAGCATATCCACTAAGGTTTGAATGGTTCTCTCAGTTGTCCATTTGTTTGAGGATGAAAAGCGGTGCTGAAATTCAATTTTGTTCCCATGGATTCTTTTAGGCTTTTCCAAAAGCGAGACACAAATATAAGCTCGTGATTAGAAACAATTGAAATTAGGGTTCCAGAAAGCCTAATAATTTCCCGTACGTACAACTTAGCTAACTTTTCTAAAGAATGGATAATCTTAATGGAAATAAAATGAGTAGATTTAGTTAACCTATCAATAATTACCAAAATAGATCATTACCATTTGAACTTCTTGGTAAACTAATCAAAAAATCTATAGTAATATGTTCCCGTTTCCAACCAGGGATAGGTTGAGGTTTTAATAATATTAATGATTTCTGATGTTTATCTTTTACTTGTTGACAAACCAAATATTGAGATATAAATTATGCTATCTCCCTCTTCATGTTATTCCACCAAAATACTTATCGAAGATCCCTACACATCTTTGTATATTCGGGATGAAATGTGGATCTCGAGTAATGACTTTCCTCCAACATTTGCCTCTTCAATTGGGCATTATGCGGAACATATACTCTATTTCCAAACCTCAATATATCATCTCGTATCGCAAATTCGATTCTCTTCCCTTCAATAACATCTTCTCTAATCTTCTTTCAGTTTTGGGTCATTTACTTGGGAAATTTTAATTCTTTCCATCAATATGGGTTATACTTCTAAGTTTATGATTGTTCCTCATTTATTTTAAATACGAACATCTATTTCCATACTTCTTAAATCTTTTAATAGAGATTCATGTTTTGTAATATGGCATGCTAAATTTGGTGTAGATTTTCTACTTAAAGCTTCAGCTACTACATTAGCTTTCCCTAGGTGATAATGAATATTTAAATCCTAATCCTTCATTAATTCTAACCACCTCCTTTGTATCATGTTCAGTTCTTTCTGAGTAAATATATACTCCAAACTATAATGGTCGGTATAAATCTCACAAGTCTCGCCATACAAATAGTGTCTCCAAATCTTAAGAGAAAAATTTACAGCAGCTAATTTCAGGTCATGGGTTAGATAATTCTGATCATATGATTTTAAGTGTCTTGAGGCATACGAAACTACTTTTCCATTTTACATTAATGGACATCCTAAACCATTTTTTGAAGCATTGATATATCACCAATCCTTTCGTACCTGAAGAAATAGGTAAAATTAAGGCAGTCACTAGTTGATTCTTAAGTTCTTGAAAACTATTCTTGGCTTCCTCAAACCATTCACATTTCACCTTCTTTTATGTTGACCTAGATAGAGTTTTGGTAATAGTAGAAAATCCTTCAATAAATCTTCGGTAATAACCTCCTAATCCAAGAAAACTATGAATGTTGGTCACATTAGTTGGTCATGGCCAATCTAGTATAGCCTCGATCTTTTGAGGGTCAACTAACACTCCCTCCTTGGATATGATATATCCTAGAAAAGAAACACAAGGCAACCAAAATTCAATGTTCTTTAACTTTTCATATAATTTCTCTTTCCTAAGGATTTGTAATATTATCTCGAAATGTTTCTTGCGTTCTTCAATACTCTTGGAATTAATAATAATGTCATCAATGAAAAAAAAACATTGATCTAACTAATTCCTAAACACTTTATTCATCATATCCATAAAAGCGATGTAACACCCCGTATTTCTAAGTATTTAAAATTGAATTAATTCGGTTAATTTTAAATTACACGCGTGACGTAATTTAATGGAACTAAATATTATGTATTTATTAACATATTAATCAAAGAGAAAATGATTAATGTTTATCGAATAAAATTACTAAGTGGATAGTGATTTAGTATTTTACGTCACAATGAGTGATAGTGTCGTGACGGTGGTACATCTCAATTGGGTGTCGTATATAGATTGTATGAGGTCGATATAGCAAATTATTTTAGAATTACTCGTATGGTGATTTCAGGGTCACATTTTATTCCAAAAGGGATAAAATAGTTGGAATAGTGTACCCGGGGGTAGTAATTGAGTCTTGGGTCCTTTTTAGTCATAACTGAGCCCACACAGGGGTGTTCGGTTCATTTGGGTTTGGCCTGTTAGCCTAAATTCATAAAACTCCCAAATCTTATCACATCTGTGCAAACAATTTTTTATATATATTTAATCAGTGTTGTGCTATCATTGTACTATAGAGTCCTACATCGGTTCTCATTTCTGATTGATTGGGTGAGACTCGTTGATGTGTCGCACCCATATCGACTCAAGGACGGGATTAAACACAAGCCAATATGGATGAGATAGGTCAACTGGTCACACCCAATGAGTCAGAAATGAGATGCGACTTATAATTATTGTGAAGTTGACTGACTGAAGTTGGGTCAAAAATTCAAATCTAACATTGAACAACTTGTCTAATTTTAGGACGTATAATTTTTAAACATGATAAGGTGTAGAAGGGATCAATCTTTGGAATAAGTTACAGTTATAACATGGGTGAGATGAAGGATTATATTATAAAGAGTTGGAACTATATTATGGTAAGCATAAGGTTTTAGTAGTTTTACTATTACTAAAGATTGGTGAGGTAACTACCCATATAAGTTGCAACTATTACTCAACTTCTATTGGAACTTCTATTGATTATTGATTAGACTAAATGGACTCCTTAGTCTTAGTGTTCTCATCCCAGATGGCTTCTTTAGTTAGTCAAAACATAAAAAGGTATTATATTCGTTTTGTTGCATAACATTGGGTTTTAGCAGAGTTGGATCTCAATACTTATGGTTTGATAGTGTTGCATTTATTTTTACATAAGCTATATTGCCCAAAAGTCTACATGGGCATATTTTTTTAAAATAACATTGCCATCATTATCTTTTAAATCTACTATTTGCTAAGTTTTTTGGTTAAACCCCAATGTAGGGTGTTTAATGAAAGTATTTTTCCTCTTTTTTATTACAAGTGGAGATGGATTAGATTAGAGCTAAACAAGCTTACAGATTTAACTTTAATGATCATTTTTCTTACAAATCTTATTTCTTTATTCATTGACCCGGATTATCAGTAATGTAGAAAATGTTTGTCTACTGCACACTACCCATTCAATCAGATGTGGATGTGAAGATAAAACTACATAGTAAGTGCGTACTCATTTCCTGACTTGTACTCCTTTATTTTCTATTTTTTAAGTGACTTATAGTGTTGTGGACTAAAAGTAATGCTTTGATGAAAATGAGACTTATTTAGTAACTTGAAAATGAGCCTTATTTGTTGTTGTGTTTAAACTTGTAAGTATTTTGTGTGTATTTGATAATTTGACATGCTAGAATGCACTGCTTTGTCTATTGAACCATGTACAAGTCCTATATACTAACTCTTACTACTTGTGTTATGTTTTTTATTACTGATAATTGCTTCTATAGGTTGGTAAACCTGAAATTAAGGAAAGCCTTTTGCCTTCCAAATATAACCCTATGCAAAATGGGACTCTTGATAATTAAGAAGAGGGAAAATCAATACATGAAATGGACTCGAGTGAACATCTACCTGATGAAAACAATATTAATGTAGAATTTTTAAACAATAGTAAAAAGATAATGAATTCAACATCAGTCATGTAAAAGCTATTTGGAAGTGCTTTAACGAACGGTGGCTCCGTAGGTTTTATTGAGGTAATTAACACGACTCTAGTAGTTTATAAATCTTATGCATTCGTCCCTTTTATTAGATAGAACACATTTCAACCAAAACTATTACATTTTGATCCCATTTTTGTTTGGGGGAATTATATTGTAGTCCCAATGTGTCTAAGAATGTTGAAAGAAAAAATTCACACACTCTCTAAATGTGTTTGAATGGTGTTGCAAAATAACACGCGCAAACGCGACCTTTGGAGAGCATCAATGCTTCATATCTTCTAGAGCACATTGACAAATAATGTAAAAAAATCAATGTTTTATCTGTAATAGAAAGGTATAGTGCTGACTTATTGATGCCCTTGCTAACCTTTATCATCGATAGCCAATAGTCGAATGTTATTTTATTCGCATCACATGCAATGGTCTACCTCTGTGTGGCATATTTTTCACTCGTTCTGCTCAAACCTAGAGGGACTTTCATACAGAGCATCTCAAGAAGACTCCAAAAGGTATTTTCTAAGCCGAGAGTGACCATGGTTATCGAAATCTACGTGAACTTATTTGTTCTGTTATAGAACTCGCTGACTATATACTCCTTTGTTTGTTATCGAAACATCATCTTGATATATGATGTTCTCGCTGAGTATCAAGGATTGTCTTTCATTGAGCGACCAAATATCTTTCCCCATTCTACTCATGGTATTTCTCATGACCACCTTGATACATAAGATAAAGAGTGGAGAGGAAGCTTATTTCTCTGTGATGATCTTTGAATAATGTTTAGATTCTTCATTTTGTCATAATTTGTTGTCTATTTCCTAATCATAAGACCCATGATTTACTTACAAGGTTTATAGGTTTATCTATGTCATAATTGAGCATTAATCTATAGAGGTATTTACATACTTGATGTCATTAGTCATGCCACCGAGGATAGTTCACAAGAGGTATTGCCTTTTAGTCACATGATTATGGCCTATCCATAGTTTCTTGGGATTATCAAAATTAATGATGTCTTTGCATCTATTCGTGATACGAACATGTGTACATTTGTTTCATGTTCTAAGGTCCATACTTCCTGACATCCACAGATTCCAATACCCTCAATTATAGATCCACTAGGCCTCTGCCACCACAAAACATGATGATCCCCCTATTTTAACTATTTCACCATCACCTACTCCTGCTCCTTCTCTTGTTGAACTATGCATCCATCAGCATACTAAAGCTTTTATGGATTCTCTATTCGCATTAATCTGAGAGACTTGGGATGTCCTTCAGTGCTTGCCTACTCTGTCCGCTCATTTATATTTTGATAGGATAGCTTACCTCTCTGCAACATGATATTGCATATAAATTATTTATTATTTTGTGTATATGTATGCTTAGTTGTATTTTACTTCTTTGATGAGGAAAACATGAAAGAAAGAAAATGGTTGAAAAGGAAACAATAAACTCATAATTTGGCATAGGGCAGTCATTTTTTCTTATTCATGTGAGTATTTTATAGATTAGATTATGTTAACATCTTATTATGTTTGGTAGTGCTACCGAGGTTTTTATTAGCGTGTCTTTATCATTTGATCTAAAATGTTTTTTTCATACATTCCTTAGATTATTCTCCAATTCAATTTGTTGTTATATGTGTTTATTTTTTCTTGGAAGTTTCAGCTACGAATTTATTAGTATTGGACTGCAAAATTAGAATCCATTGACCATCGTACTTTTTTAAGTTTCGGGCTACTTGAATGAATTTGGTTACTGCGCTCAGAAAGTAATATAATTTAAATATACACTCCACATATAATTTAATTTTGAGCAGCTCTAATCTGAGGTCCTAGTTTTATCTTTTTAGGCTTGAGAGCTCATCTGGGATAGAGCGGGGACTATACGTTTAGTTTGTGGGGGATAGCAGTGGATTCCCCTCCAGTGAGGCTGCCATCCATTACATCGCGAAGGCGTTTCTTCTCATAGTAAAATACTTGGTGCGTATTATGTCATATAACCAAAAAAGCTATTAACATAGGCCCATTCTTTAACTACTAAGGATCTAAATAAATAACCTTTACACTATATAGAATACAAACCAAAAAACTATTAATACTATATTTCTTCCTTGTACCATTATGGATCTGAGTAAAAGTGATTTCATGGTCTAATGTTATAGTTAATTGGTTTTCTTCCAGGTGAAGTGTTGGAAGATTTGAAGGCAGACAAAAGCTCCTCAAGTTACAGGAGCAATTCATACTGATTTTGAAAGAGGGTTCATTTGTGCTGAGGTTACCTCCCCCACCCACAAATTCGTAGCTACAAATTTTTTGATTTTTTTTACATTGTTGCTTCAAGTAAATTAGTTTCGCCTTCTTTTCATTATTACTATCTGATAGTTCATCAGCTGCATTGGAACCCAGTAATTCTTTATATGCTTCATGTATGTTCTAATATGTTTGCAAGGAGATTTTTTAATTGCCATATCATTGGGAAAGAAAACAAATTATTTTCTGGAAGTAATTTTTTTTAATACTCTTTTCATGGATTGATCAATTTTTCTTCACACATGTATTATATTTTTATAGTTGCATCTATGCATTTAAAAACACTACACTGTCATAGTTCTGAAAATTACCTGATTACCGAAAAGTGCCAAAAAATTTCCTCCCTCTTTCACTACCTTTAATGAAGAGAAGTTGTGACCACTAGTGCTTTCTTATCCCCAATGTAATTATTATATACCAATTTATTACATGGTGCAATTGTGCAGTCATTTTGTTGTCACACTTTCAAAGCACATAACAAAAGCAGTGCTTCATCTTATTAAAAAGCAAAATTCTTGAAATGCCTGATAACACCCAAATTGTATTTCTGTATTTTTCACTCTACGATGTTGGAACTTCTATGAATCTTGTTGGAAGTACTGATTAAAATTTGGTTATAACATGATGCAAATCATGAAATTTGATGATCTGGAGGAACTAGGTTCTGAATATGCTGTCAAGGTATTCTATAATTTTGTGTCACTAAATTATTAATTCACATTTTAATTAATTATATTGTAGCTTATCTGATTAGATTATGTTGGGTCATTGTGTGAATTTTCATACTGACTGATTTCTTTTAATATATTTATTGTATACCCTCATCAATTGACAACATGCATATGTGTTGGTCCAAAACCTACCTTAGTATCTTATTGGATTTATCTTGAGCAGAACGAGTGAAAAGTATGCCACATAGAGGTAAACCATTGCATGTGATGCGAATAGAATAAAATTCAACTGTTGGCTAACGATGATAGGGTTATTAAGGGCATCAATAACTTAACACTAGACCTTTCTATTGCAGATAAAACATTGATTTCTTTACATTATTTGTCAATGTTCTTGAGAATATATGAAGCATTGACGCTCTCCAAATGTCGCGTGTGTGCATGTTATTTTGCGACACCATTAAAACACATTTAGAGAGTGTGTGAGTTTTTCTTTCGACATGCTTGGACACATTAGGACTACAATATAATTCCCCTAGACAAAAATGGGATCAAAATGTAATAGTTTTGGTTGAATTGTGTTCTATCTAATAAAAGGGATGAAAGTATATGATTTATAAACTACTAGAGTCATGATAATTACCTTAATAAAATCTGAGGAGCCGCCGTTTGCTAAAGCGCTGCCAAATAGCTTTTCCAAGACTCATGTTGAATTCATTATCTTCTTTATTGTTGTTTAAAAATTCTACATGAATATTGTTTTCATCAGGCAGATGTTCACTCGAGTCTATTTCATGTACTGATCTTCACTCTTCTTAATTATCAAGAATCCCATTTTGCACAGGGTTATATTTGGAAGGCAAAAGGCTTTCCTCAATTTCAGGTTTACCAACCTATAGAAGCAAATTATCAGTAACAAAGAGACACAACACAAGTAGTAAGAGTTAGTATATAGGACTTGAAGATGGTTCAATAGACAAAACCCTGCATTCTAGCATGTCAAGTTGTCAAATACACACAAAATACTTACAAGTTTAAACACCACACAAAATAAGGCTCATTTCAAGTAACTAAATAAGTTTCATTTTTATCAAAGAATTACTTTCAGTCCACAACCCTATAAATCACTCAAAAAATTGAAAATAAAGGAGTGCAAGTCAGGGAATGAGTACACACTTACTATCTAGTTTTATCCTCACATCAACATCTGATTGAATGGGTAGTGTACATTATATAAAAATTCCCCGTCTACGTGAGGCCAGAATACATAATAAATATCAACATTTGTACTACATCTAGATAAAAGCATCAAAATGTTCCACTGAGCTTCTTAGTCTTAGTTAACATTTACTCTAGGATAACAAAATACTGTTGCAACACATTTAAGGAAAATTTTACTCTGGAGTTTATATTTGTATTGGATTTTTTTTTCCTCTGTAGAAAACAAACAACATCATCAACGTTTGATGGCCTCACTTAGTTGTTCTTAATATGTTGGGAGGATGTCGTAACTCTTGTTTTAATTTTGTGCCCAATATATTCTCTCTGGTATTTTCCAAATGAGTAAATGCGGATACTTTTCTTCTGATGGCAGCTAGAGCCTCCCGAGTAGAAAAATAGGATGGAATAGATACAGCTATAGTTGGGACGCTAGCTGATCCCGAAGAGGTGATTTATCACCTACCTTGATTTATTTGTAGGCTCTGTTTGATTCGGGGTAAAATATCTTTCATCTAGGTGAAAGATAAATTGATGAAAAGTAATTTCACCTATTAAAAGTATTTTTTTTACAAAATCACATAATTGTAGCATTTTTCACTTATTTACAATTTATACAATTTGTTTTTACCCTGACTAGGTAAAAATACTTTTTACCCAGAGGCCAGAGCTGTATATATCTATTTTCTGAGATACTTCCACTAACTTGTTAGGTTCCTTTGGAAATTATTACCATCGACAGGCACGTGTTGGTGTTCAAGAACTAAATTTTCTTCCCTTCAATTCATGTATAGCATTGACTTATCTTAACAACTAAGGTAAAATGCATAAGGTCGGCAAAGGTGTTCCAGAGCAGGTATGTCACTAAATTTTATGTATTTGACAGTAACTTTTGGTTACCATTTGTTTAACCTATTTTATTTCTTGAACATGGCTTTAGATTCTAAATCTTTCGCACAATAAGTCAGACATAGAGCGACGGGTTCATGCTGTGATTGATAAGTTTTTAGAACGAGATTTGCGATCACTTGGTGTAGCATACTAGGTGAATTGATTTTTAATTTCATCATTTATGATGCTCTTGGGATGATGTGAACTAAAATCTCTCTCTCTCTCTCTCTCTCTCAATTTTTTTTATTATGTCTTTGTCCTTTTCCATACAATGAAGGTTATATTCAAAAATATTTTTAACCTATTTTTATAAACAAGATTCATAATTTGAGACAAAGACTGATAACCATATGACTGACCAAATTTATAGATCTTAATGTTGGGTGTTCCCTAAAATTATTTGTTATTATCGCTCATGGTGATAATTGTTATCGGAGCACAAATATGAAATAGTAAAATGCTTGCAAGCTAGAAAAGCATGTCAAAGGTGAAAATATCCTCAAAGATAAGAGGGTCATTGCGTCAGTATCTTTCTACCAACCTTCTCTCAGTAGCATATATTTTTGGAGCAACTTTCACCTCGAGTAAACCAAAAAAGGTCGAAAGATAATTCACAATCGTGAGATCAAAACTATGCCAAGAAAATGAAAGATCTACATGCTACTGCAATTGAGGCTGCTACTCTAGATTCCATTAATTTCAAATTTTAAGCGTTGTAGGCGTTAGTGTTCAAATCCAGATGCTACTGCAATTGAGGCTGTAATATTTTCTCAGTTGATACACATGACGCATTTACTAATCACATCCAAATGTTTTATCCATTTAATCAATTTTAAACCTCTGTAGATACATGCTAATTTTAAGATTTTAAATGATTTTAAAATGACACTATGTAGATTCTTTGCCTTGTTGCCACGGACAAGCTAGTTTCTCTTAAGTCAGAGCATATTGGAGATGAAAAAATGAAGGTTCTCCAATCGGTAATTCCACTTGACGATGAAGAGGTTGTGCTTGGACAATATGAAGGTTAAACAGATGACTCAACCATGATTAACAACTCAAACACTCCCACTTTTGCAACTGTGATTCTTTTCATACACAATGAAAGATAGGAAGGCGTTCCCTTTATACTTAAGACACAGAAAGCATTGAATTCCAAAAAGGTGGAAATATGAGTTCAATCTAGGGATGTTCCTGGAGATATCTTCAAAAGCAAGGAAGAAATGAATTGGTCATACGCTTGCAACCATCCGAGGCCATGTACATACAACTATAATCAAGCAACCTGGGCTTGAGATGTCAATTGTTTAGAGTGAACTTGAGTTGTCATATATGCAACGTTATCAAAACGTTACCATTCCAGAGTCAAGAAACCTGGGCTTGAGATGTCAATTGTTGTGTTTCTTGATTACCAATGCTAGTATAAATGGCTTGTCTTTTTTGTAGGAGGATGATGAAGAAGAGGATGATAACAACGAATCACAGGTGTAATCTGCATTATGTACTTATGTTCTTATAGTGCCATCTTTAATTATGCATGGCGTTTTAGTATATCAGTCTTGCATTTTTATTATGTATATAAATTAGAAATGAGGTTATTGCCATGTTGCTACACTATAAAATTTTAGTGGTCGATGTACTCCAATAGACGATGAGTCACTTTAGATTACACATGATTACATGTGTGTTAATGGCATTAGAATGTACTAGTATTTTGTGTTATTTACTCATTTATGATTACACATTTACTACGGTTGATTTTGTTCAACAGTTTCTTATTGGAAAAAATGAAGATTAATTTTGGGAGAATGAAGTCTACTTTTGCAAGGAATATAATGAAGACTACTTTGGGGAGAATAATGTGTAGAACTTTAAAGATGTTAGACTTCGTTTCAATTTTGTGGTTAAAAGCTAGATGGTTTATCGTGTACTACATTTTGTTCTTGGAATTTTAATGGTAATGAATGAAGTATGGTTTTAGATCGGTTTAATATCATCGAAATATAGTGTTATTCATTTTGTCACTATGTGTTTTGGAATTATGTTTTGTGTGAAATTTTTGGGCATTGGCTCCGCATTGCCATTGGTTGAGTACGCGAGTTATTACAAGTGAATTCATATCTATTTTTTTTAATCAGAAACTAATATTTTTTCAATAATATAATGATATTGTTAACGGACTTTAACCGTTACAAATAAAAACATTCGTTACAAATATATGACACTCCCAATCCGTTATAATGTATGTTGTAACGGTTTTATCCGTTATAAATTCTATATCTGTAACAGGTCAAAACCATTACAATTTTAGTAAATCTGTTACTAATATATGTGATGTGTACCAACGTCAAATCCGTTACAAAATAAATTGCGATGGTTTTAATCTGTTACAAATATTAAATTTGTAACGGATTTTATTCGTTACAAATTTCGTTAGTAAAATAAATAACGCCATTTTTTTAACGGATTTAATCCATTACAAATATTTTTTGTAACGGTTTTTGCCCGTTACAATTGACCTATTTTGGTGTAGTGTAATGCGAGACATTGCTAATTAAGAAATGAAAGTTATACCATACTCCAGCCTGGATCAATAATTTCAAAATTCAAATGAAATGTTTATATGGAGAGATATAAACATATAAAAAACGATGTAATCATCGGTATCGGATGCATTTTGAGAATAAAATCATTTCATAAAATATATATAGTTTGCATAATATAATATAATCAAAATTCTCAAGAAATTGGGAATAGAGTACTCACCAAAAATAGAGGCTTCGAATTTACAGATATTGGGTCATCGATCACATGTTAATCTAACAAATATAATACAGGTTTAATTACATATTCTAAACAAACTCCAGTTTATATACTGTATTTTAAAAATAACTTATTTTAACGGATTACTAAAACCCATTTTCTCAACTTTTAAAATTCATTGATAGTAATTGAAGAATTCAATTCATAGTTCATCCTAATCAGTCGGTTCCCGGTAGACCAGGTGGGTCACAAGGGCACCATGAAAATACTAACTCATTTAAAAACCTTTTTCGGATTCATTCCCAGTAGAGATTGAGGATCACAGGGGAACCACTTAAATACCATCTCATCTAGATAAAATTTCATCGAGCCTGACTTTGGAAATACTTAATTGGATTCTGCAATAACAAAAAAACATTTAAAATGCCCACATACAACTTGAAACAAGTTCAATTTTGAAAATAAGTAAATTAAATCTTAAATGTAATTTATCTATTAGGTGTTTAGAAATAATAAATAATATTAATTTTCATGACCAAAAAGAATATAATAAATTCCTTAGTGAAAATCATTTTTTGAAACTCAATAATTCATTATAAAAAGGGTTATGTTACAATTTCATAAAATAATTCAATTTAGAAAACCCTACAATTTTATGTTCACTAAAATGGATCTTTAGTACTTTTACCAACATTTATTCTCAATATAGCTATATATAAATAAATTAAAGCTATAAGTATTCATTATAATATTAGTAGAATATTACCTTAAGATGAATATCCCTAAGAACTTTAAGAACTTCTTCTTAAACTTTCCCACACTTTCTCTCACTATTTATTTCTACACTTCTCAAGGAATTGGTGTGAGTTTAAAATGATCCCAAAGACGCTATTTATAGGTTTCCAAAGACGTTATTTATAGTTCTTCCTAATCAGTTGATTCCCAATAGAGATGGTGGGTCACAGGGCACAACTTAAATACTGACTCATTTAGACAGAATATTTTTGGGTTCATTCCCAGTAGAGATGGAGGGTCATAGGGGCAACACTTAAATACCATCTCATTTGGATAAAATTTCACTGAGTCTAACTTTAGAATTACTTAATTGGATTCCGCAATAACAAAAAATATTTAAAAATCCCAAGTACAACTATAAAAAAGTTAAATTTTGAAAATAAGTAAATTCAATCTTAAATGTAATTTATCTATTACATTTTCATAAATAATAAACAATATTAATTTTCATCACCAAAAAGAATATAAATTCCTTAGTGAAAATCATTTTTTGAAACTCAACAATTCATCATAAAAAGGGTTATGTTACAATTTCATAAAATAATTCAATTTAGAAAATCCTACAATTTTATGTTCACTAAAATGGATCTTTAGTATTTTTACCAACATTTATACTTAATATAGCTATATAACAATAAATAAAAACTATAAATATGCATTATAACATTAGTAGAATATTACCTTAAGATGAATATCCCTAAGAACTTTAAGAACTTTTCCACACTTTCTCTCACTATTTATTTGTAAACTTATTAAGAAATTGGTGTGAGTTTCAAATGATACCAAAGACCGTATTTATAGGTTTCCAAAGACAATAAGGTGTTGACACGTGTCTAAGTGATAAAACTTTTACTTTGGTCAGTCAACGTCGAGGTGTCGCGTAACGGAGGGGTCTTGCAGTCTTATTTCACAAAAATGGTGACATGTGTTTTAGCTTTATCTATATGGATGACATGTGTAAGGTGGAGGTGGAAAAATAAAGAACGAGGTCTCAAGCACGAGGTGGATAGGTATTAAGCACGAGGTGGAAAGGTATTAAAGATATAAGGGTCATTTTATACATGAAAGGTATTTTGGTAATTTCACACTATATATTTTCAATATTGCTTAGAGGTACTTGAAAATATTTTATTTAAAAAAGGTCCTTTCTATTTCTCATTTTGGTCCCTGGAACTTTCTTTATTAAAACCAAGTCCCTAAAGTTTCATAAAATTATATTTTCTACCCCAAAACTTATCATTTACCTTAGGATTATCATACAACTTCAATTTGATTCAATTTACAGTTGATTCTTCATATTTAAAAATGGGTTTTATCATATTAAGAACCCATAATACCACATATGTAATAATATAACACTTATAAGATAATAAGTAACACACAATTATTAAAACAAACTATATATGAGCATATAAAAGTGGGGTCATTACATCCTACCCTCCTTATAAAAAATTTGATTCCCAAACTTGACTTATATTAATTTCCAAATAAGTATGGATATCTCTCTTTTGTTTTATATTCCCGCTTCCCCATTGCCTCTTGAACAAAATGAATACACCATAATACTTTGACTAGTGGAGTTACTTTGATTCATAATATTTGTTCTTTATGGACCAAAATTTCTACTAGATGCTCAATGTCAGTCATATCTTCTCTAACTTGAAAAGGTTCATGACTTAAGATATGTGTTGGATCTGGTACATATTTCCTCATCACTAATACATGAAACACATTATGTACACTAGAGAGTTCCGTTCGTAAAGTTGTTTTATATGAAACAGCTCCTATTTTTTCAAGAATTTCAAAATGTCCTATGTATCTTGGACTCAACTTCCCTTTCTTCCCAAATGGGATTAATCCCTTGCAAGTGATACTCGTAAGAACACATAATATCCTCTTTGGAATTCTAACTGTCAATGTCGATTGTCAACATAACTCTTTTTACGGCTTTGAGCAATTCAAAGTCGGTCTTGTATCAATTTCACTTTCTCTTTTGTGATCTAAATTAATTGTGGTCCTAATAATTTTTTTCCCTAACTTCTACCCAACATGTAGGAGAACAACACGTTCTACCATAGAGTGACTCATACAAAGCCATTTGAATACTTGATTGACAACTATTATTATATGAAAATTTCACTAATGGTAAATAATCATCTAAATTCACCTTCAAATCAAGTACACATTCCCTAAGCATATCCACTAAGGTTTGAATGGTTCTCTCAGATTCTCCATCTGTTTGAGGATGAAAAGCGGTATTGAAATTCAATTTTGTTCCCATGGATTCTTTTAGTCTTTTCCAAAAGTGAGACACGAATCTAGGGTCACGATTAGAAACAATTGAAATTGGGGTTCCATAAAGCCTAATAATTTCTTGTACGTATAACTTAGCTAACTTTTGTAAAGAATGGATAATTTTAATAGAAAGAAAATGAGAAGATTTAGTTAACCTATTAATAATTACCCAAATAGATCATTACCATTTGAATTTCTTGGTAAACTAATCACAAAATCTATAGTAATATGTTCCCATTGCCATCCAGGGATAAGTTGAGGTTGCAATAATACTTATGATTTCTGATGTTCAGCTTTTACTCGTTGATAAACCAAATACTGAGATACAAATTTTGCTATCTCCCTCTTCATATTATTAGACCAAAATACTTCTCGAAGATCCCTACACATCTTTGTATATCCGGGATGAAATGTGAATCTCGAGTAATGACTTTCCTCCAATATTTGCATCTTTAATTGGGAATCATGGGAAAATATACTCTATTTCCAAATCTCAATATATCATCTCGTATCGCAAATTCGATTCTCTTCCCTTCAATAACATCTTCTCTAATCTTCTTTCAGTTTTGGGTCATTTACTTGTGCAATTTTGATTCTTTCCATCAACATGGGTTATACTTGTAAGTTTGCGATTATTCCTCCTTTATTTTAAATAGGAACATCTATTTCCACACTTCTTAAATCTTTTAATATAGCTTCTTATTTTGTAATAGGGAATGCAAAATTTGGTATAGACTTTCTACTTAAAGCTTCAGCTACTACATTAGCTTTCCCTGGGTGATAATGAATATTTAAATTGTAATGCTTCATCAATTGTAACCACCTCCTTTGTTTCATGTTCAATTCTTTCTAAGTAAATATATACTTTAAACTATAATGGCCTGTATAAATCTCACAAGTCTCACCATATAAATAGTATCTCCAAATATTAAGGGAAAAAATTACAGCAGCTAATTTTAGGTCATGGGTTAGATAATTTTGGTCATATGATTTTAACTGTCTTGAGGCATAAGAAACTACTTTTCCATTTTGCATTAATAGACATCCTAAACCATTTTTTGAAGCATTGATATATCACCAATCCTTTCATACCTGAAGGAATAGGAAAAATTAGGGCAGTCATTAGTTGATTCTTAAGTCCTTGAAAATTATTCTCAACTTCCTCAAACCATTCACATTTCACCTTCTTTTATGTTGACCTAGATAGAGTTTTAGTAATACTAGAAAATAGTTCAATAAATCTTCGGTAATAACCTGCTAATCCAAGAAAACTATGAATCCCGGTCACATTAGTTCCTCATGGCCAATCTAGTATAGCCTCGATCTTTTGAGGGTCAACTGACACTCCCTCCTTAGATATGATATATCCTAGAAAAGAAACACAAGGAAATCAAAATTCACACTTCTTTAACTTTGCATATAATTTCTCTTTCCTAAAGATTTGTAATATTATCTTTAAATGTTTCCTACGTTCTTCAATACTCTTGGAATTAATAATAAAGTCATCAACGAAAACAAAAATAACACATTGATCTAACTAATTCCTAAACACTCTATTCATCATACCCATAAAAGCGGTGTAACACCCCGTATTTCTAAGTATTTAAAATTGAATTAATTCAGTTAATTTTAAATTACATGTGTGACGTAATTTAATGGAACTAAGTATTTGTGTTGATTAACATATTAATCGGAGAGAAAATGATTATTTTTTATCGAATAAGATTACTAAGTGGATAGTGATTTAGTATTTTACGTCACAGCGACTGATAGCGTCGTGACGGTGGTATATCTCAATCGGGTATCGTATATATACTATATGAGTTCGATATAGCAAATTATTTTAGAGTGACTCGGATGGTGATTTCAAGGTGACGTTTCATTCCAAAAGGGATAAAATAGTCGTAATAGTGTACCCAGGGGTAGTAATTGTGTCTTGTGGCCTTTTTAGTCGTAATTAAGCCCAGGGGTGTTCGGGTCATTTGGGTTTGGCCCGTTAGCCTAATTTCAGGATTAGGGATTATAATCCTAAGTCTAATTAGTTAGGGCAGCAGTAAAATATTTTTCCAAACCTTAATAAATCAATAGGAGGCCATTAGAGAGGATAAAGAGAGAGTTCTTGGAGATTTAACACTTTCTTGCATCACCTTTACCACCAGAGTGCAATCAGAAGGAAAGGAAGGCATCCTCATCATAAACAACACAAATCAAACCTGCCAGTGCAAAGGTAAGTGTTTATTTATTTTTATTTTTTTTGAACTGATTCATGGATTAATTGAAATAAGCATTAGAGATATGATTTCTGGGTTACGAAATATGAAATCTGATAATTTATATATTATGAGAAAATTGTTTTTGGGTTTTATGTAAAAGATGTATGAAAAGATAAAACTAGGGTTTGTATAGAAAAACCTGTGGTGAATTCTTGAGAATTATGGATTCAATGATGTTTTAATGATAGAGATTCATTAGAACTTGTTTGTATGTTGATATTTGATGTTGGGATAAATTATATAGGTGGTTGGGTACAATTCATGGAGGTTGTGTTGGTTAAAAATGGTGAAAACCGTAACAGCGTAATGAAGAAGATGGCCTAAACCATTTTGAATTTTTTTGGATCAAATAGAGAATCAATTCGGTAGGCAAATCTTCACCGAATCGATTCGGTTACCCAGATTTTCCTAGTTTCTTTTATTTATGCCCGAATTTGAGAATAATTAATATAGAGACTTTTGGGTTATTCTTAAACTATAATGAGGGACGTAGTGAATTTCAGTAGACCTATGATAGAGTATAGGCTTAGACAAAATTGTAGGATTAAGGCTAAGACCTATCGGGTATAATGTGAAACATAATGAATTTGCGAGAATTAGAATGGCTCACGGAGAGCATGAGTGAAACTAAGATCATACTAGTAGTAGAGCGACGTTATAACTACCAAAATAACTGAAGGGGTAATTAGGACCCTCTAGGTAGCGAATGATACTCGAGAATATATAAATAGAGGTTATAATTTGTATATTGAGTATGCGAGAGATATATACTACGTACGGGTTTATATGATGGGTTGTGTGTATACCTACTGAATAATATGTATATATAAGTTGATTGAATACCTATTATTATAAATTGATTATGTTTGTGAACATACCTATGCTACCTGCTATCACGGGAGGTTCTGCGCAAAGGGTGATCCCAGCTCGACGATTCCAGTAAAGTTTGGATGTCTGCTCCAGAACATAGAACTTAGGGAGGCTCACTATGTGCAGTGTATTAGTGGAGTTGGCAAGTCATTTGGGTAAATTATGTATGTACGTATCCCAAAGGCTTTGAATTATGTTCTCCTCCATTGTGTATTGTTTGATTGAGGGTTCGAGGAGACATTCCGAACTGATAGTCCTGATTTCGTACGAAAGGTACATGGACAGGATAGCATAGTATGCCAGAATCACGGGGGTCATTCTGGGGGATGCTATAGTTGTATATATTTAATATGTGTTACATATATACAAGTGTGATTAATGGACTTATATGTGATTGTAGAACCGATAGATTGTGTACATCTAAAAGTAATTTAAGTAGAGAAACTTAAATAAATGATTAAATAATAAGATGCGATTAATATAAATCATTAACAGTGCAGTAACGTATTGTATGGGTAGTACCAGAGACTTAAACATTTTGTGGTTAGTTAGATAGATGGTCTAGTTAGGCTGGGTAGCATAGTTAGGTAGGATGCGTTAGGCGTGCACTTTAGATGAGAGGTGAGGAACTCAAGGGAGTGTACGTGGAACTAACATGTGTATCTAATAACTGTTTTAAACCATGATTTAAATACTTGCAAAATATTCCAAAAAGGTTTTGGACTCTCACCCTTATCAAATCTATTTTCCAAAACATTTTAGGTGTCCATCCCAAGGACGCCCAACTTGATAATTCATTCCAGGGATGTACAGCTGCAGCATTTGTGGAGGCTTGCCAGAGTTTGCTTAGACGCTTCATTTATTATTATGATTTACTTTCTAGTATTTCATTTGGGCATGTTTCCCATTTAGACGATTCAGTATTACAGTTATTCATTTATTTGTCAGACTTTATTTGGATTCTGTTTATTACTTTAGACTTGTAGTTGGATTTCATTTTGGGAATCAATGGTTTATTTGGTATTATTTATTCAGTTATTTATCGTGGACTGATTCCGACTAATATTATGTGAATGCTTTGGTTATTTAATTTTACACATGTTTTTATATTAATGGAAGATAATATTTGACATCGGCTTAATTTAACATAGGTGGTTAGTAATTTATAAAGTTTTCGACAGTGATGCTTAGAATGAACAAATTGAGATTCTTGTTTATTTTGATAAAGGACTGATCACTCATGATTAAAATAGGCGGGGTGTCACAGATGGTATTAGAGCATCAGGTCTAGTATCCATAGGATTTGTACGACTTATTGCAATTTCACTATAGCATTGCTTGACATAGAGCCCTATTACTAGGATTGTTGCATTCATGCTTACATATTTGAGATTACGCTCTTCTGCTATTATATCTGTATAAACTATGAACTCATAAAATTTGATCTATTTTCAGATGCCACCCAGGAGAGGACAATCGACAAGGGCAACAGCGAGAGTCGATTAGAGAAAGGCTCATTAGGATCCACAGTCATCGTATGGGACAGTTACGGCAGCAGAGGTGGCCAATATTATAGCGCAAGCAGTTAACGCCGCTATGATTTACATGGATCTCCACTTCCCTCAGGTACAACAACCACCGCGGCTAGTGGCCCCAGTTGTCCAGGACCACTCTGGGCCCTCAGATTGGTAGGGAGTGCGGGAGGCATTCCAGAAGGTCCACCCACCCAAATTTCAGGGTAGCTCAGATGTAATTTTTTCATGCCAGTGGAATAAAGATATTCAGTGCCACCTGTGCATGATTGACTATAGAAACCTACAGAAGAGGATGTTGGACACATTTAGATTGCTTGGGAAGTTTGACAGTGGTGGGAGTCCGTTATCATTGCTGAGGAGAGGGACATTGTGTCCATTACTGAGGAGAGGGACATCGAGACATAGATGCTAAAGAGGTTCAATTAGGAGGTTCAAGGAGATCTATCCATGGATGAGTACGAGGAGGAGGTCAATCGTTTGGTAAATTTTATGCTACATGAGGTGAAAAGTGAAGAAAAGAAGAAGCTGGGATTTATGGATGGGATAGCCTAGAGGATCAGGCAACACTTGATTAGTAACCCCACATTGGTGACTTAAACAGATGTCGTCAATGTTGCACTTCTACATTTCCATGATCATCGCTTCCATCTAAAGGGAAGTAAGAGAGTAGGTGAGCTTAGCCAATCAAGCAAGGCAGGTAGGAGTTGTGCTAGTGGAGCACTACAGCAGCAGACGGGCAGACAGCAGGGGCAGGATTCCCGACAGGGGGATTCTGCTAAGAGATTTAGTTCTGGGGGTTACCGACCTGAGGGAGGTTTTAGGCAGAGCCAACAGGGCCCTTAGCATTAGTAGTAACAGTAGCAGTAGCATGTTCCTCGGGACTTCCAGAGCCAAGGGAATAATGGGGTAGGCCAGCAGGGTCGAGGCCATCAGGGCCAATAGCAGGGTCATCACCATTAGGTCCATTAGGGTCAGAGGTAAAGAGACTTCCTAGGACAACGCTTTATTTATGGACAGACGAGCAATAAGAGGAGAGACTGACCATAGTAGGGTAGAGCACCATAGCAACAGGGTACCCAGAAGGGGCAACAGGCACAGATGCCACCTACAACACCATCCCCACCGCAACAGGGGTAGTTACAGTACAGACGTGTCTATAACGCCCGGGATGCATCCATACAGCAAGCCCCATAGGCACCACCTGCAATAGAGGGTACATTTCCTATTCACGAGCTTAAGGGTAGGATTTTATTTTATAAGGGAGCATCACACTCTTTCATAGTAACCAAATATGCACGAGTTGTCGGTCTATTAGAGATAGTCGGTAGTAACCTTTTGTGTGTGGAGTCACTATTGGGTAGTGGGTCGCTTATACACTCGATCTGTAAGGGTGTGGACATCGATGTTAGTAGATTATATTCAGCCGTCGACCTTCTCATGTTAGATATGGAGGGGTATGACATCATTTTGGGTATGGACTGGTTAGCTCAATACGGGGTGATGGTGGATTATTTTGGGAGGAATATTTTGTTCTCTATTCCCAAACAGGAGATGTTCCTAGTGGTGATGCCTTTTTTCTGAGAGAGGTTCGATTACACACCTGTATTATATTTAGGAGGAGACCTCACAGAAGGTGGTTGCTTCTTTAGACTCGATTCCAATGGTGAGGGAGTTTGAGGACGTGTTCTAGGAGATACTTGGGCTGCTGCCTAGCTGATAAATTGAGCTCGTTATTGACCTAGCATCGAGTACAAGGCCTATCTCCTGAGCACCTTATCGTATGGTTCCATCTGATATGAGGGAGTTGAGGGAGTAGATTCATCTGCCCCCGGGGTAGGGTTTTATCAGACGGAGTACATCACTATGTGGTGCGCCGGTGTTGTTCGTCAAGAAGAGAGATGGATTACTTCGGTTATGTATCGATTACAGGGAGTTGAACAAGGTCACAATCCAGAATAAGTACCCACTACCCTGGATCGATGATCTAGTCGACCAACTGAGGGGAGCATCTTACTTCTCCAAGATAGATTTGAGGTCCGGTTATCATCAGTTGTGCATCAAAGAGGAGGACATTCTTAATACGGATTTTTTACACGATATGGGTCGTAACAGTTCAGGGTGATGCCATTTGGACTCACCAATGCGCTAGAAGCATTCATAATTCTGATGAATCGAGTTTTTAGAGAGTTCCTTGACCAATTCTTGATTGTGTTCATCAATAATATTCTGGTTTACTCTCGCTCTGAATATGAGCATGTCTAGCATATGCGGATAGTTTTACAGACACTACGGGATCACCAATTATACGCCAAATTTGAGAAGTGTGGGTTTTGGATTCGGGAGGTGCAGTTTTAGGGCCACATTGTGTCTGACAGGGATATTGCAGTTGATCCGAGTAAGGCATCGACAGTGAGGGAGTAGGGACAGCCCATGACACAGATTGAGGTTCACAGCTTTTTAGGGCTGGCCGGATACTATAGGCAATTTATTTGGGGTTTCTCAAAGATTACGAATCCATTGATGAATTTGACTCATAAAGGGGTGCCATGCGTTTGGGACTACCATTGTTAGTTAGCTTTCGATGAGCTAAAGGACTAATTAACCTCAGCACATGTACTTGCACTGCCTAGGGGTGAATGGAGTATCGTGTCTACACAGGTGCATCCTTGTAAGGACTTCGGGGTGTACTATAGCAGAAGGAGAGGGCTATAGCGTATGCATCCCTTAAGCTTAAGCCCTACGAGAGGAATTACCCCATACATGACTTGGAGTTAGTTGTGGTTGTTCTTTCCTTGAGGATTTGGAGGCAAACGGACTATAAATCACTTCGGTATTTATTAACGCATAAAGAATTGAATATGAGATAGAGGAGATGGTGGTAGTTCATGAAGGATTACCAGTTTGATATTCAGTATCATCTTAGGAAGGCTAACGTTGTGGCAGACGCGTTGAGCCAACGGCCTGATGGGGAGATAGCGGAGGTTTGGAAGCCGAAGAGGAAAGAGCTTCGACATTATAATGATATTACCAAGGCTTGTATGTCCGTATTAACTATTACGTCAGAGATTGTTATGAGGGTGGTGAAAGCACATGCAAGGGATCAGTATTTCCATGACAGGGTTCGCCAATTATTAGCTGATGGGGCAGAGTCTTATTTGATCAATTTAGAAGGAGGTTTGCGCTTTAATGGGTGACTCATGGTTCCAGAGGGTGAGCATTTGATACATGCAGTGATGTTAGAGTCTCATGGGTCCAGGTTTACGGTACATCTTGGTGGGGATAAGATGTACCAGGATATGCGCAGGCAGTATTGGTGGTCAGGGATGAAGCGAGACATAGCGGAATTTGTCTTGAAGTGTGCTACCTACCAGTTAGTGAAGGTAGACCACCATAAACCAACAGGGATGTTACAACCACTCGAGATGTCTGTGTGGAAGTGGGAGAGTATCTCCATGGATTTTATTATCGAGATATCGATATCGCAGTGAGTTCACGACTCCATATGGGTGATAGTGGATCGATTGACTAAGGTGAACCATTTTCTTCCGGTTCTTATAGATTTTGAGACGAGACAGTATGCATAATTGTTTATTACTGAGATAGTGTGGCAACATGGGGTTTCGATTAATATTATGTCCGATCGGGAGAATATTTTTGTGTCCCATTTTTGGCAGAGCTTCCAAACCTCCGTTATCTCCCCATCAGGCCGTTGGCAGACGCGTTGAGCCAACGGCTTGATGGGGAGATAGCGGAGGTGTGGATGATACGTTGTACTCAATCATAAATATGGGCACATATTTATGATTGAGTACAACGTATCATCCACGGACAGATGGGTAGACAGAGATAGTTAATCTGATGCTTGAGGATATGATGAGGATGTGCATACTTGACTTCGGGGGTGGATGGGATTAGTACCTTCCTTTGGTGGACTTCACCTATAATAACTCCTACCAGTTCACTATCGCCATGGAACCATTTGAGGCACTATAAGGTTAGCCTTGTCGTTCGCCCAATTTTTGGTTAGAGGTGGGGGACAACAAGCTATTGGGTCCAGAGATGATTCAGGAACCACTGCCACGATTGAGTTGATTCAAGGGCACATCCATAGAGCTCAAGAGAGGCAGAAGAGTTATGCTGATGCAGATAGAAGGCAAATAGTGCTTGAGGTTAGTGACTAGGTGTTTATGAGAGTTTCTTATATAAGGGGGTTATGAGGTTGGGCAAGAATAGGAAGCTAGCGCCGAGATATGTGGGACCATTTTTTATCATTGAGAGGGTGGGATCAGTAGCATATCGGTTGGGATTACCAAACAACCTACAGTGGATCCACGATGTGTTCCATGTGTCATCGCTGAAAAGGTACCAGAGGAGTGAGCGGGCTTTTTGGAATGTCCCATTAGAGGAGATCGACTTACATCCAGATATTTCGTACGAGGAGAGACCGGTGGCGGTACTTGATCGTGGTGAGTGTAAGCTGCGTTCTAAGGTGGTACCCATTATTAGAATTCAGTGGGGGCACCACAATATTTGACGAGTTGATATTGGAGCTGGAGGATGACATGTATGAGCAGTATCCAGAGTTATTCACTGTAGGTATGTCTCGATTTTGAGGGAAAATTTCCTTTATAAGGGGAGAAGTATGTAACACCCCGTATTTCTGAGTATTTAAAATTGAATTAATTCGGTTAATTTTAAATTACGCGCATGACGTAATTTAATGGAATTAAATATTACGTGTTGATTAAATTTTAATTGAAAAGAAAATGATTAATGTTTATCGAATAAAATTACTAAGCGAATAGTGATTTAGTATTTTACATCATAGCGAGCTATAGTGATGTGACGGTGGTATATCTCAATCGGGTGTCGTATGTAGACTATATGAGGTCGAGATAGGAAATTATTTTAGAGTGACACGAATGGTTATTTTGAGGTCACAGTTGATTCCAAAAGGGTCAAAATAGTCAGAATAATGAGCCTGAGGGTAGTAATTGAGTCCCGGGGCCTTTTTAGTCATAACCGAGCCCACATGGAGGTGTTTGGGTCATTTGGGTTTGGCCCGTTAGACCAATTTTGGGATTAGGGATTATAAACCTAAGTATAATTAGTTAGGTCAGTAGCAAAACACATTCTAAACCCAAAAAAATCAGGAGGAGGCCATTAGAGAGGAGAAAGAGAGAGTTCTTGGAGATTTTCTTGCATCACCTTTGCCACCAGAGTGCAATTGGAAGGAAACTAAGTCATCCTCATCAAACACATCATTAAATTATACCTACTAGTGCAAAGTCAATTATTTATCTTGCATGATTTAAAGAGGTTATAATACCCATGGTAGGATTGATGAAATCTAACGTGAATATGTGTTTTGTGATAATATGATGGAACTGATTCTAGGATTAATTGAAATAAATGTTTGAGATATGATTTCTAGGTTAAGAAATATGAAATCTGATAATTGAGATGATATGAGAAAATTATTTCTGGCTTCATGAAAAACTTGCATGAAAAGAGAAAAGTAAGGTTTGTGTAGAAAAACCTTTAGTGAATTCTTGAGAATTATTAATTTAATGATGTTTTAATGATAGAGATTTGTTAGAACTTATTTTTATGCTCATATTTGATGTTGGTATAAATTATATGGGTGGTTGGGTATGATTCATGGAGGTTGTCTTAGTTAAAAATGGTGAAAAATGTAACAGCGTAACGAAGAAGAGGAGCTGAGCCATTTCGAATCGATTCAACTCAAAGAAAAAATCGATTCTGTCTCTTCACCGAATCGATTCGGTTACCCAAATTTGCCTAGTTTCTTTTATTTATGCCGCAAATTTATGAATAATTAATCAAGATACTTATGGGTTACTCTTAAACCATAATGAGGGACATAGTGAATTTTAGTAGACATATGATAGAGTTTAAGCTTTGCCAAAATGGGAGGATTAAATCTAGGACCTATCGGGCATAATGTGAAACTTAATGAATTTGTGAGAATTAGAATGGGTTAGGGAGAGCATGAGTGAACCTAAGATCAGACCAGTAGTAGATTAACGTTATAACTATTGAAATAACTTAAAGGGTAACTAGGAACCTTCGCGTAGCAAGTGATACTCAGGAATATATGAACAGACGTTATAATTTGTACATTGAGTATTCGAGTGATATATACTACGTACGAGTTTATATGATGGGTTGTTTGTATACCTACTGAATAATATGTATATATAGGTTGAGTGAATACCTATTGTTGTAATTTCATTATGTTTTTTAACATACTTATGCCACCTGCTATCATGGGAGGTTCCGTACAGAGGGTTATCCTACCTTGATGATTCCATTGAGGTCTAGATGTGTGCCCCAGAACATAGAACTTAGGGAGGCTCCCTATGGACAGTGTATTAGTGGAACTGATAGGTCATTTGGGTACGTTAGGTATGTGTGTATCCCAAAGGCTTAGAACTATGCTCGTCTCCATTATGTGTTGTTTAATTGAGGGTTTGAGGAGACATTCTGAATAGATAGTCCTGATTTTCTACGAGGGGTACATGGACAGGATAGCAGAGTATGCCAGCATCATGGGGGTCATTCCGGGGGATGTTATAGTTGTATATATTATGTGTGTGTTAAATATATACAAGTGTGATTAACCTACTTATGTGTGATGGTAGAACCGATAGATTGTGTATATCTAAAAGTAATTTAAGTAGAGAAACTTAAATAAATGACTAAATAATAAGGTGTTGTAAGGACATGATTTTATAAATGTTCGTTTAGAATCTAGAAAATTTTCTAAGTGTCCTAAATAACAGTACGTATGTCTTATACCGCTACACTCGGCACGTCAACATGATCGTCCATGATGACCTTGATCCGAATCTGAAGCTTCATGCACCCATCATCTTCTTACGTGCGTAGTGCAATACCTTTGAGCAATGAACAACATGCGTTTTCAACATTCCCACTACTCCACTCATAATTGTGGTAAGAAATTTAATTTGGAGTTTTTAATGTTTACATATTTATTTGGGAATTTTTTACAAAATGTTTTTTAGTACCTGAAATATTTTCCATTTTTTCTAAGTGTTGAGGCGGACATGACATGACATTCAGGTCGTTCGAGCGACATCATACTGTCGTTCAAACGACAGGAGAATCTCGCACGAAGTCGTGCAAATGAAGTTACATCTCGTTTGAGAGACGTCCCTATTTCGTTCGAGGGACATACCGACTCAATTTTCTTATAAAAAACAACTTTTTGCAATAAAGTTTTTCAAGTCTTTACAACTCTATTTTCTGCAAAAACTATTGCATTCTAAGACTTCGGTTTTGAGTGTTTTAAACCTCTTTTGATTCACAAAACTGTCCCAAATTCATATGTGAGTCATTTAAATCGTAGAGTACCTATTATACTCATATCGAGTACACTTGTGGAGAAGAAGGTTGATTCTCCATTGCTGAGGATTGGAGCTCTTGAGGGATCTCTTGTCGATGACAACAAATCGACGCCTGCGGGTATTCATGTGACAAGCTGTATTTATCTCTATTTGTAAGTTGTTATAAGATATAGTGAAATAAAAAGGTTTTGCCCCTTTGGTGGATTTTTCCTCAAATTTGTGATTTTGTGCATACTTTCTTTTATTTAATTAGTCAATCACATTTAATTGCAAGAGTTAGGGTTTTGGGGCTTAAAATTGGAATTTAATTAAAAAAATTTAATCATTGATTGCTGGCGCACTCTCAAATTTGTATCAAAGCCAATTACACAATTATGCCATGTAATATTTTCGCAAAAATTTTCTGGATATCAATTTTGTCCTAAAAAATGATTTTTTAAAAAGCAAAATTTTAATAGAAAACTTGTATAATCGAGTGCTAATTTTTTAGAGGACAAATTATGCATATTGGAAAACCCGTATGAAATTCCACTTAAAGGCCATTGATGAACATGTCTGGGTTATCTATGAAAGAGGGTGGACTCCTCCCACTGTCACCGTAGAAAATGTAACGAATTTAAAAGCTGTGACTGAATGGACTGATGAAGAATTTAAATGGCACACATATAACTCAAGTGGGCTTAGTGCAATTTTTGGTATCGTCACCCCTGAGGAGTTTCGACGTATTGTGACGTGCACCACGTCCAAAGAATCATGGTATGTTTTACAACTTACCCATGAAGGCACTAATGCAGGCACATAATCAAAATTGCAAAATTGAAATACACAATTTGAAACAATCACCATACTTGAATCTGAGTGTTTTGATGAATTCTATGCACGCTTATCTGCTATTGTAAACATTAATTTCAATCTTGGTGAACACAATCCTCTGCTAGAGTAGTTAAAAATATTTTAAAATCATTGCCTAAGCTTTTTATCCCCAAGGTCACTGTCTTAAATTATTTAGGAAAATTGAGTAGGCTGAAATTAGAAGAACTAGTAGGAGACCTACAGACTTATGAAATTAACATGTTGCCTAATACAATTAAATCATAAGATAAAGGGGTAACACTTAAAGCCCGGGCTAGAAAAAGTGAGGGGTCTGCAAGAAAGAGAGGTAAGTCTTCTAGGAGAAAAGAGGAAGAGATGTCTGATTAAGAGTTTGATTTTGATTTAGACGATTTGGCTTTGTTTGCGAAAAATTTCAAGAAATTTCTTAAATTAAAGAAAAATGGCAATTTCAAAGATAAAAAGAATTTTGAAAAGAAAAATAAGTTTGAAAAGAAAAATGATAAAGATAAAAAGGACGTGCCTAAGAAAGACGAGGAGAGATGCTATATGAGTGTGAAGGTAGAGGTCATAAGGCATTTGAGTTTCCTACTAGGTTAAAACGTCAAGGCGAAGGAAAAGATGCTTTAAATGCCTCCATTAATGACGACAGTGAGGTCGAGTCAGTGGATTCTGGATACGAGTCACCGCATGAATGTAACTTCATCACATTCATGGCTAGTCATGTGAGTACTGACAGTGCACCTCACGATAATGATGATGCTACTTCACAGAGACACCTCGACAGTGAAAGCGATGTGAGTGAGGGGGAGGATGCTACAAGTGAGAGCGAGAGTGATCTACGACGCGTGTACGCCGATTTATATGTTGATTCATTCAAAACTAAACAGCATAACAAAGCATTAGAACTTAGGATCATCGCCCTAGAGAAATATTTGGGAGAGACGAGAGAGATAAAGTCCTCCCTTAGCACTGCCGCGTGCGCGCACGAGAGAGAGAGAGAGAGAGAGAGTTATTTTGAGAAAGAGAAAGGGGACTTGACCAAGAAAGTGGTTAGTCTTACTAGTGAGCTTCATTCCTCCATAGAGGTTAGAATGAAACTTGAAGCCCTTGTTGCCCAACTCACTCATGACCTTGAGAGAGCTCTGGAGGTCAAGGTAAAAATAGAGGGCAGATCTAGAAATATGGAAAAGATGCTCCTCTCCCCTGCTTTAGGGTTTCATGAAAGGTAGGTAATAGGTTTTTATGGTACTTCATCGTCTTATATGACACCGAAACTAATTCCTGAGTTTAGTACGAATCCATATGGCCATAATTAAAAACCCCAAAGAAGAGTTCGGTCAAGAAAATCAAACTAAGGTCAACCTAAGGTAGTGTATTTTTGTACCTACTGCAAAAGAAAAGGCGATTTTATGGAGTTTTGTTATAGTTTGGGTCGAACACGACGTACTTTTGCTATGTTTGTACCACTATTGATTTTTCTAGTCTTAGAGAGAAATTTGAGTTTTTAGTCTCCACATCTCATAGTCTGATTGAAGAGTTCCAACGAATTTCTTTGTCGTCAGTGGATACTTTCAAAACACCGACTAGAACCAAAAATGATAAGGGTAAATAGAAGGTTACCTCGTCTTAGGTACCTAAGCATGATGCAAAAGCCCTTGTTATTCATGTTTCTCTTAAAGCACATAAAATCTCTTAGTGGTATTTTGATAGTGGGTGCTCCAGGAACATGACGGGTGACGTCTCATTTTTTACCAACCTAGAGAATCGTAAGGAAGGTAAAGTCACTTTTGGAGACGGCAGCAAGTCTAGCGTAGTAGGACGAGGTATAGTGGAGATACCAGGATTTCCTAAGAAAGAGGATATTTTGTATGTCAAAGGTTTGAAAGCGAACCTTCTCAGCATTATCCAGTTGTGCGACACTAACTTTGCAGTAAAGTTTGACCGGAACAAGTGCAATGTTTATAATCAAGCTGGTAAACTTCTATTGCAAGGGGTGAGGACTGAAGATAATTACTATGGGATTGTGCCCAAGTCCTCATTTATCTACAACAGTGCCACAATCACTCCTATGGATCTGTGGCATCAATGTCTAGGTCATGTAAATTTTAGAGATTTGGAGAGATTAGTTAAAAAGGACCTAGTATGTGGCTTGCCATCACTTAAAAAGTTGACTTACTCTGTTTGTTGACCCTCTCAGTTGGAAAATTAAGTCTGTAGCCCCCACAGGAAGTTGAATTCCATTACCACTTCACAAGTGCTTGAGTCAATACATATGGATCTTATGGGTCCTACTTATACTGAGAGTTTAGGTGGTAAGAGATATATCCTCGTGACGGTAGATGATTGGTCTCGTTACTCGATTATAGGTTTTATGAGAGAGAAATCCAATGTTGTGGAATTTCTTACGACTAAGTGTTGTGTTCTGCAAAATCAACACGGTGCCACTATCAATAAGATGCGTTGTGACAATGTCACTAAGTTTAAGGAAGCTATAGTAGATCTTTACTGTGATAGCCTCGGGATCAAATATGAATTTTTGGCTGTGAAGACTCCTTAGTAAAATGGGATTATTGAGAGGAAGAATCGGGCAATTCAGGAGATGGCTAGATCTATGCTTCAAGGTTGTAAAGTTTCTAGGATATTTTGGACAAATGCGGTGTTAATCGCATGCCATATGGTGAATAGGGTTTACCTTCGTCCACACACACTTAAGACGCCTTATGAATTGTGGACTGGAAAGAAGCCCAACATTTCATATTTTCGTGTCTTTAGGAGTAAATGCTACATCCTACGGTATAAAGAGTAATTAGGAAAGTTTGACTCCCGAAGCGACGAGGGACTATTATTAGGGTATTCAACGACTAGTTGAGCATACCAGGTTTTTAACCTGAGTACCTCTAAGGTTATGGAGTTAATAAACATCACCGTGCAAAATGAAGAGCCACCGAAGTTTGTGTGACACCCCGCCTAATTAAATACCGGGCGATCACTCCTTTATTAAATTAAATCAAGGTAAACAGTTGGTTCATTCTCAGCATCACTGTCGATAAAATAAATTTTCCAATTTAACACCCTAAATAATTAAGCTAAGTGTCAAAACCATTTTCATACATAACTTTCCAAATTTTATTTTAAGAAAAATATTTATTTAATTAAAAGCAACATTTCTACAATTAAGAATCACACCACATTAAATCTGGAACACAAACCAATTAATTTAAAACATACGTAAATCGAATGTCAACATGCGAAATATAAAGTCATACATCCAATCCGAATAACTCCCATAGTAACAAATCTGGAAATAAATGAAATACAAATGTCCTAATAACAAAGAAATAAAGAAAAGGCTACACATGCCCAACTAAATGAAAGTACTAAGAGTGGATCCGAATGAACGAAGTCGTCTAATCAAGAGACCTGCAACTCCCACCTAAGCTGCAGCGCGTTCCTTCCAAGAGATCCTAATCAAGACGTACCTGTGGCTGGGCACCTGTAATACATACATATATATACAAGAGAGAGAGAGAGAGAGAAAAAGAAACGGGTAAGAGCCCGAAAGTGTGTTTGATTTTAAAATACGTTTAGCAAGTATTTAAATTGATACAGGCCAATGCAACAACATATTAGTGCGTCACTCTCTTGAGAAATACTCACCTCTCTTCTAATGTGCACACCTATCGCACTAACCTTTCCAACGGTTTATCTCATCATAGAATACGCTATCCTTTCCCCAATGATTTAACTTATCTTAGGTATATCGCAGGATTCAAAATTTAACGATACAATTGTTTGAAAAGAAAATTTCAATTAATAACCAAGGTTCTCATTTTTAACTTTATTAGTCCATAAAGTTTTCCAGTGCCATATTATACTTTCTCAAAATAAGTATTTACAATTTGAGTCATCAGTCATATCCTACATATCAATTCACAGTAGGTAGTTCCAAATTTCAGAAATCCATATATATATATATATATTAACTACTCGAATAATATATATATTATAACAGCACCCCAAATAAACTATGGTGCGGGCATACTCTACTATCCAAAACCCCATATCACTCATATTAAGGGGAATACAATCAGAATCACTCTCGAATTGTATTAACACATACACAAACAAAATTGAGGCGAAGAATAGATTCCAAGTCTATAAGAGGATGGCACATGCCTGCGTCTCTTAGGACCGTCTGAACTATCACGTCAATAGCCTGTATCAAGGACATATATCTTCTAGGGTACAAGTCAATATCCCCCATAAAGGTCCCATCGAGATAAGACTTGTCCCAGCGCGATAACCTCAGGGATAGCAAGTAGCGTTGGCATGATTTTCACACATAGATAGTTTATGCACACCAAATCATATAACTATACTAATATTACCATAACAATATTAGATAAATTCTCAATTCCAATAATTTCGATATTTCCATATTATCATATTATTAGTATCGCGTATAAGGGTTCGTCTCTAACCTTAATTCGAAGTATTCTTCCATCTATTACGTAGCTCACGTGGACTCTCTCTTCCCAAGTATAAAATTCAGTAGGTATACCTCTATTCACTATCGTAGCTATTCGCCGAAATCTCTCGCTTGAAATATGTAGTTTCATCGTTCATTATATAATTATCCCAAAAGTAAAATTCTCGTCTTATAATAAAGTCCCCAACACTTATTCATGTGCCCTACTGATCTTTCCTAACTCCCAAAATATTTTATTAAGAATCCCCAAGAATTATTTCACGATAAATTTAGTTTAACTAGTTAAACAAGGGAAATAGGAGTCTGCCAGGAGGGGTCGATCGATCGAGGTCTGGGACTCGATCGATCGAACCTTCGATCGATCGAAGCTCTAGGCTCGATCGATCGATCAAGCAGGTCTGCAAAAATTCTGCAGAAATGCAGTTACGGGTTCTACCAAATTTCTTCATCCAAAACCATGTTTTTCCATTCCAATCGTCCCAAAAATCCTACTACTATCATTATAACAATATACCAGATGTTTTCAACGTAAAGCATGTGTATATCTAACATTAAACATGGATAATTAACCCAAAATTCATCTAATCATCAAGAACCCTAGAGTTTTTCTTAATCAAGGTTATAATCTGTTTTTACCAGAATTTCCTTCTAATATATCATCAAAATTTCGTGGGTCATATTCCTCTACATGGCAAGGATTCCAGAATTTCATTATAATCAATACTACATGCATTTTCCTAACACAATTTGGGTTTTCTTCCCTAGTTTTCATCTCTAATCAATCCTAAACTAATATGAAGATTGCACTAACGAAAATACGAAAGTTAAATACTTGCCTGGGATTTTCAGAAGTCCGATTTGTAGATGAATCCGGTGTGGTTGCGTTCCCCTTCTCGCGATCTACGCGTTGGTGGTGGCGCCGGTGCAAACCGGTGACTTTTTGGCCTTGAATTGCCTTGGAGCTCTCTCCTCTCTTCTCCAATGGCCGTCACTTGTTTTCTGAATATTCTAACCCTAAAAGACTAACCTAGTTGGCTGATATAGGTTGCTGAAATTCGTGGGTTTAATTACCCAAAAAGGTGAAATGACTAAATTGCCCTCCCGGGGTACCAATTAGGCCTAAAAACGCCCCGAGACCCAAACTAAACCCCCGGGTACACTTTTCTGACTATCTCGACCCTTCCGGATGCGTTGGCTCACTCAAAACGACCATACGAACCACTTATAAAATATTCACTTTTTATTTAACAAAATTAGTCCTGACGTGACACGGGCACGTCCCGACTTAAATTTCCGAAATAGTCATTTAATTCACTCATGACATTCAATATAACCAATATAATATATTACTTTGCTCATTAGTAATATTCAACAAGTTTCCCATAATTACTAACTCTCGTCACGTTAATAATTATAACATAGTTAATTTTCGGATTTTTATTAAATAAATCATTCACGTTAAATTTAATAAATCCCCAAATTTATATAGCATAAAAATACGGGGTATTACATACTTCCCCCCTAATAACGGAATTTCATCCCGAAATTCGGAAAATAAGGCATACCTGGTAAGAACAACTCCGGATATTTCTCGCGCATATCTGCCTCGCGCTCCCAAGTGGATTCCTCCACATTATGATGCTCCCACTGGACTCGTACAAGTGGAACTATCTTCGACCTCAATATCCTCTCATTATAGTTTAGAATAGCCACTGGTCTCTCCTCGTAAGAGCTATCAGACTGTAAGTCTATCTCATCTATCGCAATGTGAGTATGGGCCATATCATTCCGAAGATATCGTCTCAATGACGAGATGTGAAATACATCGTGGTTGGATGTAAATGTTCTGGCAATCCCAACCTGTATGCAACCGGCCCAATCCTCTCGATGGTGGGAAATGGTCCCACGTACCTCGGAGCCAATTTCCCCTTCTTCCCGAACCTCATCACCCCATTCATAGGAGATACATGCAATAACACTTGGTCTCCTACATTAAACTCCCGGAAGAACTGTCTCGCATCGGCGTAGCTCTTCTGCCTGTCCTGGGCTACCCGAATACGACTCCTGGTTATCTCAATCCTCATGGAGGTCTCCTGAATCACTTCTGGTCCTAGCAACTTGTTATCCCCCACTTCGAGCCAACAAGTTGGAGAACGACAAGGCCTGCCATACAACGCCTCAAATGGAGCCATACCAATCGTAAACTGATAAGAGTTATTATAAGAAAACTCTACCAGTGGAAGATGTGGCTCCCATCCTCCTCCAAAATCGAGAACACACATGCGTAGCATATCCTCTAACATCTGATTAGTACGCTCTGTCTGTCCGTCTGTCTGTGGGTGGTAAGCTGAACTCAACCTCAACTCAGTACCCATAGCCTCCTGAAACTTTCCCAAAAACGAGACACGAAAATCTTGTCCCTATCTGACACAATATTCAGGGGCACCCCATGTAATCTGACAATCTTCGTGATGAACAACTGAGCATACTGACCCGTGGTATAATCTGCCCGCACCGGCAGAAAATGAGCCACCTTGGTCAAACGTTCTACAATCACCCAGATAGAATCGTGGCCCCGCTGTGATGTAGGTAACCCTGTAATAAAATCCATGGAAATACTCTCCCACTTCCACACGGGTACTTCCAATGGCTGAAGCAATCCTAACGGTTTATGGTGGTCCACCTTTACTAGCGGGTAGGCAGAACGCTTGGACACAAACTCAGCAGTGTCCTTTTTCATCCCACTCCACGAGTACTGTCGCCTCATGTCCTGGTACATCTTATCGCCTCCCGGATGTACTGCAAATCTGGACCCATGAGAATGAGTCATCACTTAATGACGTAACTCTGCTCCTTCTGGAACCACCAATCTCCCATTAAACCGCAAACCTCCATCAGAACTAACAGAATAGGACTTAGCACCCTCGGATAGAAATCGCACAATCTGCTCCGGGCAAAACGGGTCTGTGGTCTGTGCCTGTATCATTCTTGTAACAATCTCGGGTGTGACGGTCGTCATGGATATGAAAGAATGTGCTACTGCGTCCTGGTGACCCAACTCCTTCCACTTTGCTTTCCAGACTTCCGCTACTTCGTCTACCGGTCTACGACTCAACGCATCAGCAACTACGTTGGCCTTTCCCGGATGATACTGTATATCGAACTGGTAATCCTTCACAAACTCTAGCCATCTGCGCTGACGCATATTCAGCTCTCGCTGAGTGAACAGTTACTGCAGTGACTTGTGGTCTGTGAACAAACGGAATTTCTCCCCCAATAAATAGTGCCTCCATATCCTCAATGCAAAGACGACCGCTATAAACTCCAGGTCGTGGGTGGGGTAATTCTTCTCATGCGGCTTAAGCTTGCGGGAAGCAAAAGCTATAGCCTTCTCCTTCTGTTGGAGAACTCCTCCAAGTCCCCGTAAAGAAGCATCGGTGTAAACCAGGTACTCCACACCCGATTTTGGTAAAGCAAGGACTGGCGCTGAAGTAAGCTTGTCTTTCAGCTTGTCGGAGGCCAATTGACAAGCGTCATCCCAAACATATGGTACCCCTTTGCGAGTCAGACTCATCAATGGACCCGCTATTTTGGAGAATTCCCGAATGAACCTCCTGTAGTAACCGGCTAACCCCAAGAAACTACGCACTTCCGTCGGTGTCGTGGGCTGTCCCCACTCCCTCACCGCTGACACTTTGCTTGGGTCAACTGCAATCCCCTATTTAGAAACAACATGCCCCAAGAATTGTACCTCTCGTAACCAGAATTCACACTTCTCGTACTTATCATACAACTGATGCTCACGTGGAGTCTGAAGAACCTGCCTCAAGTGCTCGGCATGCTCCTCCTCGGAGTGTGAATATATCAAAATGTCATCTATGAAGACGATGACAAACTGATCCAAGAACTCTCTGAATACTCGGTTCATCAAGTCCATGAAAACGGTTGGGCATTTGTGAGTCCGAACGGCATTATCCTGAACTCATAGGACCCATATCTCGACAAGAAGGCAGTCTTTGAAACATCCTGCTCTCTAATAAGTAACTGATGGTACCCCGACCTCAGATCTATTTTCGAAAAGGAAGTTGCTCCCTTCAGCTGGTCGAATAGATCATCGATTCGAGGTAACGGATATTTATTCCGTATCGTGACCTTGTTCAGCTTTCGGTAGTCCACACACAATCTCAGTGAACCATCTCTCTTCTTCACAAACAAGACTGGAGCGCCTCAAGGTGAGGTACTCCTACGAATGAAGCCCTAACCTAACAGTTGTTCTATCTGATCTCGTAGCTCTCGCATCTCTACCGGAGCCATACGGTACGGTGCGCGTGCTATAGGTTTCGTATCTGGCAATAAATCTATAACAAAGTCTATTTAACGACTGGGCGATAGGCCTGGTATCTCCTGAAACACATCGTAATACTCCCTGACAACGGGGATCGAATCTAAGGGAATCACAACCTCCTTAGAGGTATCCTCCTCTATGTAATACACATAAGCGGTCGAACCTCCCTCTGGGCGAGGCATCGCCACTACAAACATCTCTTGCCCCTGAATTATAAAAATAATGCTCCCACTGAAGCAATCAATCATGGCTCTATAAGCTGCGAGCCAATCCATACTAATAATCACATCATGCTCGTGCATGTCTAAGGCTAACATGTCTGCAGGTAATACCAAGCTACCAATCTCTACCCCCACTCCCCGGCATATAAAGAAAATAAGTGACCCACTCCCCAGTGGTGAGTCGACACACGTCACGGTGCTCTCTACGGTGGTTAATAACCCTAAGGCCTTCGCGAAATGCGTAGATATAAAACAATGCGTTGTCCCAATAACAAATAAAATTTGACCTAAAGTTTCATGGATAGAAAACACACCCCAAATCGTGGGTGGTGCCTGTGGGGTGGTTGCCTGGTGGACATTATAGATATGTATGTACTGTAACTGCCCCTGCTGCACTGGAGCTACTGGAAAGGTTGGTAGGCCTAGTACCTGAGTGGGTGTTGGGAGAGCGATTGGAAAAAGTGGCCCCTGTGGATCATTATGAGCACCCTGCTGTTGTGGGGCCCTAACACTCTCTGGCCAATCCTAGCGTTTATGGCCATGCGTGCCACAGGCGAAACATCGGCCTCTGAAGTTTCTCCCCTTCTGACCCTGCTGCTGTCGGTCTCGGCCTTGCTGACTTGGGACTTTATTCCTCTTTTGAAACTGCTTCATTTTACCACGTTGTTGACTAGAACTGACTTGGTCTTGGGTAGTTTGTTGTCGCAATTTCGGTGTTTTTGCACATTTGTCAGCTTTAGTCACATGCATTTGGTTAACCTCTCTAGGTCTTTTGCCTTCTTTAAGTTATAGGCTGCATTCTTGGTATTGTAAAACTGCAGTGGTAACTGCTTGTGCCACGATACCTGCTAACTCGGCGGTTGATATTTCCTCTGGGGATACTTGAGGTATGAGTCGACCTTGCTCGTTGACTCCCTTAACTGTCTTAGCTAGTTCTTCTTGACGATCCATCTGAAAATTCAAGTAAATTTGGATGAGTTCATCATTCAAATAAACAAATCGCAGAAGTACGAAATTCCAAAGTATAGAGATAGACACAACATTCCTAGTATTAGGGCTCTATATCAAAGAAAGCAACGCTGCAACGTAATAGGCCGCACAGATCCTAAAGGACTCTAGAACCTGATGCTCTGATACCACCTGTGACACCCCGCCTAATTAAATACTGGGCGATCACTCCTTTATTAAATTAAATCAAGGTAAACAGTTGGTTCATTCTCAGCATCACTGTCGATAAAATAAATTTTCCAATTTAACACCCTAAATAATTAAGCTAAGTGTCAAAACCATTTTCATACATAACTTTCCAAATTTTATTTTAAGAAAAATATTTATTTAATTAAAAGCAACATTTCTACAATTAAGAATCACACCACATTAAACCTGGAACACAAACCAATTAATTTAAAACATACGTAAATCGAATGTCAACATGTGAAATATAAAGTCATACATCCAATCCGAATAACTCCCATAGTAACAAATCTGGAAATAAATGAAATACAAATGTCCTAATAACAAAGAAATAAAGAAAAGGCTACACATGCCCAACTAAATGAAAGTACTAAGAGTGGATCCGAATGAACGAAGTCGTCTAATCAAGAGACCTGCAACTCCCACCTAAGCTGCAGCGCGTTCCTTCCAAGAGATCCTAATCAAGACGTCCCTATGGCTGGGCACCTGTAATACATACATATATATACAAGAGAGAGAGAGAGAGAGAAAGAAACGGGTCAGAGCCCGAAAGTGTGTTTGATTTTAAAATACGTTTAGCAAGTATTTAAATTGATACAGGCCAATTCAACAACATATTAGTGCGTCACTCTCTTGAGAAATACTCACCTCTCTTTTAATGTGCACACCTATCACACTAACCTTCCCAACGGTTTATCTCATCAAAGAATACGCTATCCTTTCCCCAATGATTTAACTTATCTTAGGTATATCGCAGGATTCAAAATTTAACGATACAATTGTTTGAAAAGAAAATTTCAATTAATAACCAAGGTTCTCATTTTTAACTTTATTAGTCCATAAAGTTTTCCAGTGTCATATTATACTTTCTCAAAACAAGTATTTACAATTTGAGTCATCAGTCATATCCTACATATCAATTCACAGTAGGTAGTTCCAAATTTCAGAAATCCATATATATATATATATATATATATTAACTACTCGAATAATATATATATTATAACAGCACCCCAAATAAACTATGGTGCCGGCATACTCTACTATCCAAAACCCCATATCACTCATATTAAGGGGAATACAATCGGAATCACTCTCGAATTGTATTAACACATACACAAACAAAATTGAGGCGAAGAATAGATTCTAAGTCTCTAAGAGGATGGCACATGCCTGCGTCTCTTAGGACCGTCTGAACTATCACGGCAATAGCATGTACCAAGGACATCTATTTTCTAGGGTACAAGTCAATATCCCCCATAAAGGTCCCATCGAGATAAGACTTGTCCCAGCGCGGTAACCTCAGGGATAGCAAGTAGCGTGGGCATGATTTTCACACATAGATAGTTTATGCACACCAAATCATATAACTATACTAATATTACCATAACAATATTAGATAAATTCTCAATTCCAATAATTTCGATATTTCCTTATTATCATATTATTAGTATCGCGTATAAGGGTTCGTCTCTAACCTTAATTCGAAGTATTCTTCCATCTATTACGTAGCTCACGTGGACTCTCTCTTCCCAAGTATAAAATTCAGTAGGTATACCTCTATTCACTATCGTAGCTATTCGCCGAAATCTCTCGCTTGAAATACGTAGTTTCATCGTTCATTATATAATTATCCCAAAAGTAAAATTCTCGTCTTATAATAAAGTCCCCAACACTTATTCATGTGCCCTACTGGTCTTTCCTAACTCCCAAAATATTTTATTAAGAATCCCCAAGAATTATTTCACGATAAATTTAGTTTAACTAGTTAAATAAGGGAAATAGGAGTCTGCTAGGAGGGGTCGATCGATCGAGGTCTGGGACTCGATCGATCGAACCTTCGATCGATCGAAGCTCTAGGCTCGATCGATCGATCAAGCAGGTCTGCGAAAATTCTGCTGAAATGCAGTTACGGGTTCTACCAAATTTCTTCATCCAAAACCATGTTTTTCCATTCCAATCGTCCCAAAAATCCTACTACTATCATTATAACAATATACCAGATGTTTTCAACGTAAAGCATGTGTATATCTAACATTAAACATGGATAATTAACCCAAAATTCATCTAATCATCAAGAACCCTAGAGTTTTTCTTAATCAAGGTTCTAATCTTTTTTTATCAGAATTTCCTTCTAATATATCATCAAAATTTTGTGGGTTATATTCCTCTACATGGCAAGGATTCCAGAATTTCATTATAATCAATACTATATGCATTTTCCTAACACAATTTGGGTTTTCTTCCCTAGTTTTCATCTCTAATCAATCCTAAACTAATATGAAGATTGCACTAACGAAAATACGCAAGTTAAATACTTACCTGGGATTTTCAGAAGTCCGGTTTGCAGATGAATCCGGTGTGGTTGCGTTCCCCTTCTCACGATCTACGCGTTGGTGGTGGCGGTGGTGCAAACCGGTGACTTTTTGGCCTTGAATTGCCTTGGAGCTCTCTCCTCTCTTCTCCAATGGCCGTTACTTGTTTTCTGAATATTCTAACCCTAAAAGACTAACCTAGTTGGCTGATATAGGTTGCTGAAATTCGTGGGTTTAATTACCCAAAAAGGTGAAATGACTAAATTGCCCTCTCGGGGTACCAATTAGGCCTAAAAACGCCCAGAGACCCAAACTAAACCCCCGGGTACACTTTTCTGACTATCTCGACCCTTTCGGACGCGTTGACGCACTCAAAACGACCATACGAACAACTTATAAAATATTCACTTTTTATTTAACAAAATTAGTCCTGACGTGACACGGGTACGTCCCGACTTAAATTTCTTAAATAGTCATTTAATTCACTCGTGACATTCAATATAACTAATATAATATATTACTTTGCACATTAGTAATATTCAACAAGTTTTCCCATAATTACTAACTCTCGTCACGTTAATAATTATAACATAGTTAATTTCCGGATTTTTATTAAATAAATCATTCACGTTAAATTTAATAAATCCCCAAATTTATATAGCATAAAAATACGGGGTATTACAGTTTGTTGATTCTAACCTTTTATGTGACGATGGCGCACTTCCTGTTGATGATCCCATTATGCCTTACATACCTAGGGTGGACCCTACTCCTGACTTAGGGGACAAACCTGCTTGGGTTCTTAAGATTCATGATCCTAGTGCCATTCTAGAAAATCCCACCTTAGGGGTCAAGACTCGTGCTCAGCTAGAGAACGGGGTTAACTTTATTTACTACACGTCTAAAGTCGAGCCCAAGTACATTAAAGAAGAACTCAAGGATGAACACTGGATATCTGTTATGCGGGATGAGTTACTTTAGTTTAGAAAGAATGATGTCTAGGATCTAGTCCCTCGGCCTAGCGAGAAGATTGTGATTGGTACCAAGTGGATCTACAAGAACAAGATGGATGATAATGGTACCATTATCCGAAATAAAGCTAGGTTGGTCGCTCAAGGCTACACACAATAAAGGGTGTGAACTTTGAAAGGCATTTTCTCTTGCTACGAGGCTTGAGTCCAGCCGCTTACTACTCGCCATCGCATATCATTTTCCCTTCAAGTTATACCAAATGGATGTCAATAGTGCCTTTCTGAATGGCATTCTACAGAAGGAAATTTATGTGAAATAGCCAAAAGGGTTTGAAGACCCTAAGCACCCTGATCACATCTATTTTCTGAGAAAATCCCTGTATGGTTTAAAGTAAGCACCCCGTGCTTGGTACGAGAGCCTTACTTCCTATCTCTTAGCTCGTGGCTTCATGAGAGGGGGAGTTGATAAGACTTTCTTTGTTAGGGAGAAGACAGTGCTATTTTGGTTGCTCAGGTCTATGTGGATGACATAGTCTTTAGGTCCACGTACTCACGACATGCTCATGACTTTGAGGAGGAGATGAAGAGTGAGTTTGAGATGAGCAAGGTTGGTGAGCTTACTTCCTTCATGGGTCTCCAGGCTCATCAGCTAGAGGATGGGATGTTTATCTCCTAATCCAAATATGTTAGGGACCTAGTAAAGAAATTTGGTTTAGACTCCGCTAAGCACGCACATACCCCGATGAGTACCTCAACAAACCTTAGCAAGGACACTTTAGGCAAGGATGTAGAGAAAACCTTGTATCGGAGTATGATAGGTAGTCTTCTCTACTTAACTACCAGTCATCCCGACATAGAATTTAGTGTTGGAGTCTGTGCGCGATATCAGGTGTCCCCGAAAGAGTCACACTTACTCTCTCTTAAACGTATTATCAAATACGTTAGTGGGACTCTCTCATTTGGCATTTGGTATTCCTTTAATATCGATGACCGTTTATCCGCCTACTTGGATGCTGATTGGATCGGGGATCCAGATGGATGTAGGAGCACTTATGGTGGGTGTTTCTTCTTTGGTTTTTCTCTTGTCTCTTGGTTGAGAAAGAAGTAAAACTCTATCTTTTTGTCCACTGCGGAGACTGAGTACATAGCTACCGGGAGTTGTTGCATGCAACGTCTGTGGATGAAGTAGATGCTGGATGATTATGGGATATCACAGGACACTATGACTATTTCCCGTGAAAACATGAGCGCAATACACATATTCCGTAATTCAGTCCAGCATTCGCGACAAACCATATTAGGATATGCGAGCACTTTATTCATGAGCTAGTTGAAGAAAATGTCGTATCCTTGAGTTTTGTTTCTGCCGACCTCCAGTTAGCCGATATTTTGATGAAGCCTTTAGACACCCTTAGATTCGAGAGTCTTAGGAAGTCTTTAGAAATTTGCACAATTGACTGAGGGGTGATTAATATGTCTATAATAGGAACCATTTTTCATTTTCATATTATATGATTCCTATTTCTAGATTGTATTTATTATTATTTTTGGTTTTATTTCTTATTTTTAGAAAAGTATAAAAAGATTTTCTATTTTTTTTTTAAATTGAAAAATCCAAAAAGATTTTGTTTTTAGAATTTTTTGAAAAAGACGAAAAGATTTTCTTTTTATAAAAATTTTGGAAAAACACAAAAGAGTTTTGTATTTTATTTCAACGTTTATGGATGAACATTTAAGATAGCTATAGTCACAACTTCATTCCATATTCCACGTGACTGTTTCATAGTGTTTTGAGATTTTACATCGTTTCATCCATGTGCTTTATAATGTATGGAGTCATTGAGTTGTGATTAGTGATATCTTTTTAAATGTTGGGATTCTTACCTCCTTTACTCCACACGTGCATGATTTTATTTGAATATTGTGATTGTCGATCACATGTTGGTTTGATTGTTTCCATCTTAAGTCTGTCTATACAACGAACCAAATGTGATAAAATGAGATTAATAATAGCTGTGCATATAAGAACCGTTTACCGTGAGGATTAAAATGCATAAATGCAAAAAATAATTATGAGTGTTTATGAGAAAGGGATGCGAGAGTACAAAATTAACTCATCGTGAAAGCCACCTTTTAAAAGAGTCCAAGAAAAAACTAAGGCAATAAAATAATCATATACCAAAATTGGAACCAGCAGGATTTCTTTAAGTTGAGAAAAATTAGACATCTCAAAAAGAAAATGAAAAATGAAGAGAAATTTGAGGGAGTTTGGTTGAAATTAATGGCTTTGCACTTTCTTAAAAATTTTGAAAAAGCATTAAATAGTTTTGGACGTTATTGGTGTGGAAATCACTTTGTGCTTTGATTTTTTTATTAGATTTAGTTAATTTCTTACAATTCCACCATTCTTACACCTAAGGACGATATTGAGTTCATTCATTAGGAATATCCGAAATTCATCGTGCACATATGTTGTGTTTGTATGCATTGATTTTCCTATCGAATTTGTTCACATCCCTACATTTTCGCTATCACCGACTTGGTTATTTTCGTGTTCTTTCATGGTGTGATTTTTTTGTTGTATAATTTTTTTTTGAGAAAAATTTTGAAAAATTCAAAAATAGAAAGTTTTATTACATTGTGACATTCTCCATTTGCATTGCTTTTTGTTCTTCATATTTGTCCATTTGGGGACATCATGAAAAGGGGGAGAACGAATTATGGGGGGGGAGATTTTTTTTTTGCTTGCATGTTTGAATTGATAATGATTTGGTTAAGCTTAATTGATATTGATTTTTTCTTATCATTATTTTTTCAAATTGTTGCACGTCACAAGTATTATTTCTTATCTCATGTGTGTAGGTACGAAAATTGAGGATTATTTTTGTACACCCTGATGATGACAAAGAAAGATTGAAGTTGAAGAATTGAAGATGTTGAAGATTTTTTAAAGACATGTCATTTAGTATTTCCAGTTTTTAATTTTAAAGGGGATATTAAATTGTATGTCATTTGTTTTGAGTTTGGGTAGCATAATTTGGATAGTTTTTATGTATGTATTGGCATACACATTGGGGGATATTTGTAAGGGCGTGATTTTATAAATGTCCATTTAGAATCTAGGAAATTTTTTAAGTGTCCTAGATCACAGTATGTATGTCTTATACCTCTACACTCAACACGTCAATACGATCATCCATGATGACCTAGATCCAAATCTGAAGCTTCACGCAGCCATCATCTTCATACGTGCATAGTGCAACACCTTTGAGCAATGTGCAACATGCGTCTTCAACATTCCCACTACTCCATTTGCAATTATGGTAAAATATTTAATTTTGAGTTTTTAATGTTTACATAGTTATTTAGAAATTTTTTAGAAAATGTTTTTCAGTACCTGAAATACTTTCCTACGTGATAAGAATTTTTTCTAAGTGTTGAGGCGGACATGACATAACGTCCAGGTTGTTCGAGCAACATCATATTGTCGTTCAAACAACACGAGCATCTCACGCAAAGTCGTTCAAATGACGTTACATCTCGTGCAAGCGACGTCCCTATTTTGTTCGAGCAACGCGTCGACTCAATTTTCTTATAAAAAGTAGCTTTTTGCAGTCACGTTTCTCAAGTCTTTACAACTCTGTTTTCTAAAGAAACTACTGCAATCTAAGACTTCATTTTTGAGTGTTTTAAACCTCTTTTGATTCACAAAACTTTCCCAAATTCATATGTGAGTAATTGAAACCCTAGATTACTTATTCTACTCATATGGAGTACACTTGTGGAGAAGAAGGTTGATTCTCCATTGCTGACGATTGGAGTTCTTGTGGGATGTCTTGTCGATGACAATGAACCGACGCCTGCGGGTATTCGTGTGGCAAGTTGTATTTCTCTGTATTTGTAAGTTGTTTCAAGATATAGTGAAATAAAAAGGTTTTGCCCCTTTGGGGGATTTTTTCTCATATTTGTGATTATGTGCATGCTTGCTTTTATTTAATTAGTCAAGCATATTTAATTGCAAGAGTTAGGGTTTTGGGACTTAAAATTGGAATTTAATTAAACAAGTTTAATCATTGATTGATGGCGCACTCTCAAATGAGATTAATATTAATCATTGATAGTGCAATAATGTATCGTATGGACGGTACATGGGAGCTAAACCTTTTGTGGTTAGTTCAATACGTGATCTAGTTAGGCTGGGTAGCATAGCTAGGTAGGATGCATTAGGCATGCACTTTAAATCAGAGGTGAGGAACTCCAGGGAGTGTATGTGAAACTAACATGTGTATCTAATAACTTTTTCTAAACTGTGATTTAAATACTTGTAAAATATTTTCAAAAGGTTTTGGGCTCTGTCCCTTGTCAAATATAAGTTTCAAAATATTTTTGGTGTCAAGCCACAGGGACGCCCAGCTTGATGATTCATTCTAGGGATGCGTAGCTTCAGGATTTGTGGAGGCTTGCAGGAGTTTGCTTAGATGCTTCAATTATTCATTCCTATATTAGGATTTACTTTCCTGTAGATCATTTGGTCATGTTTCCCCTTCAAAATTTTCATTATTATAGTTATTCATTTATTTTTTAGACATTATTTGGATTCAGTTTATTACTTTAGACTTGTAGTTTAATTTCATTTTGGGAACCGATGGTTTATTCAGTATTATTTATTCAGTTATTTATCATGGATTGATTCGAACTATTATTGTGTCAATGGTTTGGTTATTTATTTTTATGCATGTTGTTATATTAGTGCAAGCTAAAATTCGACACCGACTTAAATTAACATATGTGGTTAGTAATTTGAAAAGTTTTCGACAGTGATATTGAGAATCAACCAAATGAGATTTCTGTTTATTTTGATAAAGGACTGATCTCCTGTTGATAAAATAGGCGGGGTGTCACAAGCGGATGGTGCATTATTTAATCCTAATGGCATTACAAGAAATTTATAGTGATCACATCTAGCATGAAAAACTAATTTTGAAATATCACCTTCCTTAATCTTCAATTGATGATAGCTTAACCTAAGGTCAATCTTAGAGAATACTTGTACTCCTTTTAATTGATCAAACATCGGATATCTTCTAAGCTAGGAATATCTTTAAAACATCCGTAAATTTCTTAGCAATAGGAATATCTTCTAAGCTAGGCTCTATTATCTGCAAACTGGCAACAGTTTCTAGAAATCCTTCACATCCCTTCTTAAGAAAATATAGGCTTGCATTGCAAAAATAATACACATCAGATATATGATGACAGTTCCTTTAAAACTAAATTTTAGTTGGTGAGGGATTTAGAAAGTAAGACTCTTCACAAAATAATCTACCTTAGCCTGATATGATGATAACCAGTCCATCCCCAAAATGACTTCAAAATCTCTAATGTCTAAAACTATCAAATTAATAAATAGTTTATGACTATCAATATATATGGGCCAAGCCACGTATATTAATTTACCCATCAATAAATCACTTAAAGGAGTAGAAACGTGTATGTTATTATTCAAGGGTTCCACCATATTATGAAAGAGATTTAATACACGTATAAATACAAATGAATGGGTGTAACCGGGATCTATCAAAACTTGAAAAAGTTGTGCACATATAGAAAGTGTACCTGAAACTACTCATTAGAAGCCTGGGCATCAAAAAGTGAAAAAATTCTACCCTGTCTACCTTCATCATTCTTTTAACCTAAAGGCTTTATCAGAACCCATGTTGGGTTTGGGCGGCCTTTTATCTGATGTCCTTTTTATCCACATCTAAAACAAGTTCCTGAATCCTTGTAACAAGGTCGTCATCAATGCATCTTTCCACATTGCTGACATATCATGTTACTATACTGTTTGTTATCACTAGATCCCCCAACATTGGATGTATTCCTAAAAAAATTATATTATTCGGGTTCTTCCCTTTTTATTCCTCAAACTTCCTCGTATTATCTGTAATTCGATTGTACTCCTTGTCAACCCTCTCACCTATCTTAGCCCTAGTCACAATGTCAATATATAATGTCAACTTCAGGATGAAAATTCGACTACAAATATTTAACCTTAACCCACATTACTCAAACTTCTTGGCTTTTAAAACATCAATTACCACAACACGAGGTGCAAAACGGGATAACTCGGTAAACTTTGCCTCGTATTGACTAACAGCCACATTCCTTGCACTAGATTCGTGAAGTCAGCTGCCATATCATTTTTCACTGTTTCAGGAAAATATTTCTGATAAATAACAAATCATTCCATCCTATATAAGTATTCCTTTCTTCGTGTATTCTCTTAGTCATTCTCGACCAATGTTAGGCTTCACATTCTAACATAAATGTTAAAAATATAACCCTTTGTTCATCTCTACACTTAAGAACATCGAGTATCTTTTCATCAGTATCACCCAACTTTCTGCTTCAGTGGGGTTAGGAGTACCTTTAAAAGATGGTAGGTTCAACTTCTTGAACTGTTCAATAGTACATTTACTTAGTTCAGGATTCTTTAGCACTCAATTATTCACCTGATGCTCCACAATCTTTGCTAGACTTTCAATCGCCTCGTATGCACCTTCCAGTCATTCCATACTTGAATCACTAGTTCCCGTAGTTGGTCTTGTGTTGGTCATTTTCTACAGCCGTGACCAAACGTATGATGTACTATACTATATCAAGATTCAAAATTAAAAGACTAATTATAAATAATATAACACATATGGAGGGTTATCACATAAGTCAGATATTTAATACTATCTCCTAATAATGGAAACTTTAAAATATATAATGTTTAAAACCTATGTTTAATAGTCTAAGGGTTCATAACCTATGCTCTAATACCACCTCTTTCATGACCCCGACCCAATAATAGTAGGGAACGAGTGTCTTGAAATATATGTAGCGGAAATACAATAACACGGTTATGAATCATAAAATACTGAAAGTGAAGGAATTACGTCATCAGAGCTTTCTAAAGGAAACTTCATTTATATTTATATAAAAATTAACAACGGGTTACAACTTAACATTCAACAAAATTTAAAATCTACTTCAATAGAGCTAACATGCACTAATAACAAACATGAAACTAAAACTTTTAAAAAAATAACAAAACGCCAAAGTTGAAGATTTCAATGAGTGTTCATATGTTCCTTCTTCAACTTTACTTGTAACCTAAAAATGTTCAATTATACAACATCAGCAGAAAGTTGAATGAGATTCAATCTCCAAACATTCCAGATCAGTTTTTCAAAAAATTGATACATATTCAATTTAGAACATATATATATATAGGAATTTATAGTAATATATATAAAGTAAATGACAATATCTATACCTAGAATAAACAGTTCAAAACAAAACAGATAAATAATTGAGCATATGTCAATTATTCAGTTTTAGCGGCCATGTATGCTCTAATACCAAAACAGATAGTGTTACCCAGATGTTTCCACGCGGTAACATCACAGACAGAAAATCTTGATTTCTGAAACAACGCCTTATTTAGGGCACACTAGCGATAAACCAGCTGGAAAGGTACCACCCAAATATTTTCACCTGGTAGTTAAGGTCAACATAGTACGAGAATTTTCAAAAGCCGAATCAATAATTTCTTAATTCAAATCAAATGTTCATATGGAGAGATATAAACATATAACAAACGATGTAATCATCAGTATCGGATGCATTTTAAGAATAAAATCATTTCATAAAATATATATAGTTTGCATAATATAATATAATCAAAATGCTCAAGAAATTTGGAATAGAGTACTCACCTAAAATAGAGGTTCGGAATTACAGATATCGAGTCTTCGATCATACGTTAATCTAAAAAATACAATACATGTTTAATTACGTATTCAAACCAAAATCAAGTTTATATACTGTATCTTAAAAATAACTTTCTTTGAAGGATTACTAAAAACCATCTTCTCATCTTTTAAAATTCATTGATCATAATTAAAGAATTCAATTCATAGTTCTTCCTAATCAGTTGATTCCCAATAGAGATGGTGGGTCACAGGGGCACAACTTAAATACCAACTCATCTATACAGAATATTTTTGGATTCATTCCCAGTAGAGATGGAGGGTCATAGGGGCAACACTTAAATACCATCTCATCTAGATAAAATTTCACCGAGTCTAACTTTGGAATTACTTAATTGGATTCCGCAATAACAAAAATATTTAAAAAGCTCAAGTACAACTATAAAAAAGTTCAATTTTGAAAATAAGTAAATTCAATCTTAAATGTAATCTATTACATTTTTAGAAATAATAAACAATATTAATTTTCATCACCAAAAGGAATATAATTTCATTAGTGAAAATTCCTTTTTGAAACTCAATAATTCATTATAAAAAGGGTTATATGTTTCAATTTCATAATGTAACTCAATTTAGAAAACCCTACAATTTTATGTTCACTAAAATGGATCTTTAGTATTTTTATCAACATGTATACTTAATATAGATATATGTAAATAAATTAAAGCTATAAGTATTCATTATAATATTAGTAGAATATTACCTTAAGATGAATATCCCTAAGAACTTTAAGAACTTCTTCTTAAACTTTCCCACACTTTCTCTCACTATTTATTTCTAAACTTCTCAAGGAATTGGTGTGAGTTTAAAATGATCCCAAAGACGCTATTTATAGGTTTCCAAAGATATTACGGTGTTGACACATGTCTAGGTGACAAGGCTTTTACTTTGGTGAGTCAAAGTCGAGGTGTCACATAACAGAGGGGTCTTGTAGTCTTATTTCACCAAATTGTGACATGTGTTTTAGCTTTCTCTATATGGATGATATGTGTAAGGTGGATGTGAAAAAATAAAGCACGGGGTGGAAATGTATTAAGGGTATAAGGGTCATTTTACACATGAAGGGTATTTTGATAATTTTACACTATATATTTTATATTTCTTAAAGGTACTTGAAAATATTTTATTTAGAAAAAGATCCTTTTTATTTTTTATTTTGGTACCTAAAACTTTTTTTATTAAAACCAAGTCCCTAAAATTTCACAAAATTACATTTTCTACCCCAAAACTTATTATTTACCTTAGGATATGCCATACAACTTCAATTTGATCCAATTTAGAGTTGATTCTTCATATGGGCATATAAGATAATAAGTAACACACAATTGTTAAAATAATATTAGCATATAAAAGTGGGGTCATTACATAAGGATCCCGGGACGCCGACGATCTCTGTCAAGATATGGGATCGTCACTTTGAGAAAGCTCTCTTAGACTAAGGATCAAGCATGAACCTTATTTCATACACTGTGTACGAGAAACTAGGTATGGGGGAGTTAGATTCCACTAAGACGACCTTGTCCTTAGCCAACCAATCCATTAAGGTGCCTAGAGGTATTATAGAGGATGTATTGATTAAAGTAGGTAAGTTAGTCTTTTCGATAGACTTTGTCATCTTAGATACACAACACGTACTAAAATTATCCACACAAATCCCGATCGTCCTCGATTGACCCTTTTTGGTCACTTCTGATATGTCATTCGATGTCGTAATGGGAAACTGAACCTATCATTTGGGAACATGACCATGTGTTTGAATGTGTACAATTTAGAGAATCCTTCATCTGATGAGGGAGAAAAGGAAGTCAAATATGTCCATGAAGTATTTGATGTCACTACCCCCACCGGTTAGTAACACCATAAATTTGAAGGCTTGTCCACCGCAATTGTCTCTAGATATGAGTCTTGAAGATTTTAATGAAGAATTCGGCCCGATTGATGAGGATCTCACTATTGAAATCCAATCGTTATTCAACTCATTTCCTTACTTAGAGGAAAGCAACTGGGATGATAGGATATATCAAATCCTTCTCTATGAAAGCAAATTGAGCCTTTTGAGAGTATGATGACACGTGAGGTTTTATATATTTGTGAGAGATGGTTGAGAAAATCATTCGAGCGTTTATTCCTGGTGATGCGTGTTTTATCACGTCATATTGTTCTTTCCCACCACGTCCGTCATATTTTTTATTTGTGTGTTGCGATTAGTTTGCGGATGTGATTAGAGTTTCGTCCAACTTAGAACCCGATTGATTCTTTCTCGATTTTGAGAGAAATATAGGCATAAAGCGTCATTCGAGATTCCACTGTGAGAGTATGTTTAGATCTCACCATTTATGCTATAATGTGACTATGCACCACTATAATTTAACCCATTGCATTCATTACGTGCCTTCATTTGTATAATTTTTCTACTGGGTTGGCTCCCAATTGTTCAGACTTTTGACGCAATACACGTTAGATCGATTGGAATTTGATAATAAGTTAAATGCATTGGTAATATTGTCCTTTTACTTCTTTACTTTATTTGCATTGTTCATATCTTTGCTTGAGCATACATTAAGGACAATGTAAAATTTAGGTTTGGGGTAAGGGTGGTATTTTTTTTAAAAAATGAAAATTCATAAAAAAAATCAAAAATTCAAAAAGATTCTTAATATAATTAAGTTTTGAAACAATTTCTTAATATAGAATTAATTCACGAAACTCTTAACTTATGAAATTTTGTCAAATAATATGGTCAAAAATGAATATTGAGGCGAAAGTTAATATGCTTAATGAATAAATGTAGAGATTTTAACCCGTTGCGATTTTGCGCCATTCATTGTTTCCGAGAGATTTAAATCAATTCGAGTTAAAATAACTCCAACTTTTCTTTAGCGATACATTTGTTGATGATCTCAAATTCTTTATTTTATTTGATTACTGGAAAAAAGTCAAAATGTGAATCTTAAGTACTATAAGTCTTAGTAATTCATCTCGAGACACCTAACAACTTAACGAAACTTGAGAAATGAGATTAGACCATCGTTTCGAAATTTCAAAAATTAAGCATAACTCCAAATTTTTTATATTGTTTCGTTGCAGGAACATTTGAGCAAAAAAAAAATAAGCCTTTTATTAAAAACCCATCATCCTAGGGAGTTAACAGCCCATAAAAAAGTCATACCCATTTTCAGAGAATCCAAGAATAAAATTACTATTGAAAAAAGGCAAAAAAAAGAAAGTTTGTAAGATTGAGGTGTGAAAATAAAAGAATTAAAAAGGGGGAAGAAAGAAAGAATGAATGAGAAAATGAAATGAAAAATGAAAAGAAAAGAAATGTGATTTCGAAAGGAAAAAAAGGAGAAAAAAATGGGAGATTAGAAAAAGGGCTTAAAATTCAAATATGAAAAAATCTCTATTTTCTCAGAAATTTTGATCTCTAAAATCCATTATTTCTACCCCAAATCGGAGCCTACAATACAACCGAAAAAAGTCCTAATCGATCTCATGTGAAGTTAATTATAGCATGGAGAGAAAATGAAAAGGATTTCTGGTGTGATTCAATATTTTCAAAAAGTAATCGATTTTCGTTCATGAAATCATATTCATCCATTATATAAGGTCTGTTTTTTTTATTATGTATATGTGAAATTTGTTCACTTAAATTTACTCTCTTATTAACATATATCGAGGGAAAGTAGACAACTTTCGAGTGTTTGATTGTGAGTGCATCCCATGAGATTTTGAAATCAAAATGAAATTTCTGATAAAAAACTTAATGATAAAATCTTTTGAAATGGATGGTTATATTGTCTATGCACACACACTATAAGTTGAGATTGAGAAATGAAGTTCTACTATATTTATGAAGTTTTCATTCAAACTTGGTTATATTAATTTTATGTCTTTTGTATTGAGTCAAGTTTTTGAATTTTGTGAGTATATTCACTGCGGACCCTCATGAAACAAAACTCGTCCACTAGGGTAACCTAGGTGTTTAATGGCTTGTTGCACATGATAAGTGCAATCGTGATTCCTGCGAAAGTGTATTTGTAGTTTTGCTCGAGGACTAGCAAAGTTTAGGCTTGGGGATATTTGATGAGTGCATTATTTTGTATATTTTATATCCAAACTTATACTTTGTTAGTACATTTTATTTTATTTAATAAGGTCTTAGGACCATTTTGTTAAAAAGGAAAAAAATGCAAGAATGATTGAATTTTGATTCAAAACAGTAATTTTAAGTAAAAAATGAACACTTCGATAATTTTATAATATTCTTGTGTTAATTTTTGAAAAATGTTTCCTCGTGAAAATTTTGAAGGTAATGATGGAATTTGGTGAAAATTGATGATCAACTCGAAAAAAGCGCGAAAAGGTATATTTTTACGACCGTTCGAAAAATGTTGTTTTTACACTTAGATAAATCGAAAAAAAAGTCAAAAATTTGTATTCTCCTAATTGGATAGAAATCATCGTGCATGTTCGACAAGCAAAAGTAAGAGTCCCGAAGTGGGAAGAAATTAAGTACTTTATTCCGATCTAAAGACTAAAGAGGTGGCGTGTTCGGTTCCAACACTATTCAGCCAATTAAATAGAGTTTCGCCCCAACCCAAACACCTCACCCCTTGGCCTATAAAAATGACCCTTAGGCTCACAATTTCACAAACAATTTCAGGTAGAAATTTTTCAGTGACTGTATTCAACTTGAGGACCAAGTTTTTATCATTTTGAGAGGATTAAAGACTATTGTGAGAGAACTTATTATAAGTTTGATTTATTAATAAAAATTTCTACTCATTCTTGCAATTTTTTTTATCTTTAGCTTAATTATTCCATTAGGATTAGGATGAAGTTTATCATAGTTAGCTGATATTGTCACGTTAATTTAATTGTTGGTTATTCCTTACTCGTTTTAATTATTATAAAAATTTTGGTATTGATTTTAAAATGACCCAATAGTGTGTTTTAAAACCTATAAAATTGTTTTGTCAAATCCAGTTTTGAGATATAAAAATAGTACCTTTTTTACGGATTATGATTGCACTTTGATTGTTTTGAGAGTCCATACGTAAATACATTTGCGAACTTCAAAACGTATATTTTCTAAAGGAATAAGGATGTAGAGGCATTAAAAATATTTCGAACATAACCATCATATTTTTCGAATTGAACGCGACGAGAGTCGGCTGAATTTAAGTTACAAAAAGGGAATGACAACATTAAATTAGGGTGCAATATTAGTTGTGTGATAAATGGATCCTGAATCCTAATTATTTACATATTATTTACAACTCTCATGTCTTGATTTCATTATTCGTAGTTGATTTTATTTAGTTTAATTCATAATTATTCTCTACCCCATTTAGTCTAGTTGAACAGTTGCAATTATTTTAAACATTAAAATTAAAAAATATCTATGGGTTCGACTCGTACTTACACTCGTTATTTTATAATAGCCCGTGCACTCGTGGTAATTTTTAATTTGACAACAACCAATGTAACTCATAGGAACTGACAGCGTATTCACGTGACTCTCGGTTTGAGAATAAGATGATGATTTGCAAATATCTAGACTTAGGATTAAAACATGTCGTTCAAGGTCAAAAACTCAAAATAATCCTCAAACGACCCCATAAGAGGTACGAACGCCTCGCACGAGATTAATTTAACTCGTAGAAATTGATCGTCTATTCACGAGACTCATATATAGACTTAGGCTTAAAAACAATGATGAGTATGTGCATTTTTTTTCTTGAATATGATTTTTTTAACAATATTTGATTACTAATATCATCTCTCTTTTGTATCCTATTTTTTGCAGGATAATATTTCAGCATTAGCTTTTACCCACATGGAACACATGAACAAGTCAATTGTTTACACAGGGTAGATTATTTATTTATTATTGTTGACATTCGGGATTGTCATTTTTGATGTGTTACGGTCGTGCAGTATTTTGTAATTTTATTGTTTAATTTATGAATGTGCAAGCTTTTGTAATATTATTGTTAAATTTTATGGTTCTGTGAGCTTTATACTAAAGCAAGTTTCGGAATGTCCATAAAACAGAGGAAACTTTGCCTAATTTTTGTTGGTATGTGAACTATTAAGACTTGTAATATTTTAAAGTTTAATATGTACATTAGTTTATCAACAACTTGTGAGATTCATAATTTGTGAATTTTCTTGATCTTTTTGCAAATAATAAGTATTTTTTCTTCCAGATTTGCAATTTCCTAATTCTCCGAATTTCTTTTAAATAATAAATATTTTTTTATTTATTCAACAATCTGGAACAGTTTAAAACCATGCCAAAATCGTATCAAATTTTCATATATGAGTACGCTTATGATATAATCTAGTATGTTTTATAACCTTGCCAAAAGCGTACCAGAAAATTAAAATCTAGCATTGTTTTAATCTGTGCCAAAATTGTGTCAAATTTAATACCTGGCACGATTTAAATTGTGCCAAAAGCATTCCAGATTTGACAATCTGGCACGGTTTTAAACCGTGCCAAAAAATGTGGCACTATTTTAAACCGCGATAGATAGGGTTTGTCATGGTTTAAAATCATGTCAGATTGATGTTTTTTGTGTAGTGATGGCTATGCTGGTGATGACCCTCCCGGTCAATGAGATTTTAGAGATCTTATTTGGGTGAGTGAGACATCACAAAACATGTGGCTAATGGCAAATAACTAAGATCGTTCCCATGGACGACGCCAATTGTAGGGGGTCATTTTCTACGGGTAATGATATTCAATGCATACAAGACAAACAAGAATAATAATAGCAGAAAATAATAATCTCACACACACAATGCAAGATTTACGTGGTTCGACAATGTGCCTACATCTGCGGGGTGCTAGGGTTTGTTCTCTATTACTTAGGAACTCAGGTGAACAATGTTGTAGTATTGCTCGACGTTACTGTGGTGTGTGCACCATTCATAAGGGGTGGTTTTACATTTATAAGTCAGGTTTGGAGAGTCTTAAATCCGTTACTAGCTATCCATAGGAGTTCAGACGTATCCTTTATCATGATCAGTCCACTACACCAAAATAGGCAAATTGGCACCCTTTCGGCGGCTAGCCTTGTCACGGTTATTGACCGTGAGAAAAACAATATGCATTTTTATCACGGACAATGACCGTGATAAGTCCGTGACAAATTATTGTCACGGTCAAAGACAGTGACATGTCCGTGACAAGTTTAGCAGCAAATAACCCTTTCCCCTCCTTTTTTTCGCACCGCTTTGTTTCCCTCCACTTTCTCTCTCTCTCTCTCTCTCTCTCTCTCTCTCTCTCTCTTCCATTTGTATATATGTATATGTGTGTGTGTGTGTGCGTGTGTGTGTGTGTGTGTGTATATGTGGGTGTTTATGTGTGTATGTGGGTGTGTGCGTGGTGGGTGGGGGCTGGGAGTGGGGAGGGGAGGGGGTGTATGTGCGTGTGCGTGTGTGTCTGGTAGGGGGTGGGGAGGGGTGGGGCTGTGTGTGTGTGTGGTGGGGGAAGGGGTGGAGTAGGGTGGGGGGAGGGGCAAGGCTTGGGGTAGGGGTGGGGAAGGGGGTGGGGATGCATGTGTGTGTGTGTGTGTGTACGCGTGTGTGTATGTGTATGTAGTGTGCGTAAATGTGCGTGTTTGTCCGTATGTGCGGGAGGGGGAAATGATGCGGGGGGTGTGACGGGGGTGGGGATGCGTGCGCGCGTGTGTGTGTGTGTGTGTGTGTGTGTGTGTGTGTGCGTGTGTGTGGGGAAGGGGGGAGGGGGGAGGGGGTGGGGGTGGGGCAAGGGGAAATGGGGCGGGGTGGGGCTTGTTAATTTGTTTTATTAAATTTTGATTGGTTTAATAGATATTTTCCCTCATATGCAAGTAGAGTCCCTTGTAAACGAATTGATTGATTATTAATTTTTTTGGTAAATTAATATATGAAAGTAGGATTGCCCCTCATTGTAAATTAGTAAATTAATCATGGTATACTTTAATTGTTAGTTTAATTGATGAAAAGAATTAATTGAGTAGATGAATTAGAAGGAGTACGGGATACACATTTATTGTTGGCATTGCGGTTGGATTATAGTGGATCGATGTTGGGTTGGTTAATTTTAAAAGTGGCATGACCACTGGATTATTGTCCATATGGGGGTGCGATTTTTCAACTTTTTTTGAAAATTACTTTGTATAACGAACAATATATATATATAGTATGATAATTAAATGAAACATACTTGAAATTACATATAGTGCGCATAGATACTAGCCTTCTAGTTCTTATGCGTACGCATTCAATAGCCCTTAGACCCGTTCGAGAGTCATTATCCCTGTAATGAGATCTCTCGAATTCTCCCGTTTGGACAGTTTGGGACTGTATAATTTTTGTATAATAATATTCTTAGTAGCTTAAAGTTATTACTTTTGGAGGAAGTTCTACAGTCATATCCTAATGTTCTTTGGGTACATACTAGATTGACAAGTGTGACTATTATGTCAATTGATCAATTGAAATAACACTCACACTTGCCAATATACGCCGTGTACTTGGAGAACTACGGGGATATGCTGCCGAATTTTTCTCAAATCGTAACAATGTGCATGAGTTGTTAAGTATATTACAAAAATATGCGATCTTGAATGGGATATGACCACTCACCCTTTAGAGGAGATGGAGGAAATAGGATTTTCTATCATAAATTGAGTTTGAATTTGAAATTTAAGAATCGAATATAAATAAGACATAATTAAATGAAACATACTATAAATCTAAGTTTTGTTTATACTAATCCATGAATATATGCTTCTTACCTATAATAGGTGATTAGTTGTGGTAGTTGTGATGGGATATCCGAAATACAAAGACTGGATGGGTGAGACAAATAGAATGGGGGATGTGTTTCATAGAGGTGCTAATGAATTTGTGAAATACGCAAAGAGATGTCATAATGATGAAGAGTTTCCGTGTCCGTGTGATAAGTGTAAGAATGGTAAGGTATTTGAGTGGAAAATAGTTGAACTACATTTGTTAAGATGGGGTATGAAAGATAGTTATCAATTTTGGAGTTGTCACGATGAATTGAAAGTTCTTTTTGTCCCCGAATAACCTTCACAACAACCTTCAACAAGTAGGATAGATGTAGAAGGGGACGATGTAGATCATAATATGTTAAAGGATTTAGTTGATGATGCGTATGGAGTTTATGAAGCAGAGGAAAATGAGGTTACTGATGATGTACAAGGTTCAAGTGCCCGTGAAGATATCACGATAAACCTTGATGATAACTACCAAAGTTTAAAATTTAAGGCGACCTAACCTTTATACTCTGGCTGTGAGAAAGATCAAACAACTTTACAAGCCATGGTTGGTTTGCATAGTTTGAAGATGCAGTACGGTTTGTCTGGCAATAATGTGATGGGAATTCTGAAATGGGTGAAGGGCTTACTACCCAAGGAGAATAAGCTTCCAAATAGTTATCATGTTATGAAGAACAGTTTGAAAGGTTTGAGAATGAAGTATAAATCGATTCATGCTTGTGTGTATGACTATATACTATACCAAAAGGAGTAAGAAAATCTCGATCGTTGTCCGATATGCGATGAACCTATATATGTCCAATCTACTAGTAAGGAAGGCACAAGCTCAAAAGTGACTCAAAAAGTGTTGAAATATTTTCCCGTTGGGGCTAGATTAAAGCGATATTTCATAGTGCCATGGATAGCGGAGGCAATGACTTGGCATGCTAGGGCAGAAGTAGGGGTAATATCATGCGTCATCCTATTGATTCTACAGCCTAGAGGATGATGAATTATGAGTATCTCGATTTTGCTCGAAAACAGCGCAACATTTGTTTGGCTATATCAACAGATGGTTTCAATCCATTTGGAAATCTAAGCACCAATCAGAGTGTATGGCTAGTGATCCTAGCCCCACTCAACCTCCCTCCTTCACAGTGTATGAGACCTGAATTTTCGATGATAGCTTTGTTGATACTTGGGCCAAAGACACCAAGTGATGACATCGACGTCTACCTGGATCCTTTGGTAGAAGAATTAAATGAGTTGTGGGAAGAGGGTATGCAATCATTTAACTCTTTTAGAAAAGAAGAGTTTACGCTGAAAGCTATGTTGATGTGGGCAATTCATGATTTTCCAGCTTATGGGACATTATCCGGTTGTGTAGTACATGGTTATTTGGGGTGTCCTATTTGTGGAGAGGAGACTGAATCTCTTCGTCTATCCTTTAGCTCAAAAAATGTATACCATTGCCATAGGAGGTTTTTACCCCCGGCTCAGTTTCAGATTTGAGAAAGGTTCCAATTTTTTATTGGGCGGGGTTGAACATAGGCTAACGCCGAGATAACTTTTAGGTTCAGAAATTGAAAGTAAATCTTCTGAATGTGTCCCTAATATGCCAAGTAAGAATCCCAAATTTAAGAATGTCAAGCATAAGAAGACCCCAACTGAAAATGAAACTGAGATAAGAAAGGCATGGTCTAGGAGGTCAATTTTATTTGACTTGCCTTATTGGAAGAATAACCCGGTGCGCCATGTATTGGTTGTGATGCGTGCAGAGAAGAACTTCGTTGGACATATTATGGGCACTTGCCTTGGGGGGAGTCATTCGAAGGATGGAGAAAATGCACGAAAAGACCTTAAATCGTTGAAACTTAAGCCACAACTATAGTTGAAAGAAGATAGTAGGGGAAGGATAATAATTTCCCCTGGTGCGTTTACTTTGACGAGTGGGGAAAGGAAGGTGCTTTTAGACACAATATATAATTTGAAGGGCGGGCCATCTAATTTTTTGTCCAACTTGCAAAGGATTGTGAATTATTCTACTCACGATTTACATAAGTGTAAGTCCCATGATTGGCATGTGATCATGCAATTGGTTCCTCTATTGTTTAAGCACTCTTTCCCCAAGAACAAGGATTTGAGGAGGGCTATTATGTAAATTATTATTACCTTCTCACTCTTATGTGAGAAGGTAGTCAATTGAGAACATATAGTGGCCACAAAATTGGCAGTGACCGAAGCAATTTGTGTGTTGGAGAAGTACTTTCCCCCAACATTCTTTGACATAAGTGTTCACTTGTTGGTACACCTATGCGACGAGGCACTTCTTTGTGGTCCAGTTAGATATCGGTGGATGTATCCGTTTGAAAGATTGATGAAAGTTTTTAAATATTATGTCAAGAATACGCGATACATTGCAGGATCAATTACATAAGAATACATCACAGTGGAGTCATCAATATATACTCGGGAATATATGCCTGACTCGACCAGCGTTGACGACACTGATGAGTTCATCGATGATCGTGGTCATGTGATGGGAAAACGAGTAAAATTAACGAGTTTGCAACATGAACAATTAGCTCGTTATCTATTTGACACACGAAGATGTCGAAGAATGGAAAAAGTAAGTTTCGATTATTATAATGTTTAACATTATTTTAGATTATTTTATACATGATTAATTTTGTAATATGGAGAAAATATGAAGCCTGTGAGAACAATAAAAGACGAAAAATAATTGTACAATCAGAGAGAGAATTTAGGCTGTGGTTGACACAAGAGGTAATTATAATGAAAATGGTCGTTATATAACGTTATATTACACTCAAATTTTACAAGTAAACTAATTAATTTATCTATATTCTCAGCTCTAAAAGACGGGTGATGCGACATCAAGGCTTGCTCGTCTAGCCACTGGACCCTTATTCGTGGCACAAGAGTACAAAAAGTATCGATTGAACGGTTACGTTTTTAGCGCTTAAGTGTACGAGGAAAGTACAAATGTACAGAATTCGGGCATTTCATACAAGGCTCTTACTTTCTTTCGAGCGAGCGCAAAAGATAAAAACCTCGTTGAAGCTGAAATGACTTACTACGGTGTAATCCAAAATATATTTGAATAAAATTATATAAGCTTCAAAAAGGTTGTATTTTACTATGACTGGGTAAGAGTTGAGGATAAAAATGCTTGTAAAGTTGATCCTGTCACCAATTTGATCATGGTTGACTTGTCCATGTGGAAGAGCAATGACCACGTGAGCGATGAGCTGTTTGTTTATGCATTTCGAAAGGTTAACCAAGTGTTTTACTCGGAGTATATCAACAATGAGCCGTGGTCAATTATCCAACACGCGCCAAAGCGTCTAAATAGTAGTGTGGATGACTTGACTGCTCCTACCGAATATCAATCCATTTTTTATGATAACCCGAATTTGAAACAATTTTTCAATTTGTAATAAATATTCCAATTTGTACTTTATCAATCCATTTTTAATGCTTTTAATTGATTTGCACTTTATCATTTTCACTCTTGTATAGTGTGCGTGTGTGTGGACAGTAGGGGTGGGGGTGGGGATGTTTCGAATTTTTAGTAATTGTACATATTATGAGCTAGATTCTGTTGTTTTAGAATTCAGAATTGAGGTGCTTAACAGTAACAATTCATTTGGATTTGTAGTAATTGTACATATTTGCATGTCTTCTTATAATTCATTTTTATTTTTACTAATAACATTTTTTTCAGCAAATGTCTCCTTCAGGTATTAAGGTGAGGATGATGATGCTGGTTATGATGATGTCGTCTGGGCTCGTAGGTAGCGGAGGCGGCGAGGGCTCCTCGGCCCCTAGGCTCCCTAAATATGTCAAATTGGGGATGGCCGTCGAGAACAAGTCGGGGCTATTAGCGAGATCCCTCGAGCTGGTAAAGATGATCATCGGCCCGGGGTACTAGTTGGAAGGAGGTGCCAAATGAGCTCAAGTTAGCTATATGGGTGGCACTACAGGTAATGTATTTATATTTATACTTATATGAATATTTCAATTTCGATTTCGATTTCAATTTCGATTTCAATTTCAATTTCAATTTCAATTTCAATTTCAATTTCATTTTCATTTTCATTTTCATTTTATTTTTATATTTATATTTATTCTCAACTAACATTGTATTTGTTGGATAGTAACAATTCAGCCTGGATCCAAAGCTACATGATTCCGTCTTGGAGCAGTTGAGGGAGAAACACAAGACGTGGAAGAAAAATATGCGGACCCGGTACTTTGGGAAGACACGAGAGTCCATTATCCGAATGCGTGAATCCGTCCCGCCGAAGGAGCCGATCTCATTGGCACAATGGCAAAAGTTCATTGGCAATGATATCGGGGAGCGATAATTGGCATCTCGCTAATTGGGGAGGGAAAATCGGGCAAAAAAGACGGACGTGCACTACTCCATCCGGACATCTTACACCGAGGTGGATCATAGGATGACGGTAAGATTTAATTTTTCTATAACCAGAGAAATATATTATTCTGCATTCTTTTACTTTGCGGGGACAATATTTATTTTATTTCAGGAGACATGGAGTGGCCCTGGGGGTAGGCCACATAGGCTCGATACTTATGTGGCTCTTCGGACGAAGAAGAGCCATAGGACAAGGAGGGGTGTCCCCGAGCATCGCGACCACGATTGTAAGTAATTCGATAGTTTACTTTTTGTTAATTACGTTATAATTTTTTAATTTACTTATTTTACTAATCATGTGCTTTTTGTCGTTTTAGGCAAAGCTTAAGGAAGTGCATGAGTCGCAGTCTGATGTCGACAAGGCATATTTGTCCACAGATGCAATCACCCAAGTTCTTGGCGCTGATCGCAAAGGGAGGACAAGGGGGTGAGATCGCGGGTCGCCAAATCTAGGATTATCGGATTGGAGACGAGCGACACTGGGTTAGATCGAACGTTGGACTCACATAACGCGAAGTTGTCCCGTTTGGAGGCGATGATCCAAGATATGTTCTCATTCATGAAGCGTTCGTTGGGCGAAAACCGTAAGGGGAAAGGGAAGGAGAAGGTGGTGGAGGAGGAGGTGCAGGAGGACGAGGATGTGGACCTCGCTGCTTCATCACCGACACGTGCGGACTATGATGATCCACTCCCCTATTTGGCTCCCTTCGACCAACCGACGTCGACACTTGGTTGGTCGAGCGCGTTCATACTAGACATATTTGATGGCTAGTGGATAGAGTGGGGGTTGACCCGAATACCGTTCAGGATATGCCAGTTTATGGACGTTCGCTTCAAGACATCGAGTCAAAGGTGCTCGTCACGAATGTGCTACCTAGGAACGAGAACTCCCCATTGTGGTTGCGCGAACAATGCAGCACGGTGTATATTAGTGGGTATGTTAATTCGTATATCGTGTGGCCTACTCACCTTCTTAGAGTTAACCTTACCCCATACATTTAGTGACATTATTTGAATTGAATTGTTTTAAGTTGTTACATTTGAATTATATGTGGATTATATCGTGGTGCATATTGTCTCTATTTTGAATGTATATTTGCATTATCTCTATTTTATTTGGATATATGATGTTTGAACAGGTACAAGGTTGCTATAACAGGTACAAATATACTGCTAGGCAATGGTAGTGGCCATACTGCCCAGTATATTTTTTTTCAATTATGCCCAGAATTGTCACGGTCATTGACCGTGATAATTTTTTAAACAATGCCACGGGTTTGTCACAGTCCTTAATCGTGACAAAACTTGTCAAGGTCAGGGACCGTGACATGACCGTGACAAAAAAAGTTGTCACCCCCAGAATTGTCACGGTCATTAACCTTGACAAGTTGAATTTGTCAAGGTCAATGACCGTGATAATTCGTCAGATTTGGTGTAGTGGTCATTACAAGTGATATCTTTGAACAGTTCTTTGTTGATTGAGAATCTTTTTTATTATACGCGCACGCAGCCGTGCACATGTCAGTGCAATTCTTAACCCCATAAATGCCCCCAAAATCTAAGGGCTCTCTGAGGTCGTTGGGCTTTGTACCTCTGCTCGGTAGTTGATTCTTGACAAGTCTTAATGCTTTGCAAGAATATCAGAATTCCTTATCTAGTCGGAGGTTGAAAATTGTCTGAAGTTTCTGCGAATTGGTCGGAGGGAAATTTCGTAAATACCCTAATAACTGAAGAGTTTTTATCTGCGTAGTACCCCAGGGACACACTCGTAAATCCAGTGTCTTTACTTAGTTTTGGGTAGGGGTGTTCGCGGTCCGGTCCGGTCCGGTTTTGAGGTATTTTTGGGACCGGACCGCATTAATCGGTCCTAAAATATTATGGACTGAGACCGGACCGGAACAATCGGTCTCGGTCCTATTCGGTTTTATGACGGTTTGGGTTCGGTCTCGGTTTTATTCGGTCCATAAACAACTAATAATAAAAACTAGAGTACACAAAAAAAAAACAGATTAACAAAAAAAAAATTGATACAGAGCAGATATATATATATAAATGATACCAAGCAAAAAAAAATAATTCAGAGCAAATACAAAGAAAATATATATAACAGATGCACACAAAAAAAATGATACCTCATCAAAACCACTAAGCCCCTTAATTTCCAATATGAAATCTGAAAGAAGAACAATGATAAAAATTCAGAACCAATAAAATATGTTGAACCGTATATAGGTCCCAAGCCCTCAACCCAACCATCTTGTAAAATCTATTCCATGAACCATAATCACATTTCATTGCAAAATCATGAACCATAATCCCATTTCATTGCAAATTTATGATTGGTTCAGTGGACTTTCCTTTTCCTTTCTAACACAATCCCATTTCCTTTCTAAAAGAAAAAATCATAATTCTTTCTTTACTGATAAAACAAAACACATCTTGCAAAATCATGAATCATTGAACCAACCATCTTGCAAAATCATGAACCTAACCATCTTACAAAATAAGACTAGTGAGGGGGTGGTGAGAGAGAGGAGAAACAGGGGGGAACTTACTCGTGACAGCCATCGGGTTGGGGTTTAGCGGTCGGTCGCCGTGACGCCATGACGTCGTGCCATGACAGCGGGTTGATACAGGGGGTGGACAGATTGCAGATCATGAGCCGAGACATGGGGTATTGAGAGAGAGGAGATGAAGAAGAGATGAAGAACTTGTAGTCTTGTAGATGTCGGCCATAGATGGAGAGGAAAGGAAGAGTAACTTACTATTTTAACTTAGGGTTGGGTTAGATTGTTAAAGAGAGCGTGCGTGCAGCGTGTGTAATAGTTAGTACATTAAAAAAATAAAAAAAATAAATAAATATATATATATATATATATACATTTAATAAATGCGGTCCGGTCTAGACCCGCTTTTTCAAACCCAAGACCGAGACCGGACCGAAAAATGCGGTCCTTCACATTTTTAGACCGAATTAAAAAAACCCGCAAAAGTGTGTCCGGTCCGGTTCGATTTTTTCGGTCCATTTGGGTTCATGCACACCCCTAGTTTTGGGGGAATACAATCATCACTTCGATAATTGTCACACGCACGTAATAGTTATTTTTGGGAACCATAAAGTCATTTTTCACCACAAATCAGTTGTTCCCTCTCTTTTCCTTTCATTTTGAAACATGTGCATATGGAGAAGGAATTTTCATTACTTTCATTTCACTGTAAGGTCTCTAACTCAATCTCTTTCGTTTTCTTGCATTTTTCCATTTCTTTCCTTAGTTCTTTTCTATGAGTTGCCATCATTCTTCAAAATTGGTGTATGTCATTAATGAAAATGTAATAGAAAAGTTCAAACTTGACAATATTCCTCAATGGGTCACAATAAAACTGGTGGAAGGCCCATGTGAGCTCTGTAATCTTTTTGAAGGCCATTGGATACCTTCGATCTTCATAGATGCATGTGGGGTAAAGTTTCCCCAAAATCATCTATTAATTAAGTTTTCTCAATATTTTGACGTGATCCCGAGCCATGTCGCTCCAAATACTGAGAGGGTCGTTAATGGGATTCACCGCATTAATGAGTTGTATGGGACCAACATTGGCATTGATGACATCAAGTACTATTACCAATGGACATCGATCCATGAAAATATTAAATACTTAAAGATGAGGGTAGTCAATCAGACCTTGGTAGTGAGAATACATGATTTCAACAAAGACTATTGAGATAACGACATTATTGTGAAGAACTCGCAATGCGCCCCCTTTCTGAGGGAGTACAGTATGAAAGGTAAAAGTACCCTCAGGAGGTGAAAGGAATAGGTTAGGTCACAATTACATCTTTTTTTTATTTTTCATTTTCATTTCATTGATTGTGAATAGTTTTTCTTTTTTTTAGAGTTAACAACAAGAAGAAACCTCCTCGCAATGGAAGTGTAAATTTTGCTGATCTTGAGAAAGTTTAGTCAAACCTCCTCGCATTGGAACTAGTGACCATCCTAGGTCGGCTGCCTTTATTCTCGGCTATAAGAGCTTGATCACCTCCTTTATCGCTAGTCCAATCAAACAAACTCTGATTATCCCAAATGACATTAAGGCCCAGGAGGTCTCAACCTATGAGGATTCAAATGAGAAGGAAGCAAATGAGGAGGGAATGTCTTCCTCCTTCGATTCGTTAGATACCTCATCTGTCTCAATTGCTGAATTTTCTCCTAGAAACATGCCCCCAAGAGAAAGGTTGTGAACTTGATTGCTACCACCTTTAGCCCAAAGTCTATTCTTGCACGCCCAGCGAGCAAAGATAAAGAATGTGCTCGACCAAAGAGCAACAAAAATGAAAAAGGGGGTCCTGCTAACCCTTTTGATATTGGAAATTCTTCCAAATGTAGTTATATTCTTAAGTACTATAGACTTGTTATGTTTAATCCTCTTTATTAAACTATTTTTACAAGTCTTAGGCCATATGCCTACCACAGACTTGAGATACTCATTGGTGGAGTTTCTCCGACACTAATTATATTAATCATTCCTAGGATGTAGGTGTCAAGTATTATCGCTCATTTACATTCCTGTATTTTAGTTATTAGTCAGTTGTATCATTCCAGATTTCCCGAGTCAAATATTTTTACGAGATGTATTTATTATTCATAGTTGAACCTTAAGGCATTCATATATATTATATTTCAGAGTTAGAGTTTGATTACGTTGCTATTCAGATGGTATGTAATATGTTTTAATTTATTCAACATTTTACTATCACGTACAGTTTGTACTTATATCATCTTTTCTCGTTATGCTAAGAATATTACTAATTATTTTTTAATCTCGTGATTTTTATAGTAAAACGGATCAATACTTTTATAAATTTTATGGGGTATCACATAATGATCTTGTCATATTAGAAATTTTACAAGAAAATAGACTCCTATACCATATCATAACATCTCTAACATTTCTTTAAATCGCTAAATTTAAATTTTTGCAATTTTTCAAGGTTTTAAACTCCAACCTTCTACGGTGCTCTCCATAGCGAGGTAGCATAATAAGGCAGCCTCAAGTGGTAATCGTTTTATTTCCTTGATAAATTAATAAACCATAAAAAAATGGGTGGTATGAGAAAAGTTTTCCCATTACAAAAGGAAGAAGTCGGGGGGAGGCTAAATAAAGTATCCTATAATAAAGATGGTTAGGCATATTTTGGGTCAAAGTTACATAAAATTTGTGCTAGCAAAATGACACAAAACCTATTTGGCCCAATGGTTTAGAGCCTCGTCAAGTTCAGAATTTTTGTTAAAAGTTATTTTAACTAATGAGTTGGACTTGATCATAACAAGAATCTAGGAGGAATACTCTCAATTTGTATTAAATGACTTGTCCAAAGAGTCCTAAAACATTTAAATGACGAATTTGGTAAACCTAAACTACTTAGACTTCGACATTTTTACATGTCATCATAAATTCCGTATCACCGACTCGGTATATATAGATATGACAATAAATTTAAGTGAGAGACATGGAGAGATTATACTTGTATATAGCGGATAGATATTCTAACCCCTTCATGTGGATATAGCTCTCACTTCGGTCGAATCGCGTTAATCTTGTAGTCTTGTGTATGCTCGTTGTGTTTTTAGAGCTATAAATCTTGAGGTGGTGACTTTCTCAACAAGACCTTGTGTTTGATTAATGCTCTACATCTATTTATTATACATCAAACTTATGTTTTACTCATGCAAAATGAAGAAGACCCTACATACAAACCCCTCCCATGCATACACACACCAATAGCGAAATATCATCTTTCACGCTTAAAAGTTAAAAAATCTTCGGTCGCTTCACAACCACCATTGGGCATTTAACTTTCTTGGTACAGTAATCACTCACACTTCCCAACAATGTCCTGCAAAATAAATGAAACAGTGTACTTTTAATTAAATATTACTTATAAATTAGAGATTAATATTACTCTTCCTAAAGAAAGCGAAAAACAAACCTTTTTGCTAGAATGCTAACAATCACGTATATTAATTGAAATTTGGAACAATATTTGAGTTTTGCTTTTAGTAAACCCCCTTTATTTTAAATTATTACACTAGCCTCTCTTATTTTAACAAAAATTATGATGACCCCCATTGTGAAGAATTATTTTCACTCTAGGTACATCAAGCAACAACATTTGTATGCCACTTAATTTGAAAACATATGCAGCAGCCATTAAATTAAAGATAATAATGAAATAAGTACCTCTTGAAGAACCCATAATCATGGCTTCCCATGACCAATATGTCAGCCCCAAGTTTTTCAACCGCTACACATATCACATCTTTAGCATCTCCGCTCCCAACTTTTTTCTCCACTTTGATCTGCAAAGTCCAATGTTTTTATCACCAATTTAGACATGTACACACATATTGGTCAATTACAAGGTAAACTCTAATGTTTGAGCTCCATCAAAGCTTTAATTGCTTCAAATTGAAATTCTAAACTACCATTGGTAATTCAATTTCAATTTTCGTAAAACTCCATTCAAACTATTTGATAAACGGTATTTGCATATAGAAATGTATGCCTATGTTATATATTGACATTTATGTAATATGTATTTGTGTATCGGGATGTAATATAAAACTACAAAAGTTTAATTAATCGAACTTTGGGGTAACATGAACTAATTTAAGATATACTAAAAATAATCTAGCTACTTTCTTTTTTAAAAAGTTTCTTTTCTCGTGGCATCAAATAATTAAATGAGAATAAAATATTATGACAATTCATATTTCAATACGTGAAAAGTTGAAATTAAATGACTAATTGTATTTTGGGTTCAACTTAATGTAGACATGATCCCAGGGGCGCTAGGGCTCGCCTTGCGCAAAAAAAAAACAATTGAGGTCCTAAGTTGCGAACCATTTTTTGCTTATTTTGATCCTATAGTAAAAATAAGCTTAAAATATTTTTTTAATATTTTTAAGATAATTCATCCGCAACTTTACCTCATTTTAGGACCTCAATTGAAACTCCATGCGCATATATATATACACCTTCCGCGCGGATCTATTTTTTAATATACTAAAAAATATATTTTTGAGTTGATTTTTTTTACCAATATTTTTAAAATAGCAAAAGATGTCATTTTGTTTGATCTAAGGGGAGTTCTCCAAAATGTTAAAAATATCAAAAGATTTCATTTTGTTTGATTTAAGGGTAGTTCTCTAAAAATTTTAAATACTTCACAATAGGGTCAATCCACTCAAAAATAATTTTTTTTACTATATTTAAAAAAATAAGTTGGCACAGGAATGTACATGAGCGTGAATATATATATAGAGAGGGAGGCCCCTGTGCACACTAAGTTTGCACATTACCTTTTTAAAGTAGTAAAAAAATATTTTTGAGTTGATTTTTTTTGTGTGATATTTAAACATTTCAAAGAACCCATATAAAAAAAATCCGCTCAAAAAAAATTTTTTTGCTAGTTTTAAAAAATCGGTCAAACTTTCTATGCTTTTAAGCGCTTTAAAAACTGCGAAAGTTTGACCGATTTTTTAAAAATAGCAAAAAAAAATTTTTTGAGCTAATTTTTTTATGTGAGTCCGTTGAAATGTTAAAATATCACATAAAAAAATTGGTGTGCGCCAGCACTCAAAAATATTTTTTTACTACTTTAAAAAGGTAATGTGCAAACTTAGTGTGCACAGGAGCCTGCCTATATATATATATATATATATATATATATATATATATATATATATATATAGAGAGAGAGAGAGAGAGAGAGAGAGAGAGAGAGAGAGAGAGAGATTTTTCTTACATTGGGGTTGAATTCCCTGTAAACTATTTCAGCTCTGCTCATCACTGAATTTGCCAAATCCCTTCTGTAATTCTCCATGGTTGCAACCACATCACCTCCGAATAGGTAACCTGTTACAACTCAGTTTTAGATCTGGCCTTTGGTTTTGCTTGTTAAAGTTTTCAAAATTAGATCTTTGAATTTTCAATAGTTTCATAAATAGTCAAAAATCGTCATAAAAAAGTAATATCATAAACCTTTAGTACCCACAGTAAAATACCCCTAAATTAATGAGGACAAAAATTTCCCTTAATTAAAAAGTAAGGAAAAACACTTCAACATATGCATATTTATTGCTAGAAATCCCCTTACACATTATTTTCAGTCGTAAATAATCTTCCTAAATTTCGAAGTTTGTTGCAAGCCCATCTATAATATATGTTACTAAAATCCTAGTTCAAAAGTCTTTGGAATATATCATTGCAAAAAATGCATAATTCGTATATATTTGAATTGAATATAGTTGGGTATTTCATGCAAAAATTATATAATATAAAGGGTGGTTTGAACTTTGGCCCTGCTGATTTGACTAACTTTTACTTTGGCCTCACTATTTTCATTTAGGGGCATTATGTATTTAGGACCCTCAACTTTCTCAAGGCATATATAGGACAAGCAATATTTCATTTAACTTTTAGTCCCTAAAAAAACTAAAAAAATATGGATCATTTCTACAAAACATTATATAAGGCTTGTATTTAGAAAAATTCAAAAATAGGGACCATCTATACAAAAAATTAGTAATTGTCCTAAAAGCATTATCATTAATTCTATAAAATCTATTTCGGTATTTATACCTTTGGGTCCATTTTCCACTTTTTGTTACACTTTTTTCGAAGACAAAATAAATATTGCGAAAATATCTAAAATGTGTCGCAAAATGTGAAAATTTGGCCAAAAACTATATTATGAAAAATGAGGGGGGCAAAGAAATTTGAACAAATTCGGGGCCAAAATCTAATATATATATATATATATATATAGTATTGCTCTTGTGCGGACTATTACGCATTTTAAAAGTGCGGAACGAACACGTGTCGCCTGACGGTGAATCCAAAAAAGAGAGAGTGTGCCTATAATTTAGCGGAAAATTTCTAGGTCATCGTCAGGCGACACGTGTCCGGTCCGCACTTTTAAAATGCGGACTAGTCCGCACAAGAGTATTATTATTATTATTATTATTATATATATATATATATATATATATATATATATAGAGAGAGAGAGAGAGAGAGAGAGAGAGAGAGAGAGAGAGAGACCTGTTGCATCTAAGGAGGAGTAAACAGGGGGAGGGGGTTTGACATAGAGGAGGAGTAGGGTACTTTTGGTATTTTTAGGAAAGAGATTATTAAGACACCAAGATAGTGCATACATGCTCTCCTCACTTTCATCCACTGCCACCATTATCTTCCTCTCATTCATATTTGTAACTTCCATTTAACAAAAACACTATACTCTTCTAAACCAAAAATCAAGAGATGATAAATATTGTCTAAAATGGGAATACTTTTTCAGCCTTAGATATTAAACAATTGTTGATAACAAGCGGAGGACTTATTTTGGGCTTTTATAGCAAAAGGTTGAAGTGGAATTGGTAACACTGGTAGCTACTTTTTGGCTCCGCTGGTTTTTGATATTTTCTTTTAGATGGGTACCCCACATAATGCACCCAATAATAACTAAAAAAATATCAATCATAAAGAAATGTTTGTTACTAATAACGGTACCAATAATAAACTCCTTTTTTTTAAATTCCGCCAATAATACTCCAAATTTTAACAGGTTGGCCATTTTGCTGATTTTTTTCATTTTTCTAGGGAATTAAGATTTTTTTGTTCTATTCCACTAAAAAAAGTTCGTCGCTCCTTTTGTGTATCTTATAGTTTAAGATATACACAAATCTAACGCGTATATATACACTGTAAACATTTATGTACATATTAAATATTAAATCACAAAAAAATTTACGTGCGTTGCAGAAATTTATGTATGCATTACAAATATTGCCAAGTACATTACTAAGAATACTAGGTTTACACATGCACGTATCCTAAAAAAACATTTCTATAAGGAACTAATCCAAAAAAAAAATATTTATACGACGGGTAGTGTACTTCAATTATTTTTCTTAGTTGCAGGGACAATATAATACTTTTAAAATTTTAGTAAGTTATATGCTTCTGGGCTGTGTTGACTTTGGCACCATTTATTTGTACTTAGAGAGTTTGGCTTCCAATGTTCACTTCTTGACAATTAATTCTTAAAATAAGATTAGGACTGCTGCAACTAGTTTAGAAGCATCCGGTTTAAGCTGCCTAAACCAGATTGAGAAACCTGTTGAAAATCATCAAATGCAAATGGGATTGTACATATAAAATTATGCAGAGGTTCAATGTATAATTCAAGTATTATGTACTATTTTTAATAGATTGTATTTTCGTTATAAAGTTATTATAAGGCTTTTATATGAAGTAAAGTAAGAATTCATTCATTTTTCATTAATGTATGCATTTTGAATTATTAGTAGTTCACCATTTCATATCATTTGCATTTAGATAAATAGTAAATTTACATATTTAAGAGAAGAAAAAAATATTAATGAAATTATATTTTACTCAAATTAAAGTGTAACCAAACAAGACAATTCTTGAATAATGAATCCAAAAAGTTTAAGAATTTTTCATTGGTATACCATACCGGATAATCAACTTGTCTCAAATATAAATTAGCCTCTTCAAATATTCACTTTTTTTTACACCTAAAATATCTCATACTCAAAAGGAGTGTCAATAGGCAGCCGCCTCAGTTTAGATATTTATAAAGAGTAATGATACACTTACTCCAAAATTATCCCAAAATTATCGAAATTGTGTATTAAGGACTTGTACTCTGGTGGGACCCACATCATAGTACAACACTGTTAAAGCACATTCGATAATTTTGGGGTGCACAGATTGTGTGCATACATAATTTTTCTTTTATAAAACAAATGGTTGAGATATGTACATGTCTCAAATGATCTTTTTTTTATGGTCTATAAAGACAGTAGCATTGGAGGGACAAACTTGTTGTATATATTTTTTTCATTTTATATTAATCGGTGACCAGGGGTTAGGTTTAGGCAGACTCGAGGCGGGTGGGTCTGCACTTTATGGTAAGAAATATTATGGATCCGCAAAAACTTGTATCAGCTCTATGAGCATTCACAATGGGATACTAGAAACCAGAAGAATTTGTAAATTTTCAAATTAAGAGGTATTGAATGGTGGGTTAAAGTGGGAAAATTCTGTACAACAATTTGTAGTGGTTCTCCAAAGTTACAAAACGGGTGCAAAATTTGTAAAAGGTTCCTACGAACTTCATTTATCCGTAATAATTTCTACGAACTTCTGAAGTTCGTAGGAACTCGTATCAAATATAAATAATTAATTTTTATTATATATTTAGGTTCCTAAGAACAACATTTGTTCGTTACATTTCCTACGAACAAATGTTGTTCGTAAGAAATGATATTACTGTTTCCTACGAACAAGTAATGTTCATTAGAACGTTGTTTACAAATTCCAATGTCTCACCACTGTTAACTCTTATCTCCAGGAAAGGCAAAACCTCATTTTTTCCATTTGTATACTACCTTTCAAGAGCATCCACGAGCATCCACCCTTGTGGATGCTCTAAGTGTATCCCCGCAAATGTATACTCAAGGCCGCATAAAACTAAAAATCAAAACGACAAGTGAAAGAAAATAATTTTAAAAAATATACATTTTTCAAAAAGATTTCTAATATTATTTTCAAAGAAAAAAAATTGTTTTTAACCATGTATTTTGGTCCAAAAACCACCTTCAAATGAGTTTTTAATAAGAAGCAAATAGAAGGCAAAAATGAGTTTCTTACTTTAATTTTTTACCGTACTTTCTTACCAGATGCAGTGACGGATCTAGGATTATACCAAATAATTTTTTTTTCAAACATAAAATCAAATAATATAAAATCTACAAATTTGACAACAAAGAAGCCATAAAATGAAGTGCGGATTTTTCGTTATTTCCGCGTATATGTCCCAATGAAATTGATATATTTTACCCAATGTTAAACATGGACCTATTAGACTATAACTCGATCAAATAAGAGTGAGTGATCGGCATATAAAATTCTTTCCCAAATCGGAGGAGCGCCTAACAATGAGAAATCTCCAATCTCTCTCTCTCCATTCTCTGGTATATTTGAATTCCTTTATAAATCGGAACACTCTCTTTTTCAACACATTCTCTCAATACGCACAAACCATTTCATTTCATTCGAGTAAACCACTTTCCTCCCTCCGAAACATTTGATCGTCAATGGAAGTTGTTTCCCAAACCGTAATATTTTTTATCATCAGTGGAGTTTGTTTCTCTTTCTCTTGAAGTGAGTCATATATTCCTTTGAGGTTGTTTCTCTTTCTCTTGACGACTTCAAGAGAAAGAAAAATTATGTACACCAATTTCCTCAAAATACAATTAAGACTAAATGAATTCTAAATAAAATTCTAATTTAAATAATACAGAATTAAACTAAAATAGTAAATACTATTTTTTTTACTAGTCTAAATTTAATTAAAATCTGTTTCAAACTGTTTTTAATATAATTAAAAAAAGTTTACAAAACAAATTTAAGAGAAAATAATTCTAAGAGTTTGCAAAAATCAATTTTTAATTATAAACGTAAACTGATACAAGTTTATACTTTCTGTAACATTAAAATAAACTACATTGTTTAAAACGGTACTTTATCAAAATATCTGTAATACAGATTTATATGTCACTAACAAATTTCTGTAATTTGAAAATTATTTTGTACCTATTATATACAGTATCATTAATTAAAATTATCTTAAGATTGTTATGCCTACTATTTATTTTATCAAATTTCACAGAATTACAAATAATAATAATCACAGAGAAAGACAACGAAATCACAAAGTTGAAGAATTATTTACTTGATATTGCAGAAATAAGAAATAAAACATAAAAGATTTCGAGCTCTGTGTAATATCACAGTTTCCTTAAGACAATTTTAATTCCCCTCCATAGTGCTTTAGGGTCTGAATTAATGTCTCCCAAGATAGAACAGAATTTTCGAATCAATACAGGAATCACAACAATGTAATGATTCTGGCGAACTCAATTTCTATGTATTTTACTTAAACCATGAACAAGACGGATGAAATGCAGGAACTGTTTAGGAGAGGAGAGGAACATAATTTTGGGTTGGATTTTTCATTAGTTTAAAAAACGGAGGGAGACATATATATATATATATTGGTTGATTGTCCAAACAGTCAATAGTTGGGTCAACCAACTGCCCATAACGGATTTTAACTTGGGTCAAAATTCGGTCCAGAAAGTTTAATTAATTAATTTAGTCCAAAATGAAAGAGTTTTATAAGCCTAAGCCCGAACCGAACCGGTCCGCCGGACGGAGAGTTAAAACACACACAACTCATTAACTTTCATTGCTTTGTGAGTCACTTTAGAGACATATTTATCATTCATAACTTAATGGAATTGAACTTGTGAATATACCACATTAATCTCCTTACGAAGAAGAACGCGTATGTATGTGATCCCACAATTATTGTGGTGTGAGTCTCACCTAAATTTGTGCTCAAAATTTGCACTCCAAGTACCTATTTCCAACAAGTTTGGATTATTTTGACAAATGTACCTTAGTGCCGATATTAAATTTTGTAATTTCAATAATTATTTCTTTAAATTTTTGTTACTTTTCCATTGCTACATCTCAACTTCATGCAATTCTACATTCAGGTAGGAAAATAATGATTAACAGAGATATAATTATGACAGTAGTATGGTCTAATTCCAACCATTAAACATATCTAAGTATATATTTGAAAAATAAAGCCTTTCACACTTCCCACTGAATAAAAACATGTATGAAATTTAATATTTCACTCTTTTTATTCAGATTCTCAAAAGGTAAAAATTGTTTACAATTGAATTGAGGAGCAATTTGTTTTTTAGCCGTTTAATTCGTAATGGCTAATATTAGACTCTGAATTTTAAATGCTTAAAAGTTCGTATGCATTTATTTGAACTTATTTTGGTTCCAAATGTTGAATACGAAATATATTTTACCATTTTACTGTTATTACTTAGTTAGTTATAAAATTGTTTTATATTAGTGTCATTTGCTTAAATTATAAAGGTAAAATTGCAATTTGCAATAAAATTTCTTTAAAAAAGTTTGACATACAACATAAGGCATTGAGTAATAGACTTATCTTTTTATTCGTGAATTTCAATTTATTTTTATGGAAGTTACAAAATTAACACGATATGTCTCATAATACCAAATGAACACACTAATTCACTGTTATAAGATAAAAATAAGGGTCCTCAATTTTTTATTACATGAGTCACTTATACACCTACAATATTTTTTCTAAAATATTATCAGTGTCCCGAATCTGTTTACGCGCACATCTAACTAGTCTTACGAAATAAGGATTACTTCATGTGGCTCCTGACATCAATTTTTTGCCGGTGAGGGAAATAAAACTCGAGAGCTCGAAGGTGCAAGCCCTTTACTCCTCGACTAACCGCCACTCAACCAATCCATTGGAATTACTCCCATAAAGCTATAATGACATATATAAATATCTATTTTTAATGAACATTTACCTTAGATTCAATAATAATGAAATATGTTGCTCTCAAGTCTCCACTAGTTCACACTGAAAAAGCCTACATGATTTATACTTCAAAGGCCCAAAAGGCTAATAATTCAAATGTCTGTCTATTTAAAGTCCAAATCAATTCCTATATGATGTGCAATTTGAATGCGATGGTGGTCACTATTTCATGGCGTGTAGCATAGAAAAGCTAAATATCTCCTACACCTAATCCACAATTGAATGGTTAAGGTCCTTCGGAACTAAAACTACAAACATTATTGGTTTATGGAATCTAAATTTATTTATAAGGGAAAACAAAATTAACATTGATAATCAAACAATGAATCTCTTAATTTTGGCTACAATGATTTTGGTGGTGTATGCTCCTCATTGGGCTAGAACATTATGTGCTACAATCTAGTTTTTAATGTTGCTAATAGTAAAATTAAGAAAAAATTAAGTAGATGGCAACATTTGAGGAGATAAATAAGAATGATGATGGTGATGATAATTACAATTTCATGCTTGCTATTAATTTGGACATGATAACATTTTCACTTATGTCATGACGTGTTTAAGTGATGTCATTTCATATTGTATCACATTTATTTATCTCATTGTGATAGTTTAATAATTGTATATGCAGGTTAAGGACAGTTAACCGTTCGTAAGTCGGTGTGAAAAAAGATTTTTTTGACAAATAGAAAATTTATTCGACTTCATATGACGTTGATTTGTTTTTTGTAATTATTTTGGGACGATAACTATGAGGACAATTTATGCTCAAATGTACTACTAAGATTTTTGTATATTGTAATATGATTTTATACATTGGCCGCATACTAATAGAATTTAGGATCCATTTGGTTACAAACTGGCTGAGATGACAAATTTATTCATGGCATATCAAAAAACTTCATGGCAAATCATATAACAAAAAGGTTAAGGTTATTTGACAAAATCAATTTTTAGGTGGCAAAAGTGAAATGTTTGATAAAACTAATGGTAGAATTGGCAAATGTAAACAAAACGATATATAAAAAAATATTTTTTAACAAAAAAAAATAATTCTTAACAAAAAAATCAGTTATAATGAAAAACAAATTTTAACAATAAAAAATAGTTTTGACAAAAATAAAATAATTTTTTAACAAAAAACACTTTTCACTAACAGTTTTTAGTGAAGAGCTATTTTTTAGAAAAATATTTTTTAAAAAATAATTTTTAGCACCAAAAATACACTTATAACGAAAAATAAAAAAGCATTTTTAAAAACTAGTTCTTAACATAATAAGAAAAAGTCTTATCCATGAAAAACGAGTTAAAAAAATAGTTTTCATAGGGATGATAAATTTGCGAGAAAACTTTGTCATCCAGTATAGGTAAGCAAAATTTGCTGCAAACTTGTCAAAATGATAGCAAAATAGGTATGTGGACATGATAATCATGCAAAATTTACCATGAAGAGTAAGAGCTATCAAACCCACAAAATGATAAGTAAAGCCTTTATTTACCACCATTCGCCACATTTGTCACGGCAAATGTGCCTATCAAACGGACTCTTATTGCAATATTACGGACCCTTGTTACATTAAATGAGAAATTTTAGGATCCGAGGATAAATGTCCTTTCTTATTTCAACAGGTTTATTTGTGTCATTATCGAGTAAACAATGGTTGACAATAACCTAATGCACATATGAGACATGTTTGAGAGTCATATCATTTCAGATTTATTTTTAAAATAATAAAAGTTTTCTATTGTATTCCTTGGCCAATATTTTTTTGGATTTTTATCAATTGATTATGGTCACTAAGTATGAAATCAAATAGATCTTATTGCTTTTTTATACATCCAATAAGTTGCATTAGAAAACAATAAGTAAATTTACTACATGTGCAAATAGGATTTGTTTATAGTTATTTGTTGTAGTGTGACCAATCAATAAATGTATTGTGTCAACCAGACATATTTGTCAAGCTCCTAGCTGTATTTGGCTCTAGTCCACTTATACGTTTTTAGGCACTTAGGTTTCTCGTCCTTTAATATATGCCTTATAAGTTAGGGTGTATACAAACTTAACATGTGTATATTACAAAATATCATGTATACACATAAATTTTCATATACAAATTACGATTCTTTTAAAAAAATTATATATACTTTACAAAATTTATAGTATACATATATTAAAAGTTGGGTATAGATTAAGGGAGAGTGGATTTAGTGCATAAAATATATGCAAGCTAATTAGATCCAAAAAAACTACTAACCAAGGAGTTAAGCCAAAAATCGAAAAATAATCAGCCTTAATTCCCTAACCATCTCAAATAATATTAGTACAAGTTGTTTCAATCACTTGATTAAAGAGCTACGTGCGGTAGGGGTGGCCATAGGCCAGAGGCCCGCCAAGCCCGCCCAACCCGCCCAATAAAAAAATAGGACTTGGGTAAGGTAAATAGGCCCGCAAAGCGGGCTTGGCAAAATTTTATAGGCCCGATTTTTTTTCGGACGGGCTTGGGCATGAGTTCTTAAGCCCGATGAGGCCCGGCCCTGCCCGAGGCCCGAAATATATATATATATATATATATATATATATATATATATGGGGGGGGGGGACTTCTATAAATATAAAAACGTAGACCAAGTCTTTTCATGTAAAGTGAGAAACTTTATATATGGACTTTGTAATATATGGAGTTTAAAACAGATTTTTAATTAAAAAAATTGCTCTTTAAATAAAAAAAATAGGTATTTTAATTTAAAAAAAAATCTTTTAATTAACATAATAGGGCCCGATCGGGCGGGCCTGGGTAAAGAGCTTTCAAATCTGGGCGGGCGTGGGATTACATAATAAGGCCCGATCTAGGCCCGAACGGGCTTGGGATAACACTTAATTTTTCAAGCCCGGCCCGAGCCCGACCGGGCCTGCCCAGGCCCGGCCCACGGCCACCCCCGTGCGGTACCCTACTCTTAACGCACCTTGCTCAATAATAAAACTAGGGAACCCAATTTTTGGATCATTTTTCAAGATCCGGTGATGTATTAAGCACACAATGGGTGTTATTTGTAATGGACCCCATTGAATTACAAACACTACTTACTGTATGTTTGACACATCACCGAATTTTAAAAAATGATCCAAAAAATGGATCTTCCTAATATTACTCGTTGCTCAAAGCTTGTTCCTAATCAAAATGGGCCAAGTCCATTGTTTATGTTGGTAAATTCTACCCAAGCCCCAATATGTGGTACAAAGTCACAGATCAGGCCCTTCTAAAGCTATATATCCAGGTGAGTGGATCAATATATCTGTTATGGATTACACTGGATTTGAGTGAACAAAGCTCAATCAATCCAAACACAAACACAAACCTGACCAGTTTTTACGCAATCGAAAAATTTTGCACCCTTCATGCTTCTCATATATTTTTTTTGCAATGTCATGATTATAATCGCATCTCTTATAAAATTTTCTCATTTGATTTTGAACCCACCTTACTTAACAAAGAGCTAATATTTGTATTATCAGGGGCCAGGATTATATTCCTCCGAGCTACACAACCCCCCAAATGTCGCTCGTGATTTTTGCGCCAAAAAAATATTTCACCACTTCATTATTGAAGACTTCTTGCTAGAACATGAATATATTCAAACCAATTAAAATGTAAAAATATATTTTTTTTTCAATGACCATTTTATCAATTTTCCCATACCAATTAGTAATTAGAATGCTATCAATGTTTTTCTATCGTATAAAGTTACGTAAATGAAGTATCGAAACAGTTTGAATTAAGACAAATACTAAAACAACAAAATTAGTAATTAAGCTTAATTAATAAAAAAACCACAAAATAACCAATCAAATGAAACACTAATAAAAATAATTATGTAAAAGTTGTTACGATTCTGCTATACTTGGCAGAAGGAGAGAAACCAATCGAGTTTTGAATGAGAACTAAAGAGTTTTTTTTTTAGCTTGGCAAATAAGTCCTATTTACATAAAACATTTCCTAATATGTCATATCATTACATTTTTTCCCATTAGGTCATATTTATAGATATAGTGAATATTCATTATATGTTTACAAATATGATTTATTGGAAAAAAAATATGAGACTTGTTGAGGCAAAAAAAAATTCTACATATTTAATAAACGGGACTAATTAATAAAAAAATATTTTTTTTCCAAGATAAATGACATCTCATAGAATAGGTAAATATACTATAGAGTGAATCTGGACTTTCGTGGTTATATGTTTATTGTGGATGGGTTGTATGTTATATTTTGGGTGGGATAGGGTCCATATGGGTTACTTTTAGTATCACTAAGAAAATTTGGCAGGGGCACGGCTGGACCTCGGCTACTGCCTGATCTAGTCACCCACTAGCTCCGCCCGTTATGATCAATACAGTGAGTGGCTATACATGTTACACTTATATAATTGATGGGGGTAGTGTCAGGTTAGTGTCAACATCATCTTTAGTGGGTGGTAATGCCATGGTACCACACCATCATTTTCAAAAGAAAAAAAAATGAATTAGCGATGTCGCCGATGGCTTGACAATTGAACATGACGTGGTGCTCGAATAACATTTTTTGCCCGTAACTTTTTAGCGAGATCACATGAAAATGTTTCCGTGACACTATCACGTTACCACCTTCGTTGACGTGACAACAAATCACTCTTAGGA